>CAKAOJ020000026.1:1287500-1887500 GCA_916701645.2 Sebastolobus alascanus | reverse complement strand
GTGGATGATGATATTTTGATTAATTAATTTCATGCAAAAGTGGCAGAAAATTGTGTTTTCAGCCTCTCTAATATGGAGATTTCCTGCTGTTCTCTGTTTTATATCATACTAATCTTTGGGTTTTGGACAAAATAAGACATTTAAACACATCACCTTGGACTTTAGCAAATTCTATTTTAAAACTGTTTAATGAAATTTTTTTTAGACGATTTTAGATGACTAATCTAGAAAATAATCGGCAGATTAATCGATAATGAAAATAAACCTTAGTTGCAGCCTTAAACTGGTATCCAAACCAAGAAAAATAAAATTTACAGCTGTGGTTTTAAAGGTGATTTAGTTATTTTGAAGTGTTGATGTTAATTTGTCTATTTCCTGCAAGTTATTTTGTCCCTAAATGTCAGCTGCATGTCCGTGAGATCTGTTATCCCCGGAACTTCTTGAACTTCTGAATGAGATTTCAGAGCTGAAAATGGGGCTTCAAGCCTATTGACAAGAATTGATCTGTGGAAGCTTGGGGCAAAATCCAAAACTGAGCCAGAGGTGTGGGTTAAAAGGTTCCCTTTTGTCTATGCACCATTGCCAAAAGGATTTAGCAAACTGTGCAAATCAATTATTTCATTTAACGTAATTTTTCATCAGAGAAACTAGACATAATCTATATCTGCCCCCCGCTGACCCGCTGCGTATCACCGTTTCCGGTCAGCGAGGTGTAACGGGATCCGTCTGGACCTCTTACCCTTGACTGTCCAGATTGCAACCCGAGTGCCAGGACGTCGAGGAGGGGGGCGGTCGGATCCGCTCGTGGTCATCCTGCATCTGAAGCCTGATTGGTCGCCGCAGGCCCCAGAAGATATTGAGCAAGCCCTCGACGATCAGCTCGCCCTCTTCCTGTTGGGAGAGAGGAGCTGTGGTCAATATACACACTCCCACACACACACATATATATATATAAAGACACACACACACAATGGACCGTTATTACCCCTTTGGGATACAGATTATAATGGGTAGGGTATATTACATTTCAAATGACTGAGAGAGAGAAAGCAAAAAGGGCGACAGGAAGGCAGACAGACAGGCAGACGGTGGTGAAGAGTGCTTCTGTTGAAAAGGAGGATAAAACTATTAAAATAAGAGTAAACACACCTCTCTGTGTCTGAGCTGCAGATTCTGTCCTTCATAGTAGAGGTTGTACGTCTTCAGATGTGAGAGGACTGTTGCCCTGGAGACAGAGATGTTGAATCACTGAGTAGGAAATGCTGTTTAAAGGAGCATGCTGCTGATTTCACTGATGTTTTTACTCCACTAATGTATCATGTATATTTCACGTTACATTTTATAAAGCATCAGATGTGATTGATTTTCTGCTGTCCAGCCTTTGACATTAATTAATTACAGTGTGAAAATCTACTTAAGGAGACTTGAAATATGCAAGAAAAGGGTAATATAAAGGATAAATAGACTGCTATATGCAGCCGTTTGTATATGTGTGTGTGTGTGTGAGAAACAGCGAGGTATTGAATCCTTACTTCCTGATGAACTTGTTCTCTCCAATCTGAACCCCGTACTCTGTATCATCCATTCTCAGTCAGCATGAGAGGAGCTGAGAGACAAAGAAGCAACACAGAGTGTTAATACATTTTCTCTCTCCGTCTCATGACTCCTCATGACCAGCAGCGAGACATGAAGACAAGAAGCCTAGAGAGGAGGAGGAGGAGGAGGAGAGTGATTGCAGGAAGAGGAGGAGGAGGTAAAGCTCCACATAGTAAACAATAACAGCAGATCATATCTAGTTTCCTGTCAATGTACTTCCTTCAGGAGAACTCATAGTTTAACAGTTAAACCGTCACTAAACAAATCAAACATTTGGTGTGTGATGGAGTGAGACAGCTGCTCTCTTCCTCCTCTTTCCTACAATATATCTTTTCTTTCCTGTCACCTCTTTAATTCTCTCCTCATGTCTTTGCCTCTCTGCACACATGCAGCTGTTTTAAATGGCACTCAGCCATCACCCCGTAGAGGTTTCCTTCCCTCTTTGCTGAACGTTTGTGTGTATTTGTCCTTGCGTATCAGCAGAGGAGGAAGCACAGAAGCCCTCGGAAACGAGATGAACAGGTGGAGGACACATGTGCCACCACCCGCACAGCCAAATCATTTCAGCTGCTTAAACATTTATCTCTGAGCAAGCTATCATTTATCTATCATACTCGAATCTATACACACAATACATGAATCCTTAATGAAATCCACAGGACATAAAGGTAAAGAATTGAAGACGTGCTTCACAGCTTATCCAAGAGGATTCATCTCAAACTATAGAAACATGAGTCTGGACATTCTATTTCCTGGAATTAATCTTCTTTTCTCCTGTATTTCATGCTTTCACACACAAACAAAGACTGTTTTAAAGGATGTGTTTAGTTTAACTCCTAAAATACAAATAATTAACATTTTTGTGGAACATCTTTCAGCTGTAAAGTTTCTTTTTCTTAGGTTGGATAAACGTTAGCAGCAACGAAACAGGTCGGGCTATCAGGTTTTGATAGTGTGAGATTTCAAAGCAACATATAGACAACCTCTCAACAAAGAGCTCCAAAGAGGCCGAATAATCCATGCTGATATTGCTGATACATAAGTCTAAAAATAAAGCAAAATTACTCCTCTGAGACCCGCGGGATCGCCAGAGATCCCAACTGTCTTTCAGAGGCTGTGTTAGAGCAAAAAATGAAGGTACTGGTATCATATGAAAGAATGAAAATCTAAGGAATCGATTGGTACCAACCATGTAATGTTAGCTTGTCAGGAAGAAGGAAAAACTGGCATGGCTATTTTCAAAGGGGTCCCTTGACCTCTGACCTCTGACCTCAAGATATGTGAACAAAAACTCTGAGATGAACAGAGTGAAAACTGTATCTTATAGATAGATAAAACAGATGTTGACCAACTGCATAATTTGCAGTTGAAAAACAGTAATATATCGCAATATATCTTATCGCTATACTCAGAGAGACATGCCTGCCAAATAAATGTGGTACAAATGTCAGTTAAAAGACTAGAAGTGATCTTACCGTAGTGAAGACTGTGTGATCTTGTTGAGTCACCAGAAATAGAGGGAGCTGCAGATGTGGAGAGAGAGAAATGTTAAGGCAGGTAGACTCTCCTCGGGTATTAGCAGTTTTGTCACTCAGGTGTCGGTTTCAAACGCCTTTTCTTGTGAGTGTGACAGCGAGCAGACGAGCAAGAAGTGGGGCGTTTAAAGGAAGTGCTCCCCTTCCGTTAAATCACTTCCTCCTTTGCTCAGTCAGTCACACAGGAAGCTGACACTAGCCCCGACACGGCCCAAAACTTCCTCAATTCAAGCAGCTCGGATGAGTTATCATGCACACCCAAACAAAGAGTTTAAACGCACACACGAGCACGGGTAGAACGACTGATAAGACTCACACATCTAGATCACATACCTGAACATTATAGTGTAAACAAAGATATTCAAACAGGCGGTGTAATGTAGCAGCTTTAAACACACCGTGCTGATAAATAAACTGAGCCTGTCAATCTCTGAAAGAAATGTGTTCAGTTATTGTGGACGAATTAAATATTAAACACCAATCAGCCCAGCACCCTGCCAAGGCCTATCAATATTTCAGCACCTATATTAGCCCTGTCAAGCGCTCAAAAGCTCAACCATTCAGCTACACAATAGAAATCATTAGTCTTTAATAGCGCGGTCGTGGTCAAGGGCGGCTGTGCTCGTAGACTCATTAGCGGGTGATGCCAGCGGTCAGAGACAGACATGCGGCCGGCTGTCAAACCGAGACAATGTTGTAATTGTGTGTCACAAGAACGACGTGAACTTTAAGTCAACTAACTTGTCATCTGATAACGAAATCGATCGTTCCCTGACGTTACCTCGGGCAATAAAGATCAAACCAGACATTTAACCTTTAAAGCTGCAGCTGGAACATCATTCACTGTTGTGATAAATGTCCACCCTGTTTAGTGTTTGCTGTTGGTGAAAAGTTTGCAGAAAAATAGATTAGTTTAGGCTTGATGAGTGTTTATTTTTGACTTTGTCCAAAGGGGATTTTACTGGTTTTCTTCAGCTCAAGATCAGATGACAGAGCTGGGAGGTATTTCAGTGATATACTCATGTTTTGATATGACACTGGATATTGTCTAGGGGATTTGCGTTTATTGCAATATTGTGACAAAGCTTAATCTTTCCTAGGCTGCAAAGGCTACATTACAGTAGAGCTGCAGTGATTAATCAATTAGTTGTCAACTATTAAATTAATCGCCAACTATTTTGATAATTGATTAATCTGTTTGAGTAATTCTTTTAAGAAAAAAAAAGTTCTTAAAAGTGAATATTTTCTGGTTTCTTTACTCCTCTATGACAGTAAACTGAATATCTTTGGGTTGTGGACAAAACAAGACATTTGAGGACGTCATCTTGGGCTTTGGGAAACACTGATCGACATTTTCAAATTATTATTATCAAATTTTCTCTCTTAAGGAAAGCATACTTACATAGTACAATTTACGTAGCTTTCATAAAGCAACAGCAACACATAAACTTCTGTCGTGACCTTTTGTACACCATGTTTAGCCTCAACATTAAAGCCTGTAAAATTGTTTTAATTACCTTGACGTCTAACCCAAACAGTTCCAGACCAGTGAAAGCTGTTCATCCGTTATAACCAGAGGACCTCGCCTCTGTGGAAATTATCTGTGTGACATTTAGACTACAGAAAGCTGCTGTTTCCGCTTTTTGTTTTGAAGCCAACAGCAGCATATAAATGCAGACGGACTGACCCACAGCTGACCCAGTCCTGTACAAGATCTTCTCCAAATGTAGTCCTCATCATTGACTCCCTGAATCCCCCTGTGCCTCATCAGCCAATCTTTAGCCTCCATCTTTCTCTATATCTTTATGTCTCATCTGCTCAGTTGTTTTATTAACATTTTTCTGATTAGGGAATTCTTTCCTCTCTGCTGTCTGGACTGTTTTTCCCATTCAGCTGTCTCCTTCGTGATTCCCTTGTGAAAAACCATCCACCATGCTATTAAAACTCATGACCACAACTTCCTGCCCCCCCCTCTCTTTCATTGACACACATGCACGCTTGTTTTCTGCCCTCTTGCCCTGCTGCCTCTGAACGTCCTCTGTCAAAGACCTTGGCTGAAATGGATGATGAATAGCTCCAAACCTCCTCCTGCCCACCCCTAACTCCAGCCTCCACATTACTGCTGCTCTGCCTCACTATTGTCTCCATTGTCATAGCAACAACGAAAACATCTGAGCTCCAGAAACCAAAAATAGTGCGTGTGTGTGCGTCTCCTGCTCCTCATTATGCATACTGGGGTTGTCAAAAAAGCAGAGCAAGAATCTAAATATGGCTTCCAGACTCTCCAGATCAAGCTGAAACTATTTGTGCCTCTTTGTTGACTGCAGAGCTGCAGCGATTAGAAAGAAGAAATCTGTCTGCAGTTATTTCAATAACCGATTAATTATCAATCCAGTTATTTTTCCAAGCCAAAACGGCAAAATATTAACTGGTTCCAGCTGTTTTAAACGTGAGGTTTCGTAGTCTTCTGTGATAGTAAACTGATTATCTTCAGGTTTGGACTGTTTGGTCGGACAAAACAAGACATTTTAAGATGTCACCATGGGCTCTTTTTTTGCTATCAATTGTAGCCTTAGTTGACTGGATGCTAGAGCTGCAGCGATTAATCGATTAGTTATCAACTATTAAATTAATCGCCAACTATTTTGATAAATCGATTAATCGGTTTGAGAATTTTTTTTTTCCTCCACTATGACAATAAACTATAAGCTATAAGCACCATAGATGTGGGTCAATAGGGGCCTACTACACCTACTACGTTGTGAAAGTGAAACTTAAGAACAACACATTCTAACATGTTGTAAAACTGAATGAAACGTCACGTTTTGAACACAAACAAAAAGGGTTTAGGCAACATAACTACAACTTCTTTGGGTCTAGGCAAAAAAACTAAAACTTCTTTAGGTTTAGGCAACAAAACTACAACTTCTTTAGGTTTAGGCAACAAAACTACAACTTCTTTAGGTTTAGGCAACAAAACTACAACTTCACTTCTTTAGGTTCAGGCAACAAAACTACAACTTCTTCAGGTTTAAGCAACACAACTTCACTTATTTAGGTTTAGGCAACAAAACTACAACTTCTTTAGGTTTAGGCTACAAAACTACAACTTCACTTGATAAAACCTACTAATGGGTGTAGTAGGCCCCTATTGACCCACACCTATGGGGCTCATAGCGACTGATATCGCCTATTTAATGGCCTGATAACAGGCTAATCGGACACCCGGACCAGGACCATATATAACACGTGAACCAGGATCATGTGTAACACCAGGACCAGGACCATGTGTAACACCCGGATCAGGACCATGTGTAACACCCGGACCAGGACCATATATAACACCCGGACCAGGACCATGTGTAACACGTGAACCTGGACCATGTGTAACACCCGGATCAGGACCATATATAACACGTGAACCAGGACCATGTGTAACACCCGGACCAGGACCATGTGTAACAGCCGGACCAGGACCATGTGTAACACCTGGACCAGGATCATGTGTAACACCCGGATCAGGACCATGTGTAACACCAGGACCATGTGTAACACCCGGACCAGGACCATGTGTAACACCCGGACCAGGACTAAGTGTCCTCAGTAAACTGGCAGCTGTGTAGGCTACATAAGCCAGAACATTATTCACTTTCAGTCCAGCCAGCCTTACATGAGCTGAGAGGAATCTGAACTATCTATTGCTTGTTATGCAACACACAGCTGTGTGCTCACTCCCTGCTACAGACCCAAAAAGGGATAAAAATCATAATTTTCTGCAATAACATTTTAGGCTAAAGTGTAACAGAGCTCGCCTGTTAACGCTGCATGTGATTTAAATACACCACACGCCTCATAGACAGCAGCATCACGATCAGTAGCTACACCGACGCTTCTGTCTGATTCCTGCCGACTTTAGGAGACATATCTCGGCTCACCAAACCCCGGTGGACGTCAGGCTCTCCGGTTCTCCTCTTCCACCTCCTCCGGTCTTCCGTCTTCTTTCCCCGTTAACGGAAAAACTCCTCGGTCAACTCGCTCGCTCTGCAGCCTTTGGAAACAATCACTGGGGTTGCATGCATCCAGCAGGAGGAGGAGGTGGAGGAGGAGGAGGAGAGAGAGTCCATCTGCTGTGGCGGGGCTGGCGGGGCTGGCGGTGCAGCAGCGTCAGGGGGCCGCCGGCCGGGAGCCAATCAGAGAGCGACCCTGACGCCCCCTTTGTTCGCGCTGCGTGGCGTTGATGAATGAAAACAACGAAAACAATGGGAGAGCTGCGCATGCGCACAACATCAGTCCGCTCATTAATATTCAGTGGAAACACAAATTTACTTTAATGCTAAATGTGAATAAAACTACTGACTTTTAAACGTCCCATTTCAAACTGTCGACCCATTAAATTATTATAAAAAACCCCCCAAAAAAACAATAAATAATAATAATAATAATAAAAATAAAATAATAAAAAATACATTTAACGCAACAATAAATAATAATAATAAAAATAAAGTAATAAAAAATACATTTAAACCCAACAATAAATAATAATAATTAAAATAAAGTAATAAAAAATACATTTAAACCCAACAATAAATAATAATAATTAAAATAAAGTAATAAAAAATACATTTAAACCCAACAATAAATAATAATAATTAAAATAAAGTAATAAAAATACATTTAAACCCAACAATAAATAATAATAATAAAAATAAAGTAATAAAAAATACATTTAAACCCAACAATAAATAATAATAATAACAATAAAATAATAAAAAATACATTTAAACCCAACAATAAATAGAAAGGCTAAATGGTGAGTTTTGAAATAGTAAATCAAAATTTGTATTTGCTGCCTAATACATTTTTACAAAAATCTAAAATGTGATTGTTATAATTATGGCTTAATATTTCATAATTCAGATTTATATAATAATTTGGACTTTTTGATAAAAAAAATATTATTTTGACAGCTTGGTTTTACTTGCTATGTCATAGTTTTGACCTGAGTATTTTTATTTTTGTCATTTCTAGCATTTTTTTTCCTATAATAATGAGAAAACAAGACAATTTTTAAAGCCTTATTGCAGCTACCGGCAACATCTCTAGATAATGAAAAAAATCTGTGAGGGTTAGCCTATTTGTAAATAAAAGTGAGGCAAAAAATATTTAATAGAGCTTCAACGATTAGTCCATTTTATTTTGTTAATCGATTAAATGTTTCAGTAATTTTTCACGCAAAAATGACAAATATTTGCTGGTTCCATTGTTAAATATGCGGCTTGTTTTTTTTTACCATATATCATGGTAAATTAAATATATATATTTTTTTTATTTTGGACCGTTGATTGGATAAAACAAGCAATTTGAGGATATTAATTTTGGATCTGGGGCAGGGCCGGCTTAAGGCGTAGGCCATATAGGCGGTCGCCTCGGGTGCCACCTTCTGCTGACACGACTTTATAATGATTCATGATTAATTGATAATGAAAATAATCTTTAGTTGCACCCCTAATATTTACCTAATGCAACACTGAAATTTCATATTCAGCAGAAACCATGTAGCATTGTAGCCCATGTGAAGTTCAAGACTAAAATGCTCACTCTCAAGGTGCATCGTGACCAGATCAGCAGAAATAATACATTTCTTAAAACTAGATTTTAAAAATATTGATTTGGCTGCACCTTCCTCGTGTCCGTTAACAGTGTGTTCTCTGACCTGATTAGAAATTTAAGACATATTGGTATAGTGAAAATGCTGTTGCCATGGTTACACAGGCTTACTGTATTTTGATAGCTGTAATCAAACAGGCTCAGAAACCGCTGGAAAAATGTGACACATTTTCAGAACTTTCATCGTGATAGAAGAAACTCTCTTTCTTTACAGCACGTCAAGATTTATAATCACTAGGGCTGTCAGTCGATTAAAATATTTAATCACGATTAATCTATCTGTTCAAAATGTACCTTAAAGGGAGATTAGTCAAGTATTTAATGCTCTTATCAACATGGGAGTGGGCAAATATGCTGCTTTATGCAAATGTATGTACTTATTATTAGAAATCAATTAACGACACAAAACAATGACAAATATTGTCCAGAAACCCTCACAGGTACTGCATTTAGCATAAAAATATGCTAAAATCATAACATGGCAAACTGCAGCCCAACAGGCAACAACAGCTGTCAGTGTGCTGACTTGACTATGACTTGCCCCAAACTGCATGTGATTAGTGGGCATTTCTGTAAAGGGGAGACTCATGGGTAGTATTGCAAGTTGCATTAAAGCGCTATTATCGCGTTAGCTTTGACAGCCCTAATATTTAAATCAAACGGTCAGAGAATCTGACCCGCTACATATTTCAGTTTTATCACCAATAAAGACAAAAGACTGCGTTCATTCAGTAACATCTTATTAAATAGTTTTAGGAACAAAGATTTCTACAATTAGTTTACACAATTTCTCTTCCAGAAGGTTTAGCAAACTCCATTAAATATACATATATTTTTTTTATTGTTTTTACATCTATTTAAAGTTTCTCAGCTTGTTCTTTTCATTTATACTGGTAATATGTTAATATGGACAGAAAGCAAATGTTAGAGTAAAAAAATACAATATGAAAAAGGTCCTAACAAAACACACAGAAGGATTCCACCAAACCACAGAATCAAAATGTATTTACTTTTTAAATAAAAAGTACAATAAAATGGTGTGCTTTCCAGCATGATTTAAGATTAAAAGTTATGATTTGTTTCTTACAAATATTTGCTTGCAAAAACATAAAAATGATGTATAAAAAAAAAAAAAAATATTGAAAAAGATAAAACACTTAATACACATAAGTCTTCAGGTAGCACCCCCTTCAAAATAACTGAAAGGGATGGATGTCTTTGTGTTTACACACCTTAGGGCCACCTTGTTAAGAGCTGCTGATTAAACCGACTTATTTCAAGGAAGAGAGTCTGTGCCTGTGAGATCCAAAGTGCTTTTACTGTAACAACTATGTGACAAACACATATGCTTGTTTAGAAGATACTAAAAGAAGGAAGTACGGTAGAAACTGGAGGGTAAAAACAAGAGGAAGCTGCCTTTAGGCACAAAGACACTCAGTGTTCGTCTTGCCGTTAAGTGATAAGGCAGGTTCACTCCGCTGACAGTGACCAACAGGATCTTAATAAGGTGGCCAGACGGTGTCTTCTCCTGCATCCAGAAACAGTAAGAATTCCCAGGGAGGAAACCAGGTACACTAAACATGAGAGGACACGTTTTCACTGCAGGACCGAGAGGTTAAAGTGTGTGAAGAGAGGAGAGAGGATGTGATGGGAGAAGTGCTGGTTGCATGAACATACTACACAGAAAACAACGTCACACGTTGTGCATGTGATTATCATGTGTGCACGCCATGTACGAAATAATTCACCACCTCCATATTCACTCTCCTCTCTGAGAGGAGATGTAGGAGGAGGCGACTGCTCGCTGACCTCTAACTTGATCATCGCCTGCTCCTGGAGCAAGGTCACGCAGCGTGGGCGCCAAAAACATCAGCTAGTGTGCCAATAAACACCCGCTGCTAATTTTACCATCCAACCCCATAACACTGCTTCTTATCTACAGCCATCCAGCTGCCAGTCCTGAGCACAGCCAACATTTACAGGTTTTACATTTACAGTTTCTGCACAGATCAGTGGTCGCTGGCTAGTCGAGCCTCTTTTGTGACTTCAGCACTCGTTAAGCGTCTCTGTGATTCGGTCAGAATGATACAAATATCTGGTGAGGTCAACTGGTGCCTTCGAATGGTGTCGTGTTTACCGTGTTCACAAGAAGAGTCCATATGAACGCCCCCCTCTTGTGGTATTCAAGACCTCGTAAGTGTAAAGTTTCTGAAAGCTCAGAGTTCACGAGTTGTGACGTGTTTGTTGACGTTGTCAGAAATGGCGGAGGCCATGGAAGTTCATTTTTCGGTATATAATAAGTTAATATATTGTAATTTTAGTCATATATTGTTTTCCTTCGTAATTTTATAATATGTCTGAGGAAAATGTTGATATTCCCAAAGTCCTCACCTTTTTCCTCTGTCATTATGTCTTTGCATTTCCTGCATTATGTTACCTGCTTGCTAAATCGTTAGCCTCTGTGGCTTCTAGACGCCGACGGTAACGTTAACATTGCCGCTGCTTAGCAGCGATGTTCTCACGACTTAACCACTTGAACGCCAAGCATATCGTGTCCATGTTGTAAACACGAGCTCACGAGTTTCATTTGAAGGCACCAAACGTTTTAAATCCAACATTTCCACAGACTGTGCCAGTGTTGCACCAAATTCTGACACCCATCAGTTTCTGTGACCTGAATTTCAGGTGTGACAGGGTGATGCGGCAGAATCTCTCATCGCCCTGAAGGGGTTTATTTATCAATAATGACCTGCTAGCTGTACATTATCCTGCTTGTTACACGGCTACTTACTTAGAAATCAATAATTTGACACAAAAACGGTCCGCCAGAGTCCAACATCAGAACTGTGCCCATAGCAACGGTCTGTTATACATAGCAACGGTCTGCTATAAAGAAATAACAGACCGTAGAACGCCGTGATTGACCGATCAGAATCGAGTATTCAACAAAGCCGTGTAATAAATATCTATAAATCGCGAGAAGAGCGAATTTGTGCGTAAATGAACGCTCCCGACCATTTTAACTGCCATTTCCACAGTCTGTGGAAATATAAGATTTTAACTTTATATAAAGAGTCTATCCTTCCTGGCAGACCGTCGACATCTGCAAGATCACAAAAAATATCTTTGAAGACACGACCCACCCACCACCGTTTGCATCATGTGACCGAATCACGAGGGTAACGCAGAGTGCTGAGGTCATAACTGGAGCTACAGCTAACCATGCTGTCATGGACGAAGGCCCAAATATGTTCAATCACAATCGGCCGCTTGTCTTCAAACTAAACAACGTTCATACTTTTTTATAAATCTCAATAACAGCTCTCTAGTGACATTTTAGGTTCTTGGCACCATTACATGTGCAAACAGTACTTGTAGCAAAAAGGCCCTGATTATTAAATTTCACTAAACTATCCAGTTCCAACATTTAGAAGTGTTTTTCCTCTATAAACAACATGATACACATGGAATGAAACAGAAGCAGCTGACATTAGAAACTATCTTTAGAAAAAGCTGCTGTCTCCAGGTGAGTTTCTAAAAGCACCGACTGTAGTTGAGGCTGAAGGTGGTCCATCATCATCATCATCATCATCATCATCATCATCATCA
The DNA here is from genome assembly GCA_916701645.2 of Sebastolobus alascanus. NCBI lineage: Eukaryota > Metazoa > Chordata > Actinopteri > Perciformes > Sebastidae > Sebastolobus > Sebastolobus alascanus. The sequence goes on along the minus strand of CAKAOJ020000026.1, from coordinate 1,875,093 downwards.
TCACACCGATCGTTTCAGGGCATGAACAAGTAAACTAATAATATACTTTCAACGTTGTGCAAGAGACACATAGACCTGCTTCAAGTAATCATTAAACATCAACTTTCTGCTCATAAATAAATAAATAGCTTTAACAAAGAGAGATAAAAGGCGAGGAAATTTGGGATGAGAACTAATTAAGTTTCTTAATAGCTAACAAAGCCAAAGTTTTGGTATGTGGTAATAGACCAATAAAAATTAAAAAAAATAAAGAGCTTTTAGCATTTTGGCTTAGTAATATTTAGTAGTTTCGTTTTAGCTGTTATTTTTCTCATAGTGCTACCTTTTATTTTGACATTTACCAAGATTATAATGTCTTATGGTATTTTTTTTAAATCGCTGTTTTCCAATTCAAATCAACAGTGTGGTCAAAATTAGAGACTCGCTCTTCAGGGTTAATAAGTTGCAGGCTGCTGATGCTCTGAAACTTTCAGGTACTCAGCTAAATGTGCCACCTGAACTACAACAGACACAAACAGTCACGAACTCAATCAGCAGTTAATTAAAGAGGGATGAGAGCGGGAGGCGTACGGGTGAGCGAGGATGGGAGGAGGAGAAATGTAAGGGAGTTAATCAACAGCATTAAATAAAGTGAAGACATCAGCTGACAAAATAATTAAATATAAACTCTCTCAGACCCCTCTTATTACAGATAAATACTCCATATCTAAACAAAACAACCACCTTAACTTCAACAATTATGTAAGAAATAAGTGAACTGGGTTTACAGGTTAACAGGACACAAGTGACACCTGTGAGAGAAGAGATCCACACAGAGGATCAGAGATCTTCTCCTGTTTCCCTTTTGTAGTAGTACTACTAGTACTAGTATTTATGTGACTGCTGTCATCACAGCAGTTGAGGCAGCAAACTAAAGTGGAGTCTCTGTTTGTCCTTCGATTTTCTCAACAACCGCTCATCCGATCGACTTCACACTTGGCGGCTGTATTGTGCGGGTGTATTGCGGAGGATCCCAAAGAAGTGCAGTGTCGAGTGCGAGCTCTTGATATCTACGGGACATATTTATTAGTAGTTATGTACACACTGTGTAGTGTATTGAGAGGGGACCCCTATTAACTGTTACACCGCCGTACAGCATGCAGAGTACAGCTCACTCAAAGAGTACAGAAGGAAAGAGACGAAACTCCAGTGTTTTTTGACAACAGCCAATGCCGCCATTTTGGACTGAAAACGCTTATTATATTTATAATATATTTATTGTTCAACACAGGCCCTTTCAGTAAAATATGACAATATAATAGAAATCATTTTGTTCTATTTTTGTACGTCACTTTGTAGACGTTTTACTGGCGTCCGGTAGTTGCCTTCAGTCCAACATGGCGGAAGCGTAGCTCTGCTGCTGGGCGCTGCTGTTGCAATAGTGTTGAATTGAATTTCACTTCTTAGAAATATACGTTCTTTGGCTCGCTCTCCGTTGCTCGCTACCATATCAACTGTTACACCGCTGAACGCTAGGGCTGCACAATTAATCAATTTTATATCGGAATCGCAATACGACCTACTGCAATTTTCAAATCGTAGGAGCCGCAGTATTTATCAAAGGCAAAATGTGTTTCAAAATACCATTTGAAATTAAATATTGTTGTCCTGGCCTACACATCATATTCTACAGACTTAAGAAAACATCCTTGTTTGGTACAGATCACCGCAAAAATCACAACATAATCATTTGAATATGTTTTTCGATGAAAATTAGAATAATTCCCTCTTATATCGCAAATCATATCGCAATTGCAATATCAGTCAAAATAATCGCAATTAGATATTATTTCAAAATCATGCAGCCCTACAGAACGGCATGCTGGGTACAGCTCGTAAAGGAAGTGAGTGTCGAGTGTGAAGTTGTTTGGATGAGCGTATCTGGAGAAACATCAGAGGCCGAGCAATCGACTCGTTCTGAACATGTTATTATTAAAAAGCTTGTTTTGTTTTATAAGTGCCTTCGTGTGTTAGAGGAGACAAAATAACCAAATAAAAATAAAAATGTTGTTCCATTCGACAGCCCAATGAGACGAGGGTGCGTTCAGGAAACTTCTTGTTAGTAACTGATGCATAATACTGACACATTAAAGAGCTGTAAACCGGCTTGTTACAGTAGACCGGAGGTGACTATGAGCGCTCTACTACTGAAGAGAAATGGGGGATGTGAGTTTCATGAGATGAGCGGATGTGATGTGCTGCTAACGGGGTCTCCGAGGAGATTTACTGAAAAAATGGGGGCACGAGCTGCAGAGTGACATTCTGCTTTTGAACTCAGCAGGCAGATAGTGCAAAAATAAAATTTCACAATCACTTTGCATGGCTAAGGGCACCTGACGAACCACTTCCATCAATCCGCATGAACCCGACGTGCATTGTAGTGCTCAAGCTAGTTTTCAGTGAGGCTGTTGGTGTGTGAGCACGTGTGTGTGTGTGTGTGTGTGTCTCCAATGTGGTTGCATAACGAGTTTAGAGGCAAATGATCCATGACAGAAATTTTGCATAATCCTCAATTGGCATAATCAAATCTAGAATATGTTTTATAAAATGGGGGCAGTATCAGTTATCAAACATTCAGCTTCTGGATTAAAGTGCACATAAATGAATGCACAAACCCGTTATTCTCGTGCTGCATACACACATGCACACACACCAACTAACCTCCGCGTGGTGACATCTTTTATAGCATGCTGTGACTTGCTATAGCATGCTTAAAATAGCATAGTGGGAAGTGGGAAAAGACTGACACGAGCTAAAGAAAACACATAGTGACGGTGGGGGGGTGGGGGGTGGGGGGTGGGGGGTTGGTGCATCACATTTTCTTCCACACAATCCCGAATCCTGCACCGCTTCTGTACTCCACTCTCCCATCCTTTTATCTTAGTGTACCGTCCCTTGCTCCCCAAATTAAGCCACAACTTACGATTTTGCAGCCCCAGCGCGTTGGCTATACCCGACTCTCCCCCGGTGCTGGGCCTCCCTCCCCTCCCATTCCTCCCCCCTTCACCACATCCCCATGTCCCATCCTCCTCCTGCAGGCTTCCCGTAGCCTCCCCCACTGGTAGCCTTGAAAGGTGGGGCTGATGGGGAGGTACTTGAAGACGGAGTGTCTGCGGATAAAGTCCATTCCAAACGGCAGATCATAAGATCTCATCCCTTCCAGCTCTGAAGTATTGAGACCAATGCCACGTTTCAGCTTCCTGATGCCTCGCTCTTCAGGGGTACCTGAGGAGAAACGGAGGTCAGATTAATCGTAGTCTTGAGATCAGATATATCTCAAGACTCTATATATATATATATATATATATATATATATATATACATACATATATATATATATATACATACATACATACATACATACATACATACATACATACTCGCCAACCTTAAGACCTCATAAATAGGGAGGAATATAGAAACCAAAGCGGGAAGTCTGGGAGTGGAAAAACTTGAGTTTCAGACTTTGTTTTCTGCATTCTGGTGACTTTAAAAGAGTGAAAATTGCAAAATAATTATAATTATAAACTACGCTGCAACAGAAGTTTTATGTTAAATCATTTTAATTTTAATTCTCATGAACGAATAGATTAATTGGCCCCTCTGGTGTGAACGTGAGTGAATCTCTTGCATCATCAGTTTTCATTCATTAATTCATTAATTTTCTGCTCCTGCTTGAGTATTTCTTTCTCTTAGTTCTCTCCATTTCTCTCTCCTTCTCTCACTCACTGAAGGTCCTTTCAGACACAACGTGACAACGGCACCACTGCGCTCTGAAACCCGTTATTTCCAATGGATTACGCCACGCCACGATGGCTTTTTGCTGCATCAAGCAAAGCCCAACTTTGAGCAGCTCTCTTCCTCCAGGAAACGACATTTGATGCGGCTCTATTGCCGTCCGGGTGGAAACAGTCGGGCTTTTACAAGCTGTACAGCGCCAGAAACAGGTTGTGATAACGAAAAGGAAAAAAGGTGTGTCGGTTGTATAAATCGGGAGAAATACGGGAGAATTGTGACCCCGGGAGGAAAGCGAGAGAGGGCGATGAAAAATAGAAGTCTCCAGGGAAAATCGGGAGGGCTGGCAAATATGGATATATAACCGCTCCAGCATGTTCTGCCTTTATACCTTTACCTGCTTGTCAGTCACAGCCACGTTTTTATCATTTTCTTCCTTAAAAATATTTTGTGCTCTCTAAACACTCATTACAGCATCATCAAGATCATCCAGCCACAAACTTTATAGCACGAAGTAAATTCAAATTAATTTCCACGGTGAGATTTCCTTTTAACATCATCAGTTTGACACATGTGAAAAAGAGTGGCTGAAACACCTTACCAGGGATAGTATTGTCCAAAATGAAGGCGACGGAGCCTCCGACAAACATGGCAGTGGTGAGGAGCACGTTCAACACTTGGTCGACCCCAACTATGCCTGAGAAAGATAAAGAGACAGAGGTTTAGTAGGTGACTTTAGGTCTTAGTTTCAATTCCAGAAACAATACAAACTGACATGGTGAATCTCTAAATGACCTCATTTCAGTCACGTTAGTATGTTCAGTAAATTAACTCCCTCAGACGGGTTGCCAACGACTAATTACCCAGCTTAACGACTGAATATGTTAAACAAAAGTTACTCAGAGTCATAACTAATTTCTGCAAAAGCTCCATCAATCGTTACCGAGGTAAATGTGACAATCTTAATGTTGATTTCAGCTGATATATGTATATATATATATATGCATGTCGGGGATCTCTGCCCTCCACTCACCGCTGACCAGCGGGTTCTCTTTGAGGTAGCTCGGCAGCATCAGACCGAAGAAGATGGAGAAACCCAGAACAAAGAGGTTCCTGGAGGAGTTGAGGTCCACAAACTGCAGGTTGGAGAGTCCCACCGCTGTGATCATACCGAACAGGGTGCAGAACAGAGCTCCCAGGACAGGGTCGGGCAGAGAGGCAAACAGGGCGCTGAATTTACCCACGAGCCCCAGCAGCACCATCATGGCAGCGCCGTACTGAATCACACGTCTGCTGCCAACCTGGAGGACCAATCAGAGATCAGAGGGAGCTAAGGGGACGCCAGTCAGGGCCAGCTACATATATTTGATTCATACCATCTATTTTATAGCAAATGCTAATTGTTGTGAGGATGCTACACATTTACAGTTAAGTAGAACATAATATATAGTAGTCTAAGTCAACAGCTGAATGAACATATTGAATATTATTATGTTTAGTGAGTGATGTTTCCTGCTCATGTCAGAGAGGCTACATGGAATGGCTACAAGAATAATTCCTCACCTTTAAGAGGCTGGTACAAGCAAATATTTGGTATTTTCTTGCTTGAAAAGTGACTCAAATGATTAAAGTAGAAGAAAAATAGTTGCCAATTAAGTTTCTGCCGATTGACTAATCAATGAAGCGACTTATCGTCTCAGCTCCTGTTTAATTATTTACACAATTAAACCATTACGGTAAAAGAAATACAATAACTAAATGGGAGTGTGCAGAGAGGGAAGGACACTAAGAGGCTTACACAAAGACTATTTGACTGTAAAACAGATGTAGAAAAGGTGACATAGTCAGAAACAAAAGGCAGGATGAAGAGATATAATAAAAGAAGTGCAGGTGTGTGTTACCTTTGTGATTCCCAGGACGCCTATATTAGGACTGGAGGAGGTGGAGCCATTTCCTGTCCCGAAAAGACCATCCAGCACACAGGAAATACCTTCTACAAATATCCCCCTGCAGAGACGGCGGAAGAAACAACCCAATTAAAGGATCTTTCAGACTGTAAGCTCACAAACAAACTGAAATATTAGAGAGAATGAAGAGGAACAGGAACAAAAGTTACCTGTTGATGGCGTGGATGGGAGGTGGAGGAGCACAAGAGAGACGTGCGCAGGCGTAGTAATCTCCTATCGACTCGATGATGCTGGCCACCACCGCACTCATCATGCCGATCACACCTGCTGCCGTTACAGTAGGAAAACCCCACTGGACTGTTGAGGTAAAAACACAGAGCGGGTCAGAGATGAGAGACGGCTGCATTTAAACAGAACATATCTTTCTCAAAATTCTGGGGATGTTTTATTTAAAAAAAAATATTTGTCTACATAAAAATGTTATCAATAAGACCTTCGAAAGGATTTTGTGTGATTTACACTAATATAATCTGCCTTTCCCTCAACTATTTATACATTATACTGTAAGTAACATAACCATTCCACTGCATATACAATTTATTGGTTTCTGTCTGTACTGTACTGCACATATAGTAACATTATTGTACATGTCACAGCTGTGTTCATTTGTGCTCCACATTTTGTATATATTTATGTTTATTTTGTGTGTATCACTGCTACACTTCTTCCTACAAAACAAAAACAACCTGTTTTATATGTATCTCTTCATGAACTTTTGATCTGATTAGATGGTTAACTGCCCTCCGTTGCACTGGTACTTTACTGTGTGCAATCACAAGAACGATAATAAAGCTCATCTAATCTTTAACTGCCACATCACTGAGATTATTGTCCTCACTATCTGACTGATCAGTCCTCCTCGTCCTCACAAACACACTTACAGGGATAAGGGATCTTAAACCACGGCGCGGCTTTGAGGATTCCTTGACGTGCGTCCGTGCGGGCGTAGTAGCCGTACTTGTCTACCTCCGGCGGGAAAACGTTGGTTACAGTGAAAATGAAACACAGCAGCCATGACACCAAGATGGCCATGATGATCTGGAAGAGAAGAAAACATTTATCAGACATTCACATCAAAGATAAAGTGAAATAAAAGACACTTTACCAGATCTAATCCTGCATCTTTCTGTCCATTACTTCTTGATAAATGCCAAATATGTCCCCAAAAAAAGGCGTATTTTCATATAAAAATCTCTTTTCTCCTCCTGTAAAATGATATTTTGATGACTCGTCTTGAAATAAATGTATCCAAATAAAATGTGAAATTGTTGTAGCTAACAGAGCAATATCACAGTAGAAGGTGTGTTTGGATCCCAGTCGGCAAAAACTTTATTTACTTTTTCAAAAGAGAGCGTGGTTTATGTTTAACTTCTTCAATTCTCCCTCATATTTCACCTCTTGGTCTAACAGCGAGGGTGAGGGAGGTGTGGGTGGAGGCTAACAGTCATCTACAGCTCCGTATCGCGTGCTATATTCACTGAACCACGTCCAGTTTTGATCCAATCATATGTGAAGGATCAACTTTATATCCCTCTCATAACTATACCCTGCCCACATATTTTGTTTCACTTGGAAATATGTCAGATTACTGAAAATAAAGACGCTCTAGCTTCCATTTCACTGTTTAATTTGAATTATTATTCTTAATTCAACATATTTTAACTCCCAGAGAAAATAAACAACATTAAGAACTGGTTTAAAAGTGTTGCCAGCTTACAGGACTACGTCCACTTACATCTTTACAGTTAAGAGTGACCCAATAAAACAGCAATAGGAAGCCATTTGAGGAGATGGGTATAAATCAGATTGATGGGTAACTTTGATGTGAATTTAAGAGAGTTTATGTTATTCAATACATCACCAGCAGAGGGCAGGAAAGGCAGATTTACACGCTGCACAGCAGCATGCAAAGGGAAAACCTCTTAACCTCCCAGGGAGAATGAGATTAGCTCTGCTGAATAATTCGTGACTTGATGGGAACGCAGTTTATGGTGGAGGCAGGCGGGCAGTTGTAAAGAAACCAAGGTTAAAGAGAGACGATTATTTACTAAGGAAAAGGAATAAAAAAAAAGTGGAGACCAGACACAGTTTGCAAAAGGCAAACAGCTGAGGTATTTATGTACTTTTATGAGACGTTGTTTACTTACAGGAAACATTTTGAAGACCTGCAGCCTGTAGGTAGTCCAGCCTTTCTTGGCTTTGTAGACCGGCAGAGGGAAGTGAACGTTTCTGGCATACTGAGAGAAGAGCAGCACCAAGAAGATGGTCCTGCAGACAGAAACAAGCTTCCTCAGTTTGGTGGATCAGTGTCTCATTATTTTCTATACTGTATAACCTCCTGTGGGAGAACTAATCCTGTACCAACATGTTCCATTTCCTCCCGTCTACGTCCGACTCGGACCCCAGAGGCTTCAAAGCCAATCAATTATCCTAACTGCCTGAGAAAAAGCAAATCAGTGGCAATTACAGGCACATATCCTCCTGTGGAGCGAGAGGAGGAGGCCTCCGGCTACAGTGTAAACAGACGTGTAACAGCAGGAACTGATGTCACACCACATGAGCATCACAGCTTTGAAGTGGATCTCCCCCCCCCATGAGTCAATCCTCTGTATCTTTACAGTCTTAACATGATACAGTACGTTCAATACTTGAATATAAAGAAGTTCTTTCTTTTCCTAGATGTCTTTTTATCTGCTCTATCTTTAGCTAGAGATATTCTCTGTGACGGAGGACATCTATAACGTTTAATTCGATGTAAATCCGTTAAGTGAATGAGCTACAAGCTACCATGCAAATACTCAGCACAAAAGCTTAAGATGATACTCCAAACAAAATCTTGAGTGTGAAACACATGGCTGTAAAAGAAGATATCAGTTTCCTTATGAACAGAGAGTGAGTTAAAGTGGTTTCCACTGGTGACAGAATAGAAATACATATAGAAACCTGTCATATGACTCCTGCAGCATTATCCACTACAGCTGCACATCTGTTTGCTCAGTATATTCCCAGTTCTTTCCCCCCAAAAAAGATCTGAATCATCAGAACGTACCGAACACACAGAGGGACAACAGAGAAGTAGATTTCAGGTTAGGTGTCACTGTAAAGATGTTTTTGTTGACACCTGAACTTACAGCATAGCAATGCCCCAGTGTTTTCCAGCCCTCTCCCCCGCGGCCTGGAAACCAGACAGGCCGATGAGCGCCACGGTGGGGGTGATGGTCAGAGGTCCGATGTACTTCAGCAGGATCCCGGGCAGACCCAGCAATCCGATACACACCTCGACCAGGGACGACACGATGATCGCTCCTTGGATCTGACAGAACAAAGAAATTGTAAAGACAGAAAAAAAGAGTTGCTGAAACAGAAGGTAGAACTACATACGTAGGGCTCTCTTACAAGCCATAGTCCAGTTGGCTCGTCTGAATCAGCTTTCTATTTAGTCTGGTTCGGTTTCACAGTGCACAAATTAAAGTAGACCAAATAAAACATTTATTTGCTGAGGGGCATGTACGAGGGGGGTGAATTTATCTTATTCATCTCGAGAGCTGCCACTTCTATGCAGGGAATCACTGACTTTGAAATATTGCTGTCAAAGTTTTTTCACTTTGACTCGGCACTGATCTACTGTGCGCATGAATCCCTTCTCCTCCAGTTTATCCATCCATCCATAATCTGTAACTGCTTATCCTATTCAGGGTCGCGGGGGGGGGGGAGGGGGGGCTGAAGCCGACCCCAGCTGACATCGGGCAAAGGCGGGGTAGTAAAGTCAAGTCAAATTAATTTTATTTGTATAACCCAAAATCACAAATTTGCCTCAGGGGGCTTTACAATATGTACAGGATACGAAACCCTCTGTCCTTTACAGTGCGACCCTCTCGTTGAATAAGGAAAAACATAACCAAAAAAAAACTTTTAACAGGGAAAAAATGAAAGAAACCTCAGGATGAGCAACAGAGGAGGGATCCCTCTTCCAGTGGTTCACCCTGGACATGTAGCCAGACTATCACAGGCTGACACATAGAGACAGACAACCATTCACGCTCACATTCACACCTACAGGACATTTAGAGTCAACAATCAACCTAACCTGCATGTCTTTGGACTGTGAGAGGAAGCCGGAGAACCCGCAGAAAACCCACGGGGAGAACACGTATCAATAACTTTATAAACGTCACTATTTTTGTGGCCTTTTTCAGCATATTCTTTATGTTCTCTTTGGCCCAGACGTCAAGCAACCGTTAGACTTCTGCAGAAGTCCAGGTCAGTCCTCTCCCACTCATGTTCACCTGTCGTTTACCTGTTTCCATCTCAACAAATACCAACACATGCAGCTTGTGTTTTGGTTCGCTTCCAATAGGGTCAGATTATGTTCTCAGAGCAATCGAACCGCACTATTGTTCGCTTGGAAACCGTAATCATACTCAATTTCAATTCAATTCAATTTATTTTTATATAGCGTCAAATCACAACAGAAAGTGTCTCTAGATGCATTTCATATAGAGCAGGTCTAGACTGGTTTGGTTGTGAGAGGAAGTACTCCCGGTTGTTTTTGTCCGCACCAGAGTACGATTACAGCGTTCACAACCGCCTAAACAAACTGCACCAGAGTTCGATTAAAACGGACTAAATGTGGACTAAAAGTGCCCTTAAGACACTGCTGCACTTTTAAATGATGTTCACTTTGAATCAACTCAAGCCCACGAAGAACAGGAGCAGACTCAGAGGGACACAAGATGATGTTGACAAAGCAAAGTGAAAGTAGATTTTAATTAAAAATCTAAATCAATACACTGACGTCAAAAGAAATTATTACATTTTATGAAATATAATATTTTAAGCCTCAGACAATATGAGCAGTGGCACTAAATCACTCAGCAAAGTCCACATGTTTTATGAATGAAGCGGTTATTAGAATCATCCTCTCGTATTTGATCATAAGAAGAAATCTATCTGATTCAGCTCAGCACTGAATCACATCTTATGTTTGCTCTGCACTAATTAATCAACACCTCTGATAAATCAACATTTTTCTCATCTTTAGCCAAATAATGTGAATTCAAATGAATGAATCGTGGTTAGAGGAGATGTGGTTACAGAATAATAATCCTGTTAGTCCCGTCTTTATCTGTCTCTGTGTTCTCGTCGGTCACTTTCCATCACATGCACATTTATCCTCCTGCCCTTAGCCGATCCATGCCCCATTCAACAATTTGATTCGGTCCGATTGAGTTTAGGCTCATTCACGCGTCACATAAAAAACAATTACTCAACTGGCTTACGCAAACGGAAAAGGTTAATGCAAATTAACAGCTTCTGTCATGGAAAACCAAACCCTGCAGACATATACAGACAGGGATCCGAAGAAAAAAATTATCCTGTTTAAACATTAGCTTAAAACAACATCAGCATTATCTAACTTTAGTTGTGTAAAAGTTACATAAGGAGTTAATATCTTATGCAAATATTTCCTTTCCGAAAATTCAGTATCCTTCATTCATAAAACAAACTGCCTTTCAGAGCAATCTAATCACATCTATCCAGTTCAGCTTTCTCCTGTTTTTTCTCCTTTACTATCCACCTCTCAGGTCTTTCATTTGTCTTTCTCTGCCTCACCTCTCGTATCCTGGGGTGCCAGATGTGCTCCGTGTTGAGGAGCTCTGTGCTGTTGAACACTGGAACCTCTGTTCATGGAAAAGACGGGGAGATTAGAAAGGAGGTTAGAAAATCAGACAATTTAATTAGATCACTATGCGAATCATAACTCTGGTTATTAATTTGGGGCATGTAGATATAAATCGGCAATCTGGGAACACTTAAAGCCCCCCCTCCAGTGTATTTTGGCCTTTCTATGATATTTCATATTTATTTGAGTCATTTCCGGACTAAGTTGATTAGCCACACTGATATATAACTTCATTTTGTGCTCAGTGTTAAAAAAAGAAGGTTGTTGGTGAAACAGGAATACGACGTATGACTATATTAGAAGCTGCAGGTCAGACGTTATCCTCCAAGATAACGCAGGCGAACTCATGCTCGTTTGAGTCTGAGCAGCAGCAAACTGATAAAACCTGTTTATCTGTCTGTCAGTTCGTCTTCTAGTTAGGTGTAGTGAACGGGTGAAATCAACGCAGTGGATTACACAAAATCCCACTGGCAAAATTAACACAACTTTTACCGTACGGAAACGGAAAGCAGCCGATACCGGAGGTTTTGCGGGCCTCTAACAGGTCCAAACGACGGGGAGGCACAACTTTCAGCCCAAAAGAAAACAAGAAAAAAGTCCTGTTAGAGAAATAAACGAATCCCAGTGCAGCCCGGTGCGGTGTCAGTGCTGCAGCAGCCAGACGGCCGCCTCGCCAGGAGGAGACGGTAAAGAAGAGAGCGAGTGAGAGAGAGTCGTTGTGTTGCGCTAATTGTTGTCTCATTTGTTTCTTAAGTCTCTGCTGTCTTCGTAGGCTTTGATGCTGACAGTAAGAGAGACATTAGAAGAGAGAGGAGTTACCTGTGCTGTTACACTTCCATTTGTCCAGTGACAGGATGGCTCTGGCTGGTGCGAGGAAGGCGAAAGCGCTGGCCTGGAACAAAGGCAACCTAAACACAAGAAAAGCAATGTTTCAAAAATGATGTTATATGAGCCTGAATAATCACATAAATATACAACAAAAGGAGTGTTAAAATTTAGTAGAAAGTAAAGTGATTTTCTGTGTAGAGCCACCGGATGACAGCATTTCAGTTAAAAGTCAAATTCTACATCTACACAGCTAAACATCATCGCTTTCTCTTCTTGCTCACAGAAGGATATTACTCCTTTAGAAGTCTTCTTCACCCCCTTCGTCATCATCTCTGATGGAGGATATGATCACATTTTGACCGACTGACAGTGCTTCCGTATGATTAAGACCACTTGTATTTTGTATTTCTTTTAGTATATGTTTTAAGTAAGGTATAATGTGCAGAGTGGAACGGTCTTGCATCGCCCTGACGAAAGATGACCTGCTAGCTGTACCTTATCCCACTTATTACACGGCTACTTACTTAAGAAATCAATAATTTGACACAAAAACGGTCCGCCAGAGTCCGACATCAGAACTGCGTCCACAGCAACGGTCTGTTATACATAGCAACGGTCTGTTATACATAGCAACGGTCTGTTATACATAGCAACGGTCTGCTAAAAAGAAATAACAGACCGTAGAACACCGTGATTGACCAATCAGAATCGAGTATTCAACAAAGCCGTGTAATAATTTTATTTAGACGTAGTGTATTTGGGCCAACTAATGGACTTATGGCATATGAGATGTATTTCTTTTCATCAGCTAAATTGTATGACATCATAAAGTTTGATTTATGTAGCAGAAATGACCACTAACAGTTAAATTGTGTAATTTGTACATGGTAAAGTTTATCAGCCTATTTTTATCTGTAGTTGTGTAATTATTATATAGTGTAATTATTATTAAGGTCAGTGTGTACTTTAATTTTTACTATTTATTTTATATAAATTAATAATTTTTTAAATTTTTTTTTTTCTTTTTTTGTATTTAATTTAACCTTTGTTTTTTGCTCTTTATTCTTTTTGCATCGGCAATGGGTGAGGGTTGGGTGGGAGGGGGCTTTGGGGGAAAAATACCAAAACATGGAGTGCCAAATTTGTGCTCTATTTTGTATGTTTCTGTATACGGGATGTTCCTCCCAATAAATTTTTACGGAGAGATAAAACAGAATAAATAAACTGTAATGACGTCATGTTGGTGGAAACGCCAAGGACAGAAAAAGAAGGATGTGAATAAACCAAAAATGGGACGGAGGACTTTTATTTCTTAAGAAAGAGGAAGTGAACTTTCATAACAAAACTAGAGTTATTCCAAACACCTGTTTATCTGGAGTTTCGCTTGCACACCAACTTCAAACCCAATTGAATCTTTGTCAAAAAGAACTGATGAAATGATAAAGATCAAACTGGGATTGACCCATTTTTTAATCTTTGTGCAGACATTAATATTTAACAAATGCTGTTTTCAAGTAGCCATACAGCTACATATGATGTGTAATCACGTTCTTTTGTACAGATACTCGTTTCCAATGTGTGTACAAAGCCAAATTAATAGAAACATTAACGGAAAAGACACTCTAATCTACCACAAAAAGGATTTAGGCTTGAGACCTCAAGATACGTAGTTTGATTTCCTGTACTGAGTGAGAAAAAACAAGCAGGAAACATAAATGAGTGATTTCTCTGTTGCATCAGATATTTCTGCAGAGGTACAAGTTTTGTTCTTCCCGTGAACTCTTATCCTCCACTTGTTACTGTCCGTAAGACACAGATTGAGCAAGTTTACTCCTATAAATATTTAGACATCTATGTGGACGCTTCTTTATCTAGCAACAAGGTACAACAACATGTACTTTCTTAGGAAACTAAGGTCATTTAGAGCAAACAAACGCATCCTGTTATTGTTTTTTGTAAAGTTTGGGTCAAGCTATCAAACTGCATATCCTAAAAGATTCGTTGTGTCTGGCAGGTAATATTACATAATTTGAAGAATAAATCATCAGAAGATTTAGAGTCCCAACAGGTTAAAGAACTCTTTTGTTTCTCAGTCAGTCAAACTATTAAATCAGTAAATCAATCAGACTCAGTAGGCCTCAGTGTTCCTGTGTAGACTCAGCACTGAAGGTCAAAGGGAGTGATTATATTGATTGTACGCAATCACTTATTATGTAATGTCTGATGTAATACAAGTTTTTAGTATTTGTTACATTTAGAAATGCACTGGTTGCAATTTTCTTGACGGAGTCTGATTTTTTTTTAAAAGTCTGACCTGCCGATTCAGATTTTGTTTCTAAGAACTATAATTGACAGCAAGGCTCCAGACTAACTTTTTTTTGTTATCTTTATCCAATTATCCAATTTTATTGGTTTCAAAGATATGTATTGGAAATTAACATTTTTTTTTTTTTTACATTATTAACATACTAAGTTTTTCACCACTGTCCCTGAAAAATAATTTCAACCATCCCAAAGTCCGTGTAAACCATCAAATTCTGAATGTTATCTTTGATGATTAGCAAATAAGTGATTGTATTTTTATTTAAATACGGTGTGTGTGTGTGTGTGTGTGTGTGTGTGTGGCTGTGACGTTACTGTCTGTGTAAATATGACCGGCAAAAAATCTGAAATCTGAAACTGATCGGCTGAAAACCAGCCAGTTTCGATCGGTGCATCTCTAGTTTCATTGTTGCGTATGTTATTTATGTGAAGTAGGTCTTGGGACACAAGACAAATTTCAGAAACATATTCTGATAATAAAGGGAAATCAAATGAAAACAGCACTTTTTCTCCAGCCAGGAAAGCTTGTAGTCATACTGGGCAGATATTTAAGTAAAACTAAAGGAAAATAAAGAGGGACTTTAATTTTTAATTATGAAAGTGAAGTCGATGGATCATGTGTCTTTTTCAGCAAACAAAACATTATGAGAAAGGAAATGCAGTTAAGAAAATACGATGAAAAAGAGGATCATTTCGAAAGAAAAGCAAATCCACATTGAATCATCTAGGATTACATAAATGTCTGCAGGGGGCAGCTGCTCACATGAGCAGGATACTGGGCGAAGACACACATTTACTGCATGCACGTACACTTCACCTTTCCTGGAAAAGCATTTGGGTGTTTGTTTTTTTTGTTTTTTTTAAAATCGACCTCACTTGGCACCATGACTTATCAAACCCCCCCCTCCTATCTCTCTCTCTCCATCTCGTCTTTCTATCCTCCTCACTATATTTCTCCCAATTTTTGGCTCGTTTGACCACTTGTTATCAGATTTAAATGCTAAATATGCAAATAAACTTATAGTACATGCTCAAAATAAAAATAGGATTGTCCATTATTGTCCTCCAGCAGACCAACTTGCTCAGTGAATAGAAAGACACAGTGAGACAGGGCCAGAAAAAGAAACTGATGTGTGGAGCCTGTGTGGAGTTTGAAAGACAAGGCATTTGCATTATGGGAAGGGTAGGAGCTTGGAGCTTCAGCCATACTGTGTTAGGGACTAAAAATCATTTTATCTATAGCTCTTTTGGACAATTTTGATAATTTATTTTTTAATCAGTCTCTTGAAAGTCCCCCCTTTTATGGAAGAGCAATACTAAATCAGCGAAATCCCCCTTTAGCCCCTACGTCTAGTGACTGTAGTGGAGGTTCAGGCTAACGCAACGTTTTTTTTTGCAGGTACCAGTATTTGCAGGTAGTAACCTGCTACGACTGAGCAGAGCTGTGATATCGAAAAAAAAACAAACAAATATCTTGGGTAAGTAAAGCCCATCAGCACTGAAAATTATCTGCATGACGTACAGGACGGTGTGTGGTCTGTTGACGTTGGTATGTAGCCAGAAACTGAGTTTCCGGACAGATATTTGTTCCTTACTTGGACATTGGGGAAAGTACCTAATCAAAGCCTGAAGGCAAACAAGACGACTGACGTCTGATCCAACCTCAAAGTAGAGAAACATCTGTCTGCAATTTTGTTATACATAAGTCCAAAAAAGAAGAAAAGTATGATGAAACAATGTAAAAATAATGCATTGCATCATTTCAACTGTGTTTGTAATGCATTATTATTTGTCACAGTGAATCAAAACACTTTGAGGATCCTAATGAGGAAAACAAATGCCATGATAAAAACTACAAAAGCAGAGTGATTTTTCCACAAGGTGTTCACTTTCTTTCTTTTTTTTATTATCAAAGGTTTCTCTGAGCCTTCCACTGTTAGTTTGAGTAAGACCTAAAGAAAAGATAATGTTTCCACACTATCTCCATGGGAGGGATCAGTCAAGGACATGGAGTTGGTGTCAAAGTAACAGCGACTATCTGCGTCTATCTGGGTTTCTGTCTGGATGAGGTGATTTGGCCGGAGCGGCAGCTCAATAATGAGACGCTCAGAATCTGCCACGACATGATGGAAATGGTTCATTACACAAGTGAAAAGAGAGTCAGAGATAACCTCACTGAACTGACACTCCTCTGAAAGAAAAATAACACCTGATGCCAACATGATCTGGCTTTCATTTAAACACAGATCAGAGAGATTGTTATTTTATTGATGACTGAGTGACGGGACTGATATAATCCTCCGGGTTGAATCAGGTGAATCTCTGCTGGTGAAACACAAAGCGGATCACATTGCAATATGTATGCTTTAGAGCATAAAACAAAAGTGCTGGTGAACCAGAGTTCAACAGGTTCCAGGTACCGGATCAAGACTAGGGCTGTGTATTGGCAAGAATCTGGCGATAAAATACCTATCATGAGACAGGGGTTACAATTAAATATATTGCAATACTGTAAGCAAGGCGATATATTGCGATTATTTAGTCTAATTTTAGGAAAACTGTTATAGTATAAAGAACACACCACCATGTGCATAAAAAAAAGTTTACATTTTTATGCAACCAGAACAGTGGGATCTGCATTTGCATTTATGACGATCCCTGTAACATCCAACATCATAGCACTACTTTGAGAGGGCACATCTCTTTGCAAATGAAATAAAATATTGACTGAGTTAATCTCTGCATGTAAACTATTAATTAAAAATCAATAGTGTTTCTGAGAATCGATACAGTATCACAAAACATAATATCGCAATATTCGATCTTTTCAATATTTTCTTACACCCCCAAGTAAGACGTGAAAAAGAATGAACACATCGAGGGCAGCGTGAGGACTGAGAGGGGAAAAAAAAGACAGGAGCAGGGAGGAGGAATGTGTGTAAGCGCGGTGATATGAGGTGAAAGATAAGATTGTTTTTTTTTCAAAATCCAAGCAGGTGTCCTTGTTTAACAGAATGTAATAAAACTGGGAGAGCTGGGTCAAATGAACTATTCCTAACATGTGCATGCATACTGGTATGGCTGAAAGCAGGGACTTCCCTCTCAGTTGATGGACCGCCAACAAAGACATGGCTGTGTGTTTAATCGACTATACTGCAGCTTGTCCAGAAGTGATGCAATAGTTGAACTACATGTAGGTCACTCCTCTGGTCTGCAGTCAAATGCCACATGTCTTTAGTTTCTGGAATCTCCTCTTCCTCTATTCTGTCATCTCAATTTAGAAAATATAAGCTACTTCTCTAAGAAGTTCACTTTCTGCTCTTACAAAATAAAAACTGCAGTCACATGAGCGAAACAAGGAACTTAAATTTTATTAACTCATCACATTCTGATAGACAAGATGCAGACAAGACAACTGCTATAGAATAAAAAAGTCAGAAACATAATATATCCTTGCTTAAAATATCTTCTATCTTCAATACAAATTTATACTAAAAATAGGGCTGTCAATTGATTAAAATAGTTAATCGTGACTAATCGCAAAATAATCCCACATTTTTTATCAGTTCAAAATGTACTTTAAAGGGAGATTTGTTAAGTATCTAATACTCTTATCAACATGGGAGTAGGGAAATATGCTTGCTTTATGCAAATGTATGTATATAGTTATTATTGGAAATCAATTAACAACACAAAACAATGACAGATATTGTCCAGAAACCCTCACAGGTACTGCATTTAGCATAAAGAATATGCTCAAATCATAACATGGCAAACTGCAGCCCAACAGGCAACAACAGCTGTCAGTGTGTCAGTGTGCTGACTTGACTATGACTTGCCCCAAACTGCATGTGATTATCATAAAGTGGGCATGTCTGTAAAGGGGAGACTCGTGGGTACCCATAGAACCCATTTTCAATCACATATCTTGAGGTCAGAGGTCAAGGGACCCCTTTGAAAATGGCCATGACAGTTTTTCTTCGCCAAAATTTAGCACGTTTGGAGCGTTATTTAACCTCCTTCGCAACAAGCTAGTATGGCGTACTAACATGGTTGGTACCAATGGATTCCTTAGGTTTTCTAGTTTCATATGATGCTTGATATCTTCACTCTTGCTTTAAAACTGAGCTCGCTGCAACCTAAAACTCGCAAGTTGCATTAAAGAAATTAGTAGCGTTAAAACAAATTTACGTTAACGTGTTATTATCACTTAAACTTTGGCAGCCCTGATTAAAAACTGACTGTTGTGAAGTTCTGGGAACCTACCATGACAAAAAAAGGATGTGTAGACATAAATGCATGCTTACACACACACTAAACACACTGCAGAGTGACATGAAGAGGAAGGATGGAGAAAGAGGAACTTCATGTCGACCCTGGCCCTCGTCTTTAAGTGGTACTTAGAGATGAGAGGGAGAAGAAAGGAGGAGGGAATAAAGAGGGAGGAGGTGAGGAAGTGAAAGACCGTAAAGCTGCAGTTTAGAGCAGGCATGAATCTGATGTATGACCGGAGGTATGTTTGTATTCAGGATAGCATTTCTCTCTAAGTCCTTGTGAGACAGTACTGTGAGTGTACCTGCAGCCCAGTGTGGTCTGTAGCAGCGTGGTGATCCCCACACAGAAGAAGATGGTCCCGATCAGCTGACTGGTGGCCCACTGATCGAAGCCCACGCACATCGCCTCGGCGAGGAGGAACGGCACGGCGATAGTTCCACTGAAACATGTCAAGTAGTGCTGCAAAGACAAGAAGCCAGAGAGTCAGTATGTGTCTATTGTTTGACGGTCCATACTTGACCCTGATTGTAAACAAACACACCATAGTTACTAGCTTATACATCAGATTATCATTATAAACCGTTTTTCTTTGGGGTCATTATCTTTCAAGAAGCAACTTATTGGTTTTTAGGGCTGTGTATTGGCAAGAATCTGGTGATACTTAATTGACAGTCTGATCGGACACAAGGTTCGCGAGCAGTGATTGACCGCTGCGTTAGAGACTCCTCGGCTCTGATTGGCTTTTTCTTTCGGCACCTGCAAATGCCATTAGAGCAACCAAAAAAAATGCAGAGGAACCTATTTTTTCAGAGATGATCTGTTTCATGTAAGGACACTATGACAGTTTGAGCAAATATGACAAAAAAGTTATTTTTATTATAGTTACCAACTGTAGCTTAAACCTACTGAACCACCAACATGACGACTACTGTGAGCAAAATCCTATTTTTGTGCCTGGCGTCCAGTTGCGTAATGAACACGGTGGCCGGCCGGATGAAAAATACTGCACTGAGATGACAAGTAACCACAGTGAGCGCACCCTGATTATACAGATCAGGAAGTGTGCGAGTGCTTGTTTTTCTATTATCAGTTTAAACACATCTGTTGGTCAGGTAAAGAAAATATACTGATGCATGATAATACACACTGTGAGTCAGCCATGAAACCAAACAGTTCAGTGTGTAGATTTACCTGTAAGCCCAAGAACACACACAGGTACCAGGGTGGGGTGTCTTCAATGGTATAGATCATGTCCATCCTCCTTGCGTCCGTACTGTCTGTGCTGTCCAACGTCTCAGACATTGAGCTCTACACACACAAAGAAGCAGATGAATGAACATAATTCATGTCTTTCTTGACACCATTACTTTGTCCTGTACACAAAGGGTCAAAATAATGTATTCTAGTAGATTTTATGAATGTGAAAGTACAGGAAAATAACTGTCAGATCACACTGATCATATCACATGATGATGTGAGAACAGCACGTCTGAGCTGGTAGGAGAAAGGCTGGATTTTATGAATGAGAAGATAAAAAAAACCCCCAAATGACAGAAAGAAAGAAACGAAAAAGAGAACAAAACACGACTTCCATCTGTCTGCAAGGAAAAATGCACGGTCACAGTGACAAGAAGTAGGAAGATAACACGGAGACAGAGACATGAGACAGCACTTGTTTTGTGCTAGCTTCAGTGGAAATTAGTTTGTGTGTCACAATATAAAATACAAAAAAACAGGTAAGTAGTGAAGCTTGCTGAGTTTTCCAACCTTTTACTGAATTCAGACATCTCTGGTGGCCAACATCAAAAGTGTATTAGTTAAATTCAAACTACAAATCTTGTATGTAATTTATACAAGGATATGGACTTATTTTTGATAGGAAAACACATGAATAGATGCTTTTAAATATCTATTATCTTTTAAATATAACTGATCAGTAATCAGCAAAGATTTTTATGTCATGGCTTGTCACAGTGTACCTCACTCTGTATCTAATAAGTAAAACAAAAAAACTAAAATTAAAGTTATAAACCTTTAGATTCTCATGAAATCAAACCCCATTTCTGACAAAAACAAGACACAACTACACAAAGGCCCTCGCCCTGATACACCCAACGATATAGAAATAATAATAATAATAATAATAATAGTAATATTAAATAATAATAATAATAAAGGATTGCCAGACTATTGAATCACCTAAACACGAGGGACACACAGGAAACGATGCAGCATGTAATGCAGTGCTTTTTTACCTCACTGATATCAGCCTCACTGTTTACTGTTCACTCTCCTCTCAGCCTTATCATTACATAATATTAAGTTACGCAAACTGACTGTTTCCTTCCACTGCTCCTTCACACTAGAAGCATTCAACTGGCAAAACACAAGGTGATCTTTATTGTGAAGCAGCCACAGGAAACGCAACATGTTAGTGCTGACCTCAATCAGTCATCAAAAATGCATCTTCAAATAAAGACAGTGGATCAGGATTAATTCTTTGTAAGACATAATGAAACAAGGAGGAGCAGCTGTTAAATGTTAGATGGAGAGTTGTGCTCTGCTGTTGGGTGGAAAACTACTCGAACTGACTTTTTGGCTGGACCGCCGAGGGCCAGCCCTACAAACGCAAAAGTCTGTCACTGAATCTGAAGCTACACGATTGGTCGAAGTTTCTTCATTGACCGATGCTCTTTCAGAATGAAAAGGCGGGACACGACGTGTCCGGCTCACGAAACTTAGATCAAGGTGTCCAGCTAGGCGATCTACTGTAGTTCTAAAATGAAACGAGATTCAGCGATGGCATAGCCTATCTCTCGCTTAAAATGTTTTCAGAAGTAGATTTTGGTGGATTGTTTCGATGGAATAACAGAAAGTTTATTAGCAGGCCGCCATGTTGTCTCCTGTTTGAAACGGCAAGAAGAAAACCAGACCAGACCAATCAGGTGCATTCAAAGATAGGATACGTCACCGCTTGAACGGCCAGTTGAGTGGATCAGCGCGTCCCTTAGTGTCCTCGCCGGACCTGGTGGACATGTACCGCTGCATTTAACGTTATAGACATGACCACTGACTATTTGTCTAAAAATGTAGCCACAAATTCACAGACTGACCGTACACGGTCCAGACATACAGTATACTCTGTTTTGACCGACTCCTGTTTAATAAAACATGCGTTTGTTTAGTTGCACTGTAAACAGATACACCAGCTGCTCTTCTGTTGTATTTCCGACGGAGTAGCTGTTCGAGGAGTGTTTTGCTCTTGTATCAAACCACACTTGTTGTTACTACGGTAACCACGGATTATAAATCCACTAGGACTGAAATCTGAAGGATTACATTTTAGAGAATGTCGGGGAAAGGTGAGGAAGGAAAGGGAAAGTCACTGAAACTGTGATTACGAGTAAGCTTTTTGAACCATGTGATTATGTGTCAGTTTGCTTAAATAGGGGCTTATTTTGTAAGTAAAATAGCACTTTGGATGACTAATGAAAACACACGAGGATTGTGTTTCACTTCTACATTTTTTCTCTCGAGTTACCTTTTCTGCTCCTTGGTTATCTTTAGTGTAGATGGCCATCAGCTCTGTGTTCTCAGTGTCCTGGTCTCCAGTGGCGCCGCCCACGCCGTTTACCACCACCTTTACACACAAACAGACACACAATTTAGATTTATAATGCTGCCCTTTATCCTTTCATAAAGCAATACTTTGCCAAATCACGCTGGCAGCTAATTGAGGACGACGCTCACAGCTTTTATACAATGTTGGCCGGATTACAAAAATCCCATGAAAAGACAGGTGAGATTAAGAAGTTTGAAAGTCTTTTGTCAGGTCTGCGTGCTATGCCATGTGAAAAAACAGATATGTAGGTGCGGTAACGAAGTTTTAAAGTTTGTGTAAGTTTGTCTGCGTGCTATGCCGTGTGAAAAAACAGATATGTAGGTGCGTTAACGAAGTTTTAAAGTTTGTGTAAGTTTGTCTGCGTCCCATGCCATGTGGAAAAACAGATATGTAGGTGCGGTAACGAAGTTTTAAAGCTTGTGTAAGAATGTCTGTGTGCTATGCCGTGTGAAAAAACAGAGATGTAGGTGCGGTAACGAAGTTTTAAAGTTTGTGTAAATTTTTGTCTGCGTGCTATGCCATTTGAAAAAACATAAATGCAAAGTCTAACATCGCTAATGAACCAGATTTGCCAACCTGCATATGAACACCACGGTTTTCCTACAAATTATGAAAACGTGTCACTTTACAACACTTTTTCTTCCGCCGAGTATGTGTGCGAGTGTGTGTGATGCTTTGTGTGTGGGTGCTTTTCCTGTGAATGTCCGAAGAGCATCCGTGTCCTGTTAATCAGGAAAGCGATTGTTTGATTGGAATGTTTTCATGCCTGAGGGATAAGATGCAAAGACACTCATCCATCAACTGCCTCTGTCTTCACTGTGTGGTTACAAAGTGATTTCTACAGCCCAGTTTTTACTGTACAGTCCTCAATCCCTTCTTAGAAAAACCTCAGAGAGAGGACAGACTCTTTTCCTCATGTAAACATACTCTGCTGTGTCTACATGCAAAGTCCGCCAGATTAAACACTCGGCAGCAGAGTCTCTCCACGTGTAAAAGGAATTTGTAAAACGTTGGGAAACTTGAGGGTTATACAGGAAAACAGAAACGTAAACAAAAGGAAACGTTATGCTTGTATCGTATTTCCTTCCCTTTGCGTTCTACTGAACGGATCCAGAAAATGACACAAGAGAAGCCTTGTGATTGTTCTAACAAACAGGACTGAGGTTATCTTAGTTCATAAAGGAAGCCAGCAGGCTTCATAGTCACTGATACAGCTCTGTGGAAAGAATTAAATATATACACATATTTGTATAAAGCAGCATATTTGCCCACTCCCATGTTGATAACAGTATTAAATACTTGACAAATCTCCCTTTACGGTACATTTTGAACGGATAAAAAATTTACGATTAACTATGGACAATCATGCAATTAATTGCGATTAAATATTTTAAACGATTGACAGCCCTAATAATTTTATAAACAGGCTATTAAACACATTTGTTTACCGGAATAGGGTAGAAATCTGCGCCATGCTTGCTCTCCTCTTCAAATTTTCCTCCCTCGCTGCTGCTGTCCATCGACTTGGAGGTGGTGTTCTTCCCTACTCCCATCCTTGTGTCTTCGATGTCGTCCTCCTCCTCCTCCTCTTCCTCTGTCCCTCCTCTGTCTCGCTCCGATGTGAACACTGCAGATGAATCCTTCAGTCCGATTACATCGTCCAGGACTGCCTCATCTGCTTGGAAACAAAAGAAACAGATAAACGGAGAGATTCATATTTTGATTTATAACTTAACGGTTCTAATATCCTAACTTCATTGTGAATGTCTCATCACATCAGAGAGCCCGAGAGGCTGCCAGGCCGCACTTCTTGCTGATTAGAAACTCATCTCAGGTCTCTTGTTGTTGTCATTTTTTGTCCAGTCTATTTTGGATGACAGAAGTATGTCAACTGCAACAATTTATCAAGTAAAAACAGAAAGAAATATGCTGGTTATATCTTTACAAAATGCCAAGAGCTGCTTTCTCTGTTTCCTGTCAAAACATTTCAGCTCTATTTTGGCTCCTGTGGGTTTTTGGTTACTAAACAGATTATGTAAACTCAGTTTTGGCTCTGGCAACTTGACTACTGCAGGTGATTAACCGATCCAGAGCTGAAATGTCTAATCAACTATTATGATAATTGATTAATCTTGCAAGTGATTTTTCAAGCAAAATTGCCAAGAAGTAACTGGTTCTCGACTGTGAGGATTGGTGGATTTTCTTTGTCTTATGTGATAGTAACCTGAATATCTTTATTTGTCAGACAAAACTAGCAATCTGAAGACGTCACCTAGGCCTTTATGAAATTTTAATGGGCATTTTTCAGTATTTTCTAGACTTAATTTACAGAATAATAAAGAAAATAATCTGCAGATTAATCGATAATGAAAGTAATGGGTAGTTCCAGCCCTACACTAATCATTAACAAATAATCCACAGATCAATTGAGAAAGAACAAGTTGCCTCTGAAAGAACAATTTCTACACTTCAGTTAATAATCTATGTTGGTAACAGGTCTGACAGACACAAGAAGATAAGAGAAGGCAAATACATAGAGAGGCGAGATTATGCAAGGAGTTTGGTAAAGAGTGAAACGTGAACACTTGTTTGATGGAGAGGAGGAATAGAGTGAAGAGATGATGAGAAAGTAGCAGGAGGCAGAGAAACAACAGGTCCGTTTGTCCTACCAGGGGTGGGGTCTAAATCCTGGTGTTATGCCAACTTATGTTTGAGTAAAACACCCCGCCCCGTCCCATCCCTGTCCTTGGCTGACACTGGCATCAGTCAGTCATATCATTAACTGTCACCAAAAGTGTATAAAGTATAAAGTAACTAAGACCTCAGTGTTGAGAGCTGTCAAACGTAAAAAAAAACACACATTAACATGACAACTGTGAGAAAATCATGTGTTCCTCTGTCTGGTCTTCTCCGAACCGAAAGTGCTGAGAAACCTTCATATACGTAGACGTTGAATCATATTATCTTACTACATAGACGGAGGACTTAATGCTAAAATAAGACTTTTTGAAGGAATGAACTGCAAAACAAACTGATATTAGAGACAATAATTCCTCTGAGGAACTTGTTGTACTTGCTCGTATTATTAATAGGGCTGTCGAAGTTAACGCGATAATAATGTGTTAACGCAAATTCGTTTTAATGCCACTAATTTTCTTTAACGCTTAAACGCAACTTGCGATTATTTGGGTTGTGGCGGGCTCATTTTTAGAGCTAGCATGAAGATACTGGCATCATATGAACCTAGAAAAACCTAAGGAATCCATCGGTACCAACCATGTTATATTAGCTTGTAGAGAAGGAGGCTAAATAACGCTCAAAACTTACTCTACATTTTAGCGAGGAAAAACTGGCATTACCTTTTTCAAAGGGGTCCCTTGACCTCTGACCTCCAGATATGTGAATGAAAATGGGTTCTCTGGGTACCCACGAGTCTCCCCTTTACAGACATGCTCCCTTTATGATAATCAAATGCAGTTTGGGACAAGTCATAGTCAAGTCAGCACACTGACACACTGACAGCTGTTGTTGCCTGTTGGGCTTGAAGTTGCCGTGTTATGATTTGAGCCTATTTTTTTATGCTAAATGCAGTACCTGTGAGGGTTTCTGGACAATATTTGTCATTGTTTTATGTTGTTATTTGATTTCCAATAATAAATATATACATACATTTGCATAAAGCAGCATATTTGCCCACTCCCATGTTGATAAGAGTATTAAATACTTTTAATCGATAGACAGCCTTAATTATTAATAATAATATTCGTGACCAGTAATTACTATGCACGGTGTGATGACGGCTGTGTGTGACTTAATTGTCCTGTTGAGTTGTATATATCCATTTTGACCTCATGTCTCTCATGTAAAAGAGATCTTTATCTCAATGAGTCTTCCTGATTAAATAAAGCTGAACTAACCAACTAATCACTAATCAACTAATCAACGAGAAAGTTGCAGGATGGATTTGTGTACAATATGTGAAAAGAATAAATATTCAGCTACACAGTGGATGAATCGAGCTTTGGGCATCAGACAAACGTGATATCTGAGGTTACATCTCCGACACCACGATCTCGAATTATCAAAACTATAAGGATGTTTTTACATTTCAAAATTACAGTGCTTTGACCTTTTATCTTTTTGTTGAGGCTCACTAAAACAGTTGCATTTGCCAGTTCATCAATCATTTACAATGACCCACTGTAAATGAAACTGCATCACACAATGATTACTAGATCATGAGGTTGGACTGACGGGTTCTTCCGAGAAGTGGCGTTTCAATACAACACACCTTGATAATGGATCACTGAGGCCTTTTAACCTTTAAATAAATATTCTGACAGGTGAAGAGCGACCTAAAGATCCGGTTTCCGTTAAAAAGACAATGCATTCATTATTTAGAAATAGAGATGTTCCAATACCATTTTTTCCTTCCCAATACCTGACTTTGCTGTATCAGCTGATACCGAGCACCGATCTGATACTAGCATGATAACAAAGAAAAAATACATAGATATTATTATTTTTATTATTTATTTTTATTGTTGAACAGCTGCTTGCTACTGACCATGTATGGATGGTGGCTAGTAGTTGCCAGTGGCAGCCATGATACATCCAGGGTGACAGCACAAGTTGATTTTTTTCTGGGTAAATAAATTAGGATATCGGAGCGGTGCATAGACTGGCGTACACACCGATACCAAATTTTGGGCAGTATTGAACACATTTACGATACTGGTATCGGAACAACTCTAAAACATTGTTTTTGTATTATAGCAGTATGACTTAATAACTATTTACTTGTTTGTTGGAGTGACTTTGCTTTTCATACGCTGATGATTTATGCTAAACATATTTTAAAAAGAGTTTTCTTGTGGAGTGCTTGGGTCCTACAATCTATGCTAACTTATACTGTAGGTATATTAGCCCAAACTAAGAACCAAATATATAGGTTTCTTAAATGCATGTAAAAAAAAAAAGCAAACCTGAATAAGTAACCGCTTTTATATCGAAATTGTGACTTCTTAACAAGCAGTAAAAAAGTGTTTAAAAGACAACAAAGTGTGGTCTCCAACCATCGACTTTGTTAGCTATTAACCCTGCCTGGTAAATTAATGTACCAATATAGGCCTGGAGATTAATCTACACAAAATAATTGCAATTTTAACTATAAAAGGCAACGGGATAGGTGTAATACCTAGTTGACACATCCCATCACTCCTGTCAAGCTGGGCGGCTGGGAGCATCTGTGTGGAAGGGGCAAGAGAGAGGGGCAAGGAGGAAGAGGAGGAGGAAGAAGAGGAGGAAGAAGGCGGCAGAGAGGAGAGAGGCAGAGGGGTCAAGGATAAGGAGGAGGAGGGAGGTGAGACATAAGTTAATTTGACAGACAGCATTTAATCACAAGAAAAAGTAAGTGTGTAGTGTGACTGAATTTAAGTCAGATTCTCAGATGAAATGTGGCTTTAGGAAGGCAGCACAGTGAGTTGTGTTGCAATCAAGTCTTCCACCTATAGAGGGTGCATGTAATTACAGGAATAGAGAGGACAGCCGAGGTAAACCTTATAAAGAAAAAGTTGAGTGATACATGAACATTGCATTATTGTTTGTAATGCCACAATCAAACCATGATTCAAAGACATGCTAATATTTGAAAAAGAGCCTTTAATAAGTCACACTTTATTAAGACATGTTTTTAAAGGTTTCTATACGATATTCAGAGCATTAATGTAGCATCAGACAACTATTCGCTATCTAACTATATAGAGGAGTAATGGCTAGTGCATGTGAGCATGCCCTATTGTCTAGTGGGACCAGGGTCGAAATTAAGTTTTTTCTGCCGCTGTGGCAGATCACTGAACATTTCTACTAGCCTCATTATTTTTTTGCCTGCCACTTCTGAAATCTATGTATAACGCTTTAGAATTGTAAACATTAGGACTGTGTAGTGGCAAGAATCTGGCGATACGTATCATGATGCAGGGGCTACGATTCAATATATTGCGATCTTTTAAAATATAATTTTAGGAAAACTGTCATAGTGTAAAGAACACACCGCAATACGCATAAAATCTGAGAAAAAAAAGTTGACTTTTTTATGCCATCAGAATAGTAGGATCTGCATTTGCATTTATCACAGAGGGCGCATATCTTTGCAAATAAAATAAAGTACTGACGGAGTCAATCTTTTCATGTAAACTATTTATTAGAAATCAATTCAGGGTTTTTGAGAATAGCATTTGCCATACTCGATATTTTCTTCCACTCCTAGTAAACACTGAGTCAGTGGTAATGGACAGTAGAAATGTTGATCATGTAACCTTAATCCCTGACTATTTTTAAGTTAGGCTTTTTAAAAATAATATTTCTTCATATAAGGAAAACCTATCTGTCATGGTGGCAGGTGACCTGAATTTTTTACCTGCCGGAGCCAACATTTACCCAGTATTTGGCAGGTGGCAGGAGCTAATTTTATTCCCACTGTGGGACACTAGACACAGGATATTTTGGAGCAGTTTGTTCAAACCTGATTTATTTTGAAGATAAAACGAAGGCAAATAGTAAAGTCATTAACCAAACTGTCTGTTGTAAACATCCATCACAATTTACAGACAGACCTACTACTTTTTCCTGCTCATTGAAGGATTTATGCTCGCCTCTGGATATACTTCCAATTGGTTTTGATAATTGGATTAAACTGTTTGCTTGTTTACAACCTGCCACATTGTTTGAATGCTCACATTTCCTGACCAATCTTTGTTCCCAAATGATAACATTTACAGATATAATTTTATCATAATCAATAGAAATGATGGCCCAAATTTAAATAAACCAGAATCATCCTTTAACAATGCAACACAATGACAAAAATAAATTAGAAAGCCAGTCTTTCTAGTCATTTTCTGACCACTGAATACTGCACACAGGACATGAAGACAGAGCACATAATTGACCTCAGTGCTGCCCGGCCTGTGGCTCTCTGTCAGTACTGTGAGTCAGTGGTGAGATGTGGAGTGTGACAGAAAGTATCCCAGCAGCCTCTGGGTGACTTAAAGTCTGACGAAGCAATTGCTAACACCAGAAGAGCCATTCTACTGTAGCATGACATCCTCTCCATGACATGCCCTTTTCCACTGTCGCCCAAGAGACAGAAACACCCTCCTCGACTCCTCCTCGTGTTTTCTGTCTGTTGGTGTTGACTTGGAATCCACACACACACACACACACACACACACACACACACACACACACACCAAAAACATCACAATGGAAACAAGAGACACAAGGAACTGGAACAAAAAACCGAGAACTGAAACTAAGCTTCTGTGATGTGTAACAGAGGGGAAATCTGCAGTTTCACAAACATAAAATAACTTTTCACCTTATATAAAAGGATAAAAGCAGGGGAAGAGCGTGTGTGGTTGTGTTAAGACAGTATCAGTCAAAATATGAAAAGCAGTGAAGAAAATCAAGAGCGAGGAGGAACAAAGACAACTGCGGTGGTAATTTTATCTCATCCCAGAATAAGCAGGCTGGTGGACAGAGTTACCGCCTGGATCTATAACCATGGTAACCTGATCTGTGGATCCTGTGCAGGCTTGTTGTGTGGGACTCCACCGGAGGAGGAGGAGGAGGAGGACTTCACACCAGATGTTAGTGTTGGCGGTTTCATCTCTAGAGCTAAATGTGTATACCAGTATGCATACATGCCTGTGTGTATCTACTCCATCCCATCCAGATGTTAATCTGAAGTTCAGTCATAAATTCTGGACTATATTAAGCCTGCAGCTGGTTTAGACT
The DNA here is from genome assembly GCA_916701645.2 of Sebastolobus alascanus. Classification (NCBI taxonomy): domain Eukaryota; kingdom Metazoa; phylum Chordata; class Actinopteri; order Perciformes; family Sebastidae; genus Sebastolobus; species Sebastolobus alascanus. The sequence continues at coordinate 1,844,825 of CAKAOJ020000026.1, read as the reverse complement.
AATGTATGAGTAGTGAGGAGTTTTAATTTCTGGTGTCCTTAAAGAATATATATCTGGGGTCATGAAAACCAATTAATTTGTTGATTTTTTCAGACATGTTCATAAAAGTGTTGAACTCCTGCCCACCGTCAGCACTATGTCCAGTCACACTATGTTTCAGTCATCAAGGATCTAATTCACAATATGAAACAGCATCTTAATTTGTTTAGATATGTGTCGTGTGTGTTCAGACTTGCTCTTGAACATACACACGACAGGCGACACTTTGCATGACAGGATGCACGAGAGGGGTTCGTATTTCCCCATGAGGCGGGGCCAAGGGGGGATTGTAAAACGCCTGCAAGGTCATGTTTACATTGGTCAACTTCCCTATCAGTGTAGCAGAGGTGAATGGAGATAACAGCACAGTTACAAGGGCGGCAGGCTGACTCGCTGTAAATGTTTCAATACAGAGACGGGCAGTAATGTACCGAGGGCGGCCAGAAGTCTGCTGGTTTCTTCCAGCAGGTTTCACTGATGATCAGAGGAGGCTGGATGACTCAGAAACAGATGTTTGCAGTCGTTGAGACAAAATTAATTGTATGTGTTAAGATTTAAAGCAATGTTACTGCTTCAACTAAAGATTATTTTATAGTTTAGTCTGTAAAAGACCCTCTAAAACACCCATAGCCCAAGGTGATATCTTCATATTATAAAACTGAAAAAAGAGCAAATCCTCACATTTGAGAAACTGAATCCTGAAAAATTTTGGAGGTTTGTCTTGAGAAATTAGTTTAATACAATTGTTGATTCATTTTCTGGTAATGCACTGCACTAGCTCAAACTGTTTTTTTTTTTTTTTAAAGAAAACATGACACAAAAACTCTTTTTAAATTTTCAATTACTAATTTATAAGGCTCTTAATGATTAACCCCCTTCATACAGTGGTTGCATGTTTCTGCTCGTATATAGCATTTACAAATACCAAGGCCATCTCTCGAACCCGTTGAATGCTTCTAACATGGCCAAACATTACTGGTTTTTGTTGTGTAGTTTGTCTAAATCTAATTTAGGTTTAAAACATCAGCACACCTTTAAAAAGAAAAGAGGAACCAAACAATGCAATCACCTGTTGGTGTTTGTGGTTGGAACATAAACCTTCAGACACTTGGGTCTTCATGTCACATGATTTCCTATACTGGTTTTTAGTCATGACCATTTTTTCCAATTTCCTCCACATTAGTCAAGTGGACACCACTTCAGATACATGTGCTGCGCACACATGAACTAATTTGTTGTAAACGTCCAATTATGGTGGCAGCTGTCAGTGGAAATGATCAAAGTCACACAGAAACAACCAAAGCTCTTAGCAAGACAGCCTTTACACAACTTACAGGCAAGACCGCAGATGTTATAATTTACATGCTGAGTCATGTAACCAGCAGGCAAAAAAGCACGTGAACTGTCCTGGTTTTGTAACTCGATTATGTCATCAGAACACATTGCTCCACAATTAAACAAATATTAATCGCAATCGAGATTTTGGCTTCCCACAATTAAATGAACATGATCGACTGCGATATTGACGTTTAAAATGCTCCACTCATAGAAAACAATGCTGCATATATCAAGCGCTCCTTAAACTAACAGCTAGAGATGCACCGTCAGTCAGCAGCCGATCAAAGCGTAGCTCTGCTGCTGGGCGCTGACGTTGCAATGGAACGAAAAATTAACTTTCATTTCTTAGCAATATACGTTCTGTGACCAAAACCTTGTGCTGTTGCCCACAGATTCTACATCAACTGCAGAGTTTAACTTCCAGATAAAAATTAACTTGACCTATGCTGTTGCCATTTTTAAAATAGTTTGGCTGATCTAAAGCCCAAGTAGTCCTCCTCTCTTTGGTACTGTACTTACCGTTTAACAACAGGTGGTCTCCCATGCTGTGCTGTAAAAACACATTCCTCGTTTAAGAAATCAAAGCAGCAGGGAAGGCAGTAACATCTAGATCAGGGGAGTAGAGATGTTCAGCCTTTATATGTATTTCCAACCCCCTATCAAAGCAACACCTACACCCACACAGCATCCTAGCAGCAGCACATGAATGGGCGTTGAAGGTTAGATTAAAAAGAGTTTCCCACATTTGTTCCGAGACAAAAAAGCCATGTAATATAACTGTACACATTTCTTATATGCACCACCCACAGTCTCAGGCATTCTTTAATCAAGTACAGCAAGCATATTTAAGACTAAACGGTATCCATTGTTGCTTGAAGTTGATGAATGAGCAAGACTCCTGCTGCCAGTGGGGCAACCAGTTTAATTTGCTTGCACAGTAACTGTGGAGACAGATTCCCTTCATTCAGCCCCGTAATGGTTTCATAATGATGAGATGTTAAAGCAAATACTACCTGTTAGGTTAGGCTAGAGGCTGTCTGCAAAACTGGTTAAAGTTGAGCGGTTCAGTCATGTTCAACAGACTGTAGTACCATAAAGGTAAGATACTTCATGTATGTAGTAGAGATCTGCAACTTCAGTTCCTGCTGACTTTCTTGTACATACTGCTGGGGCTGCAAGTAATGATTAGTTTCATCATCATTTAATAGACTAGTTGTTTCATCTATAAAATGCATCTATAAAATGTCAGTAAATATTGAAAAATCTTCACCAAATGTCTTGTTTTATCCGAACAACAGTCCCAAACCCATCTAGATACGATTAACTTGGTGGCGATTGGTTAATTGATAAGCCGATTAATCGTTGCAGCTGTACATACGGCAGAAAAATATAAATATATATTTATTTTCATTATAAATTAGTCTTGTTGATTATTTCTCAATTAATCGACTGAATATTTAGTCTAAAAAATGTCAGACATTTTCAAATGTCGTATTTCTTTGGACCACTGTCCATAACCCAAAGATATTTAATATCATAGAAGACTAAGAATACTGTCAAATCTTTACATTTAAGAAGCTACAACCAAAAAAATGACTCAACAAATAACTGAAACAATCAAACAAACTTGAATTAGTTGCGGATTCATTTTCTGTCAATCAACTACTTCGTTTCAGCTCCAAAAGGTCAAAACACACCCAAGTCATCACCACAACCACTCAAACAGACACGTTGTAGAGGATGTTTTCTGGTTCATGTGAAACTGGTTTGGCAGAACTGAGAACAGAACAAACAAACAAGGATGAGAGAGATAAGGAGACATGCATCACTGGGTAAGGTAACACCGGGGACACACAGGGAAAGTCAGGAGCGCGTGGCGGCTGCGTGATTCACGCGTCGGGTGTTCACACCAACTGCATGTCAGCTGCGTGTCTGCTGCGTTTCTGCTGCTGCCAAACCTTTCGTTCTGCATAGAGTTTGCCTTTCATAATGGCCATTTCAATTCATTTCATTTTAAATGTCATTTATATTTATTTTAGACAGAGAAAGGTTAAGAAACGTGAGGTAATTTGTAAATAATAGTTATAATCCACAATTAAAACCCGTACTATATTCATTCATGGCGCTCTCCAAGTCACTGCATGTTCCACAGCACTGTCTGCACATATTTCAGAATAAAAGCCTCATGTTAACAAATGAAGGAATCCTGTCCACAGAAAAAACGCTTGAGGGCTTTTATTTTTAAATGAAAGCAGGATGTTTTAATTGAGGATTATGCGCCCTGTGTGTCCCCGGCTTTAAATGTAAGGTAAATCACATGCAGACCTGATACCAGAGCCAGGTACAGGCCTAGAACAAGATTTTCAACGTGCAACATGTTCACATTGTTTGACAGATTATCAGCCTGTACAATAAAGGTGACCAGCAAGGACTCAAAGTCACGTTTGCAGGCCAACTCGCCCTAAACGGCGTTTTGAGGCTGATGTCTCTGCACATAAATTAGAGTTAGTTGCAGTCCTAGCCACTTGCGCACTTAGTGGTTGTTTCACCTCGATGGGATTTCATGTAAGAAGTTGAGAGCATCCACTGAAGCCTGATGCTTCTCTATTATTTGTCCAATAAAGACAAAAATGCCAAAAAAAACATACTTGAAACTGTACAGAACTCTTACATTGACCTTTACAAAAACAACCTGGAAACACCAGCGTGGCTTTACATTGTTTTAACAGGTAAACGGCATTTTAAAAATCAAACGCTTAAAAAAAACACGTAAAGCTAAAAGTGCAGCATATTTTCGGGACCGTGAGATGCGACATTACTCTTATCACTTTCATATAATACAGATCAACAGATGCCTGAGGATGTGCTTCAGGGTTGAAGTTACATTCAACTGTCATATACGTTTGTGTATTCTATCTATAACAGGGTAGGAACAATATAAAAAAATGTGTCTCTCACACACACTTAGAAGCTTAAAACACTCAGTTAAATCCTAGAAAAGAACATGCATTTACTACTCAAACAGTAGCATCTGCAGCAAAGTATGAATAGCTTAGTTAGTTGCGATCGTCAATAAATCAATAAGTGGCCTCACTGGTCTCTTCCTTCCACACTCTACTGAATGCTCATATATTCACTAACTCGTTACAACAGGCTAAATGTGACCCAGCAAAATCATTGACCCTTTTGTCTAATTTAAAGCTGTGCACATGTTCACTGAATGCAGCCACACACACAAAGAGGACATTCCTCTGTGATGGCTGTATTGTAAATTTGACACGGTAACACCTCCTCAACAAAGAACCAATGTCATCCTGAAAACCTGACCTGGAGTCTCAGTAACATTGACAACACTGAGGATACTGTAAAGTGATTAATGTATCTGGTTATGTAAGAATCATCAGGTGTGCTATGTGTGCCTAATGTTGATGTGTCCTACAGTACATGGTGTGCTAGTTAACAAGTATCCTGGGTAACACTTTATTATAACCGTCATTTATAAATGGTAAATTGATAGTTAATTAAACGTAGTTAATAGTTATTTTATTGTTAACAAACAATGAAATTATAATTAATAATGTTTACTAATTATAATATTTTATCATTAATTTGTGTAATATGAAATAATTAGTTTATAATTATATAATGTATCATAGCTGAAAAGAGATGTTAATTACATTACAAGTATTTATTAACAGTTTATTGTTGCAACATTTATACACTATATAAAGTATTTGTTAGTGATTACCAAATGATTTTAAACGTTTAAGAAATTGTTTGTAAAACATCTACAAACATTACATAGATAGATGGACCAGAAACCTTATTAACCATTGATAAAATATTACTTTGTTTTCTAAATAATGTTTATAGATGCTTTACAAAGTATTTATTAACCATTTAACAAGGTATTATAATCACCAGTTGCAACTTTATATTAGCCATCCAAATGTTTATAGACATTTACAAATCTATTATTAACCATTAACAGTGTTACAAACATCTGGTCCATCTATGTAACGTTTATAGATGTTTTCATAAATCATTTCGTAATGATTAACAAATACTTATATATATATATATATATATATATATATATAGTGTATAAAATGTTATGTGTGCAGCAATAAACTGTTAAAACAAAAATTATAGCATTACTAATAATGCATAAACATTATCATTTCATTGTTTGCTAACAGGAAAATAATTATTAACCAAGTTTAATTAACTATCAATTTACCACTTATAAATGATGGTTATTATAAAGTGTTACCATATCCTGTATATGTGCTTTGATTTATTTCACATCTCTATCCATCATTTTGTATGTGGTGCATTAATTCTAGTCCATTTTACCAATGGCTATTTGATCTTATGCATATACTGTAAGTTACTTGTATTTAGTTTGGTTTATTATTATCAATATTATTTTCAATGTAGACCCAAGGTTTGTTTGGGTGGTTGGGTGGGGGGGGATGTTATGTATGTGTGAGGGGGAGGGAGACACTACTGTTAATGTAATTGTATAAAATTGTATTGAATTGCAGATTAGAAACAAAATGGCACAATACGTAGCCACTAAAATAAAAAGTTTTCATTATTTAGCAACAAATGCAATATACCACTAAACATCTACAAAGAAATAAAAGTAAAGGTTATTTTGGGGCATACTATTCACAACCACCTGTTAAAATCTTACTATTTACCACGCACCATGCTACCACACACACCTTCACACAGTACAGTGGGAAGGCGCAGCATGACCCAGCACTACGGTGTAATCTTAGTCACATGCTGCCAGCAGCAAACAGGGCCAAGAATCCAGGTCTGTGACCCAGATCACCTCACTGTTCCTGGCCCAAAATCCTGTGAGGTGATCCTCTGTATCCATTTACTGAAGGTCAGTGACTAAGAGGAGAGCTACTGTGAAAGGCTGAAAACTAGTTTTCAAATACTGTGACATTTACTAGATTTACATAAGTAAACTGATTATTGTCAGCATTGTGCAGTTAGCTAATTTCTTACACATCACATAAATGTGAAACCTGGAAGCTTCAATTGGAAACAATGCAGTTACTGTACAAGCTAAACTCAACTGCAGACAAACTTAATCCTATTGTATTAATGCACCTTTCTAGTAAATCGGGAAGAACAAGATATTTAGCAGTCTGTTAACACATAGCTGGCTGCACATCTATAGGCACCGACTCATTTCACAACAACAGGAGGCAGCACCTGCTCAGTATATGTACCTGTCAGGATGCCTAGATTAGAGTAGTGGCACTGATAATGAACCACACACACAGTAACCTGTAAATTATATGTTGGCTATGTTTGGATTTACAAAATTAATGGGTGTACAACCAACAATTATGAGGCAAAAATCAAAACAAGGGAAAGGTGTGTTGCATGCTGTTATAATACAAACAGTATTTAATTTAACCATTTCAAGTACAAGGTCTTGAGGCATTGGTTAAAGATCTCTCATGCAGTGAAATTTAGTGACTAGTTATTGCTTTTTAAACGTGATGAATTGCTTTTAAACATGATTAGAACTGAAATGATTAGTCGATTAATAGGGATGCACCAATACCGGATCGGATATCGGGCCGATGCTGACTCAAATAGCTGGGATATCCGTGACAAGTGGGCCAATGTATTCAATTCGTGCTCGGTATCGGCCCAGGTATTGCTATCGGTATCGGGACTGAAAAAGTCAGATAGGTGCATCCTTATCGATTAATTAGAAAGATAATTAATCTGCAACTATTTTCATCATCAATTAATTGCTTCAGGTATTTTTCAACCAAAAAGGGCCAACATTTACGGGCACTAGCTTCTCTATTGTCCCAATTTGCTGCATACATTTTACTAAATGTAATTTCTTTGGGTTTTGGACAGATTGTCAGATAAAACAAGTTATTTGAAGATGCCACACATGGGTCTATGAAGTTAAAATTAACATTTTTTTTTTACTATTTGACATTTTATAGACAAAGCAATTAATCGAGAAACTAATCAGCAGACTAACTGATAGTGAAAATAGTTGTTAGGTGCAGCCCTAATGGGAGAAGATTTTCATCATTTGGCTGGCACACCGCTATCTCTTGATCCACTTTCCACATCTGTTGCTAGTAAGGACGTTTTTTTTCCCATCCAATGTCTTTGTTTGGTTTATTTATAATCCATTTTCTTCCTCTTTTTGTACTTAGCGCAGCCAGACCTTGTGGCATCTTTGTCGTCATCTGTACTTTTTCTGGTTTCATTTCCTGGATGACATAACCCGCATACTGATGCCAGCACTCTCAAACAGCAAAAGGTTAACAAGGATTACACCTGCTCCAAACAGACGGTGACGTTGCTTTCAGTTTCAGATGTTCCACCACAATGGTCCCCAAAAACAAAGCATTCATAGTCTAAATCAGTGGTTCCCAACCTATTTTCCTTGAAAATAAACAAATCTAATTTTGACAACCTCAGAGCAGACAAATCCTGGTGCACCCCCTGTGATCTTTGGCGTCCCGCCCTCCTAATGGGGGCCCGGACCCCAGGTTGGGAACCACTGGCCTAAATGACTAAAAAGGCCCGTCACCCAGACATCTGTATGGTCACACAGGCTGTTGAGCCACACATCATTGTATTATCAACTTCAGTACAGACTGGAAGCAACATAACATCCAGCACCTGAACAATCAGCCGCACTGGCACCACCTAGGGTTGGGACGTTAACTGCCACTACATCCTTTCTCCCTTTACATCACACCTGCACCTCTGGGGTCCTCTCTGTCAAATTCCCCAACTCCCATCAGTCAAGTCAAGCCAAGTATTTGTATAGCCCAATATCACAAATCATAATTTTGCTTCTCGTTCTATTGCATTCATTCTCTGTATGTATTTGTTCATGTTATACAAAGAGTTTAACCTGAGCCAGGCCATACAACAAAGATAGTAATCATCATGGTCAGTAGTAAACAGCTGTTAAATAATAATATTGATATTTATTATTATTATATATATTTTTTTTATCACGCTGGTATCGGATTGGTACTTGGTATCGGCTGATACCACCAGTTCAGGTATCGGAATCGGTATCGGGAAGGAAAAAATGGTATCGGAACATCTCTAGTAGGTGCATTGTGAGCTACAGGGTGTAATAAACTGTGCTTTAGTGTATATATGAATAACTAGTGAATGTTCAGTCTTTATAACAAATGCCAACTTTAATGTCTTTCAATCCCGACACTGCTTCATACAACTGTGCTCTAGACTGCTTTACGGCCCTTCCCCTACATGCTTTAAAGTAGTGACTGTCGTAAATAAACATCCTTGACACTGGGAATTCCTTGTATGCACAATAAATAAAATGTATTCTTGTCCTTTGCTTGGGACCAAGAGTGACTCAGCAGCAGGATAGTAATTCTGCTGCAAAACAATTTGCTTCAGGATAGATAAAGTTCTCTCTTATCTTACCTCAGCTTACCTAAATCTAGATTTCAAACAACCTGCTCTTCCACAGTACTTTAATTTAAAGGCTCAATGATGTGCACCAATATTGCAATTACATATTGCTGGTTGACTTGGTTTGCAACATGAAGTAGAATTCAATCAACCTGAGTATTAAAAATAAACCACTGGTGGTTTGGCTCTCACCACACACCAGCGTGCCACAAGGAAAGATCAAATTTACCAGTCCTGAGTCCTATTTGCAAACTGCAGGCACAGACGGGTCCGATGCAAAATACTCACCATGCATGAATAGTGTTGTGTACACAGATTGTACTACCACAAAAAACACTCTGCAGGTGATCAAAAACACTTAACTTCATTGAAAAAGAAACCCACTAAGCCTAGTAGCAAGTTTAATCTAAAAATAAATAAATAACAATACGGCCACTTGTGGACAGGACATGAAAATACGCTGCCGAGCACTCATCATGTCAGCATCCAGGCTTTTTCAGACTAGCATCAAGGTTCAAGTTTGCTTTTATTGTCCTAAAAAAGACAAAAAGAGTAGAAAACAGACATAGAAGAATAGAAGAATAGAAGACACTTAACTGCTAGAAAGAAACTAGAGCTGTCAAAGTTAACGTGATAATAACGCGTTAACGCAAATTCATTTTAACGCCACTAATTTCTTTAACTCATTAACGCAATTGATCTTTCGGAGGTTGTAGCGGGCTCAGCTTTAAAGCTAGAGAGAAGATACGATGGTACCAACCATGTCATACTAGCTTGTTGCGAAAGAGGTGGTGAAATAACGCACCAAACTTGCGCTAAATTTTGGCGAGGAAAAACCGGCATGGTCATTTTCAAAGGGGTCCATTGACATCTGACCTCAAGATATGTGAATGAAAATGGGTTCTTATTGAGATATAAAATTACTTGTATCGGGATAGAAGATTTTGGCCATATCGCCCAGCCCTACTTAAAAATATCTTGGGGTGTATGCGGTGACGGCATCCCCATGAACTTCCCTGTAGTCTTTACTGTACCAGACTCAAATTTGAACCATGAACTTGACCATTAAGTTTCCAAACCAGCTGGTAATATAGGATGGATTAACGCAGACAACAAAATCTCCAAAAAATATATATAAATATAAGAAGTTACCCATCTAATATCATAACCGTGACTGCAACAGGACTATGATCTCGAACTGACCTGGGATCCCACACAATGTACTCAGTTTTATGGACATTGATGTGCAAATGATGGTCATCACACTGATATGAAAACATGTCTCACTTTATCGCTGCTAATGTCAGAATTGCTGGAGAGTAAACACAGAGAGAAGAGGCCAAAACTCAAGCAACACTTGTAGCATTAAGAACAACTTTATTGTGGCCTCAAGCTACGTTTATAGTATAAAGACCAACTTTATTAGGGCCGTAATCGGGCTTATCATGGTTTGATGGCCCTGACGAAGACAAATGTTGGTCTCACAATAACTAAAAAATGTTGTTGTGGTTTTGACCTCTTCAGACTATTATTGTTCTCTAAGAACCTTGGAAGCAGGTGAAGTTGTGTCATAAGTATCTACTCGGAGAATAGCAGTGTCATCTGGACATTTCACTACAAATTGATTAGATTGGTGGCTAAGACAATCAAAGCTGCTTTGGGTTAATATCAAATATCAACTTTTAGAACTCAAAAAGACTGGGAGACAGCATCTTTATCCATCATGATTACTATCATACTGTGCATTTCAACTTACCTGCTTGATAATGTGTGTTTGCCTATGACAGAAGCACACACGCACGCACGCCAGCCTGGCCTCGTTTCCAGGACAACCCCATCATCAAGAGCCAATAAATCCTAATGGTGTCCCAGTTAGTGCTGCCTGGTAGCTGTACTTTCTTATCCACCTCATGAGGGTCTCATTTAATCAAATGATACAGCACAGTGCAGATTAGTGATGCATGTTTAATCTTCCCTATAGTCTTGTTTTTGTGTTTTTAAAGACACAATAAAGCCCTCATATCTAGAAAACCTTGAGTCGTCTGGCCTCGGATAAGTAGCCTCGTAGTTCCTGCGTTGAATGTTTTTATTTTTACAATGTTTTTGTCGTGCTTAAGGAGGTGAAAGGTAATGAATTGGGGCCTTGTGTGTTTTCACGGTCACACTTCAGCATCATGCCGACAAACGGTCCCAACGGCCCCACACAGCCGTTAGCTAACGTTCCATCTCTAACCGTTACTAACGTTCCATCTCCAACCGTTACTAACGTCCCATTTCTAACCGTTACTAGTTCGAATGCTACGGTTAGCATAGAGCAGGCGTTACCAAACGGCTTCCTAACGTTCGAAATGTATGCTAAAGAACGTATAGGAACTAAAAAAATGGCACGTTTTTTTTGTCCTCACCTGCCTGATGAAAGAGAGCCCACTTCCCTTCTCGGCTCTACGTCCGTCGGTTACGTCCCCGTGGTCGGTGTTGTTACACAGCCTACACTCGTAGCCGGTTGAGTCGAAACGGACTGTGGTGAAGTTACCGTCTTCAAGCCCCGGTTTTCTTCCGAGACTAGCTCCTTTTCCTTCCACACACGGGGATTTTAAACACCTCCTCCTCCCTCTCGCTCATGGAGGGATTTCGCCTTTCATAAAGCCACGGTGGTTGACGTACCGTCCTCACGCATGCTCACATCCCATGCGTGTGCTTTCCCTCTAAGCCTCGCCTTCGAACCGCAGCTCAGCCAATCAGAGGCGAGCTGGCTGTGACGCAATACCCTCACTCCCCTCTTTTCTCCTGAGGGATGCCCCGCCTTCGAACCGCAGCTTAGCCAATCAGAGACGAGCTGGCTGTGACGCAATACCCTCCCTCCCCTCTTTTCTCCTGAGGGATGCTCAGTAACAGCAGCAGCTTTTGTAATAATAACCTTTCTTGCATAAGCTGCTCTTTATTTTTTTTCCTCCTACAGCTGAACAGTTACTTAACCAGCACGTTCACCACCTCCTAAATATATTAACATTGGGTCTTTTCTGCTTTGCCATCCACTGTGATGCCTTCAGGTTCATGTATTCCTCCACACCGCCATCTGATGGTTGTTTATTGGCTTACATTAATACACTTAGTTATCCTGACATAACCCAGTTGGCATAAGGTTTTATAACAGGGCCAAACCAGCCAGTAGCAAACCAGTTGTTTTTTTTTAATTTAAAGAAAAGGTTGGTGGCCTATCAACTATTTGAGGGTTACAGGCGTTGACATTTTTATAAAACATGGCATTGGGTAGGCCTTCTGTTATTTAACCCTCTACAATAAACCCATTACTGTCTTTTTAGGGTGGGTTAAGGGTTTTTTTAGGGGGAGATAGCAGGTCAACAGTAGATGTCACATAGAAGTGATGTACATCATTCGAAAGCTGGGAACTTGAAGATTAATTTGAGATGAAGCTCAGCACTGTGTGTCAAATTGTTCTAGTCATATATCAGATATAAACATGAAACATAAATAGTGAAAGTGTATAAGGGCTTAGAACATTATGATAGAAGTATATGATGGTCATTCCCATGCTCTATTATGTCTCATAAGTTGTTGCAGCATTTTTTACCACTCAAGAATTGATCAAAATGATCATTAATCCCTCCAAAATACCACATTAAGACACCAAGACCTTGAGGAACACCATAAAAAAAAGCCATGCTGTGATTTGGCATAAAAAACTTTTGACATTTGGAGATTTCTGCAAGAATTGCATTTTTCTGCGATTGGATGGCAAGCACTTCTGTTGTGGAAACTGCTCAGAAACCCCCTTATTGTACCTCTAGCTACGAAAGCCATCCATCCTCTAAATGCTCTAGTTCGCTAGTTTGTGGCTGTATAGTTTCATGAGGCTGTGATTATCCTAGAGGTCACCACAGGTCATTTTATACAGTGAGGTCAATGGGGACTAACACCATCACACATGAATACAGTTGAGCTCATTGGATCAACAAGAGTCTCAGCTTTACAGTGATACCCAATTTATGTAATTTGGCTGGAATCGTTGTATAGTGAAGTAGTAACTTTACGGTAATGAATTTAGTAATGTAAACACGCTGATTCTTGCGAGTATATGTGGATTTACAGGTTGCTACCGTCTACTACAGTGTAAACACGTTCTCCGATTACCTGCACCTCGGAGTAACCTGGTTACACACTGTAAGTACAAACAATCCCCCAGGAAACCCGAGACACACATTTTGATCGTAGTAAAGTCAACAATACCAAGTCCAGAGCTTCAACACATAAAGAACTGCAGCAGCAGACGGTGTTGTCATCTTCAGTTCCCTTCCTCAACTAACACAATAACTACATTTAAATAATTAAAGAACTTCTGGTCTTACAAAGTAAACCCAGTGCAGGACAAATGAGACAATAACGACGGAAGATAGCTTACAGCATGTACTGCGTGACACATTTTCTAGCAAAACATCCTTATTTTAATTTATTGTGTCACTGTTTTCCTAAAAGCAGGAAACAACATATCAATAGATCTGGTCCTTACAAGCAAAGTGAGCTATCACGCTTGTAAGACCTCAGTCCTCGTGTGTTATTATGGCGATCCATTCGAAATGTGAGCATCGAAGTTTTCCATTCTCCCTGATGGGAAATGAGGCTGTGAAGAGGTCTTTAGTGTGCTTTAGTGAACTATTCACATTCCAGGTGTTAAGCCTTGACCCCCATGAGGTCAGAAAACATGGTTTGATTCAAGTTCAACAGGAGTGAGAAAATATTTAGTTGCTGTACTTTTAAAACTTTCGCCTATTTTATTTATTAGTCATGAGGTTGTTGTAAGCCCATAGCTGTTGTCAGTTTCCCGAAAACCTCACAGATTACACTGGGGGCGGCTGTGGCTCAGAGGTAGAGCATGTCCACATCCACTTCAACCAATCGGAAGGTCCCCGGCTCCTCCGGTCACATGTCAATGTGAATTTGAGCAAGATACTGAACCCCAAATTGCTCCCGAAAGCGGTGCCATCGGTGTGTGAGTGAGTATTTTGTTTAGATCCTGATGCAGGTTGGCAGCCTCCACCATCAGTGTATGAATGTGTGAATGGGTGACATGTAGTGTAAAGCGCTTGGAAGACTAGAAAAGCTATATAAATGCAAGTCCATTTACCATTTACCATTACACTGGTTAGTTGTGTTACTCTTCTGTAATGAGCTGCCATATCTGACAACGTCACAATTCTAATAATGGTAAGGCCAACTTAAATCCTATTTTATCTATAATCCATCATAAATCTTGAATGCAACATCAAATAAATCTTCAGTTTGAAACAGTCCTGGTTATTCTGAAAAAGAAAATGTGTATTATACATCTATATGTAGGGTGACCAGGTTTCCCACTTTACGAGGGACTGCACAGCATTTTTATCCCATGTCCCAGGTCCCACATTTTGAGACAAATGTCCCACATTTTCATTGGCTCTATTTTCAAAGGTCAAACCGCTGCAGGACTAACGCTTTTTTAAAAATCTGGCTTTTATCCAACGGCTGTGAAGAAAGCAGGGAAGGCTGTCATCATCACGGCACTATGTTTGCTGTCAAACTGCGCACACGTGGGTCAAGTGCAGATTGACCTTTCACCTTCTTTGCTAGGCTATGCCCAACGGAGGAAATTGCGAATCACCGCAAAGTCACAAGCTCTGCAGGTTTAGGTGGAAAACTACCACAAAGAAAAGGAAGAGCAGCTACAACAAAGACTGTGAAACTACTTTTAAGTATTTATAAGCCGGTGGAAGGAGATTCTACGGCTCAAAAAGAGATGTGCCGATCTATGGATGCATTCAGGCAAAGCATAGAGATGTTACAAGATAAGGGGCAGAATAGAAATGTTTATTATTTAAGTTAGATAGACATTACAGTACATCAAAATGTAGACTACCTCTCAGCCTTGGTCCCACACAAACATACTCTTGGTCCCACATTTGGTTTGTTGGGATCTGGTCACCCTATCCATACTGTATGTGAAGCTAAAAAGAGACTTTGAGAGGCTGATAAATGGAGTTTTGTGGCCTGGGACTGAAAGGGTTAATGTCACCCTTGTCAGTCGTTTGCTGCTTCGTCATCTGAACGCAGGATGTAGTGAGGGGACGCGTTAAAAAAAAGGAGAAGTGGCAGCTGTCGACAGCATCTTTAATGAACCCACATCACAAAGGTCCTACTGTACTGTACAGAACACTGTGGCACTTAAGAGTCAGCATGCTCAGAGATACTGAAGAACCAAGAAACAGCCTCACTTCAGCAGAAGAACACACTTTTAACAGTCCTTTTTGTTCCTTCACGCTACTGTCCAATCTGACCAGCTAAACATAATCCTCCAAAATAAAAAAAAAGAGGAATATGTGAATAATCTGTGAAGAACTGCTACTAAACATGATGTTAAATAGAGATTTCTAAAACAAATATTCAGCTCTGGACCTTTTCCATCACCCAGTGCAGCACAGATGAGACCAATACAAGGTAGGATATATATATATAACTATTAACTATACATATATACATACACACCAGTGGTGTATCAGGTGTAGGTATCTACAGTGCCTTTACTTCAGGCGCATATTATACATAGTCATAAACTGTAGTGCAAGCTAAATCCACATCACATATCTGATGACAAACATGCTTTAGTTCATTTCTCTTTTCTTTTTTTTTTGTTGAGATTTCTATTCTCTTAGTTCACTTCATCCAGTGCTTTAAAAACTCTTGAGGAAACAGCAGGTGTGTGTGTGTATGTGTGTGAGAGACGAGGTGTATTAGTGTTAAAGCTAGTATCCGTGTGTGCTCAGAGGATTATTGTAAGCTTCTCCTTTCCTTGTTGATTCTTTTTGTCTGACGATAAAAACACATGAAGCCAAAACACACCGGACAGACGGGTGATTTGTTTTTGTTACCCAGGAAGCTCTTCTCTTCTTGTTCTGTCTGTAGCAGTCCTTTTTAATCCAGAAGCAAGATACAGCTAAAGGAGCACAGAGAGTAATAGAGAAAACACTCTCTAGTTCCCGTGTGTTTACAGTACCTACTGTACATTATGTGCCAGGATAAGTTTGAGGTGGGTGTGTGCTGTGGTGTCTGTGTGAGTTGTGCAGGTGGGCTTCCTTATATCACGTTCTCAAACAGCTGCATGGAGTTCATGATGTTCTCGTCCTGGAAAAACAAGAAGAAGAAGAAGAAAATTTGTCACCAGAAGTCTTAAGTAAACTAAAGTAAACGTTGATTCGCTTAACATTAGGGCTGTCAATCGACAGCTGTTCAAAATGTTCCTTAAAGGGAGATTTGTCAAGTATTTAATACTCTTATCAACATGGGAGTGGGCAAATATGCTGCTTTATGCAAATGTATGTATATATTTATTATTGGAAATCAATTAACAACACAAAACAATGACAGATATTGTCCAGAAACCCTCACAGGTACTGCATTTAGCATAAAAAATATGCTCAAATCATAACATGGCAAACCGAAGCCCAACAGGCAACAACAGCTGTCAGTGTGTCAGTGTGCTGACTTGACTATGACTTGCCCCAAACTGCATGTGATTATCATAAAGTGGGCATGTCTGTAAAGGGGAGACTCGTGGGTACCCATAGAACCCATTTTCATTCACATATCTTGAGATCAGAGGTCAAGGGGCCCCTTTGAAAATAGCCACAACAGTTTTTCCACGCGGAGCGTTATTTAGCCTCCTTTACAATAAGCTAGTATGACCTGGTTGGTACCATCGGATTCATTAGGTTGTCTAGTTTCATATGATACCAGTATCTTCACTCTAGCTTTAAAACTGAGCCCTCCCTTTAAGGAACATTTTGAACAGATAAAAAATGTGCGACTAATTTGCGATTAATCACGATTAACTATGGACGATCATGCGATTAATCGCGATTAAATATTTGAATCAATTGACTGCCCTAGTTTAATCATGTGTCCCTCATGTATGTGCTGTTTTTGTTGTGGTTTAGTGGTGAATTGTTTGTGTTGTATAAGGTTTTTTACACTTCATGTATAATCCTGTATGAATGTAAAACTGTTTAAAAACAGAAAAGAAGACTGTTGTTTTTTAATTTGACCTGCCTGTTTACTTAGAGTAGATAGATTGAGTTGAGACAATAGCGAGTAGTAGAAAAACTCTAACACCTTTCCTCAGCACTATCAAATATTTGTAATTTGTGAATATATGACATGCTACAAAGAAATCTAAAAAATCTACATTTTTGAGGGAAAAATCTCTTTCTTAATATTATTGAAACATGTACTGGTTTTATTAAACAGAAGCTAAATTGTTTTTTTCATTCCTTTGGTCCTTTTTGATCGAGGCTTGTTAGAACAGCTGCAACTGTTGCAGCAGAGTTATTGCCCAATGTTTGAGTTTGGGGTCAACTGAGCACACAGATGGATCATCTCAAACACAAACACAACATGAGTGAGTGCACGTAGTTAAATCTAAGCCCCTCCACTACTCATGAAGTTAGGAAA
The DNA here is from genome assembly GCA_916701645.2 of Sebastolobus alascanus. NCBI lineage: Eukaryota > Metazoa > Chordata > Actinopteri > Perciformes > Sebastidae > Sebastolobus > Sebastolobus alascanus. The sequence continues at coordinate 1,827,491 of CAKAOJ020000026.1, read as the reverse complement.
AAAACTGGCCATCACAGGTCTCCAAACAGCTCGTTTCTTCCCAATACGTGTCGAGACTTATGCCCACCCTTACCCTCTACATCAGGAGGTAAAGCCTTCCACCGTAGCCCATAAATGTTAATTAATATTTTACAGCTTTTGTCTGGTAGACTGGTACAGTCTGGGAGAAAGCACAGAGTCCTCAGTGAACCTTTGACTGACATCAAGGTGAACAGCTGCAGTGAACTGTAGATTCATGGAGGTGAGGTCGACTGACTCATGATCATGTATCCCTAACTGAAAATGTCATTTGATATTTTGAATATAACAAAACATTTGTGTATATGTCATGCTGCATTTTCTAGCAGGCATTAAGACAATCTAAGAACATTTTAACCATTACATTCTGGTTTAAATATTTCAGTATTTAGAGGGAACTTCCCCTTTAACTCTCTCAGTCAAACACTGAACCTGCAGAAGTGTAGAAAATAAAAAAAAAAAGATTTAATTTAAAGATGGAATACATTTCAATATGAAAGTACACATGTTGTCTTTAGGAGTAGCCTATAATGTGCATAATTTATAGCTTGTTTTCATCAGTTTGTCAGCATCGAATGAATACTGTACTGTACTGAACCACCACCAGTCTCTTGTGGCTCGTCTGTCGCTCGGTGGACTCGTGGTTGCAGTGAACTCTGAGAATGGGAGGTTGGGTTTTACCACTGGCTCCAAACTGGAGACCAGTCCATGTCTGCCAGACGTTACGGACCCAGACACAGATAAATATCCTGTTCTTTGGGTGATGTACACCTAAAGGCATGTCTTGATAGTATTTATGCAACCACACGGTAGGATGGTGGGAAATAGAGAAGATAACAGGATTTAAAAATAAACTATTTATTATATACTATATGATTCAGGAGGGAGTGGGGAAAGTTTGGTATTTCTTCAAAACATAAGTGATGCTTTACTGTAAATCTGGATAATCTTAGTCAGCACCTGATTGACCAGTCAAGAAGTGAGTTTATATATATAGCACATTTAAGTTGACCCAACGTTAGGATCTGCCTCAGTATACAACAACTAAAGACATAAAAGGTCCATAAAAGGCAATAAAACATAATGTAGTACACTAAAAGAAAGAGACGTTTTGTTGTCTCTGTCACTGAACCCAGATCTGTTGTACAGTACAGTGTCTGAGTTGATGAATAACTTTTCATTTTTAATGTCTGCATATCTGCTTGTGTCTGTCTGTGTGTGAAAAAGTCACCTTCTGGCAGGTTTCAATGAACTCCTCAATGGTCACAACACCATCTCGGTTTTTATCCATTTTCTGTTGGAAAAATACAGAAGAAACAAAACAGAGAGGAAGGACACATTAGAGAGATAACAATTTCAGAGTTATTTGAGCTGTGTCCTTGTAGCACAGTGTACTTGCAGTGGTGGAAGACGTATTCAGGAGTATAAGTAATACTACAGAGTAGAAATACTGTGTTACGTTGTGTCTTTTTGTGTAGCCTCGTGTGTCTGCTCCTCTCTCTCGCTCTCTATTTAGACACTATAAAATATGTGGAATAAGTACGTAATTTAAAACCCACGATCACAAACAGCAGTGACGCGAGGCTGTTTATAATACATATAATGGATGGATTTCAAAATGTGATTGGGTGGAGGGACTGTGAGGGAATCAGAAGAATCAAAACTCCAGGAGAACAGCAGGGAGAGAGGGGAGGGAAGTCAAAGGCCTTGGTAGGATGCATATTTCATCATCTTATCAGAATCAGATAATTTATACTCACATATAATATATCATTTATATTGTTTATAGTAGATTATCAGTGTGTTTTCTTGCCAGATTCACTGGCGGGACACAGAGACAATAGACCAGACGCCAAAACTATCGCTGAAGATGCCGAAGATGCTGAAGAAGATTGTGCGCGCGCTGTGTGAACAGATCAACTGATTTACATGGGCGCTGACAAGACGCGGGCAGCGCTTCTCCAAAATTCGCGGTACAAAAGTATTAGTATAAAACTATACTGTACCAAAAGTAAAAGTACTAATTATGCAGAATGACTCATTTCAGAATAATGTATATTATATTATTGGATTATAATTAGTGATGCATTAATGTGTACATAACTTTAATGTTGCAGCTGGTAAACGTGCAGCTAATTTCATCTACTTTATATACTGCTGGGTAGCTTCATTCATAATAATACATCATCATTTATTAGTTGATTTATATTTTGTATTAATAATCTAAATTTGCAAAGTTGTCAAATAAATGTAGTGGAGAAAAAAGTAAAAATGAAGTGTTGTATAAAATGGAAATACTCAAGTAAAGTACAAGTACCTCAAAATTGTACTTGAGTAAATGTACTTAGTTACATTCCACCACAGTGTACTTGTGTGTGTTTGTGTGCATTCAGGACCTGAAAGAACTTGTCCACGTGTTCAGAGGGCGCCTCATCTCGCACACAGGGGTAGGTGTACCTCCCCATCATGTCGTAGATGGACTTCATGATCGCCAACATCTCCTGAAGAGAAGAAGACAAGAAGCAAAAGAATTAAAAATGTATTGTTTGTAAATTTACAAAGCTCTAAGTTTTAATATATGTGAATGAAATTCACTTCACAAACATGGAGACCAGACCAGATTAAACACAAGATCGCTCATGAATTATGCAGCACAATCAGAAAGAGATTAAAGTACGTTGGTTTGTGGATAGACCAAACATTACATTACCCAGAATGTAATTCAGAGAAGCCGGACTGTAACGGTCAGATGTATAAGTCCCCAGGTATTGTCAGAATGTACCTCCTTGGTGATGTAGCCGTCCTTATTGATGTCGTAGAGGTTGAAGGCCCAGTTGAGCTTCTCAGTGACCGAACCTCTGAGCAGCACCGACAGGCCGATGACGAAGTCCTCGAAGCGGATCGAACCGTTTCTGTCGATGTCAAACGCGTTGAACAGGAAGTGAGCGTAGGTGGTGGCATCTGTGCACAAAGGGAGTCGAGGTCATAGATTTAGTGTGCTGTATCTACGGTTTCTCTAAATTCACATAATAGTCCTACTAGCTACTGGGAAATAAAGCCCTTCATGATTTATAACTAAGTAAATTCACTCAAGTACTGTACTTAAGTACTACTTTGAGGTACTTGTACTTTACTTGAGTATTTCCATGTTGCTTTGTACTTATACCCCACAGGGAAATATTGTACTTTTCACTCCAGTACATAAATTTGACAGCTGTAGCTACTTTTTGATTATTGTTAACATTTTCAATATAAAACATATGATTACCCTTTAAATTATGATGCATTTGTTTCTTCTTATAATCATTTTAGTCTATAATTGAGTCCCTTTATTTTTTCAAAATGGGAAAAATCCACCAGAGCAGTGAATATATTCCAGCTTGTATTTCTCTTCATTCTTGTGCAGCAACAAGCTTCAACTAAAAGGTTCATTTCAATTAAAACAAGGTTAAAATACTCACTTTTTTAATGAAAATAAGGTTTTTAGGACCCAATTATAGCCAGAATTGTATGTTTAACATCGGGGCGTTAAGATTGAACTGCTCAACAGGACATTAAGTTGTTAAAATTAGCTGCACATCAACCAGTTACAACAGGAAAATGCTACTTTACTACATTAATGCATCAGTAACATTAACACAATAACACTTTGTCAATTTTGCTGAAAATACTTAAGTAAGATTTTGAATGCAGGACTTGTATCAGTGTATTTTTATAACTTTTACTTTAAGTAAAGTATCTGTGTACTTCTTCCACGACTGTCGAGATCCAACATATTTTTGACATATCAATATGTCCTTTTCACAGCAGCCATTTAGCCATGTCATAGCAGGGTAAACACAGGTGTGATTGATAATTATAATTAATGTTATTAATTCCACCTGTCTTCACCCTGCTATGACAAATGTCAAACTGGCTGCTGTGAAAAGGGCATATTTAATCGTTTATTTACGGTAAATCTCGTAATAAAATGATGATTCAGACCAATAAAAAACACATAATCCTCTCCCATCCCCACTTCCTCAGTGATCATTTTCACACAGTCCCTAACAAGGAAGGACAAGAGAGGAGAGATTGTTTTAACGTCTAACCTCCTTGGGGAAAGAACTGAGAATAGATGGTCTTGAATGTCTCCTCATCAACCATCCCGCTGGGACACTCCTGCTCAAGAGAGGAAGAGCAAAAAAGACACACAGAGAATAAGTCAAGTCTATATAAAGCTGCGTAACGGTGGTGAAGCACTCGAAGACGGACGTACGTTCTTGAAGCCTCGATAGAGGGACTGGAGCTCCTTCCTGGTGAACTTGGTCTGAGCCTGCAGCTGGTCCAGACCCTCCGGCTGGTGACGCACCGTCGACAGCTCCAGGTCACTGTCGCTGCTGTCTGTGGGAGACAGAGACAGACAGGAAAGGAGGTGGAGAGACAGACAGGAAGAGATGTAGAGGGGGACAGAGGAAGAGAGAAAGAGGGAGGATGGGGCAGACATTGAGTGTGTGGATGCGGGTCAGCATTCAGGGAAGGGGGTAGGATCACACATGATCAACAGGGGGGGGAACTGTTATAGAGCAGGTGGGGAAAACGTGCGAGTTTAAGAGAGAGATTTAGCAAAAAGGCAGGTGAACGAGGGGCTGCGGTCGAAAAAATGACATCCTATTGTCTTTTCCTAACCACTTTTCCTTTGACCTCGATGGAAACCGTCACGAGGTCAAGGAAAGATGTGAAGGAGGATTCATAAGGACTTTAGGAAAAGACAACCGTGGTGCTAAGAGAATCCGACTGCAGTTACACTATATAGGCTCTATAATTATGATGCGACGGTGGCGGGTGTTATTCTGCCGTGGTAAAACTACAATGTTCTGAAGATGGACTACAAAAGGCGCTACTTCCCCCCGTGCGTTGTTAAATAGGTCTTCCAGCGTGTTAAAGAGAGATACCACAGGTCCTTCTGCTGCTGGAACACTTTACATCAACATATAATAAAGGATTATCTGACCTAACGTGGACAACCGGTGAAAAAAATAACTTCATCACCAAGGTTGGGATTTAAATATAAAAGGAATAACCTACAGGCTACCACAAAGTTTATATGATAAATATTGAGTTATTTTTGCGTCATGGAGAAGGAGTAGAAACATTAAATGTATATTTCTTCCTTTTCGGACATATTTATTTATGTTGATTATTTGTTTGCTATATGTTTACTGTTCATTTTATTTGTTATTGTTGTTCTTCACTTATTTGCTACTTGTTCGAAATATATAAATAGAAATAAAGTGAAATGAAATGGTTGTCACTGTATGAAAATAATATGCAAGATATCGTTTGTTTTCATGAACGGTCGAATGGTGCGTCGCTTTAAAAGTTGTGGCCGCAAGGAATTGTGGGATGGCATTATCTCCTTTCCTTTGGTAAAGGATGCTCCAGTGTATCCTACGCTAAAGGAGATAAGAAAGGAAGCATTGAAGCACCTTTCCTCAACATTTAGAGGATTCAAACAGCTCTCATCATGGCTGCCACTTAAGCAAAAAAAGACTTTCCGACCGCAGCCCGGGAGCAAAAAAGAAGGAAGAGGAGGTACTTTCTTTGTGGCGGAAATGTCACCAAACATGCATCGTTTTGATCTGTTCACTTAAAAAAAAACTGCAGAAAATCTGAATTTGAGAAATTCAATCAAAGTTTTACTCACAGAGTAAATAACATGATTGGTTACCAGTTCACACACAAAGAGAAAGCACTGCACGACTGGGGAAAGAAGAAACATTAAAAAAAAAGGGAGGGAGGGAAGTTTTCTCAAAGTTTTGTTGGGTATCTACTGTTACCATACTCACCATCTTTAGACCGAGAGAACAGAGGAGGAGGAGGAGGAGGAGGAGGAGGAGGAGGAAGGGTGTCGACACCAAGATGGAGTGAAAGAGAGTAAATGGAGAAGAGTGAGAGCGATAGTAAGAGGAAGAAAAAAAACAAAACAAAGAGAACAAGTCAGATCGAACACTGAGAGGTTTGATACGCTGAGCGGTCCAGAGGAAAAGTTAAATTCTGATAAAACATCCAGCAGAGCAGTGAGATATAATATTTCTGTGAAACAGAAACCAAAAAAACACAGCGGAGGGAGCCGAAACTCTTGTGTAATACTGGATCGTTTCATTTAAAACAATAAGACGGAGACAGCAGGAGACGACCTCTGACCTCCTTCACTACATGAACACGTAGGTTTCCCATGTTGCTTTATAACAAACAAAATAATAATTTGATCACAAATGTAATCAGTGATGACCTCCCTGGAGCATTAAAGTTCATCTTGACCTTGAAAACAGCAGTTTGGCATAAAAATCTTATCTCAAGGACGACCAACTAACAAGCTTCCAACCACATCAGTGAATCGACATGTTGGAAAACTCTGGAAAAAGTTGAGGTTAAGTTTTTCTTTTCACCTATTTTACATTTTTTATTTTACATTGACACCTGTAAACGGAATTGCAACAGAATTGTGTCGCTAGGCAACGGTGTGGGTCCATGTTTACTTCCTGTCAGCTGATGTTATTTACATCCACTGCAACAGGAAATAAACTGGGACACCTTTAGAATGTTTACGTTTAAAACCGTGTAATGGTCTAAATATTGTATATTTGTGACATCACAAATGGACAGAAAAACGGCTTGTTTCAAACGCACAATTTCTGAATACAGGCTCTGTGTATTTCTCCTTATATTGAGTTGTTTTACAGTATTTTTACAACACTTAAACCTTCTTTATAATGTAAAGACCTGAAAATCTCACTTTTTTACAATATGGGACCTTTAACACCACCGCTTCATAATGTTGCGTCCATGTCATATTATTGTAATTACGAGTTTTCCGGCTTGTAGAAACAGCATCCATGTCAACTTCCAAGTCGTAATGATGACAAGACAACAGTCTAATCGGCTAGTTACCAACAACCGGCTCCTGGTGCTGTAAATACTCACCAGAGCACCAAACTTGTATTCATGCCCAGCTGAAAATAGTCCCAACAATGCACTCTTTACTCCTGTTTGACTACCATTTGCTAAAAACTACAGTGCCCAGCAGTAGGAAATCCTGATCTTTTTTTAATGCAACTATATATTTGTGACCCATTTTTAAGATTCACATCTTTAAAGATTTATGTTATTGGGGGCTGAGTTTTCGGGCTACAGACAGACAGGAAAAGTCAAGACGTGAGAGGCAAACGTACCAGCTTTTGAAATGATCCCAGATAAATACAAAAAAAGTCTTTATATTTTAAACCCTTTCGATCTCACAACTTCTACTCCTCTCAAGATTTACAACTTTCCAGACTTGCATCAAACACAAATATCTAGAGATAAAAGTAAAACAGACGTAGCTCCAGCCTCCTCCTCCTCCTCCTCTTCATCGCCCCTCTCCCAGGTTAGTCTCACCGGTCTCCGTGATGTCGATGAGGCCCAGCAGGTGCATCAGTTTGAGGAACATGATCACCAGGCAGACGATGCCAACCGTCTGGAGTCCCTCCGTCTCCCACCTCACGCTCATCTTCCCCTCTTCTTCTACCTTTCCCTCCAGGGTCCTTCTCTTTCTTTTCCCTTTTTTACATAATTGGACTTTCTATTCACCTTTTATTTCAATCCATCCGTCTCTTTCGGTCTCACTCTCTCTGCTCCTCTTCGTCTCTCTCCTCTCCTGTCTCTGAAACAGTGTCAGTCACTCATCATCATCTTTTTCCTGCAGTTTCTGTTACTCTATTTAGCTCTCCCCCCCCCCCCGTCTGCCGTTTTAATTGACTGCCATTTTCTCCCCCCCCCCCCCCCCTGCTCTCTCCGGCTCTAATGGATCTTTCAGGATATTCTCCACAACTAAGCGCAGCGTCTGATGGTCAAACTCCTCTTTTAAGGTCAGGTGAAGCAGATTATTGCTGTAAAAATCCCTCCCAAAAATCTGCACTACATCGTTAATCCTTGAGAAATCTAATCAGAGAGAGAGGAAGCTCTGATAGTCTCACATCACATCATGGACGTTGTTTTGGCACAGTTGGTTCTGAATTCCTCTCTTGAATACTATTCCTTTAGTTGGTGACAAAACTCTTGTCTCTGCAGAACATTTAGTGCCGTCACTTTATTGAAGGTGTTTGAGCGTAAAAATTTAGTGAAAATCTGTAAAATAACAATGTTTTTATGCAAAACCTTGAATGAAAATTTCTGCGAATTTATTGTTTTTGAGTGCACATGGAGGTTGTTTTGGCACAAGCACACATTTTCCTCTCATGAATATTATTCCTCTAGTTGGTGACAAAACTCTTGTCAAATAAAAACAACATCCAACATCCTCCTTCCTCCTCTCTTCCCTGCCTCCATCTCACATCTCTTTCTGCTAATTAACCTGTGAACCCCCGAGGAACTAGCTGCATTTCTACCTTTTCATCAAAATAACAAAATAAAAAGATAGCAAGACAATGAATACCGAAGCTTTAAATGGATAAAACTACCAACGATTTTAATTTATTTTTCTAAATGTGACAGACACGAAACAATTTGCCTTTAAGGCACCAGAGAGGGCGGTGAGAAAAGGTCAACAGGTGTCCTGAATCTCATTTTCCCAGTCAGCTCTGTGATCCACTTTCTAATTGTTGTCTGTCTCTCCTGAGATCCCTAACACAGATTTGATAGTGTGTCACACACTCACACTCATCATGTAATAAACGCTCCCTCTAGTGGAGACTAATCAAACAACAGGAACAGAGACGGAGCAGCCACAAGAGTTTAAACAGGGAACTTCATCCTTCATTCAATATGTGAAATGTTTTCTAAATCTCAAACTGTACCAATGGAAAAGACTGATATATTATTTATAGATAGATGGATAGATGGATGGATAGATAGATAGTGGTGGAATGTAACCAAGTACATTTACTCAAGTACTGTACTTAATTACAATTTTGAGGTACTTGTACCTGTGCTTCTACTTCTTTAAACTTCTACTCCACTACATCTCAGAGGGAAATATTGTACATTTTACTCAAAACATGATATGCTTTTGTGATATGATGCAGTAATGTACTACTAATCTACCCAGCAGTATATAAAGTATCTGAATTGACTCCAAATTGAAGAACTACAACATTTAAATGTATATGTTAGAGATAAAAACAGAATAATATAATAATCTATATGTATATAACACTTTAAAAGGAGCTGTTCTGCATAATGAGTACTTTTAGAAGTATAATGATACATCATAATTTATTAGTGTTACTTATATTTTGTATTAATAATCTAAAAAGTAACTAGTAACTAAAGATGTCAAACAAATGAAGTGCAGTTAAAAGTATGATATTTGTCTCCAAAATGTAGCATAGTAGTAGAGTAAAAGTAAGTAGTAGCATAACATAGAAAGACTCAAGTAAAGTACAAGTACATCAAAACTGTACTAAAGTATAGTTCTTGAGTAAATTTACTCAGTTACATTCCACCACTGGTTGAATGATCTATACGACAAACAACGAGGTTCTCAATCTGTTTTGAAGCCAAGGATGTTTTACAAAGATAGAGAATATACAGTATATGTATGTACCTTGGAATAATTTGGCATAGTTTATTTTTTACACGTCTATAATCTTAGTTATGTGATAGAACAACACAAAAGAAATGTATTAAAAATATATCAGACATGTATTAAACATATTTGCAGATTCTAGGAGTCATAGATTTGTTAGATTAGAACGTAATCTATGAACTATTATACTGTAGATTTTTGAGAAATTAAAATATTATGCGTTGGACTACAAAGTCTTTTGTAAAATGTAAATATATCATAATAATTTAAATGACCCCGACAGAGTAACACGGACCCCCGGGGGTCCCCGGACCCCACTTTGAGAGTCACTGGTTTACAGTATATCGATGTTACTCAAAACTTAAATATCCTGCACGAGAGTCAAATGTGGATTAAAAATACCAGATGTTGGCATCGGCTCAGAACACTTCTCTAAATTTCCTTCGGGATCAATAAAGTATCTATCTATCTATCTATCTATCTAAAGACGAGGCTACCTCTGGCGTCAGATGTCGTCCCAAAATAGGATCGAGTTGGACTGAACCCAAAATCGACATGAGAGCAGAGCGGACCGGACTGAAAGAACAACAATCAAAGGCCGGCGGGTTTGTTTTAGATCAGATCATTGAACTGGATATTAAACACGTACACACGAACACCAAATGATCTTTTCTTGAGTGCTGATGATATAAATAATGCAACGAATAAGCTACCGGACCTGATGAAGGACGTCTAATGAGCTGCTGATGCTAAATGTAGAATATCTGGGTACACAGAGTAAAAGATCTCCTCCAGACATGTTTTATTACGTCTGCTTCAACAATTATCTATATTTTGAGAGGAGGGGGTCATAATAGAGTTTGTCTTTATTGGGCATTTGTATAAAGTACTTTTAATATCTTGAATTGCCTGTTTTTATTATGATGGCATTTTAAAGCAACATTAGATCACTAATTTAGTTTGAAAGGGGATATAATGGTGCTCCAGGTAGTAGCCAAAGATCTCAAAAAGAGTTCAATTTTGTCAATCAGACTCTAAAAACTGTCAGATTTTCCTCAGTATTCAAAAAAAAAAAAATCACATCACAAAACTTTTTTAACAGCTCAATAAATTTTTTGGTCAGTTTTAACTCCCTAAATTAAACTATAAAATGCTGTTTCTCTCTACAAAGATGTGTAAGGTATTTTTAATACTACTACTACTACTAATAATAATAATATAATTTTAAATCCCTTTTACTTTTCCTACAAACAGCCACATTTCAAGATACTTAATCTAAAGAATATCACAATCAGTCTAAAAAATGTGTGTGTATATATATATATATATATATATATATATATATGTAATTGAGAGTGGAAAAGATGAGTCAATTAATCAATTAAAGATTAAGTCAATAAATCAATAAGATAATTAACTGACAACTATATTGATAATCAGTTAATCGTTTGGTTGGTTTTAGCTTCTTAAATGTGAGACTTTGACCGCTGATCCTCGTCTTACATTATAAAATAGAAAATACTTTGGTTTTAGACTGTTGATCATAAAAAAAACTATTTGAAGAGAAAGAAGAGATTTTGATGGGTATTTTTCACTATTTTTTATAGACCAAATCATTCATTCATGTCATTAAACCTCTCAAATTCCCAGAGATATTTCAGAGGACATGACCTCACTCAGTGTCCTCAGTAGATGCTACAGGTGAATCACTTGGCTAATATCTAACAGGTAAGAAATGTCACAAAATTAACTAAATCAGCACCACAGCGAGAGTCTCCATAACCACAAAGCTGATATTTATAGCAGGGCAGCTTTTAGAGTCTATTTCTAACCAAGGCCGATCAACAAAGAGCTCAACATCTGGACTTGGACGGCCTTGTGAGTTACTTTAGACCCCTTTTCCTACGTGAAGACAGGTGAATATTTGGAGAGACAAAAGATGTAAAATAGTTAAACTGTTGCTGAGAAGATGCTGAAATAGGTGAGATAATGATGCTGCAGTTGGTAAATTAAGTCTCACTGGGAGGTGATGAAGTCATGATCAGGACTTGAAGACGCAGGATGAGGTTTTGGGAGGCTGCTGAGGGATGGCCAGTGTCCTTCAGGGTCCTGGAGGAGTACTCCAGGCTCCAAATTTAGGCGGCCTCAGAGAAAGCCTGCTCGATACTACATGTATAATTGATGTGAGGTAATGCTAAACCGGGGTGTGGGCCCTGCCACAGTGGGAGGAGGAGGAGGAGGAGGAGGAGGAGGAGGAGGAGGAGGAGGAGGAGGAGGAAGAGGAAGGGGGAATTTAAGATTGGAGGGATTGAGAAGAGTGATAAATTATGAAAGGACATTACTGGTGTTTTTGTTGAATTTATTACTTATGGTGCGGAGCCATATGAGAAGCACTAATGTGCCGACTGGAGCCTTCCTGTAATTGCCTTGGCACACTGACTGCGCGGCACTCTGACTGGCTGGCCTTCAGCCCAAAACCCTAATCAAAGGGAACGGCATCATTCAGAGAGCAGCGTCTCATGTCTCTTTTACTGTCCCATTAAGGATTTCTCTCTTAGTTGGCAAAATAAAAAATTAACCCATTAACCCTTTTCCCCCTCTGATGCCATACATGGATTTGCTGGTAGTCCAGAACTTCCAAATATTAAAAACCTTGAAGGTCTTGCATCGCCCTGAAGGGGTTAATTTCACAATAATGTCCCGCTAGCTGTACATTATCCTGCTTATTACACGGCTACTTACTGAATAAATCAATAATTTGATATGAAAACGGTCCGCCAGACATCAGAACTGCGCCCATAGCAACGGTCTGTTATACATAGCAACGGTCTGTTATAAAGAAATAACAGAATGTCGTGACCAATGAGAGTGGAGTATTCACCAAAGCCGTGTAATAAAATATAATAAAACATACCTGTAACAACAGGTCAGCTTCATAAATCCCTTGGCCATTCTTTATTTATTTATTTTTGCAGGGACAACGTTAAAGTCAAATTTTTAAATGTTGTCCCTTTGGCCAGATGTTAATTTAGCCATTAAAACATTAAAATTAGTACGCCCCATCTCTGTTTTTGTTATTAGTCTCATATTGTGTCTGTATTTTATGACTCGCTCTTGTCTTTTAGTTTGAAGCACTTTGTGACGTATGACCTATTCTAGACAGTTTATATAAATACAATGTACTTTACTTCAGTATAGGAGGCAATGAGGAAAAGTAATGACTCGGTCACAGTGGTAGAAGTACTCCGATCATAATTAAATCTATAAATACTACAATTCAAATGTAAAAGTCCATAAGAATTATCAGCAGAATATACTTAAGTACCAGTGCAGCAGAATGGCTCCTTTCAAAATGTTAGATTAATTAAATGAGATTATATTTATATATATTATTGGTTTATTATGATCACTGATGCATTAACATGTAGGCAACTTGTTCACGGTTCTTAATAAGCTGCTGAGTAGTTCAATCTATAACAAGAGGTGATATTATAATTCAAACAGAAGAGAGGATACTGTACTCTATGTGGGAAAGGCTAATACTGTGTGGTCAGTTAGAGATGAAATGGCAATTTATTTAATTAAAACTCAGCTATATTATACTCAGGTATTATTATACATCAGCTAAACTTAATGAAAATGTGAGTCATGGATGATAATTACTGTTAGAAGTGTAAAAATGAAGGAAACAAGTAATTAAAAGTACTGGAGGAGCCAAGTCTCTCCTACAACAGGGACAATATGGGCTTGCATTGATTTTAAAAGCAAAAAAAAAAATCCAAAATGAGCAAAAAGTAGAAGAAGAAACACTTTATCTTTCAGATTATCACCAAATTTGGAAAAACAGCAATATTGTTATTTTTTTTTTTAACAAAATGTTTCTATAAAGACGACATCACTAGAGTTGAATAGATACAACTAGAAGGTTATCACTTTACTTTCACTTTACCTCTCTATTTAGTTTATGAGCAGTATATAAACATTTAATTAATGGTTTATAACACACTATAATGTAGTTGTAAGCTAGAGTGAAGATACTGGTATCATATGAAACTAGAAAACCTAATGAATCCATTGGTACCAACCATGTCATACTAGCTTGTCACAAAGGAGCTTAAATGACGCTCCAAACTTGCGCAGAATTTTGGCAAGGAAAAACTGTCATCGCCATTTTCAAAGGGGTCCCTTAACCTTAACCTTAACATTTGAGCATATGTTTTTATGCTAAATGCAGTACCTGTGAGGGTTTGCACAATATTTGTCATTGTTTTGTGTTGTTAATTGATTTCCAGTAATAAATATATACATACATTTGCATAAAGCAGCATATTTGTCCACTCCCATGTTGATAAGAGTATTAAATACTTGATAAATCTCCCTTAACGGTACATTTTGAACAGATAAGAAAATGTGCGATTAATTTGAGATTAATCGCGATTGAATATTTTAATCGATCGACAGCCCTAGTTTAGAAGCATTACAGACGAGAAAATGAATCTGCTGAAACAATCATTTAAGTCTTAGCTTAAGCAGAAATTCCCAAAATTCACTGTCAAATTATCGAAACTAACTAAATAAATGAAACGGAAAACTAAATATCTTTGGGTTTTGTGTTGTACATTTTGAACAGATAAAAAAATGTGCGATTAATTTGAGATTAATCGCGATTAACTATTTTAATCGATTGACAGACCTATTAATAATATTAATAAACTCATAAAAACATCCTTATAACTGTGTATAACTACATTATAGTGTGCTATAAACCTTTTATAGTGCTTATACCGTAAATGTTAAGTGTAGTGGTGAGTCATCCGGCAGTAGAGGGGCCTCAGGTGCGCCCTTACCTTCAAATGAGGTCATGGGCTCAAAGATGCCAAACTGCTTAAGAACCGCCATGAAAAGGATGATGACCACGCCGATGGCAAACAGCTCCATGCCCTGGATCCCCATGACTTCAGGACGGGGGGGGACGGGGGAGCCCACTCAGGGCCAAGCCTGCACAGGAAGGCCTGGCCCCGGGGAGAGACCAAACGAAGCCTGGGCCGACACGAGTAGCAGCGCCGGGCCGGGGGAGTCAACAACAAGTGCTCTCGACGTAGGCTGAGCCAAGAAGTGACAGGAATCAAGTCTGGTTGGCGGCTGACTGCATGGGTTTGTTTCCAGGCCCGGGAGACAGCATGAGAACCAGGCCAGCGGGCTGGACGGAGGCTGCTCTAATGTCAACACTGATGCCGAAGTGGAAAATATGTGGAAGCCGACATATATGGAAAACCTCTCTCTCTGCACCCATGAGGGAAAACGGGGGTTGTGTCATGAGCCATTTATTACGGTGCATTAAAGGAGACGTTTAGAGTCACTTTCCAGACTTTCCTCCACGGCGCGCACTCACTCTCCGGAGCTCAGACTGGCAACGACACAGGTTACTGCTCACCCTCTTAATCCAAACAGCTATTATCAGTCCTCACGTCATACTTTACGCTCATGAATCACATCTTTTTAGATGAAAATGTCTTTTGGGAAAAGAAAAAAATTTGGTGTATTTACATGATTTTGCTCCCATTAGGTGAGTACGACTGACTTATTGAAATACAGAACATGAAATACCAAAGTCTTCTCATCTTCCATGCCATAAAACGGCAAAACAGCATCAGCAATTATCAATAAATCACCCCATTATATGCACCATATCAGTCAAGATACAAAAATCTGAAAAAAGTGAAAGTCTGCAGTGCCTAAATAATAATAAAAAATGATAATGCATTAACTTATGCAGCCAAATAACCACTTTTTCCGTCAGTAATCCTTTAGTCCACCAAACACCTTTCAGCACAGATTTAATTTAACCGTAAATGGTTAACTTTAGGTTCGGCGTTGCTGTCCCGTCCACTTCACCGTCTGTCCAAATCCAGGTCCAGATATGGAAGAGTATGGCCATGGATAGAAGGCACTTAGAGCAGCAGCAGCGTCCAGAGAGGGAAATCCTGAGAAACTGAGAGGATCTGTGGGGAATGAAACCTCCTCCCCCCGTTGTCTACCTCCTCCGCACATACTTTTCCATCACTCCCCTCTCTCTCTCTCTCTCTCTCTCTCTCTGCAGCTTCCTCACTTTATCTGTTGCTGCTTCTAGTTGCAACTTTTCCTCCCTCGACTCATTTGGTCAGCGCTCACTGTCACTGAGGTTTACAAACTGAAGAGCCCTGTCCTCCCTAAAGCCTCCACCCATCCTGTCCTCCTTGTGGTCTCTCCTTACTCCACCGCACTCCTCCTTTTTCCTCAGTCTGTCCATCTGATTCGCCTTTGCGCCCCGGAGGATGCCTCCTCCTCCTCCTCCTCCTCCTCCTCCCTCCATCCCCTCTGTCATTCCATAACTTTGGCCAACCGCAGACTTTCTCTCCTCCTCTGCTCGGCTCCCTCTTTCCTGCAAAGTGTCCCTCCTTTCTCCACCACTTCCACCTCTTCAGGGGCGGGTAAAGACATGATTGTACAGGGGGGGACGAAACACAGTGTTAAAGACGGGGGACACAATTTTAAAATGAGTAAAAATGTGTTAAAACTCGTATTTAAAGCCCTGGTTCTTTGCAATAAGTAGCTGTGATGAAATTAATGTTAAATAAACAACTTTAAGTATTCTAATATGAAATAATATCAATTTTTGCGTCTCTTTGTGGGCGTTTTGCACCTCTTTATAGTCACTTTGTGTCTCTTTGTTGTCGCTTTGCACCTCTTTCAGGTTGTTCTGCATCTCTTTGTCGTTGCTTTGCATCACTTTGAGGTCGCTTTGCATCACTTTGTGGTCGCTTTGTGTCACTTTGTGGTCGCTTTGCATCTCTTTGTCGTTGCTTTGCATCACTTTGTGGTCGCTTTGCGTCACTTTGTGGCCGCTTTGCGCCTCTTTGAGGTTGTTTTGCGTCTCCTTGTGGTCATTCTGCGTGTCTTTGTCATCGCTTTGCGCCTCTTTGTGGTTGTTCTGCATCTCTTTGTTGTCGCTTTGCGTCTCTTTGTGGTTGTTCTGCATCTCTTTGTTGTCGCTTTGCGTCTCTTTGTGGTTAGTCTGCATCTCTTTGTCGTCGCTTTGCGTCTCTTTGTGGTCGTTTTGCGTCTCTTTGTGGTTGTTTTGTGCTTCTTTTTAGTCCTTTTGCGTGTCGCTTTAGTTAGCTTGCTTCTCGTCTTGCTTCTGATTTGCATCTTTGTGGTTGTTTTGCGTCTCCTTGTAGTCATTTGATTGACTTTCCAACAAGTAATGTTAGCAGTCGCTTCATCCAGATGTTCTGGTCTGCAGACTGAGTCCAGCATGTCGTCCACAACGGGCCTTTACAGGCCGCGGCTCATTGACTTTGACATTGCAGTTCACTTTTGCTGCAGGATGCTGGAGATACTAAGACTACTAAGTCAACGAGCGATGAGCGGTTATCGAGAATACCGGTAGCCAAGCAATCAGGCACGTGCTCCAAACGTCTATCAGATTTCAGGTTCAAGTTCGCAGATGAGGGCTGAAGTCAAATCACCCAAATATGTGTAGTGTGGGCACATACACACTGACTCACACAGATCAAATAGCAGGGACACCCCCACCTTCCCACACTTCCATGACTGTATTATTATATTATTAATGTCTCAAAATCATGATAAATCCTGGAATATGTGCAACAGTTTGTCATAGATAAAAATGATCAGTGGATGTGAGTACGAGTGTGTATACATGTGGTTGTGTGTTAGGAGGAGGATAACTGATGACGCTGCACCTGCTAATGCATCAAGATAAGACGGGGAATGGAGGTGTGTGTGTGTGTGTGTGTGTGTGTGTGTGTGTGTGTGTGTGTGTGTGTGTCTGTGTTTGTGTGTGTGTGTGTGTGTTAATGCATTGACCTGGTTGGAGATAGGAGACCGAGATGAGAGGACAGAGTGAGAGAGATCGATATCTTTGTGGTGAGGCGGTGGTGGTGGAGCTGTCCCTCTCTTCTTTCTCTGCCTCTCACACTTTACCAGAAAAATCTAAATCAACCATCAGTAATAAAATCACAAATCTATTTTCAGTCTCTACGGTAACTATTCTTTAATACGCGAGAGCCCGTGGTGTCTATCTTTACAGCGGATGAAGGTCAAATTTACATTTCAGTCACCACCTTGTGGCGGAGAGTTTCCACGCATTAAAAAACACACACAGCATGCATGTAGGTATCTGGGCATTATGTGATGCTTTAGGGGTGTTTTTGGGTCTATTTATGTGCATTTAAGTTTGTTCACTTGTATATCGATGCTAGTGTTTATGGGGTCTACTGTGTGTCTGCATGTGTGTGTGTGTGTGTGTGTGATCGTTCCAGGCCATTAGGACACTAACAGGTTTTTAAAAGGTAGGCTTGGCGCTGCCTGCTGACACATCAGTCAGTAAAGAGGGAGAGAGGATCCAGACGGTTTCCTCTCAGTCGGACACATCAGCAAAGATCAGCTCAGCCTTCACCACAGCCGGAGAGGAAGAGACGCACATGTGAAACTTAAATGTATGTCGAGGCATTCGTAAAGAAATCATGAGAAATTACAGCTATAATATTCTACAACGATACAATATTCTCACATATTTAAATGCAGCTCATTATTGTTCACTCAAGTAACACATTAATGATTCAATTAACCTGCAGCCACAATCTAAAAACTTGATGTTTGTTATTATAGGTATCTTTTTTAGGTCTTTTGAGCTTTTACTGCGTCTCTTTGTGGTCACTTTGCATCTTTTTGTGGTTGTTTTGCATCTCTTTGTCGTCGATTTGTGCCTCCTTGTGACTGTTCTTTATCTCTCTGTGGTCACTTTGCACCTCTTTGTGGTCGTTTTGCGTGTCTTTGTGGTTGTTTTGTGCTTCTTTTTAGTCCTTTTGATTTCGATTACAGCCTTTAGCATTTGAAAGATTGATAGAAATAGCAGCTTATGAGTCCATTCTCAGTAGATTGAAATATATTTTGGGAGAACTATTCATTAATTTATTATTTCTTAATTTCTTTCCTATGTTCTACACCATGTTTTGTAATAGTTCTACTCCTGTTTCGTGGTTAAAGTCGTGAGAAAACCGCTGCTAAGCTACGGCAATATTAACGTTACTGTCGGCGTCTGTAACAAACACGTCACAACTAGTGAACTCTGAGCTTTCAGAAACTTTCCACTGACAAGGTCGTGAATACCACAAGAGGGGGGCGTTCATATGAACTCTTCTCGTGAACACGGTAAACGCGACTCCATTTAAAGGCACCAAGTATCACACATTCTCTATCATGTCATCTTTTAAGGGTGCACCATTTCCTTAAATGGAAATATTATGTCTTATAGATGTCTTGTGCATCATTTTATACACATTTCCCCCCCAAACATTCCAGCCTGATTTATTTGGTATCTTTGGAAACTTTGGGATCTCCACTTTTAAAATATAGCTCTGTAGGTTTCACCAAAGTTCAGATAAACAACATGAGCTCATAATGATTGAGTAGTTTAATCTTTAACAATGTACCAATAGGCTACTTTATGTTTGTATATAAAATCTTAATCTGAAACAGAATTAGTAACATCGCTGTCAAAAAAAATAAAGTGTACAAAGTACAACATTTAAAATGTAGTGGAGTAAATATTCAAATAAAGTACAAGTTGCACTTAACTACAGTAAATGTACTTAGTTATGGTGTACTACTCTCCTGGGAAACATCTTCTAGAGTATAAGAGAAGTAATGCGTTTAATGTTAATGGGAACAGTGAGTCATCATTACTGAACTGAAAAACAACCAACAGAAACTAATTTCTACTCCAGAGGAAAGGATTTTATAGACCTGAACATACTGTTTGACTGTAAAGTGATTTCTGGGATGTTTAATACAAACACACCACAAAACTCACTCACTAATCACCAAAGACGGCGACCAAACTCCTAGAAAACAAGACTCCTGTGGATTACCGCTTTGCCAAGAAGAAGTAAGAGTGACAAAAATAAAGAGAGTGATGGAGTGAATGAGTAGACGAAAGAGTGAATGAAGAAACAGAAGGAGAAACCATACGAGTGCCTACCTGAGCGGTGGTACCTGGCTGCGCTGTGGCCGCAGTGAGAGAGGCAGCTGGGCCGAGAGAGTCGCCTCCTGGCCTCCACAGAAAAAGCGGCCATCACAGCTCCCATAATGCAGCTGGACTACCACAACAATGAGGCGGGCTAACGGGCTGCTCTGAAATACTCTGAATACCGCCGGATTATACCAAAGTCTAACAAGACACGATCCGGACTTTAAAAGACTTTCGTGAATGCTCAGTCACGGAGATCAATACTGACAAAGTGCTTTAAATTGCTGAGCTGCAAAGTTTGAACTCTCTCGAAGAATCTCAGAGCAAAGCTTGGAAGTCTGACTCTCGTGTGCCGACGAACGCGACTGTCTGGTACAGTGGAAAAGGTGACAGGTGAGAGAGTTTTTCAGTGTGTGTGTGTGTGTGTGTGTGCACTTGCCTTTGTCAGAGGCCACATTTGAAAATCTGTTTGAGTCCGTGACACCACATCACAGTGAGAAGAGAGAGATGAAAAAGAGGACGGGATCAAACATTACTGCAGAGCTTCTGACCTTTCACATCACACACATCACAAACACCCCCACGTTTCTTTTTTATTTAATCCTGTCTGTCTCACTCCTTCTCGCCTGATCGTGCTCCACATAGAAGCAGGACTATATAACTCCTATACACTGTCTCTGTTATACAAAGTACTACAAGCAAGCCTCCATTATCTCACTGCAGACAATCACAAGTGCAGTATGGGTGGGAAATACAGTATCAATATATATTTTCTGGAAAATCTATTAAGGGAATCTCGTGAGTTTTCTTTTAAACAAAGAAAGCTATGTTTACATTCTTCAGGAAGTTACTACTCCCGGCCAAGAAATCACCTGATTCGACTGTTATCAGGCCATTAAATAGGTGTTATCAGTTGCCATAAGCACCATAGATGTGGGTCATTAGGGGCCTATTACGCTTACTACGCTGTAAAAGTGAAAGTGAAACTTAAAAGCAACACGTTCTAACACGTAAAACTGAATGAAACGTCACGTTTTGAACACAAATATAAAGGCTTCTTTAGGTTTAGGCAACAAAACTACAACTTCTTTAGGTTTAGGCAACAAAACTACAACTTCTTTAGGTTTAGGCAACAAAACTACAACTTCTTTAGGTTTAGGCAATGAAACTACAACTTCTTTAGGTTTAGGCAATAAAACTACAACTTCTTTAGGTTTAGGCAACAAAACTACAACTTCACTTCTTTAGGTTTAGGTAACAAAACTACAACTTCTTTGCCAAAAGGCCAACTGCTCTCTTCAGTCTTTATTATAAGTAGGTTTAGCTCACTTATTTGAGTCACATTTTTAAAACAGAAAGGTCAAATATTCTCGTATTCATACAGATTCCTTCATGTGGGCCTATATGACCAAAGATTCCCTTGATTGTGTTTTGTTACTGACAAGAACAGGACACATATCTGGAAACAGTAGAAACACCTGGCACCATGCCACCAGAAACGCCATGAAACACAAATTCTGTCAACAACAAAAACACCTACCACTACTGTGAAAGTATGATGAAGGCAAGAATGCTTTTAGCTGTTACACTTTAGATCTGCATTACCCAGAAAGTGGCAATGAAATTGCCAGTCGAGGTTATTATGGGCAATCTGCTTCGTTTCTATCTGGAAGTGAGTCAAGATATGCTCACACTATGCCGACAACACAATATTTTGATGAGTCACTCGAAACATGTCATGTTCAGGTTATTTGTATGGATCAACACACTTCACATGAACAGACTGAAAGAGCTTCATAGTCTTCATCATTCTCTATCAGGCCAGAACAAAGATAAGAAAGCGAATAAACCCTTAAAAGGACCACAAATACACAGTAATATTCAATGAAAACAACATAAATAATGGAAGAAAATGAATAGTTTGGTTAACAAATTAAAACATCATCCAAAAACTTTCTTATTTAAGAATTGAATGAGAACCATTAAAGGAATTGTTAATAATTTGGGGAAATATTCACTTTCTTCTTGATTCTGTTCGGGATGTATGAAGCTACAGCCAGCAGCTGGTTAGCTTAGTTTAGCAGAGCACAAAGACCGGAAACAGCTAGCTGGCTCTGTCGAAAGGTAACTTATAAATCTCACTTATTAACCTTATATATCTGTATAAATGGCAGATGGCCAGGCTATTTCGCTGTTTCCAGCATAGACTGTATACAAAGATGGACGACATGACAGCTCCCCAAAAGTGAAGCCAAAACATCTGGCTGCAGTAAAAGTCATAAATCCCGCCCCCTCCATGTTAGTGGATGGGACATGGACCAAACTAAAAAGTCAAAGTACAAGTCAAATACATTTTTCCCAAAGATGGTTTCTGTCATTTTAAGTAGTTCTTATTACAATGATGTATGTTCAAGTGTTCATTTCATTTTTCTGATAAGTTTTGTTTTAATTAGCTATTTGATGCTGAGGCGGGTGACCTCGATACCGCGGCTCCAACGCCCGGTCACTACAGCGCAGACTCTGGCTCCAGATTACGTCAAAATCTCAAGATGGCATCTCCCGTATCCGGGATATTTTGGCTTCAATTCTGTAGAGCGGGAGGAAGTAGAGAGTTGTCGTCCATCTTTATATACAGTCTATGGTTTCCAGTCTCAATGCTAAGCTAAGCTAATCAGCTGCTGGCCGTAGCCTTAATTTCAATGGAGAGATATGAGAGTGGTATTGATCCTCTCATTTAACTCTCGGAGAGAAAGCGAATAAAGTATAGAGCATTGTTGATTGTATTAATGTAAAATTGATTGTCACTGGGTTATTCCCTGACGTGTTTACTGCTAAACACACTGCTGGAGTTTATGAGGAATAGAAGATAATGGAGCCTAACTTTATTTCCCACATATCCTGTTTATAATCACCACTGGTGGGCAGATATTCTGTTTTTAACAATCTACAACTTGCATTTACAGTAAATTCTTATGAAGTAAATGGAGCGTTTATTCCTGGATTATGAGACTCTAGAGGTGTCTGAGTGTTTCCCAGTGAAATCTGCAAAACAACAAATGACATTTCTTTTTCTTTTGTAATCTAAATGTGGAACTGCAACTACTCTGATCGTTTTATGCACCAAGGTGCATGAAAGCAGTTTTATTTTATTATTTTCCAAAAGGACACTTGGTTTAATTAAGACATTTAAAATATAGGCTACTGTAGATCAACAATACATTTCACATAAACACAAGTAAGTAATATCAAATACATAAAAAATGCTCTGTTACATTCCTGTTAGCACTTGTTTTGTCTTGTCTTGTTTGTTTTTTTTACTTATTTGTTACTTGTTCGAAATAAATAAATAGAAATAAAATGAAATGGCTGTCACACTAATATACAAGATAAGAATATCGTTTGTTTTCATGAACGGCCAAATGGTGCGTCGCTTTAAAAGTTGCGGCCTCAAGGAATTGTGGGACGTTATTATCTCCTCTCCTTTGGTAAAGGATGGTCCAGTGTATCCTATGCCAAAGGAGATAATAAAGGAAGCACTGAAGCACTTTTCTTTAGTATCTAGAGGAATCAAACAGCTCTTATCATGGCTGCTACTCAGATACTTCTGGGTCATTTCACTCTGTTAGGAACTTTCCTGAGCAAAAAAGTCTATTCGACCGCAGCCACAGCCTCCAATGCACAATACTCTGTGTAATATCCCCTCCGTCCTCTAGAGGACGCTGCACACCAGCAGAGCAGACTAGAGCTCACATCCATTCAGTAACACAATCAGAGAGGAAAGAGAAGGAAATGAAACACGAGAGAATGGATCAGATTATTCCAAGATCGTATATGAGCTTACTCAGCTGCCCTGTGGTTTGTCACATCATCAGTTTCTGCGTTTCACAGGGAAATTATTTATCAGGAACAAACAGTACATGGATAAAACAAGACGCAACAAGGAAATATAATATGAGCAGCACAAGCTTGTCTGTTATTCTCTGTAAATCTAAGCCATGTAGTCATGCACACAAGTGAAAATCTGCTTGCTGAGTACATCATGTATATGTAATGCACGTAGAGAGCGAGCTGATCTAACAGTGAGCCTGCAGGAGTCTGAACACACTGTAGATAGCTGATTAAACCCTCCGTGTCTTCTTAATGCTCACATCTTCCCTAACAACCTGCTCCAGGGGCTGAAGGTGAAAACTTTTCTTCACACTCCAAAAAACAAACCAACCATAAACATTTAAATCTGCTCTACAGCCTCTCCACCACACTTCTTACAGGAGCTGCAGGAATAAAACATGGGTCATCAGGGAAAAGATGGCAGCTCTTCCAGGCTTTTCCCTCTCCTGCTATCTCTGCCCTTCAACCGCTTGATATGTTACAATTAAAACCAAACCCAGCCTCACTTTCACATGAGATAATCTCCTTTTCATAAAACCACCTCAGCCCAGCAGGTTCAAAGCCAACCTTAGTGGTGTAATTAAAACAGGGGCTTCTTAAAGGGACTATTTGTAACTTATCACGCGCATAAATCTTAACGGGTCGGTATCCCATGCGCGCTCGCGTGTGGGTACGCGAGCGCGCAGCAGCTCTGCTCCTGCTGTCTGCTCCTGCCTGTTTGCACACCGCGCTCGTTCTCCCCCGCTCGGCTCGCTCCACCTCCACGTGAACGCGTGCACACTACACACTGCAGAAGAGTTAGTTTAGCTCTGAGAATATCTGGTGAATGTGCAGTGGACGTTTTTGCAGAAATAACTGCTGCAGCTCCTCCAGACCAACAGAGGTTTCCCGTGTCTTGTGAAGTGACGGGGCTCCGCAGCGAGTTACATTATTGTCCCGACCGGGTGTCCCCCCCCCCCCGACCGGGTGTCGCGCACCCCCCCCCACCCCCCCCCCGTTCCCTCCGCGGTCGGCAGGCTGAACAGGAAAAGCCAGCACTAGAATCAGCATTGATTTATGGAGAGACCCTCCTCTGGTCAGCTAACATTACTGCCAAGCAGGTGAAATACAGAGTGATATTGTGTGTGTTAGCTGACGTGTGTCGCCTCACTGTTTAGACCGGTGCTCGTTCATGTCAATGTAGCGCGAGCGCGAGCAACAGGACGCTGACTTTCGTTGACACTCCCTCTCTTTGCCCTGCTTTACTCCTCTCATTTCTCTTCATCCAACACCCAAATATCTCTCTTTTTCTCCCTCCATCCTACACCGAAGGCAGAATTAGGTTTAGGTAATGGATCAGTGGAGACCTGAACCCCTACAGGACTCCTGTCCAGCTGAGAGTACGATGAAGAGAAGCAAAACACAGAGGTTTTTCCTCTGCAGAGAACATTCATCATCGTGTAAACACTGACTGCACCCCGAGGTGTCCTCACCTGTCTGCACAGACTTTATGAGAATCTGGGACAGAGGAAACAGCAGGGGACAACAGACAGAATGGGACTGATGATCAACATTTAAAAAAAGAAAGTGAGGAGAGGAATGAGTGAGGATGAAGAGGGAGAAAATACAGAGTGCTGAATCAGCATGCGGTGGCTTGATGAGGCGACTTGTTCGTTTTTTCTTTGGAAGGACGCAGGAGGAGGACAGAGGATAGACTTACATCTAATCAATGATGAATGGAAGGACATATGAACAAAACTCAGGAAGGACAGACTGGGGAAAAGATGAACAGAAAAGTAATACAAATAAAATCGTATTTTGGAAAAGGTGCCAAACCCAATAAAAGTTGACTTTGACGACGGTCAAACGGAGAGAAATAATACATCTGATAGAAAACAAATGAGGAAGCACCTCTTGAATATGAAGCCAAACTAAAAAAAATCAAGTGTTTCCTTAAGATACAAAAATTAAAAAGTCTTTATAATAGGCGGCTACATTATTAAATACAAGATCAACGCGTATCGACTGCACACCGATGTCTCTCAGGGTCAAACAATCACAGAACCTGAAATGAATTTAGGAAAAACTTCAGTAACACAAGTAAAGTAAAAGTACATAAGTATCAGCTAAATGTACTTAAAGGATCAAAAGTAAAAGTACTTGGCTACTGTGACTGATACATTATCATACAATATATTACATTATCAGATTGTTAATATTAATACATCAATGTGTAAGCAGCATTTTACTGTTGCAGCTGATCCAGGTGCAACTAGTTTTATCTACTTTATATACAGTTTGGTAGTTTAGTCCAGTGGTACTCAACTAGGGAGACCAGATCCCAACGAACCACATGTGGGACAATGTGGGACACGTTACCAAGGCTGAGAGGTAGTCTACAATTTTAATATAATGTCTATCTAACTTAAATAATAAACTTTTCTATTCTGCCCCTTATCTTGTAACATCTCTATGCTTTGCCCGAATGCATCCATAGATCAGCACATCTATTTTTGAGCCGCACGACATGAACTGTGTCGCTTCATGTCGTATTCCCGCCGTGTGAAATTGAAAAATAACTGACAAATTTCACAAAAAACTCTGAGAATCTCCTTCCACTGGCTTATAAATACTGATAAGTAGTTTCACAGTCTTTGTTGAAGCTGCTCTTCCTTTTCTTTGTGGTAGTTTCCATCATATTCCACCTAAATCTGCAGAACTTGTGACTTTGCGGTGACTCGCAATTTCCTCCGTTGGGCGTAGCGTAGCAAAGACGGTGAAAGGTCAACCTGCACTTGACCCACGTGTGAGCAGTTTGACAGCAGACACAGCGCCGTAATGACAGACTTCATTGGATAAAAGCCAGTTTAAAAAAAAAAAAAGCGTCTGTCCTGCAGTGGTTTGACTTTTGAAAGCTATAGAGCCAATGAAAATGTGGGACATCGTCTCAATATGTGGCACGGTGGACAAGGGATAAAAATGCTGTGCAGTCCCTCGTAAAGTTGGACACCTGGTCACCCTATACTCAACCTACCAACCTGTAGGGGTCGGGGCCCCTCCAAAGGGCCACAAGATAAATCGGAGGGTTTGTGAGATGATTAACGAGGTAAGAAAAAAAATCAAAGTCCTGTTTCTTTGGTGCAACTGCAAAAAAACAAACAGCCCCATCTAGACACTACTTTTTTGGAAAGAGTTTGTATTGTATTTTACAACTTTAACGTGTATAATCTTAATTTGAAAAGTCACTAGTAACTCTAGCTGTCAGATAAATGTAGTAAAGTAAAAACTATAATATTTATGCCTGAAATGTTGTTGAGTAGAAGTATAAAGTAGTATAATACGCAAATAAAGTACCTCAAAACTGGACTTAAGACTACTTGAGCAAATATACTTAGCTACTTTCCACCACTGCTTCAACACTCTGTCACAGATAACAGTAATGAAAACATGTAAACATACAGATTTTCTTTAAAGCATATACAACCGATGCTAATAAATGAACACAATCACAGTTTCTATCAGTAACAGCTATTTAACGTTTGTTTTAAGAAGCAGAAAGAAACAACCAGCGGCAGAGTAAAGGTTGAAAAATACCTTGAACTAGCGTCCCGGTGATGAAGCCAAAGAAGCAGCGCAGTAGCTTGGAGAGCTCCTTTTCACACTCTGCTCTGCATGAATTCATCTTCTAAACTTTGACCACCAGCACCGAAGAGTGTACAAATAAAAAAAAAAAAAAAACAGGAAAAAATGTGGGGATGCCTCAAGATAAAACCAGTCAAAACACCTGCAGAAAAAACTTGCAGAAGAAGTAATCTGATGTTGCCCGTTTCCCTTTAGATAACACTAAAGCTCCTTTTTAAACTGGTGCCCCAGTTTACAGGTGATGTCCACTCCCTCTTCCTCCTCCTCCTCCTCCTCCTCCTCTTCTCTCCTCTTTCACTTGTTCCTTTCCTCTACCCTTGTCGCCTCAGGAGGAGGAGGAAGAGGAGGTGAAGTGAATCGCATGATGTTTGGTCCATCCTGAAGCCCCGGTCGCTGCCGTTTCAGATGACCGACTCTTACAAACACCGACACCCGTGAACGCTCCTCCTGTTTCACCCTTCATTAGCGATGCGTGGTCACCGGGACACGCTCAAGTTCATCCGACTTTCTCTGACGGACAGAAGTCACACAGAGAAGAAGCAGAAGAAGCTGGAGCAGAAATATTTGACAGTTCAGTGAAGAAACCTAATCTCACTTCCCTCCCTCCCTCCTCTGTCTCTCCTCCATATCTAATCCCACTCATGTTACACTTTTCATATTACAGTCACTCATATCGCTCCACTTCTTCTCTCAGTTCCCTCCCATATGGCCTCATTATCTGACTCTTCTTCTCTGGTGTGGGAGCTACTTTTAAATCAGAGATTAAACGTTGTGCAGAGTGTAATTTCTGAATGAAAAACTTCACTTCTCTATCTAGAACAGACAGTAATGGAGTGGGGCTGTACAGTATGTTTGACAGCTTCTGGGCTAGAAGGGAAATCATGAATTAGTGCTGAAACAATGACTTTATAATGAGCAAAATAACAAACATCGACTGGTTCCAGCTTCTAAAATATAAAGACTGTGTTTTTATGTTTTATATCAATGTAAATTGAATATCTTTGGGCTTTGAAGATGCTTTTGAAGATGCTTTGCATCAATTTTATAGAACGAACCAGTGATTATGAATTCTTCAGTTGCTAGGGGGGTAAGATTGTGGAGGAGCTCAGCTAAAGTTGCCTGAAGATTACGTGCTGCAACTGAGAGCGGTAAAAAAAACAGTTTGCAAGCGAGCAGAGAAGTCAGAGTTGAAGTATTTGTAGTACCGTACAGATGCCTCCTTAACCAAACCTATGGAAAACATAAACTAGAATTACCGCCTCGTATTTGTGTGCCTCCGCCAACCAGTCAAGTTGCAGTTTACGTCTATGTCCGTCCAAAATGTCATAATTTTATCCTGTTAAACATGTGTGTGAAATTGTCCTAATTTGCACATGAATTCTTGAGATATTGAGATAAAAACGTGTTTTGTGAGTTCACGGTGACCTTTGACCACCAAAATCGAATCAGACGGACGGACGGACAACCCGAAAACATGATACCTCTGGCAACCATACTTGCCATCCCTCCCGATTTTTCCGGGAGACTCACGTTTTTCGTTGCCCTCTCACTGTTTCCTCACTG
Organism: Sebastolobus alascanus; assembly: GCA_916701645.2. Lineage (NCBI taxonomy): Eukaryota > Metazoa > Chordata > Actinopteri > Perciformes > Sebastidae > Sebastolobus > Sebastolobus alascanus. Next base: position 1,798,821 of record CAKAOJ020000026.1, on the reverse strand, counting down.
GGTCACAATTCTCCCGCATTTCTCCCAATTTATGGCAATTTTTCACACCTTTTTTTTTTTCTTTTTCGTGATCTCAACATGTTTCTGTCACTGTACAGCGTGTATAAGCCAGACTGTTTCCCCCCGGACGGCAATACAGCTACACCTAATGTCTTTTCCCAGCAGAGGAGAGCTGCTCGCAACACAGCGGCGCGGTTTGAGCTGAACATCACAGCATCACAGCAAAGCCGTCGTGGCGTGGCGCAAGCCATTGGGTTTCAGAGCGCAGTGTCGCATTGTGTCTGAAAAGACCTTCAGTGAGTGAGAGGAGGAGAGAGAAATGGAGAGAACTAAGAGAAAGAAATACTCAAGCAGGGGCAAAAAATGAATAAATGAATGAAAACTGATGAATATTAGTTTATACCAGAGATTCACACAAATTCACGCCAGAGGGGAGAATTATTCAGTTTTCTTTCCTGAGAATTTAAAGCAAAATTAAAAGTAGGTCTACTTAACATAAAAATTATGTTGCAGTGCACTTATACTCTTTTAAAGTCACCAGAATGCAGGAAACAAACTCTCTGAAACTCATTTTTCTCTGGGGGAGGACCCCCTGATCAGAAAAATAACTGACCGATTACTTGATTATAAGAGTAATTATTAGGTGCACAGCAAGTCAGAATAATATCCATGTATTGTCTGACCTGCAGACTTGTGTTATCAGCACCAGCATCCTCTCTGCCCATTTTATTCTCCTCACAGCCTCAGCTGTAGTGCTTCATATCCAGCAGTCTATCAAACTGGGCTCGCTGTCTCCACCTCTCCACGTCTAAACTAAACCACAGCAACAGCTTCACCATCACCACCGCCACCACCATCACCCCACCTCTCTCTGATACACTACTCCATCTCTGTGCTGCTATTTTTAGCTGCTGGCCATTACCAAGGTGAGGGCTTGCCCACCGATAACACTGATAATACTCTTCCCTCTGCACCGCTGAGATGAAATAGATCCCATCACAGCCCTGCTTCTCTGTCTCTCTTTCCGTCACCGTTGAGCTGTTTTTTTACTCACTGTGCTCCTGTTTCACCTACGCACAAAGAGGCACAATGATTCTACAGCCAAAAACACCTGAAGAGTAATCTGAATCTATTAAAGACTGATTATATGTGTTAATGTGGGTTAAAATTACACATGCAGCTAAGAACAACCTCCTAACCCCAACACTCAGTGGTGGAATGTAACTAAGTATATTTACTCAAGTACAAATGTGATATACCTTTCTTGAGTATTTCCATTTTATTCAACTTTATGCTTCTACTCCCCTACATCTCAGAGGTAAATATAATATACTTTTTACTCCACTACATTTGTCTGACAGTTTTAGTTACTTTACAGATTACAGTTATTCATCCCCTCCTTGTCAAGTGAAAATCATGTATTTCAAGATGTGTTGATTTTGAATGTTTGTGATAAAATGAAGGATGAAGTGTCCCTTTATGTGTTGAGAAAATCGCCCTTCTTCTTAAGCTAAATAAACTATTAAAAAAGCCTCTTGGATCAGCTGGAAAACGTATCGTCACAAAGCTGATAACAGGGCGTTTTTTTCTTAGCCCATGAAAAGATGACTTTTTAGAGGTACGTGGTTCACATGGGAACATACGATGATCTTTTAGAATATGATTCATTGTTGTAGATTAAACTACTAACAGTATATTTAAACATCTAAAGCAGTAAAATGGAATACACACATTAATGCAGCATTATTACACAGCTTTTTACACAGCGTTCTACAGTCTGTTATTTCTTTATAACAGACCGTTGCTATGTATAACAGACCGTTGCTATGGAAGCAGTACTGATGTCGAACTCTAGCGGACCGTTTTTCTGTCAATTTATTAATTTCTTAAGTAAGTAGCCGTGTAATAAGCAGGATAATGTACAGTGAGCCGGTCATTGTTGTGAAGTAAACCCCGACAGGGCGATGCAAGATGTCGGGGTGCCGCATCGCCCTGAAGGGGTTTATTTCACAACAATGACCGGCTCACTGTACATTATCCGTTACGTAATATTAGCTAATTTAAAAACATCTATATCATCATACATACAAACATCATACATCATCATCTATATAATAGTGAAACACTGATAGGGAACATTTTTTTTGCAGAATGAGTACTTTTACTTTTGAAACTTTAAGTACATTTTTCGAATACGTAAATATTTTTACCTACAGCTGCAGTTTGTAACTTTGAGCAAATATGATAAAAAGTTATTTTATATAACTGTCAATATATCCTGAGAGTAGTGCATTAGACAGATCTCTGCCTCCTTCAAGTGCTCCTATAATGGCATTTACAAGATTTCACCACGCCCGAAATAAAAACAACCAATCAGAGCCGAGCAGTCTCTAAGCAGCCGTCAATTCCTCCTAAAGAGAAGCAAAACAAATGGGATCAAACAACAAAAACCTGAAACTGCTGCCAAAACATTTCTCTCAGCATCTCCATAATTTTCAGCCTAAAGAAACTTGATCCGAGCGGCGAGCTGTAGCGTTTCCAGATAGTAAAAAGTCCGTTCAAAAACGTAAACAGCTGTCTCTTGGGGACACTTGGGGTCGCCAAAGTGCAAAGTTTGTTGGTGAAGCTGTGAGGAAAAACATGACGGCACTTAGTGAAGTGCTGCTGATGGGGCCAAGGGAGGAAGAGGAGAGGAGTGTGTGTGTGTGATAAACAGGATTGCGTGATAAGCCACAAGGGCAGGTCTTATACGACTGGATCTAGCTCTCACATTTCAGTGACCTGCTAGAGTACCGTTACATGAGGCTGAGCTGCTACAGGTCACAACCACACACGTCCGCCTCATTTGGTTTAAAGGTATAATATGCAGGATTTTCCTAAAAAACAAAACAATCTATAGACTCATACAAAAGAAATCGCTCAGGGGACGCACACTTCTGGTGGCGTTGAGCTGAGGAAGGGCCAACATTGAATATTGTGTTTACAAACAGTCAGCGACAATTCCTGCATACAGTACGCCTCCCTGGAGTCTGAGGTAATGTTTGCTTTTTAATGAATGTGGCCTTTATTTAAACCCTCAAAACTGTTTTACGATCCAGAAGAAAGTGTCTGATTTTAATGTTAGGAGGAGAATACAGCAGGTAGGAGAGGAAACAGGAGGAAGGGATGAAAGCAAGAAGTAGGAGATGAGATAAGGAGGTAGAGAGGGCAGAACAGGTAGACATAGGGAAGGAAACAAGGAGGTAATGAAGGCAAGAAAGAGGCAGGGGAGGACAGGAATAAGTAGGAAACTAGGAGGTAGTGAAAGAAAAGAAGAGGAGCGAATGGGGAGGAATAAGTAGCGAAGGAGACAAGGGAAGGACAAGAGGAAGTAGGGAAGGAAACAAGTAAGTAGTAAAGGACAGGAAAGGGGGCATAGATGGATAGGAGGAAGTAGAAAAGGAGACAATGAAGGACAGCAAGGAGCAGGGAAGGATAAGAACAAGTAGAGAAGAAAACAAGGAGGTAGTGAAGGAAAGGACGAAGTGGGGAAAGAAGTAGGAAAGGAAACTAGGAGGTTAATGAGGAAAATCAGGCAGAAAAAACAGAATAGGAAGAAGTAGGGAAGGGGACAAGTAGATAAGGAAAGAAAGGGGGAGACCGGAAAGGACAAGAAGAAATAGGAAAGGAAACAAGCAGGTAGTAAAGAAAAGGAGAGGAGGCATAAATGGAATTAAAGAAGTTGGAATGAAGAAGGAAACAAGTAGGTAAGGAAGGAAGGGGGAGGGCAGGAAAGGACATGAAAAAGAAGGGAAGGAGATGAGGAGGCACTGAAGGAAAGTAAAAGGCAGGGAAGGACAAGAAGTAGGGAAGGGCACAAGGAGAAGAGCAGGGGGAAGAAGGAAAGACGAAGCTTCTGAAACAATACGATGCAAAGTGATAACTCATCAGTGAAGTTATGAGAAGAGGCTGAACTAAAAGTTGTGACCTCTGTGAACTACAACTTTATACCAGCATGTAACAACACTGAGAGCTCTGAAGATAACGAACACTTTCATTTAAAACCACTTCATCCAGCTCCCTGTGGACAGGAGATTAACTGTGCAGGATTACAGCTGAACCACTGGGTGGAGCACTGACACTGAGTCCATGAACAAACAGAGACTGGAGCCCGGTCCAGACAACATACTGGATCCAGGAAGGTAAAGGACAACATCCAGGAAGACCTGATTAGTCTTTAAGCTCTTCTATTTATTTCCACCAAAACTGTGTGCATGTACATATTGATCGATCTGAAAATATCAATACTACAGACACCTACGTCTCGTTTTAATCGATTCTAGCGTCAATAGGGTTGATACAAAACAGGGATCAGTTTCTCTCTTCTACACCCAATTATATTTCATCAGAGAAGAACTATCTGTTCAAAATGTACCTTAAAGGGAGATTTGTCAAGTATTTAATACTCTTATCAACATGGGAGTGGGCAAATATGCTGCTTTATGCAAATATATGTATATATTTATTATTGTAAATCAATTAACAACACAAAACAATGATAGATATTGTCCAGAAACCCTCACAGGTACTGCATTTAGCATTAAACAATATGCTCAAATCATAACATGGCAAACTGCAGCCCAACAGGCAAAAACAGCTGTCAGTGTGTCAGTGTGCTGACTTGACTATGACTTGACCCAAACTGCATGTGATTATCATAAAGTGGGCATGTCTGTAAAGGGGAGACTCGTGTGTACCCATAGAACCCATTTTCATTCATATATCTTGAGGTCAGAGGTCAAGGGACCCCATTGAAAATGGATATGACAGGTTTTCCTCGCCAAAATTTAGTGCAAGTGTGGAGCATTATTTAACCTCCTTTGGGACAACATTGTATGACATAGTTGGTACAAATGGATTCATTAGGTTTTATAGTTTCATATTTTGCCAGTATCTTCACTCTAGCTTCAAAACCCGCTACAACCTCCGAAAGATTGATTGTGTTAATGTGTAATATTATGTAATAATATAATGTGTAATATAATTATTAAATAATGTTTATAATAAAGTAATTTTTGATAAATTTGTGAGGTAAATATTGGGGTTATTTGGCAGTAATTCCAAAGAAATTTCAAATAGGTTACTTGCTAATTATCATCTAATTACCATGAAATTTGTGGACCTGTAAAATGACCAAAAAAAGATTTGATCACAAAAAAAAAAAAAGTATTGTTATTGATATTGGTGATTCTGGCCCTGTGATACTTGGTATCAGATCAATACCATTTTTGCGGTATCACCCACCTCTACTACGTATATATGTGCTTGTGAGAGGCAGTTAAAAAGAGGCTCAGAGGAGGAGACGGGGTGTGTCCGAGTATTTCAGGTCGATACAGAGAATATTAATGGTGAACTGAGGGTGTACAGACATTTGATTAATGAGCGTATGCGACTAAATGATCTCTGGGTACTTGACCCCGAGGTCACCTGACCGGCACAATGAGTCAGTCGGCCCACAGGGACCGGAGGAGGCCGGCAGAGGTCCATCCAGTCAATCCGCCGATCAATTCTAACACTGTTAGTCACACTTGTTGTGCATTCACCACATCGTCAGTCTCACCAACACATCACTCTCTCTCTCACCTTTGTCCTGTGGCTGCGTGCTGGAGATGATCCATTTAACCAGGCAGCACTTCATCAGAGCTTTCCGAGAGAACCGCGGCTTCTGCCACTTCCCAGAATCCTTCACTCTGCCCGGTGCGGGCTCGACGCCGTTGGCATCTCCCAGCAGGCTGCCATCGACCACCTTGCCATCCGCCTGGAGGACGGGGGGGGAGGACAGAGGGAGGGAGGGAGGGAGGGAGAGAGAGAGACAGAGAGAGAGAGAGAGAGAGTTCAGGTCGATATGGAAATGAAACAAACCGGGCTGAGATGTTTAAATTAAACAGGAGATTATGCGAGCACCTGGAAAATATGATTAGCCTCTGATCTGGAACTGTTTCAGGAACATTTTTAAGAGGTTCAACAAGAGTTCAGTTCTGCACTTCCTGTGAGACTTTATGAGTTTTTCATTATCTGAGTTTTTGGACAGTTTGTGTTCAAATCTACTGTCTGATAATCTGATATAGCTCCACTCTCTACAAGTACTTCAGATAGAGTGATAGAGAGATAGAGAGATAGATAGATAGATAGATAGATAGACAGACAGACAGATAGATAGATAGATGGATGGATGGATGGATGGATGGATGGATGGATGGATGGATGGATGGATGGATGGATGGATGGATGGATGGATAGGAGATTGCATTGCATTTATATTAGATCCAATGTTTTGGCAGCACTAAAGATGTATTAAATGGCAGCATTATGGACGCTTTAATTGATGTGAAGTGAGAATAATGACTTGATTTGACTAATTTACTCCTTTTTTTACTGCTATTGTTGTGATTTGTAATATTTTCTTAATGTCTTCCTTTTCATCTATATAAATCATCCCTCCATTCATCACCACACCGTCATCATGTAGCTGCTTCACTCACCATATGGTCTTGGAAATCTTTTAATAAGGACGGATTACAACAGTTTGGCTGCAAATACAGCAGCTCACAACAATCACTTGAGCAGATATGAGAAAAAGAATAAGAGTGAGCCATCTTTAGTTTTAGAGGGAGTTTGATTTCCACTTCATCTACAAATGTTTAAATCTGAGTTTTTCTTTGGCAGCCTAAAGATTAAAACCTTGACATCGGCTTTCTAAGAAATCAGGGTGGAGGTGAGGTTACTTTAATATTCTGAGTTAGGCGCCATCACATCTTGAAATATCTGCCCTTCAGGTTTAATTTCAGATATATTAAAATCCTGTTTGTGTTCATTTTCATATTCAGCTCCAATTTATTAACATGACTCTTACTATGCAGGACCAGCTCATTCATATTCACCGTTTATCCTCCCTCATCAGCGGAGATAAACTTCATATCAAAGTATTTTTTTGCTCTAATATGTCTTTTTTCTCCTTCATATCTTGGCATCATTTCAGTTTCTTCAACAGCAAACATGATCTGATGGGATCTGATTTAGCGAGAACTAGGGCTGTCAAAGTTAACGCTATAATAACACATTAACGCAAATTTGTTTTAGCGCCACTAATTTCTTTAACACATTAACGCAACTTGTGATTTTTAGGTTGTAGTGGGCTCAGTTTTAAAGTAAGAGTGAAGATACTGGTATCATATGAGACTAGAAAAACCTAATGAATCCATTGGGCATATCTATGTCATACTAGCTTGTCACAAGGAGGTTAAATAACGCTCCGAACTTGCACAAAATTTTGGTGAGGAAAAACTGTCATATCCTTTTTCAAAGTGGTCCCTTGACTTCTGACCTCCAGATATGTGAATGAAAATGGGTTCTATGGGTACCCACGAGTCTCCCCTTTACAGACATGCCCACTTTATGATAATCACATGCAGTTTGGGGCAAGTCATAGTCAAGTCAGCACACTGACACACTGACAGCTTTTGTTGCCTGTTGGGCTGCAGTTTGCCATGTTATGATTTGAGCATATTTTGTATGCTAAATGCAGTACCTGTGAGGGTTTCTGGACAATATTTTTTACATTGTTTTGTGTTGTTAATTGATTTCCAATAATAAATATATACATACATTTGCAAAAAGCAGCATATTTGCCCACTCCCATGTTGATAAGAGTAACAAATACTTGACAAATCTCCCTTTAAGGTACATTTTGAACAGATAGTTCTTCTCTCTGATGAAATATAAATGGGTGTAGAAGAGAGAAACTGATCCCTGTTTTGTATCGATCCTATTGACGCTAGAATCGATCAAAACGAGACGAAGGTGTCTGTAGTATTGATATTTTCAGATCGATCAATATGTACATGCACACAGTTTTGGTGGAAATAAATAGAAGAGCTTAAAGACTATTTGAGCATATTTTTTATGCTAAATGCAGTACCTGTGAGGGTTCCTGGACTATATTTTTCTTGACTATTTTCTTTGTACATTTTTCAGACTTTTCTCGGGACATTTGTTGAAATTTTTTTTACAGTTTTCGGACATTTTTCAATTTTTTTTTCAACAATATTCTACTTTTGTTTTTTTTCTGACATTTGTCAGATTTTTTTTTTTCGATTTTTTTTTACATTTTGCAAACTTTTTTTTTTTTTTTTTTTTTAGATTTTTTTGAAAATTTTTAGACTTTTTTTTTATTACATTTTTCGGACACTTCTCATTTTTTTTTTCAACATTATTCAAACTTTTTTTTTTTTTTTTCCTTTTTGGGACATTTTAATATTTTTTTTTTTTGTACATTTTTTGACATTCGTCAGACTTTTTTTTTTTTTTTTTTATTTTTTACATTTGTCAAACTTTCTTTTTTTTTTTTACATTTTTTCACATTTTTTGGACATTTTTCAGACATTATTAAATTTCTTTTTTTTTTTTTATTTACATTTTTTGACATTCGTCAGACTTTTTTTTTTTTTTTTTTTTACATTTTTCGTATTTGTCAAACTTTCTTTTCAGACTTTTTTTTATTACATTTTTGGGACATCCCCATTTTTTTTTCGACATTATTCAAACTTTTTTTTTTTTACATTTTTGGGACATTTTAATATTTTTATTTTTTGACATTCGTCAGACTTTTTTTTTTTTTTTTACATTTCCGTTAATTTTTCAGACTTTTTTTTTTTATTTTTTTTTTTACATTTTTTACATTTGTCAAACTTTCTTTTGGGACATTTTTTTTTTACATTTTTCAGACTTTTTTTTAATTACATTTTTGGGACATATCTCAATTTTTTTTTCGACATTATTCAAACTTTTTTTTTTACATTCTTGGGACATTTTAATATTTTTTTTTTTTATTTTTTAATTTTTTGACATTCGTCAGACTTTTTTATTTTTTTTTTTTTACATTTTCCGTTAATTTTTCAGCCTTTTTTTTTTTTTTTTTTTTTACATTTTTTACATTTGTCAAACTTTCTTATGAGACATTTTTTTTTTTTTTTTAACATTTTTTGGACATTTTTTTTCACATTTTTTGGACTTTTTTCAGACATTATTAAATTTCTTTTTTTTTTTTTATTTACCTTTTTTTGACATTCGTCAGACTTTTTTTTTTTTTTTTACATTTTTTGTTCATTTTTCAGACTTTTTAATTTTTTTTTTTTTTTACATTTTTTACATTTGTCAAACTTTCTTTTGGGCCTTTTTTTTTACATTTGATGATTTCTTGACAATATCTGTCATTGTTTTGTGTTGTTAATTGATTTCCAATATTAAATATATACATACATTTGCATAAAGCAGCATATTTGTCCACTCCCATGTTGATAAGAGTATAAAATACTTGACAAATCTCCGTTTAAGGTACATTTTGAACAGATAAAAAATGTGATTAATTTGCGATTAATCACGATTAACTATTTTAATCGATTGACAGCCCTAGCGATTCCCAAGAATCTTTATTAAGCCTTCAAAACACACACAGACAACTCACACATACATACGTGTGTACACTGGTGTGTGGGGGAGGAAGATGAAAGAGGTGAAGACAGAACAAACAGTAGCTTTGTTTACTCTGTGGGGAGGAGAAGGAAAGCAAAGGATGACAGTTGGAGAAGAGAGGGGGAAAGGGAAGAAGATGGGAGGAGGAGGAGGAGGAGGAGGAGGAGGAGGAGGAGGAGGGAGCGCACACACACACACACACACACACACACACTCAGAGGATTTTAAACGGCTAGCTGATCCCACGGGAGTCTGACTATGCAAATCCCGTACTTTAAGGTAATGAGAGAGAATGAGGAAGAGAAAATAGAGAGTAAAATAAAGAGATGTGGGGAGTTCTTGCTCGTGTTCCTGGAAGAACTGAAGTCAATTAGCATAATGAATACTGGCCTATCTGAGAAGAAGAGCAAAGGACGGCCAGAGGACTGAGGATGGGAAGACGGTGGAGATGAAGATATGAAAGCACTTTGCCGGGGAATGCATTTACTATTTCTGTGCATCTTCCACATGAAGAGTCGGGATAAAAAAGAGCTAAAGATGAGAGGGGAAAAGACGGGGAAGAAGGAGGAGAAGGACTACGAGGAGGGAACATCTGCATAGACATACACACAGAGTCCAACTAACGTAATGACAACATACTGAAATGGAAAGAAGATGACAGAAACAATTTCCATTCATCCCGACATCTATTTATTCACAGACTAACGGCGGCACAGCAGAGAGAGGAGTAATATGAAAAAAGGCTCAGCAGAGAGGAGTAATATGAAAAAAGGCTCAGCGGTGACTCGCTTCTTATTCTTCTTCTTCGGAGGAGTAAATTAAAATGTTTTCAAATGTGGCTTTTCAGTGGAAGTCACAAATTGGAAAGAAGAGGCGGTGGCGAGACAAACAGATGCAGACAGACGTAGTGTAAACACGAGGAAATTCAGTGCTACTTTACACACAATTTCAACTAGTACTTTCTATCTTATGTTCCCTGTTAACGCTTCAGCTAGCTTTGTCCTGGGGCAGCACTTCCCTCCTGTAACGTCTGCACATACACACACACTATAAGGCAGAGCATATACCCATAACGCTCAAAGCAAACACAGAGCAGCGACGCGGCGCACATCGCTATGCTCCGCCATTAATTATTAAATATCAGTCGCCGTGTTGTTGGTTCAATGGATGTTGGTTTACATGAAGCATAAACTGTGACCTCATTACATGAGAGCTCTTCTCACTGTTGGTCCACTGTCTGTCCAACAGAGAGACAGAATCTGGACCAATTAAAACACAGTTCAACCTCTGGACATCTACACAAACATTAAAGTAAACTCATACTCCTTTATACCTCTACTCCACTACATTTCAGGTCTCTCTCTTTCTTTCCTTATCTACTTGTCCCCTTCCCTACTTCTTCCTATTTTGCCTGATTTTCCGCATTAACCTCCTAGTTTCCTCTCTTCTTTCTGTCCATCCCCACCTCCTCCTGTCCTTTACTATCTACTTGTTTCCTTCCCTACTTCCTCTTGTTCTTCCCTCGTCTCCTTCACTACTCATTCAATCCCCATTCGCTCCTCTTCTTTTCCTTCACTAACTCCTTGTTTCCTTCCCTACTGATGTCTGTCCTCCCCCTGCATCTTCCTTGCCTTCATTACCTCCTTGTGTCCTTAACTATGTCTGTGTGTGGCTTTTAGATTTTCTGCTGTTGTGGCTGAAAACATCGCTATTAGAGCTGTGAAGGTGAATCAAAAAGGTAGAGGCTGAAACACCAAAGCAACGAGCTAAAAGATGCTAAAAATCTCTGTAGAAACCTACATGTGACATTGCTTATGTAAAAATATTACTGTGTATACTGTTTGCAACTTTCTTTCATTACAGTATAGTCATGTGTAAACCCTTTCTTTCTTTTTCTTACATCCTCATAATAACATGGGATGGAGGAGACGGGAACATGGATGGAGTTGGAGAAACAAGAGAAAGAGTGATGGAGAGGGAATATAGAGCGAGAGCGAGAGATGGAGTCTTGTAATGTCACATTAGCGAATGGGAGTTTCCATTAATAAGTTATATGTGATTAACATTCTACCAGGCCACAGCAGAGATAAAGCATGTTCTCCTATAATAATGTCCCAGCTCACATGTACCCAGAGTTTTTCTCAGCCTGACTCAGTCAGCAGAGGTTCGTTTGTTCTTCCTGACTGCTTCCTCAAGGTCAAAATGTGCTACAAAACATGCCAATCCAAGAGGGAAATCCTGGAGTCAAAGAGGATGTAAAAAAAACGTCCTCTCAAACAGTTACAATAACCTTTCTTTCTCATGACACTTGCTCTGATCTGTCACATTTAGAGATGTATAGAACATATACAATTTTAACATATTTATTATTACCTTTTTTTATTGGATAGAACAGCCGAAGAGAGACAGGAAAGGGAGAGAGACAGGACACGACATGCAGCATCGGGCCACCGGTCGGATTAAAACCCAGACCGCTGCAGTAAGGATCCCAAATTTTAACATATTTATATTAATCAAAGTAAGATATTGAAAAAAAAAAACCCAGTTTTTGTATTGGTACCAAAACCCAAGTATTGTATTGGCACTGGTATAAAAAAACATTAAATTAGGCTGAAGACAAACTAATGTTTATAGTTGGGGTTTGGTAGCATTTTATCGAATATCAATCAAACATTTAATCTGATTATCAAATAACAATCCCTTTAATCTCCTCATCCAATATTTTCTGGGTTATATTGCAACAGTTTTAAGAAACTTAATATTTAAGAACTGAAACTCTAAGATTGACATTCAAAGAACTATAAACTCAGGTTTTACCAGATATAGACCTATTCCATTTTTGCTATTTAGCTAAATGACTACCTGAACATTTTGTACATTGTTCTTTGCAAATAAATAAAGAGAAATTAGATAAAAGTTCAGAGATTTGCTAGACCGTAAGCTTATTGGAACTGGATGAAACCCAGTATTGCTAATATTAGACGAGCTAATTTAGAGCCAAGCTTTGCTGAGAGAGTTCTTTGTTTACTGTCTATTCAGAGAAGGGAATATCACATATAGTCACATAAATTAGCTGTTGCCAAGGAGATTTATATTCTATCCTTGTGAGGACATGTGAAGTGCAGAAATACCAGAATAACTATGTGAACTTATGTGAGACCACACAGACGAATCCGCAACACATCTATAGACGAGAATTCAGAGCACATAAAAGCAGACACAAGAACACAGACTATAAATACACAGAGACCCAAATGCACAGCACACAAACACAAACACGCTTCCCTTTACATCCGTCACACATACAACCACCGCCCACATACTCACACTGCAGCTCAGTGATAACGCAGGCTCGCAAGTTCAAAAGATCCTCAGAACTGGCAACCCAACAAACCCAACAAACCCATCAAACCCAACAAACCCATCAAACCCATCAAACCCAACAAACCCATCAAACTCAACAAACCCAACAATCCCAAGAAATCCAACAATTCCATCAAACCCAACAAACCCATCAAACCCAACAAACCCAACAAACCCATCAACCCCAACAAACCCAACAAACCCATCATACCCAACAAACCCATCAAACCCAACAAACCCAACAAACCCATCATACCCAACAAACCCAACAAACCCAACAAACCCATCATACCCAACAAACCCAACAAACCCATCAAACCCAACAAACCCAAAAACCCCATCAAACCCAACAAACCATCAAACCCATCAAACCAAACAATCCCAACAAACCCGAGTTCAATTAAGTGCAAAATTGTTCGTTTACTAAACCCCTCCCTGAACACTGACTGTCCAATCAGAGCTTAGCAACCATAATAGGCACAACAGGTGTGTGAAGCTTTAGATTTCTCCACCTGTTGAAGTAGTGTGCATGTAACTATGGTACAGGCAATTTGTATATAAAGAATTTTGAGGGTGGTGTCCAAAAATCAAAAGCACACGAGCAGAAGCCTAACATTGTGTTGTCTACAACTAAGCTACAATTAAGCATATCCGCAGTGTTGCCAACTAAGCAAATTTTCAGACCCTCTTAGTGACTTTATTTCTAAAAAAGTGACCAGTGGCAAATTTAGCGACTTATCCACATCAGGGAAAAAGTGAGAAATATATTATATAGTAATTAATTCCCATGCATGCTGCTCAGAGTAATCACAGTCCACGGCTCTTCTGCCGACAGCACAAGGTCTCTCCCTCTCGTCCATACTTGCCAACCCTCCTGATTTTCCCAGGAGACTCCCGTTTCTCATTGCCCTCTTCCGGTTTCCTCCCGGGGTCACAATTCTCCCGTATTTCCCCTGATTTATGGCAAATTTTCACACTTTTTTTCCTTTTCGTTATCTCAACCTGTTTCTGGCACTGTACAGTGTGTATAATCCCTACAGTTTCCACCCGGACGACAATAGAGCTACACCAAGAGAAAAAGAGCAGTCTATGCTTGCGACACAGTGCAGTTTGAGCTCAGTTTGAGCTCAGTTTGAGCTCAGTTTGAGCTGCGCTCACCACTGGGTTCAGCGCACATCACAGTGTGCAGCGCCCAAAGTTGGGCTTTGCTGGAAGTAGCGAAAAGGCTGTGGTGGCGTGGCGCAAGCCATTGGAAATAATGGGGATCAGAGCACAGTGGTGCCGTTGTCGCATTGTGTCTGAAAGGACCTTCAATGAGTGAGAGACGTTTAAGTTAGTTTATGCCAGAGATTCACACGCCAAGTTTATGCAAGAGGGGCAAATTATTACTAGAAAAAAAAAAAACATTAAAAAGGTTATTTATCCCATAAACCCAATATCTATTTATTGTTCAACACTCTTTCATAAATCTCTGAGATCTAATTGATCCACAGGGCTACAGAGCCTAATTTGACTTAGAATTGAAATAAGACAACACAGTGTGTTATCTCATGTGGTAAACACAGACACATACAACGGAAAACAACAGTCATTTAATCAGCCGTTCATATTAATATGTATTGTTTCTGTTCACCCTGGGTGTCGGCACAAATCTGTCCTCCATCCCTCCGTCTCCTCACCTCCTCATTGCTTCCAATTTATTTCACAGTCACCCTCCTCTCTCTCCATAATGTCACCTGTCACCAGGCTACTCTCAAGGTGAAGCAGAAATACCCACTGGGATTTAAACCTGAGGGAGGTAGACTCAGCCTGTGTGAGTGAGTGAGTGAGTGAGTGTGTGTTTTGTGTGCACGTCGTATGTGGAGAAATAAGACGAGCATGCAGGAGGAGGAGCGCGGTGGCAAGGACTTACAGCACTAAGGGATACAGAGAGAGATATACAGTAAATACTTGATAAAAAACCCTCGCACATAAATCCTACCACCCAGGATTTCCTGCAGAGGAGCCCAGAGCGAGATGCTCTCTCGGAGCAGCATGAGAACGACTTGTTAGCTCATGGAGGAGATTTGTTCCTAAGTCAGTTGGAATAAAGTGATAGTCAGTGTTATAAAATGATGAGCAGCACAAAAAAAGAAAAGGTTGAGCGCTGGGAAATTCCTCTAGTTTTAAACATATAAATCAGTTTCCTAATGATGAAGAGCTGCTACCCGGCACGTGAAAACAGTTGGATAATGTCCTCTGTGTTAAATCTGGAGAAAATAGCCCCATCCCCCAGCAATATCCCTCTGAGAATAACTAATTTATATTGAATGTGAATAATGAATAATGTTGTGGGATTATTCCTTATTTCATGGGCTATTTGGGGATTTATACATTATTATTACACAAGTTTGGAGCGTTATTTAACCTCCTTCCCGACAAGCTAGTATGACATGGTTGGTACCAATTGATTCCTTAGGTTTTATAGTGTCATATGATGTCAGTATCTTTACTCTAGCTTTAAAACTGAGCCCGCTAAAACCTAAAAATCCCAAGGTGCTTTAATGCGTTAAAGAAATCAGTGGCGTTAACCCGTTAGCGCATCAACTTTGACAGCCCTAAAATTTTCACAACGAATAGACAGTAGATAAAACGCATCACGACTCAGTGTGCAAGGTTTAT
This sequence comes from Sebastolobus alascanus, assembly GCA_916701645.2. Taxonomy (NCBI): domain Eukaryota; kingdom Metazoa; phylum Chordata; class Actinopteri; order Perciformes; family Sebastidae; genus Sebastolobus; species Sebastolobus alascanus. Next base: position 1,783,287 of record CAKAOJ020000026.1, on the reverse strand, counting down.
GAGCGTAACATTTTTATCGGATGACGGATTATAAAAACGATATTCCTTTCATTTCATTTTCTACTGATATTCAATGTTTTCTTTAAGCCATGACAGTAATGTTTCCCTCACCTTCACCAACAAGCTTTTCTAACCAAAACCATAATTTTTTGTTGTTTTTGTGACTAAACCTGAACAACTGTAGCAGTAGTAAATTTCATTTTCTGTCTCTTTTTAACTTAACAACTGTTACTGTTCTTGACCTTTTGTTATACAAATTATTTTCCTTGTAACGTCATTTATCTTAATAAATAAAAAAACAACTGAACAAGGAAAAGCACAGAAAACAAAGAGTGAAGAAACAAACAAGTGGAGTCACACGACAACAGAAAAAATAGCTTCCCAGATGGTCGTTTGGGAGGTAGTCGGAGCGCCAGACTGATGAACTTTTGGAAACGTGCCACCTCTTGTTGTCAGTTTGTTACACAAAATAACCAGCAGAACTGTAACCTTCGCCGAGAGTTGATAGAAAAAACATAACTCGACATGTTCTCGAGATGTGGTTGTGCTTATGTGCGTCTCTTAACGTGAAGCTTGCTGCAAGACAATATGCGAGCGGACTAATGGTCGAGAGCTGATACTATTTGTGTCCTGACTGCTTGATCCTCTCAGTATGGCTGTCAGTGTGAATCAGTGTGACTGTGGGAGGACAGCACATCCATATGGACCGCATGCTGTTAGTACATGAGGGTGTGTGTGTGTGTGTGAGTGTGAGTGTGTGTGAGAGAGAAACAGTATTATATTGATGTGTGAGCCTTCATGTGGAGAAAGAATTAATACTCTGGGGAAGCTTCGCGCAATAGAGGAGCCATGTTTCAATTATCAGCTCCTCCTTATCATCATCACACATCATATTGCCTCACTCTGTCCTGTCATTCCTCTTAGTTTAGGTCAATAACTACACTGACAGACAATATAGATACTGTGTACGAACATCACAACATTAATTGATCAGCGATTGATATTTTACAGCAGCATCTTTTCACCTCACTGCATTTTTTTCCCCTGTAGGTCGATAATACTGCGTCTCACTCATGTACATTGGACCAATTTAACCTCTTTTACCCGACGAACCCGGTACCGTACCAGCTGAGCTGTGTGTTAAAACACTGCCTTTAAAAACATCATAAAATGCTGTGTTGGTCTTTTTTCTGAATAGTCTCTAAAAGGCGAGGCCTTAACGCTACTAAAACAAAACTCCAAGTATATTTTGTCCAAACAATGTTTGTTTGGCAATGATTTCAATATTTTAGTTACAAAATCAATGCACGAGAAATTATGTTTTTATATTGAACATACATACTTCTTATTTACATCTTATTTACATTGTTATTGATCTTATTTGTTATTATCTACTTGATCATATCTCATTATTATAATAAAACTACTCCATTTGGAGTCAAAATTATACAATTTAGTTTTTTTTTTATTGATTTTATACTGTGCACAATGGTAGAATGTGATGATGCACAGGGTAAATGTCATGACCAAAGGCTCCATTGTGTGCACATAGCCTCCTGTAGTGGATATCAGTAGTATTTTAGAGCCAGATTCCCTTTCCAGAGGTAGAAAACCCATTTGGCACACTTTGGGTATCGAAGTGGCCAAATGGAGAGTCCTCTGGTTCTATCCTTACTAAAACCTTTACAGAATCTATGTGCTTTGTGTTATTTATATCTGCTTTGGCACAGTTGTAGTCAAGGAGTTACTGAATGAATTCAGTGGCATCTCTGTGCATGGCGTCATTGCTATACTGGTGTTATCCACTGTCTAATCTAGAAAGCATTTTAGGCGAGGATAAAAATGTAAATTATTCTTTTAGTTCATCACAAGTTACTCAGGCATAGTAACAGTCACAATGTTACTAACACTGGGGATGAATTCTCTGAGGTCTTACCTATCCATAGAGACCAAGATCATGCATATAGACCTGGTAGTTGTGGAGCTATTCTTGATTTATTTATGCCTGTCTAGGCGAACCACACCTTCCAGCACCCTGTAGGGCTTAAGAGGTAAATATATCAAAGCTAATTTCAGAAAATGAAACTTCAGTAAGATAAAATGAAGATTTCAGCATAAACTGGTCTTTACATTCACTGTTTCTCTGCAGTACCGTGATGAGAAGCTCTCCTCTGAGTTTGATGTTGGATCAGAAGTGTATGTAGTGCCCATCCCTGTTCCCACTTTAAAGGATACAGTTTCCAGACCTGTTAAATTATTTAGCAGTCTCTCCACCTATTGAACAGGTGGGTCCCTCAGACACCATATCAGGTACAGCACAATGCACTGTATGCGTTTGTGTTGCCGTCAGCCTGTCTGCTGTAGTGTCACTGATCTGCTCGACTGCGTGTGTGACTGCTTTGATCGGCGAGCTGCTTCGTGGAAAACTGCAGCGTCAAACTCTTCAAGGAAAACTTATGTCACAGTGAAACAGCAGCTTAAGCGTCTTTTATCCTCCACACAGTTATGAGAGGGATTGGGATCACTACATTAAGAGAAGACTTCACCACTGAGCCTTTTTCAAACAGATAAAAAAATCTGATACATACTGATGTTAGATATGAGAATATGTTACTGTGATCTCACTGAAAATGACTCAGAATGAGCCAACAACAACAAACCGTATTGATCAAACAGTCATTCTTCTGCAAAAGATAAGTCAAACACTAAAATATCAGGCACCCAAATGCCTCACAGCGTGATTCAATTCAAACACCTGCATGTCAATACTCAGAGAGAGAGAGAGAGAGAGAGAGAGAGAGAGAACTAAATGTTGGAGGAGAGGTGCTGCTAGTCGGCCTGTGGCAGGTGTCAAACTGCTGCTAATAATGGCTGCTGATACTAATAATTCATAACACTCTTCCAACTGAGACTGTTAATGTTGAATTTGACTTCTGTTTAATATTTATATACATGGAACGGGAGAGATAGGCGGTTTTGAAAATGAAACGGAACTATTTCGATGACTGTTTAAGTCATTTTCAAAGCAATGATGCCAAACGTTGCTTAGTTCTTGCTTCTCAGATGTGAGGTTTTGCTGCTTTTCCTAATATTAAGTAGAATATATTTGCATTTCAAATTGTTGGTTGGACTAAACAAACAGTTTAAAGACATCACCTTGGATTTCAGGATGTTATGATGAGCATTTTGCACCATTTTCGGACATTTAATAGGTCGAACGATTAATTGATTGAGAAAATAAACAGAAAATTAATCTGTAACTATTTATATAATTGATTGTTTAAGTCATTTTTAAAGCAAAGAAGCCAAACATTGCTTAGTACGTCCTTCTCAGATGTGAGATTTTGCTGCTTTTCCTAGTTTTTTTGTGATATTAAATTTAATATTTTTGCATTGCAAACTGTTGGTTGGACTAAACAACAACTAAACAAACAATTTACAGACATCCCCTTGGACTTCAGGATATTATGATGAGCATTTTGCACCATTTTCTGACATTCTATAGGTCAAACGATTTATTGATCGAGAAAATAAACAGGAAAATGAATCTCCAACTATTTTGATAATTAATTAATCATTATTTTAAGCAAAAAATGGCAAAAACTCATAGGTTCCATCTTCTTAAATGTGAATATTTTCGGATCTTCTTCTGTACAGGCAAACTAAATATCTAAAAAGACAATTTAAAATGTGACCACCAGCTCTGGGCAATGGGTGATGGACATTATTCACAATTTGTGCACTAAACGCTTCATTGATTAATAAAGAAAACCGATTAAACGATAATGAAAACAATAATTTAAATAATAATGAACTTTTTTTACTTTGAAGCCATAATACCAGCAAGCGCATAAAACATGAATGAAAGATGTGAAAAAAAACAAAAACAAATGCACATGCATGCAAAAGAATGCATCCATGCACAGTGAAGCCTGCGGACCTCAGCTCTGCACCTGATTAGGTTGATTGATCGACTGATCTACTGACTGACAGACCGACTGTGTGATTGATGATGAGCCTCATCATTCACAGCAAAGCTCTGCATCCAACCACAACCTCACCACTGAGAGCTGTGTGTGTGTATGTGTGTGTGTTCATGCAGATGTTTGTGTGCATCCAGCTGTGGGTGTACGTGTAGGAAGAGACCATTTGTTACTGTCTGACATGCTCATACATTTTCCTCGTCAGTGATCGTATGTTTTACATGTGTGCACAAACAAACAAGTGAGATTAAACACACAGGTTGCAGCTTCCATCATGCCAAGAGGAGCTGAAAAAGGGACTTCATTTGCATCCGCAGTAACAGGTTTTCCTTGTTTTCCAGCCCTCTATGAGAAACATTCACAGAGGAGGAAACTCAACCAGAAACAGCTCATCTAGGGAGCATTAATGAGCACTGCAAGGTGGAAGTCACTTCAGGGATGCTGGGCTTTCTCTTTACGGTCTATTACCTCTGATTTATACTCAGAGGTTGCTTGTTGCTGAGGACTGATCTGATAAATTGTTTCTTCAGCCAGGAGGGAGACTACAGCAGAGGCACAATTACAAACACAATCTCCCTCCTCTTCCTAGAATTGGGGATTTAAAGCAGACTGCATGCGTTTTAAAACAGATTTTGAAGTCATGCTGTGAATCACTTGGAAGCCACATGAGGTCTCTCTCTTTATCACCCACACTACAAAATGTCACACATGATAAAAATTGAGGGGAGTGAGAGGGAGAAAAAGTCGTGGGTGGAAGAAGAAGGAGAAGAAGACGTGATGCCAAGTGACACTTGCTGGAAGCCTTCTGCAGGATGAGACTCCTGCAGGATGAGACTCCTCCACAGCTTCCAGCAGGGATGCAATTACACAACTTCACTCCCAAACTCAGCAAAAAAAAAAGTGGGAGCAAATGAGTCGTGGAGCAATTAAAGATATAAATAACCAACAAGTAGATCCATTTAACTCCAGACGCGTTTTTGGCCACATGCAACAATAAAACGTCGCGTTTGCGTCGGATACTAATAAAAAAAAAAAAAAGGGGTGATATTTGCGTCCTACCTGCATGTTTTCCTGTGTTGTAACGGCGACACTGATAGCTGGTTTCTCCCCGGGTGTGCGTCCTCTCTGCGCGGACACTCAACCTCCGACTGGCGCTCCGCTGGATGCGGAGGAATGCGCGCTCACACGGGGGGGGGGGGGGGGGGGGGGGGGGAGGAGGAGGAGAGGAAGCCTTCATCTTTTACAGCCTAATGATGTAAAGGCAAAGTCAACAGGCTGGATGGCAGCGGATCTAATCTGCTAATGCATCAGCCTATAACATTACCTGCAGGAGGTGAACACCTGGATTGACACTTTATGGTAAGAGGACAAATCATATACTTAAAGCTGCAGTAGGCAGAATAATTTTGGCATCATTGGGCAAAAAATTCCATAATAACCTTTCAGCATATTGTAATTCAAGTGTTCTGAGAGAAAACTAGACTTCTGCACCTCCTCATGGCTCTGTTTTCAGGCTTTACAAAATCTAGCCCGTGACGGGAGACTTTGGCCAATCACAGGTCATTTGAGAGAGAGAGAGCGTTCCTATCCACCTTATTCTCGTTACTGTAGAAATGATCATGGGCGTAACTTCCGGTGAGGTAGCGGAAGCATGGATGTTTTAAGAGAACAAGCAAACTTTCTCATTTTACAGCTAAACAGTACACTACAAGATGTTTCTGAAAACATTTGAGGAGAGAAATAGGCATTACAGTAACTGAATATTGATTCATATTTGATCAGCGCTGCCTAGTTTGACCGTTTGATCGGAGTTTGTGAGTGATTGACAGCTGCTCAGAGAGGTCAGGACTCCAGATCAGCTCTGATTGGTTGTTTTCCTCCGGTATGGGAAATCTTGCAGATGCCATTAGAAGCACCGGAGGACACAGAGGCACATGTTTGTTTTTTTCAGACTACCTGTCACATGCACTACCGTCAGGATATAGTGACCGTTTTATAAAAAATAACTGTTTTTAATCATATTTGCTCCATTTCTACCCACTGCAGCTTTAACGAGTGCATGACTCATGATGATTTAATGCATAAAACAATGCAGGATGTGTCATGAATTCTTGTTGCTCACCATTAACAAATGATCAAGTCACTATGGGATCAAATAAACTGGATTCCAGTTACATAAAAGTTAATTTTACATTACTTTATGATTTGTACCTTTGTTAGAAAGTGTTAACATTGTTTATAAATTTGATTCATATGTAGGATATTCTACTTATCTTTATCATTGTTCCTTTTATTCATAACTTATTAACATGTATATTTACAGATGACTTACTAACCTTTGCTGTTGGTTTATTAAAGGTGAGTAATCCGATGATCATAAAGACCTAAAAAAGATAAAGCAAGTGTCATAATGGAGGACAAACATCAGTCAAACTGACAGCTCTAAATGTGTTCTTATTAACTTCTCTATATAGCATTAGCAAACAATTTATTAACTACGGTAATAAATACATTAGTTACAAGTGAGTGCCTTATTAGGTTCAGATCAACAGCCTTGCAATAGATGCTTCCTTTGTAAAGCTTTCAACCTTCAATTTTTGTTAATACGTCATTTTTGACACTATAATTTGTGGGGTTATTTTTAGATAACATTGTAATTATGGTACTGAGATTTACAACAGCGCACAAAGGCAGCATCTCCAAAACAAAGGAGACAACACTGTTTTGACCTTTTTCATTCATGTTTCTGCTCCTCAAAGATCACTGCGGCCAATTTCAGCACGTCAAGGAGAGAGAGGGAGGTCCTGAGTGTGTGTGTGTGTGTGTGTGTGTTGCATTAGATTACAGGGTTTGATTGTCATTACAGTGATTGGTACAGAAATGCAATTAAAGCCCTGCTGGAAAATCCGCGTGAGCTCAGTGAGGAACTGAATCAATTTAGGCGACCTTGGCTCTCTGTGAAGCTGCCTGGAGCCGAGAGAGAGAGAGAGAGAGACAGAGAGAGAGAGAGGGAGAGAGAGAGAGAGAGAGAGAGAGAGAGAGAGAGAGAGAGAGAGAGAGAGAGAGAGTGTACAAGATGCTAAACAGCGATGGAGCCAGGTCAAGCATCCTCACACATCACACTGATTGCATAATGAACAGCCAAGAAATGTAAATAGCCAGCAGGATGAATGAGGAAAGGCCATCTGTCTAATAAAGATGCTTCCTGTTAGCCACCAACGCTAATGACACATTTCTGTACGTTTCCACAGCACGCAGAGGTCATTTAGAGCAAATATACATTCACCTTGAGTTTAACTCCAAAGCTAGCCTACAGTACGTCCACCATCCATCCATTATCTGTTACCGCTTATCCTGTTCAGGGTCGCGGGGGGGGGGGGGGGGGGGGGGGGGCTGGAGCGGATCCCAGCTGACATTGGGCGAAGGCGGGGAACACCCTGGACAGGTCGCCAGACATGCAAACTCCACACAGAAGGGCCCCAAGCCGGGTTTGACCCTGTGACCCTCACGCTGTGAGGCGACAGAGCTAACCACAGCACCACCGTGCAGCTCCGTACGTCCTCTAGTGGAAAGATAATTAAACCTACTGTTAGAGGAAATGATGCCAGATGTAGTTGTGGTAAACAGAAAAGTGAGAACTTATCGCCCGCGGCTGCTGACACACTGCGTGTTCAAAAATGACAATAACATACAAAGATACTAAATATACAAAGGTGTATGCTTTTGATCCTCACATCAGTTCAGTGGTACTTCCCTTATTAGGAATTATATATCCTAATGTATATAATAATTAATCGTTTAAGGAGCCCAAAAGAAGAATACTAAATATTCAACACTGTTATACTAAATCAAACTTACAACAACAACAACAAAAGGGAGGGGGGCAGCAGACTGTTATAAAGATAATTCACCAATTTAACATATGAACAATACAAATTTGGGGGAACCCATGATGGGATTAATAAATTAAGGGGGGGGGGGGGGTGGGGCTTTGGGCAAAAATAATTAGCTCTTGGGTGCCTGGAAAGACAGATTAGTCTTTTAGTCTTCAGACTAGTCAACACACAGTCGATCTAGGGTGGTGGGGTCATTGGCCTCGGCCCAAATCCATTATCAAAGTCTTGAAGCACTGACGAATCCCCTTCCATAGACAAAAAGTGTTGGGTAAAAGTACAGAAGTTTACTGAATGCAGGACTTTTACCTGTAAAGGGTTAATATTACAGTGTAGTATTGAGACTTTTACGTAATCTAAATACTTCTTCCGTCATTGTCTGCAGCTTTGAAACTCAAAACTTCTACTAGATCTTGTTAAGTTTTAACGCCTGATATAAGTGAACATCAGTAGTAGTACGATATTCATGTTTTTTAAACGATACTATTGGTTACAGGTTGTATCACGTGGTCAAACCAAACATTAACACTTTAAATAAACATAAAACACAACCAGTGCTTTGAGTACAAGGTGTTAACGGAAACACCTGCACATTTTGACACAGGTTGGTGCTGATTGTAAATATTTTGTGGATACGCGACACAATACAAAAAGACTCGGGTCTCCTAGTGAAAGGTCAAAAGGTCAGGAGAAGATTATAAAACTCTCTCTCTTCAAGTTCTTATCTCTAAAGTAACTTTTAACAAAGTGGATTTTATATAATCTCAAATCTGTCAGCATCCTCGTCCTTGTCTCGCACATTATCTCCATCTCCATCTCCGCCTCTCCTCCCATCTTGTTTTCCACTTTATCCCTCCCTCGATCGCTTTCCGTAACACACACACACACACACACTCTCAAACACACACACACATGTATACACACACGAGCACATAATATGTTCACAGCTGACACTACATGAATAATTGCATCTTCTCTCATTGGGTGAGCATCATTTAGGGGCCAATGACGGAGGACGGTGTATTGATGTGGTAGTGATGGAGTGAGTGAACATTCGCAGGGGAGGGAGACACGCACGCACGCACGCACGCACGCACGCACGCACGCACACACACACACACACACACACACACACACACACACAGAGAAAAAGAAAATGAGCCTTATACACCCCTCTTCTTTTTCTCTGTTTTACTCAACCATCCCAGGTTCGATATCTGAGCCTCGACCCTAAACACCCACACTCACGCACACGCACACACCCACACTCACCCACACCCACACTCACCCACACACACACACACACACACACCCACACCCACACACACACGCTCAGCATTCGATTTGTCTTTCTCCTCGCAGCGAGGACGGATAACAGTTATCAGAGAGAATGGCTCTGTAGGACAAACAATCAGTGCAAGGGTCAGCTCCATCTGAACTCACACAGAATAAACATGATGGAAACCGCTCTGGTTGAAGATCGGCAGCGGCTCTCTGGTCTCGGGAGGATATCAGATGGTTGAGTCGGGCCACTGGTTCCCCCTCGCCAGCCCGCCAAGGACATCCATAGTCTCTGCATAAGAGGAGAGATGAGATCAGGCAAACAGGAAAGAAAACTGTGAGAGGAGGGACAGATGTTAGACCTTTTAAATCTTGACAACAAACATTTTAAATGGGCCCCTTTGTATTTCCTGTTGTAATGTTTGTTAATATAGTAGCTGACAGGAAGTAAACTTGGACCAAAGCTGTTGCCCTAGCAACGTGGATCCGTTTTCTACTTCTACTTCTTCTGCTATTTGACCGTGTCTTGGTTGGTCTCACTTGTAAAAGAGGTTTTAATCTCAGTGTGACTTCCTAGTTAAATAAAGGCTATATATAAAGTGCTGGAAAACACAATCAGCTAAAAACAAAGCGTCCAAATGACCTCTGTTAAATGTTAATCTTTTAGACAAGGTGTCATTTGGCTTTTGCACATTTTTGGTTGCTTTTGTTTAGACGAGGTAAAATTAGCCATTTTCATGTCGTTTAGTCTTTTTCCACATCAACTTGACAACAGCAGGATTAGCAGCGGATTCACACACTCCCCGCTTTTCGCTACTGTAGTCTAATGTGCGTGAATGTGCGCCGCGCCTGTCGGCTTAAAGCCCGTAACCGTGAAAGAAGGGATGAGGTGGAGGAGGTGGGGTTGATCATCAAAGCACTGTATAAATCCTGTCTGCTGCAGGCTGAGACGGAGAGCGGAGATTCCCCGAGAAAGCTGCCTCACAGCTGGGATGATACAGTCGCTAATTTGCTTTCACCTTTTGAAAAATAGAAGAATAACAGACACACACAGACAGACAGCAGCAGGAGCTCGAGTGTAATTCGCCCCTCAGAAGGATTTCATGTTTCTATGGAGAAGAATGTCTATTTTTAGGAGCGATATAAATAGATCTTTCTGTAGCTCCAACGCCTGCATTCATGTCTGAATGTACCCAGCAGCCTTTACTGTATATTAGTTTCTGATCGCCGTGTGTCTTTGTGGACTTGTTTCTCATAACCACACATTCAAAGATTCATCTGCTCTCCTCCTCAGTGTGTGAATGACAGTCAGAAACATGTGGCAATGAGCTGCAATCTGTGTCAGTAACATTAGTGCTGAGGTGTATGATCTCAGAGCTCACTGACACTCACAGAGGGGGAAAGAGCCTGAGTGTAAATGGTAATTGGTTGTCACATTCATCAGCACATTTTCTACAGCTCTCCTCGGACCAATAGAAGCACTAACAGCATCCACAGAGAGGAATACTGTTCCCATGGAGCTGCTGTGAAAACATCACACAGTCTGGTGTCCTCCCCATGTTTTAAATTAAGATAACCAACCGGACTTGTTTAACAGTGGCTTTAGGAAGTGGACACAAAGGAGCGGAGGGACACTAACGACTTATTGTGGAGGCGGGGTGGGTGTGAGACGGGGAGCAACTTTGTAGCCGTGGAAACAGTTGCTAAGTAGCGAACCGAGGCATCCATGGACGGAGAGGGACAAAGATGTGATTGTGACGGGAGGCAAAGTGCAGGAAAAGAGGAAGATTTCTTTTTAAAAGATGTTCAGAATTTCACATGCTGGTCAGAAACAAAACTGTGTGAATGAATGAAAATCATTATCCATTAATCTATAGATTATTTTCTCAAAAGCTTGTATAGTCTCATCACAATTTCTTAAAGCCCAAGGAGACAAACTGCTTATTTTGTCCAATCAACAGTCCCGAACCTAAAAATACTTTGTTTAGTATTGAAATAAGACTAAAAAGCCGAAAATCGTCACAATTGAGAAACTGGAATTAAGGAATTACATTAACATTTAATCGATTATCAAAATAGTTGCTTTTTCTTTAAAGTAACTTGTGGAGGGATTGGCGTTATTCGTAACTTTGTGAGGACTTTGGTACACCTTTTTTTTTTAGTGTACTTCTATTTTGTGTAACTCATCGACCAATTTAAAGATCAAGACCTAAAGATCAAGATTATTTAACTGGCCTAAAGTCCTTTATCATGAGGTGTTTGTTCATTTTGTTGGTCCTATGCTTCCCCTGTGTAATACTAACCTCATAGAAACGACTACAATGGTTTGAGGTCTCCCAATTTTACTATACTGCACTCAGTGTGATATTTTGATATGACCAAATGCTGAAAATGATCCATCTCAGGAGGGTTCCTTAGTGCATCTACATCTCCGTTTGGAATATTTTGTTATGACCTTTGTGACCTTTCCTCTTGACATGTTTAGGTACAAATGATTTAGTACTTTAGGGCTCTGTTATTTGTGTCATGTTGCTTTGAAAACTCTGATAAATGCTTCCAGTTATCATTCAAGCTGACATGTTTTTAACTGTCATACGGAGTATTTTCCCATTTAGGTGATCACATTATTTGGCAACCCTAGAAATCTTATGTGTGTCTTTTTATATTGTCTTAACATAACAACGATGATGTGCAAAGCATTTTGATATCTGAGCCGATTTTTCTTGAAAAGGAATAATTATGTATGTTTAAGCATTAAAAACTTTATGGATTTCTTCACCAAAGCAGTCTAACATAAGCTGCAGTTTTAATTTGAATCACCACTCACCAAATAAATTGATGTACAACTTTCTATTGTCACAGAGAACAAATCAAGATCAACTTCCATATTGATTATTCGTCCCACCTGTACCAATTAAGCTCATGTGTGACTCCCAAGCTACAGCTCGCTCCCCCATCTCTGCACTTCCTTCCTCCTCCATCCGCATCGTCTCGTCCGTCTCCGCCGCTGCTGTGAAATCTGACTGACAGAAAACAGGGACAAAGAGGACATCCCATTAATATGCTAATCCATGCAGGGATGACTTCAACACGCCGAGCATACTCAGAAATATATGTGTGTCAACTAGTGAGGCATGCTGTGTGAAATCAAAGCTCAGTGATGATGATGAGGAGGAGGAGGAGGAGGGTGATATGAATGTATTGCGGTTGTGTGCATAAAAGGTAAAGTGTTTGTGGAGAGGGAATCCCCGCATCCTCACACCACAAAAAAAAACACATCAAAATCTAACAAAGAGTGAATGAAATATGCAACAGAGCGGTTTGAAGCAGGTGGATCACGCAGCACATGTGTGACTGGTATGTCCTTGCCATGTGAGGACTTGTTCGCTCTGCGCTAGCATCAATAATCCATGCAGCCTGCTCCTGTGGAGAGACAGCGGAGCACTGAGGGCTTATGTAAGATAGTGTCAGGTCTGGATTGGGATCCTCCAGGACCTGACTGACTGACAAGAAGGAGGAAAAAAAACATGCAGAGAAATGTGTTGACAGTGGAGAAACAAAGACACATCCATTCTGCAGCATCTGTATTTTTAGTGAGAATCTACTGTATGCTTTGACATCTTTCATCCATAAGCAGTTTGTTTTGTTGCTGATAAGGCGGACGGCGTTTCTTGAAAGATGTCGCCGGGCGTCCTCCTCGCTGACCCCGAGGGATGAGCGAGTACAAACTGCTCTCTCCTCTGTCTCAGTAAATGTGCCACGCTCGGTACACTCCCCCTGCCTCGCCGAGAAGACAGCCAGCGAGAGTGTTTCATCCAGCTCCCCTTATCTGCCTGGCCAAAATCCCCTGCCTCCAGAAAGCAATTTAAAGGCCAGACAGAGACAGAGGAGAGAGAGAGAGAGAGAGAGAGAGAGAGAGAGAGAGAGAGAGAGAGAGAGAGAGAGGAATGCAGCCTCATGATAACACTGTATAGATCAGCTTCACTTGAATACAACAGGCTGCATCCAAGCAAAGAGTGAGCACATGAAAAAGGCATTCAAATATGAAGGAAATAAACATAAATAATTGCTTGAATTTTATCTTGAGAAACCACAATAACAAGTAAATGTTTGATGAAACTGATGATATAAAGTAACTTGTGGATGGATTGGCATTGTTTTTTTTAATCTTTGTGAGGACCTTGGTTCACTTCTGTTTTGTTCTTTAATATACTTTTATCTAAGGGGTGCAACAAATCACAAAAAAAAGGGAGCAAATATAACTTTTAGAGATGTCCCAGATCACCTTTTTTGCCGCAGATTGACAATCGTTGATGAGCCATATCGGACGATACAGATCGTTTTTGTCCTTGTTTTTAAATTTAAATGTTTTTTACTTTGTTATAGTCATCTATAGTGGTTATTTACATAAAAACACACAATTCAAATGATTAGGAAATAAAAGATTGTATTTTTATTGATAAAAAATAATCTTGTCATTAGTAGTTCTAATGATGTATCATGAGCTGCGTAGAGCTAGTGTTAGGAAGTTAAACAGGTCATAATTCCCTCTCTAATATCTATTTCATATTACTGTGAAAACATCTCTTTCAAACAACTGGATTTATTCAAGTTTCAAGTGTTGGGTTTTCCAAGAAAAAATGGACCAGTTCCTCATGCTTCACTGAGGTAAATGGGAAGCCAGCATGCTTGGTGTGTTCAAAGCACCTTCCAGTGTTCAAGGAATATAATATTTGGCACCAAATATCAGACTCATCATGGCAGAAAATACAAGAACTTGCCAGTAAAACTGAGAAGATAAGAGGCCAGCGAGACATCTCATCATCTCTTTCATTAATTGTGAACGTTTTCAGAATGTACTTCTTTTCACTAACAGGAAGGGAAAATTTGGAGGACTTCTTATTTATAGGTTATATGCATTGGTTTTACTGGTCCGGCCCACTTGAGATCAAATTGGACTGTACGTAGGCCTCTGAATAAAATGAGTTTGACACCCCTGATTTACAGTAATATCAAGCTGGCATAATAGAAAAGTTGTGTGCTTGAATGATGTAAGTTTCAAACTTGACAGATGCAGAAGATATACTGTCTGACTGGCCTGATTTTGTCTTAATCTGCTCTAACGATTAACTCATAATTACAGCTCTGACATTATTCGTCATTATGAAGCATGCCTTAAATTGCGGCCAATTCAGAAGCGGAAACCCCCAATCAGGTTGAACCCTCCGTGCTCTCCTGCTGGAAGTAATTAATCTTAACCTGGATGGCAGTGGTTAATTAAATATTGAGGCAGATTAAATGGCCGTGCTGTCGCTTTGCTTTATCGGCCACTTCCTAAGATGACAGTCCCATCTCTTTTCTCTGCTCTGCAAGCTGAAGACACTTCTTCTCTTATCTGGAACAGCAGTAAATCCACAGCTGCAGTACATTAGAAAATAAAATACTATGAGTACAGCTTCCCTAATATGTTTTCAATAACATTATAAGCGAATAGATTTATTGGGAATTATAAAATACGTTTGTAAAATGTATTAGGCATAAATAAATCCACAAAAACAATCCTCTTTTCCTAATGCAATGGTAACTGCAGAGTGGCACAGCGTAAAACAACCTTCAGTCAGTCATCTTTTTCAGTAAAGGGAATACATTTCTGGAACGATCTACCAACGGAAATAAAAACACAACCTGACCTGAAAACGTTCAATTAAAAGGTGAAACACTGGCTGAAACTAAACCAAACCTGCGATCACTGATTATTTATTGGGAACATACATATTTAAATTGATCGTAATGTACGATGTTGTATTATGTGATTTTATGTATGATGTGCTATTCTGTATTTTCTTTTTTATTTATCTTCTTTTTCTTAAAAGCCTAACCAGGGACAAGGTCTGCAAATTAGCTATGGCTAGAAGTCCTATATACGTTGCATCGGTTGCACTTTAATTAAGTGTAACAATGCCTATGTATTGTTCCTGTCAAATAAACTAATATATAAATAAAAAAATAATGGGTGGGTGCAAGCTGAGTGCAGCCCTTTGAGCAGATGGATTTTGATATTCTAGAGGAGTGTGGGATTAAAATGGCAGATTGTGAGGTTATGGGCTGCTTTTCTTCTTTATCCAACCATGACAGTTAAGATCAGATAAGAATCAGATTTTACAGCATGAAAAATGAGAAAATGCCTCTTTAAGGGAATAATGGAGAGAAAACAACAGAACAAAAAGAAAGATGGAGGGATAAAGGTGTGGTAAAAGTTAGACAGTTCGCTTAATGGCTTTCTTACCTTCTTGCAGAGAGTTAAATCACCTAACTAGCTAGTTAAAGTTAGCTAAGATAAGAGTATTGATAACTTACCAGTCTGTAATGAGTTAGAAAACCCGGAAATGAGTTAGCATTTTAGCACTTCCGGTTCACTTGTCTCGAAGTCAATGGGTTTTTTGAATGGGTTTTTTAATTAGATGCAGGAAATAAGGTCTGTGGTTAACACAAACTGAAGAGATTTTATAGTTTTGTTCTACGATTTAAAATACATCAGTAAATATCCCACTCGTGAATTTTGAAGCCTTTATGTGTCTTAAAAAGGGCGGTTGCTAACAAGTGGCTAAATGAAACTACAAAACGTCATAACGTTAACTCGTCAGTCTCGTTGTGTGTTCTCGCGATCATGCGACCCTGTTGTAGTTCGTTTACAGCCTAACGGCTAAATTAATGGTCTTTTTTGAATATGTTTTTAGTTAGATGCCCGAAATAAGGTCTGTGGTTAACACAAACTGAAGATATTTTATAGTTTTGTTCTACAATATAAAATACATCAGTAAATATCCCACTCGTGAATTTTGAAGCCTTTATGTGTCTTAAAAAGGGCGGTTGCTATCAAGTGGCTAAATGAGACTACAAAACGTCATCACGCCGACTCGTCATGCGACTCTGTTGTAGTTCGTTTAAAGCCTAATGTCTAAATCATAATGTGTTTTTTTGAATTTGTTTTTAGTTAGATGACTTAAATAAGGTCTGTGTTTAACACAAGCTGACGAGATTTTAACATTTTTGTTCTGAGATATAAAATAAGTCAGTAAATATCCCACTCGTGAATTTTGAAGCCTTTATGTGTCCTTAAAAAAGGCGATTGCTAACAAGTGGCTAAATGAGACTACAAAACGTCATCACGTCGACTCGTCAGCCTCGTTGTGTGTACGTTGTGTTGTAGTTCGTCTATAGCCTAACGTTAGTTTTTTACTTCCGGCGGTTGTATTCACACTTCAAGAATCATAAAAGTTGTGTTCATATGTGGAGATTATTTTACGGAACAAAATGAGTAAGTATCATAAACGTTTGTATGTCACAGAGTTTATTTTCTGCAATAATCCAGATAGAATCTAATGGAAATATCTAATTGGCTCTTCCTGGTTGGCCTACAAAAATACGTCATCCCTCGAGCACTCTATTTGTATGCTAGCTAGTAGCCGGTTAGCTTCGCTTAGCACAAAGACAGGAAACTGCTAGCTTGCTATACTTATAGTATAGTTGCAGTACAAAATAAAACTCAGGTGTAGTTGCGTACTCAAAGTTTACTATTCTTATAATTAAAGTATACTTAAAAGTATACTTTTATAAACTAAACAGTGAGTTACAAGTATATACAAGTATACTTGCAGTATAAAACTATTAAACTAGTTTACTGAGAGTACTTTAAAGTGTACTTTCATATACTAAAAAGTGGGCCACAAGTATAAAACTAAAACAGTAAAAAACAGTATACCTATTCACTAGTTCTTTCATAGTATAGTTGCAGTACAAAATACAACGTAGATGTAAACAAGTTGTGTACTCAAAGCTTACTATTCTTACACTTAAAATATACTTAAAAGTATACTTTTATAAACTAAAAAGTGGGCCAATTTTGTCCTAAAAAGTATTAAAGTAGTACACTTACAAGTATAATACTAGTACATTGATATTAGTATACTTACAACATGAAGTACAAATGAAATATATAGAAATATATGCTTGAACTTTACTTACTTAATAAAATAAACTTGAAGTATACTACTTGTTCATACATTTGGTAATAATTTATTCTTAAGTAACATACTCTCAATTTCCATTTGGCAGTTTTCCCAAAAAGAAAAAGTTTAATAAATCAGAATAGGTATGGATTTATGGAAAGGAGCCGTCTGTTACATCAGATTGATCACACCCATGTGACTGTTAGCCCAAGGTCATGTCATTTGCTGCTGGTGCCTCTCGTTGTTTTTCAGTTATTCAACCCAAATTAAAGAGATTTAGTCGTCCCCTACCAGAAGTAATCACAGCTTCAGGTCTGTTTCTGTGCAGGTCAGTGAGCAAACTGAATAAAACTGCAGAATATTCAGAGGATTCACTTTGACATGCAGCCAGAAATACCCGAGAGACACAAGTCTGTCTGTCTGCAGCTGTTTGATGTGTTTTAGTGCTGTAGGTAGTGTGGAGTCGGACACTTTTAATCCTCACAAAGCTTTAATCTGATCGACAGCCACATCTGGACCAGTGTGAACTGAACCTCCCTTCTGTACACAGAGCAGAGTGTCTGTAATGACATAATGTGACAGGATGGAAAGAGAACAGCTGGTACCTACGGCTACTTGTACAATGTAATGCACTTTTCTTTGTTTTGTCTGCTTAAGAGAATATCACAAGATTTTGGGGAGATAGATGAAGATTGATACCACTCTACTTGACAGGTGACTATAATCATTTTTATCTCTTTCACAGAAGAAAAAACAAAAGTAGCAGAAGAGCACCACCTAGTGTTTACACCTGGTAATGGGTGCAGAGGTGGTAAGTAAGTACATTTGCTCCTGTACTTAGTAGGGGTGTAAGAACACACACACAAGTATTATGAGTTGCGATACTGTTTAGATTCGCAGAAACACTGTATAGATTTTTAATTAACCTCTTAAAAATCCGGCCTGGGTTTTAGTTTTAAAGCTGGAGTGAAGCTACTGGTATCATATGAAACTAGACAACCTAAAGAATCTATTGGTACCAACCATGTCATGCTAGCTTGTTGCGAAGGAGGCAAAATAATGCTAAAAATGTGTGCTAAATTTTTGGTGAGGAAAAACTGTCATGGACATTTTCAAAGGGGTCCCTTGACCTCTGACCTCAAGATATGTGAATGAAAATGGGTACCAACGAGTCTCCCCTTTACAGACATGCCCACTTTATGATAATCACATGCAGCTTTTTGCTCGCAGTAATGTGATATTTTCGCCTATTCTAAAATAGTGTTTCTGTGTTCTTTACACTGACTGTTTTCCTAAAATTAGATTTAAAAATCGTATCGTATCGCCAGATTCTTGCCAATACACAGCCCTAATCTTTAGGTAATTATTCTTAACTTAAAAGTTAATTTCATGCTACTTTATACTTCACTATATGTCAGAGGGAGATATTGTACTTTTTACTCCACTGTATTTATCTAACAGCTACTAGTTACTTTTCAGATTAAGATTTTGCATAAAAAAACAACAAACAGTATGTATTTATGAATTTGGTCCTTTTCACATGTCTGAGTTGTTAGCAGTTCCTCCAGACGCATTTACCCTCTAATCTTCTCTGTTTGTTTCATTTAAATAATTTTGTGAGTCCCGAAGAGGTAAAAGCATCCAATATTTCACCAAAAAAAGCAACAGTTAGAAAAGGGACAGCTGAAGTTATTGAATAACAACTATGGTTGTTTAGAGACAGGGACAGGATTTATTTCTGTTTCAGTACATTCAGCTCCACAAATGTTATTCTAGTGGCTATAAATAAGGTGACTAACAAATACCAACATGACTCTTTTCATAGATACTGGGACAGTTTTGGATTGCGCTCTATAAATCAATATAAAGCCGTGATTCTCAGAGTGGTGTCCATGAAATAATTTGCTATAAATTATGAAATAGTGCTGTATCATAAATAAGTGCATATCTATAGATGGGGACCATTTGCGCCAATAAAACAACCATACTTTGTCCATTATTCCCACCCACGTTAGCTTTGGGTCAATAGAAACTCTGATGTGATTAAGATACACAGCAATAAGTTCATTATTTTTAAATTGAAGCGCTTACTAAGTCAGCTTTAGACTGGTAAGTTTTAATATCTGGATTTATTAGGACTATGTCAGTCTTGCTACTGTTAATTTCTGAAAGCTTTTAAAATCAATTACATGAAATGTAGACTTTAAATGCTGTCAAGTTGAATCCAAATGCAAATTGAATAAAATCAACCTGTTTAAAAGGTATATAGGTGGTATTAACATTCAATAACATCGCACATTTCCCTGCTGTGGGATAAACGATTATCTCATGATTCAAATTGAAATGTGTTTATCACAATGAAACAGATCTTAAGTATTTAGGTTGAAAAGTTTTAGAAAACAAATATTTTTCAATGGCATTTAAGAGTACAAATGGTAGTAATCATATGCTTAATCGGTGGTATAATTAAGAGGGAGTCCTTGGAAAATGTTCTCCCCTGTAAGGGGTCCCTGGCCCCAAAGAGTTAGAGAACCCCTGATCTAAAGGAAAGTACAAAGGGAACAGTTTTATCTAGAATGAGGCCTTTCCTCATCAGACAGCATATCAGATTCAGCGTAAGGGTTCATCATTAGCTTGGTTATGAGTTTTACTTGTGATCAAAAGGAGTCTATTAAAGTGTAGTTAGATGGGTGAAAATCAAGACTCCAACTTTAAAATTTGGCTGGACTTTTATTGGCCAATTATTCAAATTGAATCACTTTGAAGACCTTTAGGCGCAGTAAGAGTTCAGTCTAAAATGTCAGAAACACAACATTGATATTGGAAACAACTTGAATCATTTATTTTGGACTGAATTAATGAATACAAAAACATTTGGGGTTGTCTGACAGGGTGAAACCACAGGAAGTATTTACAAATGCATTATCTACAAGAAGGAATGGGATATTTGAAAATCTGCTTTCCCAAAAATGGCCAAAATAGAGCGCAAGAGACACAAAAGTGGAGTGAAGAAGTGCTGGAAATTACAGCGGGGACTGTCTGGACCACACAGCCAGTCGCTTTGAACACAAAGAGTCAAAGAACTGAAGCTTTATCACATCTTTCATGTGGCTAAAAGATGACAGTTTATAAAACTACACCTCCTGCTGTGAATCTCATTAGACAGGAGATCAGAAACCTCAGACAGTGATCATCGACCACCATGAGATCACTTCAGCCCTTCGATCACTCAGGACAAGTCCCAGTCACCTGCTTTCCTCTATTCTCCCTTTCTGAGCCGTTATTAAACACCTTAAGAAGCTTCTTCATCGATCTTAGGTGCCAAGTAGTATTTGACGTGTCCCATATCAGCAATCTTGTACTCCACCACTGTAGAAAGATACAAAAAAAGAGTGAAGTTAGGGCCAAAATAGTTTCTGTAAACATGCTGAGAATCCAAAAGAAGATGAAAGTAGTTATTTAGGAGAAGGACAGGTGTTCTTACCGAGGGGAATATCAGCAGACATGCTGAGAGTGACTGTCTTAGACAGCGGCGTTGCCTTGGTGAAGAAGTTCAGGTAGTTCAGGGCAAAGATCAGCTGGACGGGTTCGTTCATCTCAATGGTAACCTAGAAACACAAAGTGAGGGGAATGGTCAAAACATTTCAAGGGCCAACGCAGCAGTAAAAATAAAGTCGGGTGTAATAATCTTATTTTCGAGTAGCTCAAGGTGACCTCATCAAATAGTTTGTTTTGTTGAAACCAAAACATATTCACAAACACACAAGATGAAGAAAAGGAGCAAATCTTCACAAGTGAGAAGCTAGAACTAATAAATGAGTATTTTGCAAACAAAAAAGAGCCTTATATGATGATCAAAACAGCTGCAGATTAATTTACAGTCAATCAAATAATTATTTCAGATCTTAATCTCGCTTCTGGGGACAAAAACATTAAATCAGTGACTAATACTTTGAATAAATCATCTTTTGTTTGAGTTAAAATTCTATAAAATAGGACTGACCCAAATGCTTTGACCATTGCCATGGTGTTCAACCTCCAAATCACTATTCCAATGCTTTGTTTTTCATTTTGTAATCTATAAATGTGTAATAATAATGTATTAATCCCCAAATAGCGAGGTGCATGTGTGTGTACAGTAGTGCGGCAGCTAGGGCTGCACAATTATGGCCAAAATGATAATCACGATTATTTTGATCAATATTGAAATCACGATTATTCTTTGATTTTAACAACAACATGATCGTGATTAATATTCAACTAACTGTGCAGCCCTAGCGGCAGTGGCACTGAAACGGGGGAGATGGAGACAGACAGCGAACACTGCGAAGCCCAAAAACACGGTATTCTGGACAGCCCCGCTATAAAAAGATGTAAGTGATGTTAGCAGAACTGGCGAAATTCATCGCTAGGTTACTATAAAACCCAAATTTATTAGTCTGGTTCCACTGTTTTTCTGAATTTAACCTCAATCCAACATTCATACTCACAGCCTCGTCCTCTTTGTCTACGTTGCTGGTCTGGGACAGCTTGACGTTTCCGGTGCCCAGCTCTCCTGAGGCGGAGAACTTGACTCCGTCCTTGGCGCAGGAGATCATGACGGCGTCACCGATCTGGGACAGGTCGCGGCAGATACGGGCAAACTCCCCAGAGGGCATCTTCACCACACAGCTGTACTCCTGCTCCTGGAGGGACGGACAGACAGACAGACAGACAGACAGAGAGAAAGGTCAGGAAAAGTGTGCAAGAAAAGTGTGTTTTTGGGCCAAAAAGACAAGGACAGGACACAAATGACTTACTGGAATACCGAGCTGCTCCACATCCAGGTCCATCAGCTTCATCTCATAATCTGAGACTTTCTCCTGGTCTGTAAGAGTGGAAAGAAAAGAGGTGAATACGACATTAATGCTGAAGAAACGGCGCTAAACATAATCTGTCTAGTTTATTTCATTCGGCTTTAATGTCAATAACTTACTGAGTGTCTCAAACACGAGGGCGAGTGTGTCTGCGTTGTCTTCTGCTCGGAGGGTGATGATGTCTTCATTTCCTGCACACTTCAGGATCTTCGACATACTGTATGAGAAAGACAGGGAGATAATACAAGTTATACGGTGTTACAAACCACCATTTACAAGAAAAAAGGAAATTAAAAATACACTAAAATGACGTCACAGTAGCATTAGAATTGTAACATACATGTATACAAAAGCACTAGATGCACTGTGTTTAGCGAAACGCTAATTTACAACACCTGCCCAAAGGAGGCTTTTAAAAAATATAAGTATGAGTTAAATAAAAAAAAGTTAGAAAAGTATTCTACAATTTTAATGATGGATTAATAAAATATTATTTAAAAAATTAAATAAAAAAAGAGTTAAATAATAAAAAAGTTAGAACAGTATTCTACACAATTTAATGATGGATTAATAAAATATTATTTAAAAAATAAAATAAAAAAAGAGTTAAATAATAAAAAAGTTGGAACAGTATTCTACCATTTTAATGATGGATTAATAAAATATTAATGAATTCACAAATATCCACCCTCAAGTGTGAATATTTTTCTGTTATATTATACATTTAAAATTAAGTTCAATTTAATATCTTTGGGTCTTCGGCTGCTGCTCAAGAAGAAAAGCAATTTGATGATTTCACCTTTGGCTTTAGTACTCAGTTGCAAACAGTGTTCAACTACATTTAATTTGCATTATCAATTAATGAGCCGCTTATTCGCAATTAATAAATTGGTCTAAAAAAAGTTAAAAAAAAAAAGTCCAAAACCCCCCAAAAAATTATTTAAAAAAAAAAAGAGTTAATTAATAATAAAAAAAGTTAGAAAAGTATTCTACCATTTTAATGATAGATTAATAAAATTGTATTAATATCCACCCACAAGTGTGAATATGTGCTACTTTTCTGTTACATTGTACATTTAAAATTGAGTTCAATTTTATGTCTTTGGGTCTTGGGCTGCTGCTCAAGTAGAAAAGCTATTTGATGATAGCAATTACTCTGCCAATTATTGCCAATTAATAAATTGGTCTATAAAAAGTAAAAAAAAGTGAAAAAGTCCCATGTTGACATCTCATTATTATACCGTTGTGTTTACAAAATACATGTAGTGCGTTAAAGTGTGTTGTTTCAACATGCTCAGTAACTAAATCATCCAGAACACCGGTGTTGTGTTACAAAGAGTGTCGGTCGGGCTGTGAACCGGAAGTGGAGATTCCCGGGTTGAACAACAAATTCCCGCCAACCCTCCCTGCACAGAATTTGGCGCTCGAAAGTCGCTTCGTCATTACAGCTGGCGTCTGTCTCTCAGAACTGCCGCCAAATGTAAATTAATGTCGCAAAACAAAAAGTTATATCTAATAGATCTATTAGTTCAAACTTCCCTATTTTTTAAACACATGACAGTGAAAGAGTTAACAGTCCAGAGCAGTAGAGGAAGAACATGCCCGGGCAATTCCCTCCAACATGGCCACCCTCTTTCCCTTCTTTGTAAAGCTTCAGACCTGCTGAGGTTGACTCCCATGGCGAGGTTCCTGTCGCAGCGGTAGGAGTCGAAGCCGTCGTGCCTCAGGGTGAGCTGCACCAGGGAGACGTGAGAGGAGTCCATGCTCTGCAGGGAGATCCCGTTGGAGCTGACGTCCCAGCATGCCTCTGTGATCAGATCCTTCAGAGCCTCCAGAACCTTCTTCAGGATGGAACCCTGTACCAGGCGAGCCTCGAACATGGTTGCTATGGGAGATTTTAACCGTCTGCGTTAGATTCAAACGAAAGAGATCGTTAAGCGTTACTCCGTCTTTGTGTTGTTAGTTCGAAGAGGCGCAGCGGGAAGACAGACGCAGCTCTCACAGCGGAGGGGGAGATTTGAGCTGTGAGCCCGCGTTAAAGTCAGCTTTTTAATGACTCGGCGTCTTTGGCGTCAGTTCCGTATCCGGTGTCGTCACTTCCCAACCGCGAAGAGTGGGCACTGATGTCGGCCATATTGGAGAGGTCAATCCAACAATCAATACAGGAAACTACCTAAGATCATGTTTAAAACAATATATAAACATCAAATAGGCAAAATAATTAATTTAAATTAAATTATTATAATTACATTTATTTAAAATAAATGTATTATTAAATATTACATATATATATATATATATACATATATATATATATATATATATATATATATATATATATATATATATATATATCATGCACTTTTATACATGCACTTTTTAAAAATTACATATATATATATATATATATGTAATTTTTAAAAAGTGTTTACTATAACTACACCTAACTTAAACATGTAAGATTACAATAAATAATGATATTATTTTTATATATATATATATATATATATATATAAAAATAATATCATTATTTATTGTAATCTCATTTACATGTTTAAGTTAGGTGTAGTTATAGTAAACACTTTTTAAAAAGCAGATATTGAAATAGGGCAATCAATATTATGTTTCTTTTTCAATATTTGTGGGGGGAGTTTGAGACTTTTGGAAAACATTTAAAATTCATGTAAGAAAGGGGGGATTGAGGAACATCCACCCTTTCATTTGCAACAATGGACTTGGTGTTTACAGACAATTAAAATGAGATGAATTCTATTATATTGTGAGGGCCATAGACTGTCTCTCTCATTACTATCCTTTTTAATATTTTATTCTCTTTTAAAAATTGAGGTATAAGGGTATGCACTGGAGAGTGCCCTGATCAAGCACCTCTGATGGTTTTTTTTGCACCTCTCCATCCCATTTGTTATCGTTTATGTAACATCAACTTGGAACTTTTTTTTTACGTGTGAACAAATAAAATCTAAATATCTAATCTATTGGTCATTCTACTGTTATTATTTACCTTAAACCCTTTTTTTATGCAAACAAAAGACACTGTTGAAAGGTTTTTTTTCTCTAAATAAATTTAAGAATATTCTTCTACAACCCATTAATTTACAAACTTGCAACGTTTGAACTACTACAGGAGTTATGTCTCTCCTGCCATAGCAGCAATACATTGCAGAATACTACATATAGACATAGTATGTACTGTATAAGAGTGTGTAAACATATGCAAGTATATGTGGGGATACATGTGGTGGCATGAGTGTGCATGAGACAATATTTCTTCTTCCTATTATTTCCCCTCTGATAACGTATAAATTATACGGAAAGAACACAGTGACCATTTAACATTTGAAATTTGTTTTATTGATCAATGAGTAGTGCTTGTTTTGACACACAGCATCACTAATCACACAACCATGTCCCCGGTTTGTCGCACACATACATACACACATATAAAAAGGATGGTAGTTTTATACTGCCATTTAACTCCTGAGTATATATATGTTGATTCAGGCCACTTAAGACCAGGGTCATTTGACACTTGGTGCGGGCAGAGCGAATGTCACAAGATCTTAGAAAAGAGAGCATTTTTGCAGAAAAGCAATCTGAGGTATTATTAATGTATTAAGGAATGTGAGACATGAAGATTTGCACATTTTGCTTACGTGTTGTGGCAGAGATATCATTTATATTTGGACGGTTCCAAATATGTGTTGGCATTGAGTGCAGAGAGTGTGGTCTTTTTATAACAGGGGGTATCCGTTTAGAGACTCTCAGACAGGATGTAGTTGGTTGCCATGGCGAGGATGGGGGCTCCTGTTGGGACACCAGGGAAAGGACCACTGGACCCAGCGATGTCAATGTGGGAGTACGGCAGAGGTGCGTTAGAATCCACACCGTGCTGCGTTGGAAATGTAGGAAGGAAAGTAAAACAAGTTAATCACAGCACTTCTTCCATATTATATTTGTTTCATACTTAAATTTACTCAGACAATGTGTGAGCACCTTGTCGAGCCCTGAGGCCATGATGAGGAAAGCTGCAGGGGTTTGGTGTCCTCGGGGTGTAGCGGTGGACGGCAGGTTGTTGCACTGCAGAATGTCCTCGTACTCAGACTTTCCCTTGTGGAAGTCGTAGTCCTCTCGTCTGATGCTGGACACCTCGAACACGTCGCCCAACGCCTCGCCAGCTTCACGAGGGAGGACGAAGACCATGTGTCAGTTAGTGATGGAGGAAATAAAGTTCTCTCAATCATCGCAACCACTATGAAGCAGTTGTGTTGGAAATAGTTTATTGTTTCTAAGTATTTGAAACAGTCAAAATGGCGACATCTGCTGGGCAGCCCACATTCTTGCATGTGTAAAGGGATAAAATCCAGTGAGCAAGTCTGATTGTATAGAAGTTTATTTGAAAATGAGCCTAGTTTCAAGTCTTCTTCAATACAGCATGATGTTTATTTAGTAAATTATGGTCCCATTTAGAGTCAAATAGACCATAAAGCAGGTTATGGTTTAGGGCGGGGCTACCTTGTGATTGACAGGTCGCTTGTCCGGTCTGGGAGTTGTCTGTTTTTTCGTCTTACAACTTTAACCCTTTCACAGTGTTTTCAGTTATGAAAGTTAATTATAACCTTTTGGTCGCATACCAAATGTATTATTCAGCGTTAGGTTTGCTCCACCCTCTTGTGTCACTTCTGGTTGAAAATAACCAAGATGACAGTAAACTGAATATCTTTGAGTTGTGGACATAACAAAACATTTGAGGACGTCATCTTGGGCTTTGGGAAACACTGATCGACATTTTCCACCATTTTATAGACCAAACAACTAATCGATTAAACGGAAAATTATCAACATTAATTGATAATGAAAATAATCGTAAGTTTCAGCCCTAATGACAAATTAAGATATTACCAAATGTATGTCTTAAAATGGTTTGGTTTGACAAACAAAACCCCCAAAACACACTCGGTTTATAATGATATTAAACAGAAAAGCATCTTTGCATTCGGAAAGAAGTAACAAATATTTGATAATCAATTAGTCATTTTTCATCAATACAAATACTAATCTCAAGACATTTGCTGGCAATCAACAAATCAATTAATGGAGACAATTATTATTTAGCTCTAATGCTGAGTTCTAATTTGTTAAAAGGAAAAACAGGTGCTTGCATGTAGTTAATATAGTGATTTGTAACTTTAGCCATAGAGTTTGACAAAACAATTACAACTCCGTTTGCTGATGAAGGCCATGAGATGCAGTTGAAAGCTCTGGAAAATACTAGTAATTACGAATATTTTATCAAACTACAGTTCCCAAGATCAAAACGGTTCAATTAATCCATATAGTTTTCTCACCTTTCTGCCACTGAGCAGCATTTTTGTTGCGATGAGCCGGTCCGTTATCCATGATGATCTACACAGAAAAATAACAACTGAACTCAGAACAAACAATGATTTTTACAGCAGTGGATTATTTGAAGTCTAAATGTCAACATGTCTCAGTAACTGGCAGACAGTATTTCAGCAGGACTCACAGAGTAGTTGGGTCCCATGGCTCTGATGGCGTGACCAGTCAGAGTAGCGATAGTAAACAGCTGAGGAGAAGTCTCAAGTATCGCCTGCAGACACAGAAGATCAGAGTGAGAAGGGATACGACTGCAGAGAAGATGTACAAACGAGTGAAGAAGTATTAATAACAGGAAGTAGTGACCTTCTCCTTCATCTCACAGAGCAGGTCGACCATCACCATGCGTCCCTCAGCGTCGGTGTTTCCCACTCTCACCCTGCGACCGGCACGGGAAACAACCAGCTCATCGGCCACGTAGCAGTCTGAGAAAACACACACAGAGCAGCTATAACACAGATCCCACTGATGGAAATGTAAACAGGAAGATGTATGATGGAAAAAAAAAAATTAGATGACACCGACCTGCACCGACACTGTTCCTCACCATGGCCATGGAGCCGACGACCTTCAGATGTTTGGGCTTCAGTTTGGCTAAAATCTAGAGAGCAGGAGGGGGTTAAGAACGGAGCGGTGCTGCAAACTTTAAAAAAATGCATAAAACTTCAAGTTTCATGACTCCGGTTAAAAGTTCTGAGTATGTCATGTTCTACAGAGGGCTCTTTGTTTTCCTCTGAAGACCAAATAAGGGCTGGCATCGAGGAAAACATTCATCTCTTTACAGCTAATATGCTTTTTGATCATCATGACTCAGCAGCAGCATCCAGATCCATTTACCTGGAAGAAGCCGGCCACGGCAGCAGCTCCACACTTGTCTCTGTGCATCCCGGCCATGAAACCTCCAGCCTTGATATCGGCTCCGCCTGTGTCGTAGGTGATGCCCTGGAAACACCACGTAAGAAACAACCTCTATTTATTAAGTAGTCGCTCATATACAGACACAAAACATGCTCATTTTTGGCCAATACATAATCAAAACAAACCCAGTGTTACTTCCTTAAATTCCTCTATTATGTAAAGATTATTTATGCCCTTTATCATTTCTCACATCACAAGGCGATTTCTACAAATGTCTTGTTTGTCCTTCCAATAGTCTGACACCCAAAGATATTCTATTTACTATCATGTCAAAGAAAAGTGTACAATCTTGACAGTCTCCTCTCACCTTTCCCACCAACATGAGCGTCTTCTGGACCGGTCCCTGTCCGCAGTACTGCAGCTTGATCACTCTTCCCTGGTGACGGGGGACACCTGTATGAGGAGGACACTATCAATAAGTACAGGTCGCTAGTTAACCGGTCATGTTAATAAGTGATAAAAACAGAATATGTTCTCCTACTGTCGGCACAGCGGTTGACAGCAGCCAGACAGGGATACTCTTTCTCCAGAACCTTCACGTCGCTCAGAACTTTGACCTGGAGGTCAATAAACACAAACACATTCTTAGGTTTCTTATGTTTGGAGCCAGGAAAAGCAGCTTTAAGTGTCACTGAAGAGCCAAACATCCACTAAATTGTCCTGGACTGTGACTGAAATATTTTCTACACAGATTCTTTGGAGGAATACCAGCTGACTGTTGACATTCTCAGAGGATGATGCTATAAAGTGTCTGGCTACCTTCACAGGGCTGTCCTTGAAGAGCTCCTGGACGTAATCAGCCACACGGGGAGCAGCCATACGTTCAGGGTCGGAGCCGCCGATGTCCCGACATGCCAGTCTGAGGAGAGGAGACAGGACAGCTGGCGGTGAACAGAGTGAACGCCACAACATGAGAAGTCTCAGCAGGGACTGAGGTGAAGTGTTTTTAACCAACCTGCCACTCTCCAGAGCGTCGGCTAGCTCCACCAGCCTCCGTCCCTCAGCCTCCTGAGCTGCCCACAGACCCAGAACACACACCTTGTGGTCGGTTTGTTTCACGTTTCCCTCCCTCACTTCCAGGGGCTTTAGGGGAAAAAAGATTAGAACAAGTGAGTGTATTTTTGCATGTTCAGAGCTAGTATTTTATATTTAGATACATGCAGATACAGAACGTATTACATAACTGTTCTTGCAGTATATTAGTGGAGTAGTACCTCATATGACTACTACTTTAAAACTGTCCTCTAGTAGTCGGATCATCCAAGACGCATTAAATGTGTGAACGGAGCCTTTATGTATCTCACCATGTAGAGAGCATGAAGGGCTCCGAGTGCAGCCACCACGGTGCTGTTCTTATAGTCCTCGTGTGGAGGGCAGACCAGCAGGGGGCGCTGCATACCTGCCTTCAAGGCCCTGAAGATGGACACACAGGTGAGCGAGACAGACAAATAAACCTGGAGGTAAACCGACAACATGAGACACTAACGGGAGGAAAAATCAGCTTCTATCAACGGACCGTTTGATGCCGTTGACCGCTGCATCACTGAAGCGTCTGACGTCATCGTAGTCGCGGTTCACCGGGCCGGTTGAGGCAAACACCAGGCGGTTACCAGGGAGACCGGGGACCTTCAGGATCACCACCTCCTCCCCCAGACCGCTGTCCACCTAGAGGGACAGCAGATAACGAAAGTTACAGCAACACCGGAGAACATGTTACACCTAACTTATATAACTTGAATTTCTTTCATCCCACAAAACAGCAGCTTTCATTAACACAACTTTAGACTGAAAATAACAGTTTTGTGTGGAGTTGCAATGACTTGATTTCCACAATGTAGATGTTTTACATTAGAGCTGCAACGATTAATCGATTAGTTTTAAACTATTAAATTAATCACCAACTGTTTAGATAATCGATTAATCTGTAATTTTTTAAAGAAAAAAAGTAAAAACTCTCTGATTCCAGCTTCTTAAATGTGAGTATTTTCTGGTTTCTTTACTCCTCTATGACAGTAAACTGAACATCTTCGAGTTGTGGACAAAACAAGACATTTGCGGACGTCATTTTTCACCATTTTATAGACCAAACTAATCAATTAATCGACAGAATAATCAACAGATTGATCGGCAATGAAAATATTTGTTAGTTGCAACCCTATTTTTCACATCATTTATCTTTTACTGAATAATTTATAACAAGTAACTACAGTCTACAACTAACAATGTACACGTTTTCACTAAGAAAAGGCACAGATGCAAAGGTTGATCTGAGGACTTTAAGAATCAATACTAGGTGAACTCAAAATCAGAATTAATCCTAAAAGCTACTGTTATTTTTCCAGTCCTACATGAGAAAGTATTGTCATATAAATGTAGTCTTGGTGTGATAGAGACAAAGGAAGGTGAGAAAATACATGTTTTTATAGTTAGTGAGTTTGACTGGTGGTAGATGAACAGAGACTTACAGAGCTGTAGTCCTGCAGCGGTGCTTTCAGACACTCCAGCTCGGAGGTCAGCGTCTCATGGCTCCGAGTCACCAACACGATGCCGTCATAACTAAAAACAAAGACACAACACCATCATCTGTCCGTTTTTAAATATACACAGAAGACCAACACCCTGGCAGCTGAAGAGGAAGTGCAGCATTTCTACTCACTTCGGGCTCTTGAGGTCTGAGGTCCATTCAACAGGCTGGATGCTGCACAGAGAAACACACACACACACACACACACACACACACACACACACACACACACACACACACACACACACACACACACACACAGAACAGTTATTTCCTCTTGAATAAGCAATGTCAGCATTAGTTAATATATCTCAGACACGGTGATGCAATAAGTCAGTTTTTTATAATGCAGGTTAATGATAACAGAGAGGGTCAAAGTGTGGAAACACTGCAAGACCTTGGAGATCTGGTTTAGTTTTTTCAAAAATGTGCTCTTTATAGGGAGCACTCACCACAGTTTGTGCATGAGGATGTTATAAATCTGTTAACTACTCTGTTTTTTTTTACACTCATCAGACATTTCTGGCATCATATGACAACACACAAGGGAAGTATACTAATAATGAAAGTGAAATCTCAGCAAAAAAAAAACAAAACCTGTCTGGGCCTTTTTAGTGGAAACTGAATCCAGAAATGAGCAAAACCTCTTTTGCAACATGAGAGCATCAGATTTACTACTGTGAGCTGTGAATGCATCATGCAAATGGAGCATCACAGATATATTAAATTACTAAAATAAAATAAAAAATTAAACCAGTTGCAGAAAACAGGACATTGCACAGCAGCTGTGTGGAGGAGGATATCAGATTAAACTACACCCTCTTTGGGTCTCTTTGTGCACAAGGCGTGAAATCTGCACGTTAGAAAACAGATAAACCCAAACAAAAATAACATTAAAATAAAAAGCAGTCATTAATCTCACCTGGTGCACATTTTGTTCCTCCTCCTCTGGTGTCTTCAGGGCGAAAGAGACAGCTGAATGTCGGTAGCAGCAGCTCCTTTCCTTCAGTCCTCTCCGGTTGATCACATGATCACACTCATGCTGCCTTCGCGGGCCTCTCATAGCTCGTAATTACGAGTATCCGAGTCGTAAAATGCGAGTATTTACTTTTTAATTCCCCTTAGAGAACTTAAAGTGTGTACTAGGAATCTGGTTATCCATATAAGTGAAATTGGTAATTATATTTAAGGTTATTGTGTTAGTAGGTAGGCTGCAATATCCGTTCTTTGGTAGGTAGTTGTGTTAAGGTGGCGAAATTCCCACTGTACCTGAAGGCGCATGTACGGATACAGTAGGGAATTGTAGTTCTCAGAGCTAAATCAACAAACGCGAGCATTAAGATGATTATATGACCAATATATGCATTATTTCGTGACGTGATATAATAATAATCATGGCTACACTCGTTAGCATGGATGTATTAAAAGAAAAGATAAATTAAATGTATCTCTCTTCTGTCAGGACTCACCACGTGGACTACAAACACAAACCGGAAGTAGTTGATAGAAGTAGTATTTCTGAGCAGAACCGAAGAGGTGAGTGTTAACTAGAGACAGTACAAAGGGCAAAGAAAGCAGTATCAGCTGTTCTGTTATTCAGTAGCAGGTTACTGTGTAGCATTCCTCTTTAAAAGGTGTTTTATCTCAGATAATAATCAGACTGCAAGGCTTCAGTTCCAGCTGCAGGTAGGTAAGCTAAGTATTTATCTGATGCTTCTGCAGCTGTCTCACTGACATACAGTCTATGATCTGTCTGCATGCTTTTACTGTCGTGGTTATGACTTACAGATGTATTATTATAGAGATAACAGGCGCTGATAATGGTGCATTGTGGCAGATATGCTGACAGTCTATCTGCACTATCAACAAACACCTCTTCTTATCCACCGGTGCACTTTAAACCTAAATTGTACCTATACTAGAGGTCGACCGATTTATCGGTCGGCCGATTAATCGGGCCGATTATTTGACATTTTTTCATAATCGGCATCGGCCGATGCCTGAGCATATTAAGCCGATTATCAAGCAGGCACATCTGCGGGCAGCCCAGTGTTGTTGTTGCTGTGGAACACGTGTGACTCCGCCCCTTGTGTGTCAATCAAATTGCCATTCTGCCGGGAGAAACCGGTAGGCTTAAATTCGTCTCTTTCAAAGCCCTATATATTTAATTGGTTATATAGGAAATGCTCCGACGTTATCAATTCTGTTTTTGGTAACGGAGAATTTCTCTCCGTAGGTGACGTCAGCTGCGTTTGGGGCGGAGCAGCTTTCACATGTACGCTGTTGCAGCTCAGACACACACACAGAGCTTCTGCTCTTAGTAACTATGGCGGAGAAAACTAAACTTATAAAGCGTGATTACACTTTACTAGAGTTGATGCTGACAATGCTTGTCATAAGTGCAAGTTTGCGTGTGAGGGCGGAAACACGAGCAATTTGTCGAAACATTTAGCAAAAAGTTCACTTCCTCATTAAACGTCTCTACGGGTCCTACATAGCGTCTATGACGTCACTGGCCTGTGTAGTCCGCAGCAGATGTGAGCAGCAGGCTGTGTAATACGAGTGAACAAAGTTATTATTATGTTTTGATCACTTAGATTATGGCCATATAGCTTGTAACAGTGTCTGTCAACAAACATAAATAAAAAACATGCTTTAGGACAGTTTTGGAAAGGTGCTTAAAAGGTTTTGAGCCCTGTACTATTACTACTATTAACCATCATGCACAAAATAAAATATGCACTGCAGTGCAGACACAAAGTGCAAATTGGGAGAGACAGACCATAAGTGTTGTTCAATAAATGTTTACTTAAGTTAAGACATTTTGTGTATTATTTGTTATTATTAAGCTGTTATATTTTATCAGATGGAGGAAAAAAAGAAAACCAGCCAAACATATCGGCAAAAAAAAAAAATCGGCCTCATATATCGGCCATCGGCTGTCCTGATTCTGTAAAAAATCGGCATCGGCATCGGCCATAAAAAACCCATATCGGTCGACCTCTAACCTATACATCTATTTATTGTACTCTACATTTTTTATTGACGGACGATAAATACCATGCTTACTCACCATGTATATTCTGTACTTCTATTTAATGTTTATTGTTTTTATAATTCTTGTACACCTGTACCTGTTTTTTGCTGCTGCTTTGACAGCTGAATTTCCCCAAGGGGATTAATAAAGGTTCATCTTATCTTATCTTATCTTATGATTTATAGTTGACCTATTTTGGCAGCCTCCCCTCACTAGTTTGGCTGCAGAGTATAGCTCAGGTGTTATAGAGATTTTAAAACTATTCCTTCAGACAGTTAAAGTCAGAGGAGTTCATAACAATCCTAGGTTAGCATGGGAAAGTTTAAAAAATTTGAATAAACACCAGAATTGTGTTTCCCACATTTTGTTTTTGCATTATATTCAACTTTCCAGCAAAGTCCAGTGTGGTTCATAAAGATATGGAAAGGTCATGTAATGTCACAGCAGGACCAGTGATGAAATGATAAGTCAATAAATACATAAGTCGACTGGATTATAATCACTGAAATGTTTTTGATAAAAGATGACTAATTTATAAAGGAAAAAATGTCATACTTTCTCTGGTTCCAGCATATTAAATGTGCTGCTTTGCTCTCTTTTATACAATTTTAAATTCAGTACCTAGATTTGGAAACTGTACTGGGCATTTTCCTCTATTTTAAGGCATCTAACAGACTAACAATGAATTAATTAACCGAAAAAACAATCATAAATAGTAGGGCTGACACAAATGCTTCGAAGCTTCGACCGCTGCCATGGTATTCAACCTTAAATTTTTTTTAAACTTTTTTACATATTAGTATGTAATAATAAAGTATAAATCCCAAAATAGCCCATGAAATAAGGAATAATCCCACAACATTATTCATTATTCAACATTAATTATTTTACAGTTATATTTGTTGTGTGTAGAGGTGCTCGTGTGTGTACAGTAGTGTGGCAGCGGCACTGAAACGGGGGAGATGGCGACAGATAAACAGCAGAACATGTCAGCCTGCTGTGCCGCGAAGCTTCGAAAACCTTCGAATATTTCTCACCGAAGCTTCGAAGCCCAAAAAATGGTATTCGGGACAGCCCTAATAGATAGGTTAGGTTTTCATTTGTGTGCATGAGATGTGATCGATTTAGATTTTGAATCTCCTGGCATGAAGGATCAGGTGTGATGTATTGACAATAACAGGGAAAAAGAGGTGGGATAATCTATTTAAGTCTTCAAGACACCCTCAGAGAAAGATCTCTTATTTGCTGTGTTTGATTTCTACTTGCATCTGTTTTCCTTCCTCGTCTCCTCGCATCACTTCCACTCATCACTTCCACTTCTCGTGTCCACGACAGATGAGACTTCCTCTTCACTCCTTCTGCACATTCAGGACTTTATTTTCTCGAAGTCAACACACAACGACCCCACAGAGGCGAGGCCTGAGTGGTGCAGCGATGCGTCTGGTGCAGTTTCATCGCCATGGCGACGGAGGAGGAGGCATCAGAGTGGGAGTGGAGCAAGGTGACGGCGTGGTGGACCTGAAGGCATTTGACCCCACCATGCCCTCGACGATGAGAGAGCTGCTGGAGCTGGGAGACGAAGGTCTGGAGTGTGCTCAGAGGTATCACACACACTCACTCTTATTATTACTGAATATCCTTCTTGTGTTTTGACTCTGCATTAGTTCTTAAACGCTGTCTTCTTCTTACTAATTGATCCTCATCAGTCATCATCATGCTCTTATTCTTCCCAAATCATCATCTTCTTCCTCCTCGTCATCTTCTTAATAAATCAGCAACCTCTTCTTGTTTAATCATCTCCATGAATCATCGTAAAACACAGATGGTACATCGTCTTCCTCAGTCAACAAAATTATCTCTTCTTAAATCATCATTTTGTTCCTACATCAACATCCTTTCTTTAATTAATAACTTCCTTTTCTTGATAAATTACCTTCCTCCTAAATCATTAAAACCATCTCATCTTTGTGGTGAAACATCATCTTCTTAAATCTGTTCTTCCTTCTTCCTCTCTTTGTTCCTTTAACTTTATCTGCCTCAACATCTTCGTCTTCCTCTTCAATCAACTTGGTCCCAAATCATCATCTTCTTACTCCTCCTCCTCCTCCTCCTCTTCCTCAGAGCCTTGTCGTCCGGTCAGTGTGTGGTGCAGAGATCAGACATCCAGCTGCTTTCTCCCGTGTTGGCCCCGGAGAAGGTGGTGTGTGTGGGGATGAACTACCGGGACCACTGCCTGGAGCAGAACGCTCCGATCCCCAAAGAGCCGATCATCTTCAGCAAATTCCCCAGCGCCATCACGGGGCCGTACGATGACATCATTCTGCCCTCAGAGAGCCAGGTGAGGAACTTTATTTATACGTCAATTTTCCATAAAAGAGGTGACAAAGTGTTTTACGGGAAGAAAATAAGGGGGGAGAGGGACATAAAAGAGAGTCAGACAAATGCCTTTACCGATCCGTTTGAGAGATGTGCATTGATTTGGTTTGTAGGAGGTTGTTCAGAGACATTTTAGTTTTCTGAAGATCTGAGGCTCCTCCCGCTGGTCAGAGGGCACAACAACTTCTTGATCTAGATCTAATGTAGTGCCTCTATATCAAGAGTAATATTTCAAAAAATCAACCCGATAAGTAACAGGGAGCCGATGGAGAGAAGCTGAAACTGGAGTTATGTGTGATCTATGTTGCTGCAAAGTTTTGGACCAGTTGCAGTCAAAGCTTTGTTGAGGCAGTTGAACGAGGCGTTGTCAGATTTTTTTCCAAATCTTTAAATTGAAGAAGCGGACTAAATTTTGCAATGTTCCTTTAGTAAAAAAAAAAAAAAAAAAAAGAGCAGAACTGAACTAATTTTACAGAGCTGAACATCTCAGTTGGGATCAAAAGTAATCCCAAGATTATTTTTTACTTTGAACATTTTAACACACAGGTGAATTATATTCAAGTAATTGTGCATAACGCTGTGGAGGCAAATTAATATGAACTGTTTTGTCATATTTAAGTTATAGAAAAGTACTTGCAAGTGAAAACTTTATCCACAGGAGGAGATGAGTGTCATTTTTCCTCTCTCATGAGCACTTTATCTTATTTCTTGCCTTGAAATGAGTCAAGCCAATGTACAATGTATTTATTCATTTTTCCAGCATATAATAAAAAAGAGATGAATGCAGCAAGACATTATAATATGTGTTAGTGTGTCTTCATGTCTTGTTAAAAAGACCAAATCCTGCACCATCTCCTAAGTCCATAATAGTATAAAGTATGTACATACTAAAAACCTGCTTATACTGAGTGTGTAGTTTCATGTTTTGTGTGACTGAAGGAGGTGGACTGGGAGGTGGAGCTGGCCTTTGTGATTGGACGAAGAGGGAAACACATCAAGGTGAGCGTCACAACATCACCTCCATGCTGGTGGAGAAGCATCTGTTCTGACTCCTCTCGTTGTTCAGGAGGAAGACGCCCTCTCCTACGTGGCCGGGTTCACCGTGGCCAATGACGTCAGCGCGCGTGACTGGCAGATGAAGCGCAACGGGAAGCAGTGGCTGCTGGGAAAAACGTTCGACAGCTTCTGTCCTCTCGGCCCCGCCTTAGTGACCACGGACGCTGTGAAAGGTGAGAGAAACCACAGCAGGGAGAGCGAGACAGAGACGGGGAGTCAAAGATCATCTGGTGAATCACAACATTATGATGATGAATGGATTTCTGTGGTTGAAAACATTCCTGATGAATGTGTGTTGTCATACTTACATCACGATTGTGGAGATAAAAATCCAGAATACATAAAATTTCAGATTAACCTCAGAGTCAAGGATATTAATCTTCAGGCTCGGCATGATGAGGTTTACGATAACCCTCAGTGTAATAACCACAAAATGATAATAATAAACGACTGTTTAAGACAAATAAAAATCTCTTTTTTACTTAGCGCTGCATACAGAACTAAGTTTAGGCGTGGTACTCACGATCTGCCAAAGAAGAGATATTTAAGTGACGTTGTTAAGACCGTGGTCTTGATTTTTAACAGGAAATCAAGGTGAAAAGTATCATCACATATTTATCCGACGTAGCTTGATGTTAAGACAAGTAAATTAGTTCATCGATACTACAGGATTAATCCTAGCTCTGATAAATGTGAAAAATGATTCAACACTAGTAATGACAAGAGTTAATCAATCTCGCTAAGTTTGTTAAAATAATACTGGCTACTTTTAGGTTACTATTAAATAAATACCGGCTTTTATAGCAATTTACCATCTTTTTCATGGTCATACCGGTCAAAGAATGACAGACAACCAGTAGAGAATATAAATAGAATACAGTAGATTAAGCACAATAATTTATTGGCATTTCTGTCGGTACTTCCCAGCTGTACATTACAATAATTTTTAATAATATAATCAATCAATTAACGTGACCTAGACCAGCAGAATATTGATGGATGGATTAACCAATTAAAAAAATATTAATCAATTTAAGTTTTTGCTAAAATTAACACCCTTATGAGATAATGAGCTTCCTTCCTTCTGTAGCTATCAGTGGTGACAGTGTTTGCCTTGAAACACCACAAAAAAAACAACCCACTCTTGCATCAGTCTCATTTATGTTTTATAAACGTCTCCCAGCTCGCAACCACATACAAAAACTAGAATTCCTCGCGGTTGTTCGTCTCCGCCAAACATTCAAGTTGCAGTTTACATCCATGTTTGTCCAAATGTCATCACTTCATCATTTTATCCTGTTGGACATTTGTGAGAAATTGTCATAATTAGGATATGAATTCTTGAGTTACGGCCAAAACCTATTTTGTGATGTCACGGTGACCTTTGACCACCAAAATCTAATCACCTCATCCTTTGAGTCCAAGTGGATGTTTGTGCCAAGTGTGAAGAAATTTGCTCTGGGTGTTCCTGAGATATCACAAGAATAGGATGTACGAACAACCCGAAAACTGATGCTACTGCCAACGGTGGGCAAGAAAACATATTGAGGAGCTTTGTAAATTAAACTGAAGTCTTTTTAACACCATTCCTGCTCCAGATCCTCACAACCTGGGCGTCCGCTGCCTCGTTAATGGAGAAGTCGTCCAGAACAGCAACACGGATCAGATGATCTTCAAGACGGAGGCGCTGGTGGCCTGGGTCTCCAGGTAAGTCATCAACATGAGGGCATTTTTAGGAATTAATAAACGACCAACAGGTGGCCGCTTAATTAGACTAATTAATTAATTAGACTATACAAATTTAAATAATTAATTAGACTATATGAGTTTAAATGATTTAGAGTTCTGCCGGCGTTCATTGTCAGGCTGATTAATTAACAATAATTAAATGAAACTTTGTGTCCAGGTTAAACTCGCCTCAACTAATTTTACACCTTTTTTTATCGTCAGAAAACACGTTAAACTGTTGCAAAAATAATGAATGAATTATCGTACTAATGCAAAAGCACATCATGTTCTAGCAGGTCAAGGAGATAATTTAATCTTTATGTTAGCCAGTTTAAGACATAACAATGCTTCAGTCGCTTCAGTCTAAAGCTCCTCAGTCTGACATTTAATGATTAATTAAGATAAAAATATTGATATGATAAGATCGTCTCCGACTTAATTGATCCTGCGTGTGAACGGAAGTGATGAAGGTAAGTATTTAAGCGTCAGCCTCCTGAAACTGGAGGATTAAATTATGACTTTATATAATCAAAGTTAAATATTAAAGTGTAATATTAATTGGTTAATTGAAGCGTCGTCACTGACCTCCAGAGACTGTTCATGTTGACGTGTGTCTTTTCACATGTTTCAACTTCACAAACATTTACATAATATATCCAGAACTATTACTGCTTCAGTAACTCGAGCTGAGAGTGCAGAGTTTCCATTTAAGAAATTATGCAAATCAAATTGGAGCACTGTGCGAGCAAATGGACTTCCATTCTTTATGGACTCCAATCTGAAATGATATGGCTCAACTAAGACTTCTATCCACCACGGTTTGGCCCCGAAGCACCGAGACCAACTGGAGCGTCCTCTGATCTGATCTGAGGGTCTTGGACAGGAAAGCCTCTCCCTCCCTCGCCTGACTTACTGCTGACAATGCTGCTGTCGTTCTGTAATAACGGCGGCCCACGCCACCTTTCACAGGATCTCTACATACACTAGGAGGCTTTAGGGAAGTTATTGTTCTGCATGCCTTCGCCTGATTTAAATTTGTTGACCAACTCTATAACGAACACTTCAAGTGATGCTCTGCACTGTGTGTGTTTTTCCTCCTGTCAGGTTTGTGACTTTGACTCCAGGAGATGTTTTCCTGACCGGTACTCCTCCAGGCGTGGGCGTGTTCAGAAAGCCACCCGTCTTTCTCAAGGTGATTTAATGTGGGACGAAAATGTAGAGCGAGGGTGCACAAGTTCTTATGTCTGTAGCCGCACATCAACTCTAGTTTTACTTTCACTTTATCCAAAAGAACTTAATGGCTGCATATAATGTATATATTCTATGTAGTCCGTAACACAGTGTTTTAATAGATAGCGAGGGTAGTGGTTCAAGAGTAAAAGGTGTATTTTAATGAAGCTTTTAACTGTTTTTCCTTTCAGAAAGGAGACGTGGTGGAGTGCCAGATAGACCAATTAGGCTCCATTATCAACAAAGTGGTCTAAACCGGTGAGCAACCTCCGGGGTCTGAGAAGTGAAGACAATGCTGAAGTGCCTTAAACTGTAATTTTTTCTAACAGCCAGAAGGGGGCGACTCCTCTGGTTGCTAAAAGAAGTCTGATTGTATAGAAGTCTTTGAGAAAATGAGCCTACTTCTCACTTGATTTATTACCTCAGTAAACATTGTGAACATGAATTTAAGGTCTCAATCGCTAGGCCAAAATGCCGAGCTCAAAACTTCAAAACGGCAGTCCACAAACCAATGGATAACGTCACGGTGACTACGTCCACCTCTTACTGTATATACAGTCTATGGTCTAAACCCTGAGACAAACACAAACAACCCATGAAGGAATGTCAGCTGTTAAATAAACTGCACTTCTGACCGTCTGCTTCACATTTCCAAAGACTTGCATTGATTTTTCTTCTAATAAAATGTGTGAAAATCTGCTGCAAATGTGTAAAATAATTCATGTTTCCTGATGAATGTTTTATTCATGATACTACGGTAATTGCGAGGAAGGAAAACATGGTATTTTAGGAAAGAAAACATGGTATTTTAAGAAGGAAAACATGGTATTTTTACTTTATGAAACGGTATAATTACGTGACTCAGTGTGCTGTTTGCAGCTTGACCTCAGTTGTTGAGTCACAGTCATCGCTAGCTGTAAAAATAACCCTCTGTCTATCAGCAGCCGCCCACTCATGCTATAGAGTAGAGACTGTGAACCCCATGACTTCTTTTAATACGTTAAAAAATAAAAAGTATTTCTAATTATGTTTTAATATTCATGATAAATTGTATATAAAACGCAGATTTTCAGTAAAGGGAAGAATGTAATTAAATTAGCTCAGTGTTTTAGCTAAATGTAATCTTAAACTGTGTTCAAATTACAACTACTTAGTAATTATATACAGTATGGAGTAGAAACTAATCTTTATATACTTTTTTTGGCATTTATTCTACGTGAAATCTCAATATTCAACTATTTTATACTAACAGGAAATTACATAATGTTTGTTAAATTAAGATACGTTGATCAAACTGGTTAAATGTGTTTGTTTTTTTGTACTTAAGGTTTCTGGTTTCACCCTCGTCCACAATTTGATTGTTTGAGTTTTTTCAAGCTGTGAGCAGCTCCTCCACTTCATTTGTGCAGTGCTCAGTTTGAGGCAACTAGGATTAGTCGACTAATTGGTCGTTTTGGTCTTAGTGGACTAAGATGTCTTTAGTCGATTAGTCGTTTTTTTAATGCTGAATGACTTATTTCCAAGAAACTTATGAGCACATCTCTGGTAAACACAAGATTTAAAGTGGTGCTTTTGTGTGATTCTTTGGGGAGAAACTCAGTTTTACAGATCTATCGTTTAATTCAACTAATCGATTGGTCGACTAAGAATTTCTTTGGTCGAGGACAACCATAGAGGCAACAGCACACTAAAAAATCGAAGATTATTTAAATTGATGTACTGACTTTTGAGTATGCTGAATTTTGTGAACACACACAGTGAAAACCTGCTTACATTAGTGTGGAATGTGGATTTAAGACCCAGCTACATGTGTGAGAAGTATTCAGGTTGAACACTGGGTGGCAGTAGAGTTTCACCGGTCAATGAGAGCTGATCAACTGCATCTTTGGTTTGTGATCGAGTTAAAAAGATGTGACTGTACAAGCAGATGGCTCTGAGGCATCGATCTGTCTTCACACCTCGGTGTCAAAAGGTCGACGTGGAACAGACCGACTCTCCTGAGGTCTGAGTCAGCACACAAAGACCTACATTCAGGAGGAGAGCAAGGTACAATGAAGAGGTTATAAGAACGAGCATAATATACGACTGTAAACCAGTGACTGTGAACAAGGAACCCGTTTGTTTATTGTCAGTCTGAACATTAGTTAACTTGTGGAAAAAAACTAGAAAGAAGCAGAACTGAGCTTAATGTTCAAACAGAACTTGTGCGTCCTTCATTACAACATAAACATGGTCGAAACACGAGCTGCGCCGAGCCGCACAGCTGATTACAGGGACTTTATAATCCTCGTCTCCTGCGGCTTTATGCTAATGCTATTACTAAAGATAAACCTAACATCAGTGTCTCATCACTGAAAAATCAGAATGCAATTAACCTAAAGGCACGAGGCTCAGCGTGCATCTTTTTTAACACGAGCCTATCCGACACAAACGGAGGATGAGGTCAGACTCTGCAACACAACAAAGCCGTGTCGGGCCCTTGAGTCATGCTGCACAGTTAAACACATTAATTGTAGAGGTACTGTGAGATGAAGCGGTGCAGCTTCTGCCTGTTTTCTGACAGCTGGAACAAAGGGACGACACCCAGGAAGACGCCTCCTTTCTGCCGCTCCTCCGAAAGGACCTGAAGCGGACATAAACACAGCGCTGTCAGGGCGACCCGTCGCAGCAACAATGCTTTTTATTTAGTAACCTTTATGTGAACACTGTGAGTGAGCGCCCAGCTTTTCTTATCTTTTGTGCTGTGCGCTTCTTGCACAAGGCCAAATAAAAAAAACACAGACGTAATAACAGAGATAAAAGCAAGAGCTTTCAAAACAAGAACACTTCAACAATGAAAAGGAAAACAAAGATGTTAAATAACACTGAACCGGAAAATCGGAAATAATGAGGTGAAATGGGAGAGCCAAACTTCAGCCTGCACTGTGTCTCTTGTTTAGTTTAGAACGGGGCTCCAGACTAACGTTTTACACTGGTGCACTGGTGCGCCTAACTTTTTCATTTCGGTGCACACAAAATCTTTCACAGCACCTTTTGACACCGCAATAATACATTTTAAGTGTTTTGTCAGTTCCCATAGGCTTCCACTAGGGATCTCACCATACCAGAAATTTAGTAGTCGATACCAACACCAGGGAAATCCCACGATTCTCGATACCAATTCAATACCACGGTAAAAAACAAAAGTAAAACAATAAATCCTGTGTACTTCAACATCCACGTCTTTATTACCGTTTGCATACTGGTTTCTGTTAGGAGGTTTAACAGCTCATAATTCCCTCTCTATTATCTATTTTATATTGCTGAGAAAACAACTGGATTTATTCAAGTTTCTCGTCAAAATCTACTTTTACGAGATTACATTTGAACACATCATGATAACGTTAGAATTAACCTTCAACCAATACTCATCTTTACCTAATAGAGCCTGAATGCACCATAATGTAAATCAATGG
The DNA here is from genome assembly GCA_916701645.2 of Sebastolobus alascanus. NCBI lineage: Eukaryota > Metazoa > Chordata > Actinopteri > Perciformes > Sebastidae > Sebastolobus > Sebastolobus alascanus. The sequence continues at coordinate 1,739,526 of CAKAOJ020000026.1, read as the reverse complement.
CACCCCCCCGTTAAGCTCTCGTCCTGCCGATTTCAACACGGATTTGTTGTTCACAATTACATTACAAAACATTACATAACATTATCATGGAAAAAATATGGTGGGTCACCTGGACGCGTCAATAGTGAGTTTAACAGGTATCCACATGTTTACATATTACGTTGGTATAAGAGGAGCATAATGTAATGTGTGTGTTGCGAGTACAGTATGTGGTCAGGGCCGGGGACAGGTGTAACGGGCACCCAGTGTCCGAAATTAACTTTTTGACTCACCGGCCAAGGGGACTGGTAGATGAAAAAATCCACCGGCCAAGCATATTTGTTACGGGCCAAAACAATAAATTGCCTTTTTGTGTCACATATACATTTGTTTCAGTACATTTCATTGAGATAATTCGGTATTATGTTGAATACAAAGTTATAGAAGAGACCAGAAAAGCCTTAAATGAAACCAAAACATGGTAGAGACTCTCAGTGTAACCGAGAATAGTTTTTTTTATAACATGACTAACATGATTTTGGTACAAATGTTTACCCGCCAGTGTGGCAGATAGCCTTCCGAGAGTTACTCGCCAAACAGAAAATCTATCAGCATTTGGTGCTTGGCGGGTGTTAATTTCGGACCCTACGGGCACCGCAGCTAGTTCACTAGTTCTCTTCATTTTGAATTACCGGTATGTTTTAAGGTTGAGATGTTGCTCGAGGAGAAGTAGGCTACAGGGAGCAGTTTGACACATACACACAGAGACAGACTTGGTAAATGTCAGGCGCACCGGTGCGACCTATAAAAATATTTAGTCTCACTCTACAGATTTTTGGTGGCACTCTGGAGCCCCGTAGAAGCACATCTCCCCTTTGAATTGACCTGTAGATCTTAGAAATCAAGCCGTCTTGACGTCAGTGACGAGCCCGACACCGACCACTTGTGACTGATAACCTTGATAAGAAAGTTAACAACGGCCTCGTGAGATCTTTGCAGATATATGGGTCAATGATGCTCTATTTTTAAAAGGCAGTGATTCCCAACCCACAGCCTGATAGAGGAGACGTCTACTTTATTGAGTTTAAAGGCTGAGTGGTAATTTATGCCGAAACACTGATTAATATATCTACAGTATGGATATAACGGCTGCATCAGAGTTATGAGTGAGCTGCTGTTTTCTCCATTTTTCTGACTAGAATCGGCGTGTTTACCTTCAGCTGGTGTTTTATCAGCTACATCGCCCTTCTCCTTTTTATTATTCCTCGCTGTTGTTTGCAGAGTCGGTGCAGATGGAGATAACAGACGCTCGTATAAACCATTTGACTTCCTTCTTGCACCTTATGAAAAAACAACTTCCCCGGGCTTGAGAATTGTCGCAGCAGCTTGATAATCCAACACAATAAACGTGAAGCCTTTATCTGGTGTCGTCAGAGCTTAATCCTCGGTTCGTTGTCCGAGTGGAATGTTTTCATATCAGGTCACCTCACATCCCACAGGAAGAGAGGGGAATAATGTCACCGAGGGGTCCTCACAAAGAAGTCACCTTATAAACAGTTTCCCTGCATTCAAAATATTAATCAGCTCTGAAGTATTATCAGCTAAATGTACTGAAAGGAATAGTTCAGTATTTATTTTGTTCTTGCCGAGAGTTAAATGAGAAGATAAATTACCACTCTCATCTCTGCACGTAAATAAGAAGCCATTAGCTTAGCTTAGCATAGTGACTGGAAACGGGGGGAAACAGCTAGCCTAGCTCTGACCAAACATAAAAACATCTACCATCACTTGGTAGAAGCTCACTTACACAACAACAAATCATATTTTACAAGCTCATCATATATTATGCGTGTAAAATAATTATCCTTAAAGTAACTAGGGACTACAGCTATCATATAAATGTAGTAAAAAGTAAAATGGCTCGCTTCACAATCGTGCTGTACGTGCATTAACGCAACCCAAAAAGTATTTTAAAGCTTCAAAAGTATTTTCTTCTTTTTCACGCTCGTAACTACAGCGACTGTTTGTTTGGCTCTGCCAAAAAACAGGTGACCTACGCCCAATACTGCGCCTGAACGCATCATGTGTCCAGACAGATGGAGCACTGATGCTGCTGCTCTGCTAACATGCTACATTGTGTAAAGAATAGTATAAAATGGATGTACTCAAGTAAAAATTAGTCGCGTTAACTTTGACAGCCCTATTTGAAACATAATGCTGGGAAATGTTAAGTAGATAAAGACAACAATAGTAGGATTATAGTCTCGTAGGACACCAAGTATTTTTCTTCTTAAAGACTAAAATGTCAAATGTGCATCACTTCGGCAACTAGAAAACGAAAACCAAGTGTTGCCTGCGCTACACTTTTCCAGTTTCTGATTTAAAATCACTTGTGTCCTTGGCCCAGTGGATTCTCTTTAAAGACTGACATTTCTGCCTCAAACATGATTGGATATGGCTGGCTCCAGTCAGCCTCAGTTTCTCTCTCGTTGCAGCAAAATCATCTTGGATTCCTGTTCACGCTGAGCTCGAAGCTCAAGAATATCGTTGAAAACCTCTGCCAGCAATTGATTATTACGATTTTAGGATTCAGGCTGGATCCGGGCTCACCTCGGATGCTAAAACTGAACTTTTTGGGGAGTTGGACTGCGCCTAAACTTTCAGTCCTGAGTCGAGCTGTAATTCTCCGCAGACAGACAGGTTTAGACACACACCCACACACACACACACACACACACACACACACACACACACGCACACACGCACACACACACACACATAGAGGCTGTCACTCACCCCCAGGTCTATTAGTGATCTAACTGCAGTGTGTGCAGCCTCCTCTGAGCAGCTCTCTGTGAGATACGGCACAAAGGCACACATGAATCAAAAAAACAGACAGACAGCCAATACAGAAAAAAGCAGGTCGGGATAACAGAACAAAGCCATTACCGGTGGGACTGGTGGGAGTTTTATCCTGTGCATTACTGAAGAGAGTCATTTGGGTAGTTCCTGTTTGTCTTATATGTGTTTTTTAAGAAGAGCAGAGCGTGTGATGTGAGCGGGGGAGTCTCTGCTGACTTGTTACAGCACACGCTGAATCAGTGGGAAAAAAGCTTTTAAAGTTACAACACAAAGAAATGGAAAACCTTTGTGTGTATGTGTGTGTGTGTGTGTGTGTGTGTGTGTGTGTGTGTGTGTGTGTGTGTGTGTGTGTGTGTTCTTGAGAGGTGGATGTCAGGTTGAGCTCACCGTAGTGCTGTTTCTTCTTATTTGCTGTGTCACACAGATGGGAGTGTATCTGAGCCACAAACTCTGCCTCTGCAGGCGGGAAAAACACATGAAAATAGAGACAATTATTCCACTCGGAGCAAAGAGAGGACAGACCTTTCTCGTGAAGGGGATGACCCCTGACTAAGTGACATATTTTAAGGATATTTCATATTGCATAACAATAACAGTACAGAATAACTAATAAACTGTACAATTAACCCAAATAGTGAACGCAATAACGACAGGAAGTTTGTGTAAAACGAGCGATTTGGATGAATTTTGAGCAGATTATTTCCTGTGACTATAGAGTGCTGCAGGGATGAAGTATTTTTGTAGGCTAACCAGGAAGTTAGCATCGCCCTGGTTCCCTCGACAAAAAGCCAATGAGATCGTTCCATTGGGTTTTGGATTATTGCAGAAAATAAGCTCTGTGGCAAACAAACGTTTATGATACTTACATGTTTTGTTCCTTAAAATAATCTCCACAAATAAACACAATTTTTATGATTTTTGAAGTGTGAATGCAATCGCCAGAAAAAGCTAACGTTAGGCTATAAACAAACTACACCACGGTCACATGAACGCAAGTATACACAACGAGGCTGTAAAGGAGGACGAGTCGGCGTGATGATGTTTTGTAGTCTCCTTTAGCCACTTGTTAGCAACCACCTTTTTTAAGACATATAAAGGCTTCTAAATTCACAAGTGGGGTATTTGACGTATTTTATATCGTAGAACAAAATGTTAAAATCTCTTCAGCTTGTGTTAACTACAGACCTTATTTCAAACATCTAACTAAAAACTCATTGACTTCCAGACGAGGGAACAGGAAGTGCTAAAATGCTGACTCATTTCCAGGTTTTAGGACTCATTCCTGCTGCAATTTATTGCATCAGAGATGAGTTTTTCGGTTATTTTTAGGAACCTTTAACACAATTCTTTGTAATTTCTTTGTTTGGAAATTTTAAAGGAGAACATACTGGCTGTAGCATTGTTGTCGAAGAAGCCAGTATTTCAATTTAGCATGTTTTCTTAATCTCTGATAACATATCATGGTCATTTTATGATTTATTACAGTAAATCTATTACATATTGGTCCTTTAATAGGCTTCTTTTGTTGACAAATACTGTGTTTTCTTCTCCCTGACGCTTGGCCATTGTTCTATCAGCTCTCTGGTTGTTTTAACTGCGTACTTTTCTAATGCAGGACGAGGCTGTTTAAGAGGGAAGGGACGGCTCTGTGAATATAACTTTATCGCCCTTATCCTGTTTATATCTTAAATAATAATACAAACTTTAAAAATAACAATTTAATTTAGTTTTCTTCACAGAATTGAATAAAATGCTGAGATACAGGCCAACTGTCTAACCTCAGAGGACTCCAGTGTGTGCTGTAAGATATACATATATATGGAGTTTTCATGGTTCAGTGACACGCTATCATAATGTATATTTATGACTGCTGGGAAACTGCAAATGACTCAGAGTGAAACATAAATATCATGACTAACAACATCAGCATTCATTTTGACTTCATGTGGAATTAATTTATGAGCTATTCTGTTTTTGTTTGCTTAAAAAAAGAACATGAAGAACTTTAGTTACCACATTACAACATGTTATAAACAATTATATGTTTTACTTCCTCCCAACACCAAACATTCATTCAACCTTTATTTAAATCTGGAGGAATCATTGAGGGCATGCCCTCATTTTCAATGATGTCGAGAGAACAATAAAACAGAATAAATACACACAGAACATAATTAACGAATTACAAGAAGCAATCAGCCAGACGACAACAGAACAATGTTAAAAACAGTTAAATTCAAGAGCGGAGTAGTTTGTAATCATGGATTTAAAATCACCTCGAGGTACAAATGTGTTTAATTTTAATGTGTTTTGTAAATTGTTCCAAGTTTTTGCAGCACAAACACCAAATGTAGTGTTTGTACGCAGGACTTCAAGCTTTAGCCGATCACCACAAGAGTCACGAAAATAGTAATAAAACATTTAATTGATTAATAACTAATTCTACAATAAAAATAAGCAACAAAGTAATTCATTATTTGCAATTTTAATGGAAAATAAAAGGAAGAATTATAGAAAGAATTTAAAATTAAATATTAATCCATCAATAAATATTTCAAATTAAAAAGGGATTTACATTACATAAATACATTGATGAATTCATAAATAAATAATGGAATTATTAAGGGGAACGCAAATGGGAAAATATTTAAATTATTATATAAAAATATTCAAATTAAATGTCTGATTTAAAACGGTATTCTTAATACAACTTGTGAATCCAATTTTTTATTACTCTTTTCAAACTACATTTTCAAATAGATTTTTAAATTCCATTATTTATTTATGAATTCATTAATGTATTTATGTACTTATTGACTGTTTTATGGTGTTTTTTTTGTAAATCCTTTTTAATTTGAACTACTTATTGATGGATTGATATTTCATTTGTACATTATTTTTTATAATTCTTCTTTTTATTGCCCGTTAAAATAATGAATTACTTTGTAATTTAGTCCATTTATTCATAGATTCATAAATACATTAATGCCTATTTTTATAGTACAATTAGTTATTAATCAATTAAATGTTTTATTACTATTATTATTACATGACTCTTGTGGTCCTCCATAATATCTTGAACGAGTCGAATAATGACTAAAGGACCAATTTAATAAGGACGTGATGTATGACGGCAAGTTACCATTAAGGGCTTTATAAATAAATAAAAACCACACGTCTTACTGCTAGAGACGTCGTAGCTTGCTGACAAGTGTGTGAAATTTAAACGTAAGTTTTGGGTCCAGCCAGATGCCGAGGTATTTATAAACACAGATGAACAGCGTCCCTTAAACATACGTACCTGGCAGAGGTGTGAGCAGAAGATCCAGAGCAGCGGTCGTCCAGCACAGCGCCCTCAGATGACCGGAGAGCATACTGCAGAGGAAGAAGAGCATCTCTGGACACTGACTCGGCTGGCTTATCTAGAAGAGGAGACAGAGACGGGAAGCAGGAGGCTGGTCAGAAATGGCAAAATGAGGACGGAGGGCGAGAGCAGGAACGAATGAGCATTTTCCGCTACGATGAGCACAGAGTGAGAAGTCGCTGTCTGCCGGTCTGTCGGCCTCAGAAACTAATACAGCTGCAGGACACAGAGGCACAATGTTACACAGGAACACTTTAATGTGGATGTCTCAGGTTCTCATTGCTGGCAAAGTATTTGGTTTCATGCAGTAAAAAGTTTTTATTCATAGAAAGGGTGGACAAAATAACTGAAACGCCTAACAAAATATAAAAATCAAGAAAGTCCCAACAGACATACAGCATCTTTAGAAGACCTTCAGACCTTTTTCCTGTTTTATTTCCTTAATTTCCCTCTTTTATCACACAGGGGATCCAACAGAACAACCAGGAATATGTAATAAGGTCATAAAGTCTCATTTTAATGTAATTTTAATCCTAGTTTTTTTATGCTGTTGTTTGAAATGGCCCTTTAACACCCCCCACCTCTCTTTTCATAACATATTTTATTGTAGAATATAGTTTTATGTTGTTTTTATCTATGTATTTATTTCCCTTTTTAATGTCCTGTAATGAGTGTTGGTTTATTAGGATGGGAGAACTGTGATTTACATGATTTTATGGATGAATAAATTGAACCATGAAGCAGTCCTCATCAGAAAGCTGTCACACCGTTCAAGTCCTTACATCTACGTACACTACATGGCCAAAAGTAAGTGGACACCCGAACATTACAGTACACTAACATGATTATTGAACATCTGATTCCAGAGACAGGGATTTGGACTAAATTTGCACATAAGTCGCACACAGTGACTTGAGACTTGACTTGGACTTGCAAAAAATGACTTGTGAGCATCTCTGGGTTTGAGAGGCTGGAGGGATGTGTTAAGTTAGAGTAGATTATAAACTGTCATTAGTTGGAGACCCAGCGTAGTTATACAATACGGCTGTACTCCAACTGTTAATGGGTTACGGTTATTATTGCATGCCCTTTTGGGGGAAAGAAACCCGAAGATCCCATAGACTTCAATGCAATTTGACATACGGATTGTAATTTTGACAAATTTGTATGCATTCATCTCTTGTTAACCAAACGTGTGTTTTATACACATCTAATTATTATTTTGCAACCTTGCCTGAACCTGAGCATTTTTGATACTTTAATGAATTAAGGTTGATCGCCGCCATGTCCCTTCAGTCTTCCCCCGTCCAACACAGTGGCCGGATATTACTTATCCAGACTTCTCTACATATTTGAATGAATTACATTAGGCTAAGTGTAAATAACCAGCCTGTTAATAGCCAGTTTTTTTAGGACACGGCAGGGGAACAAACCGGAGATCAGCGTTTTTTGATTTATTGTTGGTGCAACCAACTACACAGCAACTCTTCGGCATAGCGTTATTACTATTACCAGTTTGTTAAAAGTAGAAGTTTGGAGACATGTTTCAACTTCTTCTCTTCACGCTGTTACCGTCTATGAGGAACACAATATATTGCTGGTGGGTTCTGTGAGTTTTCCGCACCAAACTTAGAAAAACATTTTATTCATGGTTTCATCTGGTAATGAGGGAGGCCATGAAACTGGGGGTTCATTAAATCCCTTAATAAATATAGCAGTTTAACCGCGTGCATGAGGCCATAATAATCATGTAACATGATAATATACGAGGCGGAGTTTATATTGTAGCGAGTAGCTGGTCCTGTGAAATTGCCTTGTATCGCTCGGTCATTACACAGCCATATAAAACCATTATGAAGTCTCTCAAGTGATGGATGCTCATACCAGTACAGCAGCAGATACAGGATTATGATAATTCATCAGAATATTTTGTGTTTCCCATTGCTCAGCAGCTGGCGTTTTGTGCTTAAAAATACAGATTTTTATACAAAAATGAGATTTCATATTGAATGGAGCTCATCCAATTCTTCAATGATCATTCGCCATTTAGTCACTTAGGCTAATTCAATCAGCGTTTGAACAATCGTTACGTTAATGTGCAGTTCTGTGAAGCTTCAATGCACAGTAGAACTTTAAAACCAGAGATAAAAGAGAGAGAGCAGTCATACAACTCAACCAATAACTGCTGTTCTGAGGAGTAAAAACACATTAGGCCGGAGAGGCTGCTTGGCAAAAAATTACTCACAAAATGCACTGGCAGCATAATATTTAGACAAGCCTAATAAGCAGAATAAAAAGTATACATATTGCACAAAGTGGCCCCAAAAGAATACGGAAGCAAGTTAAGATATAAACACTAATATATCAGCAGATATTAGCTCATCACATGGATGTATCGGGGTATATGTTGTCCGATAAGTAACTAGAAATGACAGAAATGTTTGATATAGTTAGAGTCACAATAAACAGTTAAGTTTAAGCTGCATGTGATGAATTTAACTTTTAGAGTATGCATACATCCATATACATCCTCGCCACCTGAGGGAATATATTGTTCCTCAGCTTGCAGAGCTGAGAAGTTTTAGAATGAATAACCTAATATACACAAACACAATATCTAATAAAAAATTGGAGTGCCTTTGGAAAAACAAAGTTCTTCATGTACAGTGAAAATCTCTAAACTTTGAGCCCACACAAGACCAGGCTAGAACAGTTATTATAGCAACTTACAGTAGCTTGGATTACTGCCAGTGTGCTTGTGGTATCACTGTAAAGCTGAGACTCTTGTGGATCCAATGAGCCCAACTGTATTCATGTGTGATGATGTTAGTCCCCATAGTAGCCATTTCATTGTAGTGGCTTTTTTTCTACTCAGATTTTATACATATGGTGTTTTTTTATACTGACAGTTTTCCTAAAATTATATTTGAAAAAAATCACAATATATCGCGATATTGACTCGTTACCGCTGTATCACGATATGTATCGTATCGCCAGATTCTTGCCAATACACAGCCCTATTAGTAAGTCAACTTCCCTGTGACACAGGAAGGCATGAGAACTTATTAGGATGTATTCTGCGTAGTTTAGTGTAGCTAGTTACAGTGTTCCTTAAATCTTCTGATAAAAGCAGCGATGGCTGCATCCCAAGAATGATTAGAGTGTTTATATCTAATATATCTCGTTGGCTAAAGGTGAAGCACAAAAGCAGCATAAACAAAACAAAAAGAGAGAGATAGTCCGCACACTGAATACTCCCAAGCTCCCAAGAAATGTTTTTTTAATGATGCCGTGTTTCAACCTTCAAGGTCTTCGTCAGGCAAACATCTATATATGCAAACATCAGGAGAGAGTTCACATCACACCAATCGTTTCAGACTGACTTACCATGTACATAAAAACACAAGATTGTCAAAACAATAGAATACGCTGGCCTGTGTCCACATCTCCAATTAGTTTGATTCAAATGGAAGTGAACGTGTGTCTATTGGAGGATATATATAGTATATATTTTTGAGATGATGGGTGTTTGTCCCTATCATGTGATCTGCTAACTATAGGTGAAGCTGTCATTCATATGGATGTTTACCTCACGACAACTTTAAAGGCCGCATCACTCATTTTGAGTGCTTGGCATTACTTAGTCTGTGGATTGTTGCTCTTTTTCATTTGTGTGTCAAGTTCAGTCAGAACACTCACATCAAGGTTTTATTTTATTTTTATTTATTGCAGCAATATGCATTTTCAGTTTGACGGTGTGACTCTGCTCATGTGATGCTCTGGAACAAATCTGAGCACACACATATCTGGCCTATTTGTCTTATTCAAAGCATTTGAATTACCTTGTTGTTAAAAGGTTCTAGACAAATAAACTTGCACTGTATCATACAGCGCACCTTTATGGAAAGATCGACATTTTTGATCTTCCTCCACTCATTAAAGTCCCAGTGAAGAACGGGAGAACTCCTAGCAGACGTTTCACATTATCCAAATCTGTAAAGTTTCCCTTGAATGAATAGATCTCAGCCAAATTGTGTTGTAAATGAAAACATTTTTGTCCACCGATATCCAAACACACATCTACCTATCTCTCCATATTGCTCTGTTAGCTACTACAAACGGTGAAGAGTGATTTTATATGACTGGTGTGGCTAGCTAGTTGCCCAAAGTCTCATTTGTTTTGATGAATTTTTGTTAACGTCCCCGAGTGCAGGATGAGTCATCAAACATTTGAAAGAGAGAAAAGAGAAAAGACGATGGGGATTTGATGGGGATTTTGATGTAAAAATACTCTGATACTGACAGTGTACCTTTAAATGTAACTTGATGTTATTTTTATTTCATTTTGACATGCTGAAAATGAGAAAAAAGTGTTTTATCCATAAGCTGTGTATGTCTGTCCATGCCACTGTGCTGCTTTCTTGACACAGTTTCACATGTACTGTCTCTCGAGGCTCCTCAAAGTCACTTTGCAGTGTTTGTGAGCGACGCACCTGCACTTTAATGGCTGTTTGGTCCCTTTGGAAGTTGATAAGCTTCCTTGTGTTGCTTTGAAAAAATCACATGTAACAGTCATGACAGACAGGCTTCTTTTAAAGATGACGCAAACTGCTAATTGACATTCAAGTTACGTGACTCAACTGTGTAGGTGCTTTTGTAATGGAGATTTAGTTACTTCAAAGTTCTTTTTCATGTGGTGTTTCTGGGATTATTCTACGTGCCCCGTAGGCAGTCGTCTTTTGTAGGTCGGGCAGCGTGGAGCATTTTTCCCTTCATATAACCTCTGGTGCTTCATTAAGACATGTGAAGAACCCAGCAGTGCTCTTCTGTACCTTGTAGGAACGCAGGTCCTGCTCCTCCATGTCGCAGTCAGAGTCGCTGTGATAAGGGTCGTCAGAGGTGGTCCAGGTCAGAGCGCCCTCCTTCTTCCAGAAATCACAGATGGGAACGTCTCTGGGAATCTACATAGAGGATGAAAGGTAAAACAGACAGCAGCAGGTCAGACTGTAACTCTTTCTGTCTAGTCTGAATGACTTCAAACACTTAAACACCTAAAGCATCCCCTGCTTTATGGTCTATTTGACTCTAAATGGGACCATAATTTACTAAATGAACATCATGCTGTATTGAAGAAGACTTGAAACTAGTGATTGAGACCATAAACTCATGTTTACAATGTTTACTGAGGTAATAAATCAAGTGAGAAGTAGGCTCATTTTCTCATAGACTTCTATACAATCAGACTTCTTTTAGCAACCAGAGGAGTCGCCCCCTGCTGGATATTAGAAAGAATGAAAGTTTAAGGCACTTCAGCATTGGCTTCACTTCTCAGACCCCGGAGTCGCCCACTGGTTAACACCAAATTCCAATATGGAGAAAAGAAGGATCTGTACAATTATTGATCATTATTAATGATCATTATCTGCCTGCCTGAGCTTGTATTATTGTCTTTTTATGGTCAGTTTTATGTTTTATTAACAGACTCTGTTTGTTCTTTTTATTTTGTTTCCCTTATTCTGTTTATTTACTGTACAAATGAATATAAGTCCAATATTCACTCTCTTTTAGTTCTGTTTTTGGTCTCCATCTACTCCTGAGAAAAAATATCTGGCTCTTTAGCTGCTAAATGCTCCACTTTGCTCACCAGCTAGTCTCTAACTGCCATTTGGTGCTGAACAGGTTGTGTACAGTTGGCACATAATGAAGCGTTTTAGAGAAAAACTTTTAGAAACGTGTAAAAATCTATCTTACTTCTTCCATGATCAGGATGCCACAGCGTACCAGACTGTCAACGGCATCCAGAGCGAAACTCTGGGACGACTGGCAGGGCTGGAGAGAGAGAGAGAGAGAGAGAGAGAGAGAGAGAGAGAGAGACAGAGAGAGATAACAATTAACATTCAAAAGTGAATCCTCAAATTTTACACTTCCTATCTAGCAACCCCGACTCCGACCAGTACAGGGCCCTTCAGTGCCAAGAGCTGAACCAAGATAAGAGTCCTCTCTGGCAGCTCGTCCTGAAGCTCTGACCACGCACGCACGCACGCACGCACGCACGCACGCACGCACGCACGCACACACACACGCACGCACACACACACCAGGGCTTCAGGAAAGACACCAAACAGTCTGGCCGAACCACATCATCTCAAAACAAAAAGAAAATTATGTCAAATGTTGAAACGAAACCACCAAATCATAAAGTAAACTAGAATCCTATTCGACCCTAAACAGAGAGGACACGGTGGCAGAATACCTGAGCACCGTGACTGATAGAAAATGATGACGATCTACAGACTGAGTGGACACAGACGGGCCATAAAAACGGGCCGTAACAGGCAGATCAGACGACCCAGAGAGGCTGTGTGTCAGAGGTTGAGACCTAATCTCAAGGATTTGAGAGAGGTATGTGTATCCTGAGTTTATCCATTTCCCCGAAGTCAGTGTGAAATATTAGCTGCAAAATATGTTAACTGAAACAAGCTCTGTAGTAAATGTTTCTGAGTGATTACATCTGTAAAAGTATTACAGCTGCCCATGTTATTAATTGTTATTTAAATGTACAGTGTGTAGGATTTGCAAAACCATACGTAGTTATGCCTTTCGCCTCGCTCAGAGATCATCCTAACCATAATAACACTACTTTAGGAGCAACAGAAGTCAGACGGCGGCTGGCGGTACCACAGTTTAGCTCTCTGCAGCTCACGTTACCGTAGTTTCACAAGCGTGACGGAGAACTACGGTGACCTTCAGGTAACGTAAAAATGCAAAAGGCTCTCTCTAGAGCCGGTGTTTGGTTTGAGCAACATGGCGGACTCCGTGAAGAGGACCCGCTCCCTCTGTGGATATGAAAGGCTCATTCTAAGCTAACGAAAACACAACAATTCTTAGTTTCAGGTGATTATACACCAATGAAAACATAGTTATGAATATTATATTTATGGCTGACCCGAATACTTCGAAGCTTTGACAGTTACCGTAGTAATCAACCTCAAAATCAGTATTTGAATGCTTAGTTTTTATATATATATATATATACTGTATATGTAATAATAACGGGTACAGATGCGGGTGTGTACAGTGGTGCAGCAGCGGCGTTGTCCCGGGCACTGAAACGGGGGAGATGGCGAAAGACAAAAGAACATGTCAGCCTGCCGCGCTGCGCCGCGAAGCTTCGAATACCTTCAAATATTACTCACCAAAGCTTCGAAGTCCAAAAAATGGCATTCGGGACGGCCCTAGTCATATTCCATTTCTGCTAATAGATCTCCCGAAATGTTACACACTGTTCCTATAAAGCCTTTATTATATTGAGTTTGATACGATTGTTGATATTTGCATATTATTGCATATTAATTGCTAATCATAATATGTCAATGTTAATAGTTTTCTGCACTGCTTTGGCATTATAAATGTCATGCTAATAAAGTTTATTCGAATGTGAGAAAGAGAGAGAGAGAGAGAGAGAGAGAGGGAGATAATAGCGGGTAAGCTCAAAAACGAAGAAAGGTTAGATGCACAAACGGCTTCAGCCCGTCACATCTCTTATGAAGTTCAGGGGGAGACAGCTGACAGAGAGCATGAGGTGTGTAGTAGAGACGTCGCAGAGATCAGAGGAGCGGAATGAAAGATGGCCGGCAGGAAGATGAGACCAGGAGCGATACTTTTCGCTGAGAAATGGGGTGAGAAACATAGACAAGAAAGTGCAGCTGCCGAAATGAAAGCTGAGCAAACAGAGAAAGGAATAGTACTTCTGGCTCAGATTCGGAGCCCTTTAAGTCAGTCTGATGGAGCACGTACACACACGCACACACACACACACACACACACACACACACACACACATACGCACACACACAATTCAAAACCTCTCTCTGCCTGAGATAGAGGCAGCAGAGCAGGATGAATGGCTGTTCAGCTCCATTAAACATCCATTGAATGAGACACACTGGGTGCGTGCGGGTGATATGAATTCATACTCACTGGCATGAAGCCCGGAGGCAGGAGATGGCAGAGCTGCAAGGCTCTCTCCGTCAGCTCCGCCTGGCACAGCACCACGTCAAACTCCATGTCACCGTTGACCTGCTCTCCGTCCACGCCGTCGCTCCTCACCCTGCTGCTGACGCCGCTGCCGACCACCTCGCACAGCATGGCCGACACCGCACACGCTAAGAACAAACATAAACATTTGATTATCGGCTCTAATTCCTCGTACACACTGTGGGAAAAACTATTATTATTATTATATTATCCAAAGTAAGCAGGTTTTGATCTGTATCTTAGCAAAATATCTCAAAGTGTTTCTGTTTGGACACTAAACAGGCTAATGGATCAGTAGATGAGATTTTGCTGATAAGTAAGATTGAGTATTTCCGCCATTTACACAAGTGTTATCTCTTTATTTATACGTTTTATCCCTGTTATCCTGCTTTCATGTGCTGGTGGGAAAGTCTTGACATCTAGATTGTTTGTGTCCTTAAACAGGGTCACAGATTTTGTACATTTTTTAGATCCTTGTACTTTACTTGAGTATAATACTTTACTTTTTACTCTACCACATCTATTCGATAATGTTTTTGTTAGCTTAGAACGAGCCCTACATATCTACATATGGAGCTGGTCCTCTTCACGGAGTCCACCATGTTGCTCCACCATGTTGCTACAGTAGCCCAGAATGGAAAAACCAAACTCTGGCTCTCGAGAGAGACTTTCACGTTTTTACGTTACCTGAAGGCAACCGTAGTTCTCCGACACGCTTGTGAAACTGTGGTAACGTGAGCCGCAGAGCAGTGTTTGGTTTGTCCGTTCTGGGCTACTAAAGAAAACATACTTATTAATATTATATTCCTCCTAAATGTTACACACTGGTCCTTTAAAGAAATAATCTTAAAGATTTTCATTTAAATAAATGTCTGTTAAGTCACTATCTATCGCCGAATGAGGTAACACAATGAGGTGATTGAGCCTATAGCCCGCTGATGAAAGCCCTTGCATTTGCAGTATTACGAACTGTGTGTCTGAAAATTTTTTCAGACATTTTTGGGACATTATCAGACTTTTATGACATTTTTCAGAGTTTTTTCAAAATGTTTTTTGACAATTTTCTGACATTTTTCTGACTTTTTTTTGGACAATTATCTGTCATTTTTCTGACTTTTTTTGGACATTTTCAGACTTTTTTTCTGACATTTTTCAGAGTTTTTAAAAAAAAAAAATGTATTTACATTTTTCAGACAGTTTTTGGCGTACACTGTTTGGATCTCTGGGAAGTTAGATCCAAAAACACACCTGCAATTACCGCCAAAGAAAATGAAACGGAGACCTTCGAGATTGTAACGTTATGTAAAATATCTGAGCACCTCTTCCACTACCGGATATTACACAACTAAATATACCTCAATATAGCTGATTTAACTTATTTTTACCACTTGACGTTAGCCTCCATGTATTAATCTACAACACAAAGGCTTTCAGCAGCACAAAGCCCACTGCCCACCAGCTTCACTTCCTATACAACCAAAACAAGTCATGCAGGAATAATGAATCATGCAAATAAAGCAGCTTCCTGTACTTCAACAATACTAAAATGGGGCTACAGTATCTGTGGCTTCACCCCAGTTTGCCTGTTAGCATGGTATCTATAAATAAAACAGCACATGTATGTAACAGATAGCTCAATACATGTATCTGATATAACACTTCTACCACATCTAGGCTTCCTGCCATTAGATGATTACCATATATTACTCATACATATTATTCTGCTTCCAACCATATCGCCAAACAAGAACGGCAAAATTGGGTGATTCTGCAAAACCCCAGATTATGTTCAATGCCAGTATCTTTAAAATTCTCGCTTTCGGCACTATCTGCACTTGGCAGCTACAGTGTGGTTAAGGTGAGGGAAAGATTGTGGTTATGGAAAATAAACGGTAAAGTTGAAGTATGGTCTCTTATCATTCTAATTTCCTGACTAACTCACGTTTTACAGGTGCAGCACTTAATTTATCATCTCTACACATGACAGAAGAAACAGCTAACAACCTGCACTTCCTTCTGTTTTAATGTTTAGTGGATAAAAAATGAGCTGCTGCATGTACAGAACCCTGACGCTGCTTAGCATGCCGTAAACAGTCAGAATATTTAGTACTTTTAAAATGTCATGTTTCAAACTGATTTTCCATACTGACATGCCAACAGTCGACGCCACGGCCAAGGCCTCCCACGAAAAATAAGGCGCCTGTAGAACACAGGGTCTCGAGATGATATTTAGGCTTAAATCTAACAGGAAAAGTTGTCAGTTACACAAAATACATGCACGCAAAGTCACTCACCACCAACAGCTTCCAAAATAAAGGTGTGTGTGACAATCTGGGCCTGGAGGGTGAGGTGAAGCGTGGCAGCAAGAGAAGGACGGGGCACAATAAGAGGGTCTTTCCTAGAAGCAGGGTAGACATGGACATTAAAGGAGACACTGAAAGGGAAATTGGATTTTTGATAAGCGAGACAAGTTTGCTGCGCAGCGCTTATCTGTGTTCTTTGTTTTTCTTTTTTGACAAGACAGAAAACGAACCTGGACGGCGCTGCAGCTATGATGAGGTGAGGGGCGAGCAGAGAGAGGGAGTAGCGGACAACCTCCTCTAAAGTTCCCCCGAAGCCGACGTCTTTGTTCCTGAACAACAGCTCCTCCGTGAGCCAGGCCACATCACGACACAGGCCAGAGGCACTCACACCCTGCGGAGGAGAAGGATGGAAGAAGTTTTTGTTCCAGAATGAGACGCGAGCATTAACCATCTGGTGACGTTAGAGAGAGAGACTGGTGGGCATGACTCAGAAAATCCCTGTCACACTCTAATAAACCAGTACGAAAACCAATTCTGTTTATGAGCCTCTTGGAGTATTGATGGATCCTTAGTGGGGAAGAGGCGGATTTTAAGCTCTGACAGCACCAAGGGGGAAATTGCTCAGCAAACACACCACGACGGGGATGACGCATGTACCTTGCGGTGTCTGTACAGCAAAAGACTGGACACCAGACTGGTGGACATCACAGCCGTGCAGGAGGCTGCAGCTAGAAAGAGAGAGCACAAACACACACGCAGAGATAATGCGGAACAATTTGCATACCATTAAAACAAAGGCTTCCAAAGATTTGTTTACGACTCAGAAGGGGAACATAATCCTGGACCTACAGAAGATGAGGTGGAGGATGATGGCGATGCTGAGGTCTCTCTCCCGATGAGTTGGCTCTCTGAGTTCAGATGCATAATGAGAGGAAGGCAGAAGCCACGACATCCTCCTCCGCCCGAACACACTGTCGGGTCTGGAGTGAATAAAAGTGAGATAGAAGTATGTCAGGAAGAACTTTGGAAAGTTACAACCCTTTTCATGAAGTCAAACCCCATTTTAGATACTACTACTACTACTTATGGTCAGCATTTTATCATATATTTACATTAGGGCTGCAGTTACACTTACTCACGCCTGTTGGGCTGCAGTTTGCCATGTTATGATTTGAGCATATTTTTTATGCTAAATGCAGTACCTGTGAGGGTTTCTGGATA
This sequence comes from Sebastolobus alascanus, assembly GCA_916701645.2. Lineage (NCBI taxonomy): Eukaryota > Metazoa > Chordata > Actinopteri > Perciformes > Sebastidae > Sebastolobus > Sebastolobus alascanus. The sequence continues at coordinate 1,721,760 of CAKAOJ020000026.1, read as the reverse complement.
ATATTATATTATTATTATTATAATATGGACGTTAGTTAGCCAGCTAGACTGTCTGTCTCCGGATCTGGCTAGTTAGCTAGCTAACTTGTCCAGAGACTGACGAACTAGGTAGCTAGCGCTCCTCCCGGTGAAGTAGTCTCCTTGTGGCGAGGAGTGAGCGCTGCAAAGATAAATTGAGGGTGTATAAATCTTTGGATGCCTATAGTTAACTATCCTTCAGTAAAGTCAGTCAAAAAGAGAGTCGTACAATATCGGCGAAGCGTTTAGAGACGGAGAGAAAGGGTTGCTAATCTCAAAATGTCTGTGATATCTCGATTCTGGCACCCTACAACACAGCAAGACATTTTCAATGTGTAACTTTAGCCCACTGCTACTTTTTTGCCTCCAGCTAACATCGTGACGTAATCATGACGTCGACACAAAAAGGGTCTATAGATCCCCCAAAATGTTACACACTGTTCCTTTAAACAAAAGTTAGTTTGGCTGCAGTGTAAACAGATACGCTAGCTGCTCTTCTGCTGTATTAAACCTCACCTGCTGATACCACAGTAGTCGATTTAGCTGTGGCAAAATCAACCAGAACTGAAATTTTGAGGATTACAACTTTAAAGAAGGATAACGCTGGCGGTAAACTTGGGAGAAAAGACCCACAGTTGGCCTCGTGCCATCAGTGTGTGTTGCAGTAAATTGGATTCTTTGTCGAGGGAGTTACATAACAAATCAAGTAGTAATCAAGTATAAATATTATTTGCTCCAGCTGGAAAATGGAGAGGCTTCATTGAATTATATTACATGCACATTTTCTGTTATGATCAATTCACTCTTATTACAACTTTTGTGTGCAAGGAGAAAGAACATTAGCTGTATTTCCAGTAAACTCTTAATGGCCATTATGAGAGTTCAGTGGATGACTTAACACCATATTTCTGAGAAGTGTGGGTAAAATAACACTGTAGAGTCAGACACTTTAGGTGCATACAAGCGTATAAAACAGCAGCTACATCACTCAGAAATGGAGGTGTGTGCAATACATTATATGAGCTGCTTATCTGAGGCTACGCTGGAGCGATGCGAGTGTGTTATTCATGCGTTTTAGCTGTGCATGTGTGAGGGAGATACGTGTAGTCGTGTGTATCATATCTGGCTCTGTTAACACACAAATCTTACAGACAGCGACATTGTTCATCTCAAACACCAATAAATAAACTGTGAGTGTGTGCTCCTTGTGAGGATGTGAGGACTTTTCATTACGGCAGCCCTCACATTCGCTGCTTTTTTTTAAACAAAAAGAGGATTGAAAAGCTGAAACAGAATGAGTAAGCATGGCAGAGACGCAGCGTTAAGTAGTGGAGCATGTTAACGATGTACACAAAGAGCTAAAACTGCTCACATACATGATGATAACAATCCAATCTAAACTATCACTCTCCACCTCTTCTCATCCATCATTTGCTGTTTCACTCGTGCTTCTTTTTCCTGCACTCTCAGAAGAATTAAACACATGAAGGGAGAAGCCACTTTGCTCGTCAGACGCCAAGCAGAGATTGAGCGAGGATGTTATTTTCTTTCCGTTATCTTTTTTCAGTGGCAGACTGTGTAATGTTGATGGTAATTGGACCGAGTCTAAGAGGATGAAAACTCTCATCAGAGCTCGCATGGCGTCTGTGCCAGATTCAAGGTTTAGAGGAAAGTTTATCTTCAAAGTTTGAGAGGAAGTAACTTTTGGATTTCACAGATAAAACACAATCCGTACTCCATTGTGGATTGTTCACATACAGTATGAACACTCACACGTGCATATAGGTATATGTACACAGGTGGTTTGATTACCTGTTGTTGAGGATAACAGGCAGCAACAGGTCCTGTAGAGGGAGCCATTCATCTACTCTGCACCTCCCCGACTCGCACATCTCCTACACACATAAACACAAACATATCTGAATCATCCAACATTAGTGCTCCGCTAAACAAAGTGAGGACAATTAAAAAAAGTTTGCAGGGAAAACATTTAATTCCAACTATTATTTGCGCAGCCCATTTCCTGTTATTATTGCCATGTGATAACCTTCAGTTGCCAGTTTACTAGGTACACCCATTCAACAGATGGGCAATAAATGCTTCCTTCATGAAGGTTATAATGCTCCATTATTGTTGAAACAGTTTGAGAGATGTGTTGAATCAACTTTATGATCATTTTGGAGGCTGCAGTTTGTGGTTGTCTTGAACTACAGCTTATTGCATTATATTGAGAGATATGTAATCTTAAACCTCACCTGTTCCTCTTAGCTTCCCCCCTAGGGGTTTTATATTAACTATGATTTCATAGTAATTCCAGTTGCTTTGCTTTATATATATTTATTCTTCCTATTTGGACGCTTTTAATTGCATGTTTCTTGTGTAAATTGTGATTGTTTTACCCTTTGTGTGAAGCACCTTGAGATTTTGCTGTATTTTAAAGAGTGCTATATAAATTTAATTCATTATTATTATGATCTTGTTCCTGGACAAACACAACTGGAAGCAAATCTGGCTCTGTTCAAACAAACGTTGGCCGACAACAAAGCTCCCAAACCATGCCTGAAACTTCTAGTCCTACTTGTGGACAATATCCTGTTGGCCAAACGCGACTACAGCAGCCTACAAGTGACCTGCCAAGGTGCAAACTATCCTGCCTCTGCCAACAGGGATAAGTCCCTCAAGTACAAATAGACTTAATCATTACAGTCAGGCAGTAAATATTCAGGTCAAGAAATAGTTTCTTTGGCTTCTTTGGGGAGTTGGGCTCAAACTGAACATGCTGCTGCGAAGCAAATGATCCATCTGAATCGAGTCCAGTTTTTTTTTAAAGTCACTTGAGTTGTCTTACAATCTTCTACATGTTCTTGGAATCTCAATATCAAATATTGTATGCCCTTTTATCATTTAAAGTGACAGTAGGCATATATTTTTGGCATCATTGGGCAAAAATTCCACAATAACCTTTCAGCATATTGTAATTCAAGCATTCAGAGAGAAAACTAGACTTCTGCACCTCCTCATGGCTCTGTTTTCAGGCTTTAAATGATCTAGCCAGTGACGGGAGACTTTGACCAGTCACATGTCATTTCAGAGAGAGAGAGCGTTCCTATTGGCTGTGCTCCAGCTGGTGGGCGGTGCTTGGTATTTCCTCAACAGATCTCAACATGGCTGCAGGGTCACAAACTTTCTCATTTAACAGCTAAACAGTACACTACAAGCTGATTCTGAGAACATTTGAGGAGAGAAAAAGGCATTACAGTAACAGAATATTGATTCATATTTGATCAGCGCTGCCTAGTTTGACCGTTCGATCGGAGTTAGGGTGTTAGAGTGATTGACAGCTGCTCAGAGACGGCAGACTCCAGATCAGCTCTGATTGGTTGTTTTCCTCCGGTCTGTGAAATCTTGCAGATGCCATTCGGAGCACTGGAGGACACCAGATTACCTGTCTCATGCACTACTGTCAGGATATAGTGACCGTTTTATAAAAATAACTTGTTTTTAAATCATATTTGCTCCATTTCTACCTACTGCAGCTTTAATTTTAAAGGGTTACAAGCCAAAGAGGCTGAGAACCGCTTCTGTAAATGATAAGCTGGTCTTTGATGATGTGCACCTTGAGAGAAAAGGGCTGAGCGAGGTGGATCCTCACACTTCCTCCCGGTCTCCTCCAGAGTAGAGACCACAAGCACCGCAACGCAGAGCTCAAGCCAACCTGTGAGAATATGTAACACACACACACGCACACACACACAATCATAAGAGTGATACACACAGAGAGTTGTATCGTAATGAGGCCTTGCCTTTAGGAGAGACATTACAGCAGCAATACCACTAATGAGCAGGATCTATGAGCAGCACTAAGATAAATAGCCGGCCTGAGAGTGTCGGTACTAGAACTGTGTGTTCAGTACTGTATGTGTACTGTGTGTGAATGACAGGACAAAATGATGAGGCAAGGACCTTATTATGGCAATTAACCGAAAGCTACACCCACTCTCCAGTATCGTCTCAAAGTGCAGATAACGGAGGGCGAGACTAATGGAGACTAATAACAAATGAAATGCAAACCTCAACTAATCAACCAGCGCTGGCTGGTGAGAAATTAGAGAGCAAAGTTGTGAAACAAGACTTTCAAAGCTGCACTCTGGATCATTACAGGCAATTTAGTTTTTCCTCTGAACCAGGATAAGATGAAATCAGATCAAATCCAGACAACTGTGCCCCCCACCACAATATTCTGAGCATTTGTTATGTAAAAAAACACTGACAAACCAACATTATTACACTGTAAGTTATCAAGGTGTATGTGTATTTTGTTGTATTTCCATATTTGTAGTGTATCGTGGTTTTATGATACTAAAAGCTGTATTTTTTAATGCTGTACATGTAAAAGCCCAACTAGGGACGAGGCTTGCTGCGGTGGTCGGTGTTACGGGTGTTACACGGTGGTCGGGCATACACCGATTACATTACGTACCCACCGCCACCACAGTTGTTTTGCTTTTTTCACAGAAATAAAACCCATTTAGTTCATTTTCGCGTAACGGTGCCGTGTTATCAATACATAGTCAGACGAAGGACGCTACAAACTGAAAGTGAATGTCATCTTTTCTTGTAAAATGTCTGGTGTAAAAGTTTATTAACCGGTGTCTACTGGGGACAAGAGTTGAAAATGAACAATAGCTATGAACTTTGTCCAGCACATCAGTTTCATGCTCAGTATTGAAACTACTAGTGCAGCGGAGTAGGCCGATCGCTTGGCTCCCGGTAGCATCCCAGTATAGCTGCTCACAGCGTTGTCGGGGGGCTCGTGCCCGTTCGTAAAGCGTGGCGGTTCTGAGTTGATGCTTGGCTCTAAGAAGTGCTGCTTGCAGCATTGTTGAGAACCGCTCATGGCTTGTTGACTCCAGGGAAGAGAAGTGTTCGGTTGAAATGTCAGTATATCCAGCAGCAAAACTGAACTGCAGTCAATGAGCCGCGATCTGCCCGCTGCAGACGACACGCTGGACTCAGTGTGCTGTTTGTATGTACCCGTGGACGCACATACAACTATCACTGGATTACTTTGATACTTTGAAATATGGTTATTTTCAGGCAAGTTATGATGTTATGACGAGCACTTTTTCCCCGTGATTTCTAATCATATTTATAAAGGGTTTATTAGTGTTGGACACAGGTTTGGAAATTACCAGCCAACAGCCAAACGCTGGTAAAATATGCAAGTGGCTGCCAGATGTGCTTCACCCACCAGCCCATAAAACAATGGTAATCTAGTGAGTGACTGGTAGGATTTTGGATTTCAACAGCCACAGTGGCAGGTGGAAAAAAAAGTTAATTTCCAACCTTCGATGGACATCAGAGATACTTGACATCCTCGGGAAGTCTAAGTGACACTTAATCTAAAAAGATGTGCATCGTGTCCGTGTTGATTTGACTGAGTTATGACTCTGAATGAGTATGATCGTGTCACGGCTTCTGCTGCAGCTAAACTACGAGAACTAACTTCCTGTTGTTTTTAGAACACCGGCATGTATCTGTCCCTTTCACCTCACGCAGTATCTTTGCCTCAAGTCTCTGCGCCGCCGCCGCGCCCCGAGGAGGCGCACCTAACAGTTTGAAAACGGCTGCGTTAAAAACCAAACCTGTTCACTTGCTCCTGAGGACGTGACAGATGGCTCGTATTAAGTGTGTGTGTTTGAAATCGAGTGTTTACACGCATCCACCTGTGTGTTGGTGTCGGGCACGCAGTCGTAGGAGATGCCAACAGGGACCAGACTGACGTCGGGGACAGATCCCTCTTTGATGAGTTGCCTGATGCGAGCCACCCACTGGCCACCGCGGCCAGACTCCGCCGACACGCCGACACTTAGCGCCTGACCCTCATGGAGCAGCTCACGTAGCAGCTGAGGAGGGAGGAGAGAGAAGAATGGCAAAGGTCTGAAAAGTCTTGGCAGTAGGGGGAGCGATTAACATAAAATGCCTGTCCTGCATTTCTAAAATATACATAAGCATTATAACGAAGCAGACCTAGGAGGGAATACAAAGAGGCAAGAAGACAAAGTGTGGAGGGCAGCAGAGGGAGCACAAGTCAAAAAGCAGGAAGCCGGCAGGATAAAGAGCAGAAATAAAAAGCCACTGTGGGGGACACTTCATGACATCCAGAGACACTTCCCCTGCCCCGAGTACCGTTTTCACCTCACAGACAAGGGAAATTCAATTACCATTGAACAGCAGCTAAGCAGGCCTACACTTAATAAACAATAAAGGTCTATTAACATTGAAATTCAACCAATAAACAAGCCTGCTTTCACACACACAGCAGATATGCTTACTCACATAAATGGTCAATGAAAAAAAAGCTGCGTCACTCATAAACAACCTGTTTATGTTCCACTGGAGCTGCCGTCTGCTAGATTAATGTCAGACTGAGCCGTTTTATTGAGCTGTATAGCACAATATTGATCTTAATAAAGCCAGTAACTCCTCCAAATGAAATACGTCTTTAGGCAAACTGATACAAAGCACAAAAGAGCTCCCTTGCTAGATATAAAGACAGGAAGATATTAATGATGAACAGGTGCTGATCAGTAAACAGGAGCACAGCTAGGAGAACAAAGAAGAGGAATAGATGCAAGAGACGGGAGAGAGGAGGGAGCCATTAATGCAGACCACATTAATCTACAAAAAAAATGGCCAAAAAACACAAATTACCTTCCCATAAAAATAGAAACAACCTGCTCAGACCTGCCAAGCGCACACAATCAAGTTAACCACCGTTTTTCTCCTTTCTCCGCCCTCTCCCCCGATGCTTTGTCACTCCAGCCAACTCCAAAGCTACAATCTCTGTAGCCAAACTCGAGCCCCTTGGTAATTTTGAGAATGAATAGAGAGTGGGATGAGGCCGGGGAAAAGAGGGAGAGGTGGGGGGAAAAACACAGGTTGTTTTCTAACCGTGATAACACTCCACCGTGGAGTGAAATGAAAAGCGTGTGAGAGCATGAATTGAACCGAATGCACAAACGTTAAACAGCCAAATTACAAGGACAGGTATCTTTTGCTTACCCTGCAATTTTATGTAATTACCTGCTGTCTGTGAGGGGTTTTTTTTCAGCAAAATGCATTAACAACGTGTTTTCTGATTCGTGGCCCAGAGCTTCGTTTTCCATCTACTAGTAAACAGAATGTTTACGGGTTCATATACGCTGCTAATGAGGAACGGCTCCAATTGTCAGGCTGGCAAGGTGTTTTTACGGTTGGTGACCAACAGGGAACACAAAACCTGAATTAGCTTCTGACGGTTGAAGGGAGTATTTGTATGTGTAAACAGTTGTTGAGTCTTTTGTGGCTCAAAACTGTTCTTAAGTGATTTAGTACAGTTTAATCTGAACACAAAGTCCGTCTTTGGGTTGGTTGTTGGTGGGAAGAAGTGGTCATCGCTGACCACAAGCTCCAGACGAGGCTAATGGCTAAATTAGCTTCATGAGGCTTCTCCGAGTGCGTCTTCAATTGAAAGTTATTCCTAAAAATAGGGATGCACCGATACTGATATATACTATCAGTACAATATATATATACAATATATACTGGAATTTGAATTCCTGTTTAAATATTGACCAATTTGTTGCTGCATTAAAAAAAGTTTACACTGTAAATAATTCCTGTTAAATGTGAAGATTTTTTACCAAGTTGTTGGTGCACGATTTTTTTTTTTAATAATAAATAACAATTCACTAAATGATATATTATATATATCTATGTTTTTATTTGTTACATTTTGTTTTACAAAGTTCTTAAAGCAATGTTTAAGTCAAGCCTGATGTTGCCTTACATATAAAATAATGATCCCAGTCACACAGTGAGGCATACAGCTTATTTATTACACACTGGGTATCGGCCGATACCCAAAGCCCAGGTATCGGTATCGGGACTGAAAAAGTCGGATCGGTGCATCCCTACCTAAAAATAAATCTTAGATTTTCAGCCAAGCTGCTGGCGTGGCTCTAGGGATGGAAATGTTGGTGTGTCAGTTGGTCGGTCCACCACTTTGGTCCAGACTCAAATATCTCAGCAACCACTGGATGGGTTGCCATGACATTTGGTGCAGATATTCCCCCTGAGGACGAACTGTACTGTACTGACTTTTGGTGATTTGTGCCACCATGAGGTTGACATTTATGGTTTGTCGAGAAATATATGCCTTTTCATTGCCATTCTGTTGCTAGGGCAACAGCTTTGGTCCAAGCTACTGTATTAACAAACATTGCAACAGGATATATAAAGGGAACCATTCTGAATGTTTATGTTGTCAACTTTGAAAGGGTCTATTTGATAGAGCAGTGGTTCCCAACCTGTATTGTACCCCCCCTACTTGTATCTAAGACAAGCTGAGCCACCCCGACATCTTCAAAAAAAAATTACAAATCCTTGAACAAAATCCTCAATTTGAATAAAGTGGGCAGACAAGAATTGCCTTATGTATAAAGGTGTACCAATGAATGAGCCTACGGGTGGCCAGAGAAGGCCATCCTATCCGAGAGTATAACTCACAGTGGTGAGTCAGAGCTTTACATTTGGTAATGAACCTCAGAGAAGCATGGTAAGCTGTGTCAACCACGGGAAGACACTGAGCACAGGGATGCATGTATAAAAGAGTCCAACACAGGTAAAAAAAGTGGCGGCAACAAGTCGCTTTTTTACATTAAAAGAAAAACTTATGCCGAAAATAAAAACCTATGTTTAAACTCAGCTTTTTCACCTCATCTCAAAACCCTCAAAACACACGTCAGACTTACGGAGGTGATGACAGGTGAGTACAGACTGTCCACCTCAGCATCCAGCTCAGTTGTTGCAGAAGGTGGCAGCAGGATCACACCTACTCTCTGCAGGATGGATCTATAGGATAAACAGAGGATACTGTATCTCAGACATAATAACGAGTTTAATTTAAGAAGCCTGGAGCGATGATTCATCTCAACACGGTGTCTGCATGCATTATTTGTGGGGGGAGGGTGTGTTTACTTCTACGCTTCTCTGTGTGTGTGTGTTTGTGTGTGTGCATGACTATACCTTAAGGAGGAGCTGTTGATGCGGAGGGGACACACAGTGTACGGGACTCTCAGGTTGTGACAGAAGAGCACCAGAGGGATGAGAGCACAGTCCACGACGCTCTGACGCACGTACACGTAAACCAGCAGAGATCCCTGAATCACAGAACAGAGGCAGCTTTAGATAAACCGGATTCCTCACATTGTCATGCATTATGGAGAACAATGGTGGACTGTGCAGAGGTGGCGCACGGATTAGGAGTGTGGCCTCATATTCAATCAATATTATAATCAAGCTCCACCAGCTTCAGATGGTATCGGGAGAATGGAAGAAAACACATTGATAATTTAAAAGCAGCAGGGATACAAATCTGTACAATCTTATTATTTTTACACTCTAATTTAAGAAAGATGTAGGCAGAGATTAAGTTTATACGTGGGGAGTATGTTTAAGTGACTGTATGTACTGTAGAGGATGGCAGCATACTGTGAGTGTTTTGTTTCAAGGTCAACAACGGCTCTATCATTCTGTACAGTATGTGGCCCTTTATCGTTTTTTTTATTTGCTTTTATTTTCCATTAAAATGTGGAGATGAAGAGCTACTATCGCAAACTCATTTATATATGGAGTGAAGTCAAAGCGGACAGATAAAATATGATTGTACTTTTGTGGATGTGATCGTGTCACTACAGTAAAAAAAGCAATAAGGTTTGCAATAAAAAAACATGCAAGTAGTCGGAATATTGCTTCTTATAAAGACATGATAAAAACTTATTTATTACTTTTTTATTTTTGTTTATCAGTTTTTTATCTATCTGGCAAACCTATCACAAAAAAGACTCTCAGTTATGGTTTATCAGTTACAATGACATCATATGAATTTGTTTTTGTTAGGGCTGTCAATCGATTCAAATATTTAATCGCGTTTAATCGCATGATTGTCCATAGTTAATCGTGATTAATCGCAAATTAATCGCACATTTGTCTGTTCAAAATGTACCTTAAAGGGAGATTTGTCAAGTATTTAATACTCTTGTCAACATGGGAGTGGAAAAATATGCAAATGTATGTATATATTTATTATTGGTAATAAATTAACAACACAAAACAATGACAAATATTGTCCAGAAACCCTCACAGGTACTGCATTTAGCATAATACAATATGCTCAAATCGTAACATGGCAAACTCAAGCATGGGCAAAGTGGGCATGTCTGTAAAGGGGAGACTCGTGGGTACCCATAGATCCCATTTTCATTCACATATCTTGAGATCAGAGGTCAAGGGACCCTTTTGAAAATGGCCATGACAGTTTTTCCTCACCAAAATTTAGCGTAAGTTTGGAGCGTTATTTAGCCTCCTTCCTGACAAGCTATTTTTAATCTATCAATTCGTCCGTAATAAGTCCACAGTAAATAAAACAGTTAGTTTGATGAAGACATGTAAGTCATGGCGAGACTGTCACATGAAACAGTCCCTCGTTATACTAATTCATGTTTGAAATAAATGTGAGATTACAAGCCGAAAATAAAGACAATCGGATTATACATTTGAGGGTAAATTGAGAAACCGGATAAATCAAGAACTGAACCCATTGTTTACACGGTCGCCCTGTTTACACGCTTCAAAAATGCAATGGACAGATTAAAAATAATCCAGAAGACAATATTAGACAAGACAATATTCACATGGTGTTAGAAAGAAAGAAGTTGTTTTGCCCTCATTTACATAATAGACTGCATTTCAGTGAGATCTAAACTAAACACATAGTTCACTGAGTTCCTTCATGTCCATCTTCAACCTCTGCAACAGCAGCCCGACTCAGACTTATTTACTTGTATTTATTTAGTCAACCGTGTAATTAGAGTTGTGTAGTCTTCAGTAAAAAACTGACAATAATTAAGTATAACAAGGCAAGTAAGAGAAACTTGAAAGTTTTTGGTGTTTTTTACAGACTTTTAAAAGTATTCATACACTGACTTCAGTGAAAAATATCTTTATATTTGTCTTTACCTTGAAATGCGTTGTAGGGGGGGGGGATGTGTACACACAGGGCTGTAGCTGTTTACCATCTCATTAGACAGCTGAGCACATCCTGAGTGTGGCTGTGCAAAACATCATTCTAGTGTAAATGTGTAAATACAAAGTGAGCTTTCCATGTTGTGCAGGAAGAGTTGACACCCTTTGGGGTAGCAGTTTGTGGCACATTTAATCATCTGTGAATAAAAAAAGTTAGGACATTTCTTTGCATATGCATGCGTGTGTTTATAGATGCTTGCACCTCTTGGGAGGCTCTGTGCAAAGCCGGCAGATGGTTGAGGTTAACTTGAACGCTGCCAAACACGGAAGAAAACGTCTTCAGCATCACCCAGATCAGGAATCTAGCCAGGAGAGGAGAGTGGGTGGAGATATGTATAGAAAGAAGAGGAGAAAAAAATTAATGACTGGAGAAGATAAGGAGGAGAGGGGGACAATATACACAAGGGAATAATAGACACATGACGGTGAGGCTCAGAAATAGACGGCAATAACGTGATGTCGAGCAGAAGGGAGCTTCTGCAAAGAGAGTGTGACAACATGTAAACGAGATAGATGGGAGCGAGACAACGCGGGGAGAAGAGGGGTAAGGTCGAGAAAGAAACTGATGACACAGGGAAGAAGCGAAATGGAAAGCGATAAAGAGAGGGGAGTGGGAGGGTGACAGCTGGAGATAGAGACGAAGGCAGAGGCTGTAAATGAGGGAGAAGGAGAGAGGGAGAGAGAGGACAAGAAAAACAGCACAGGGCAGATTTTGAAGAGAGATTCCTAAAGACTAAAAGAAAAGCTAAAAAGTTTATTTAAAGCCACAAGTTTTCACACCGTTTCTCCAAACATTTGCAGAAATCTAATACCGTCTGTGGCAGCAGGAAACGGCTCCCTGACAGAGTCATGGCACCCAATTTCACTTTAAAATACACGCTTCTTTTCACCGGGAGCGATCAAAATTAGGGCTGCACAATTAATCAAATTGTCCCCTAGTGTCCTCGCTGGACCTGGTGGACATGTACCGCTGGATTTAACATTATAGACATGACCACTGACTATTTGTGTAACAATTTAGCCATAAATTCACAGACTGACCAAACACGGTCCAGACATATACTCGGTTTTGACCGAGTCTTGTTCTTACTGTTCTGCCAAAGAGAAGTAATTTTTGTGCATCCAGCGTCCCAGATGAATGTAAATGTCCTGCTCATTTTCTGCACAGACAACTTTCATCAGTTTAATCATCAGTTCTTGGATGAAAGCCTGTCTACATAAAAACAGGAGCATTTCAGTAAGAAAGAAACTGTAATGCTGCTATCAGTGACAATAAGCTAACATTGAACTATGTAAATCAGGTTAGAAATCATATTCTTGGTCAACATTGGATGAATTTGGCGACTATGGAGTGCTGCTTTGTTTTGTTTGTTTAGTTTTATTGCTCTATGAATTGTCTCTGAATTCCCTACAGCTATGAATCCCGCTTTGAGACTGGCTTCTTCTTCACAGTAACAGCAGCTGATGCCCTTGGGTACGGTACTTTAGGGGATAAAGCTGGCAGTATTCTGTTCTTTTGTTATTGTCAACAAATCCCATGAAAGAGACCCAAGGCCAAAAGTCCGTCTGTCAAAACATTCCGACTCCTCCAGCCTGTCTGTCGCTCTCACTGCCAAGTCAAGTCAAGTTTATTTGTGTAACACGTTTAAAAGCAACTGGAGTGCCGTACAAGTTGAAGAGAACAGCGAGTAAAATATCATCAGCAAAAGCAACAAAACAACAACAGGTTGCAACGGAAAAATACAAGACAATATTATGATATGTGCAGAAATCTTAACCTTTGCACTATTTGTATTGTTTGCACTTAAAGAACACAACATTTTTAGTTTATCTTATTTTATTGCTGGTTGGGGCGTTTCACTCTTAGATAACCAAACAGATTCTGCCACGTTCTCCCTGAGCCAATCATATCGTTGCAATCAACTTTTAAAAACTGTTCTCCTCTCTGCTGGTGTCAGCGGTCATTTCAGTACGAACCGACGCCACCCGCCTCCACCCCATCACCTGCAGTCTTCATCATATTCAGTGTCCAGTCCTGCTTCACATCCCTTCATCAGATCTTCAGCTACTGCCTTCACCACCACCACCAGTGTCTAGACTCCAGGGGGGAATAGACCTAATCTCACCACGGCGTCACGACCCCCTTTATATACTACATCACGATGGAGACTAATCGCCAAAGACTTTGCACTATTCTTCTTATCATGCACCATGTAATAAGGGGTAATATGGGGTCTCTCCTGATTGAAATATATTTATATAATATGTATTTATACACCTATTTTTCCCCACTACTTGTGTACATAACAGTCCTGTCTATTCCTCACTTTTATTTGTCCAGCTTTGTTGTCTTTGTCCCTAGCTTTTATATCTACTTCTGTGTAAGAGAGATGCATAAAACCGGAGTTAAATTCCTCGCATGTATGTACTTGGTGAATAAAAACTGATTGTAAGAGAAATTTCTAAATATAAAACTTTATAAAATACTAAAACTTTAAAGCATTAAAGCCACTAAGAGCAACCAAAGGCCTTTGAACATAAGTATGTCTTGAGGTTTGTCTTGTCAGTGGAGGGGGGAACATTTAATAGAAAGCGGAAAGCTATTCCAAGGATTTGGAGCTGCCACTGCAGAGACACGGTCTCCCTTACCCACCAGCCTCGACCGTGGAACAGCTAAAATCAATTGTTCTGAGGATCTAAGAGGCCTCGAGTTGGAGTAGCAGCAAAGATGTTCTGAAATGTGACAGTCCCGTCTCGTTGAAATCGTTGAGTGTCTTTATGCCTTAGTGTGATTTTACTGTGTTTAAGTTTTATGTTTGCGTTTCTTCTTCTGGAACTATAAAGATACTAAACCGAACATCACTATTTTTGCTTCGATCACACTGATAATAGAATATATCCTACTTATTTCTTGTTACTTCTAAGTGACAGGGTTGCATACTGCAGCTTTAAATCAATACATAAAAGTATTTTATGAATAAATAAGCAATAAAAATCTATCTTTGAACCTTGCCCTTTGCCCTTCGACCCACACACACATAAACACACACACAGACGCACCGTAAGGGGCCAGAGGAGATACAGGTGTTAATGAGGGGGAGGAATGGTGAGAGCTGCCGTCGGCCGTCTCCCCCCTCCGGCTCTTTATGCTCTGCTGTGAGCGCCTCCTTCACCCTGAAACGCACGGTCACAGGACACATCATAAAGCCTCTTTTGTGCTCCATGCAGACAAACACACGCCTTCCAGTACGACAACAACAACAACATCCCGGAGTAAAGAGGTCAGGTTACATAAAGGTTAAACTCATTTACACCGAAGGAGAGAAAACAGCAGATACAAACTGAAGACTCGGTGACAGACATATGGAAAGTGTGACGAGCCCAAACTTATCCCATTTCCCTCCATTCACTCTGCACAGACCCCGTGATGCCCTTCATTTTCTGTATCTTTGTTTGTGTCTCTTATCTCCCCTCCTCCTCTCCTCCTTTCTCTTCTTTCCCTCTCTCCAGAACTGCAGGGCCCGTTACATTTTCTCTATCTCTGCCTATCATTTATTTACTCTCCTCCGGTGTCTCTCCTACTCCTCCTCCTTCTCCTTCTCCTCCTCCTCCTCCTCCTCCTCCTCCTCCTCCTCCTCCTCCTCCTCCTCCTCCTCCTCCTCCTCCTCCTCCTCTCTCCCCTCAGGTACCTGTTGCTCTGACAGACTCTCTCCAGTCTGTTGCTAACAGGACTCGCGTAAACCTTGCACCCACTCACAAACAGCGCGCAGCACACCCTCCGCACCAGCCAGCCTCGATACCTACGATGCAAAACACACAATGCAGAGGCAGAAAATGTGCATGGGTGAGTGCGTTGGGACTGGAACAGTTTCTGAGTTGCTTGCCTGAATACTGTAGATATTGTGAATACCTGGTGTGTGTCTCGTTGACACTCAGCACGTTGTGAAAGCCAAGGGAAGAGTTATGTCCGAACTTCTTGCGCTACGCCGTGACAGAAAAGCACACACAGACAGATGACCTGGATGTCAACATCAACCCAGATCTAATTCATCTTATCCACCTTATTCTCTGGGGCGTTACTGTAGAAATGATTATGGGCGTAACTTCCGGTGAGGTAGCGGAAGTAGCAGTAAGCTAGTTAGTCCCGTAGGCTAACCGTAGTGGCTAACCAACAACGGCGCTTCTTTTGAAAAGTAATTTGCCTTCAATTTAGCAAATTCTGCTTCATTTTAAACAGATATTTAACTAACGTTAAATTTGTATTTTCTAAAATGTCCTTGTGGAGCTCTGGTACAACCAGACAAAGCTAAATTTGTGGCTTCAACATCAGTGTTTTGGACATGCACCCAAAACAAAAAGTTTCCATCGCCGACCTACAGACGAGGAATCCAGAAGAATGTGGCTGAGAAACCTAAACTTGAAGAGACCACCCTAAACCCCGTATATGTGTGCTCATTTCATTTAGTCAACCCGTATCCTACTTTGTGGTTGGGCTACGAAAGACCACCGGAGAAGAGACGTCGGGTCCTTAAAGGACTGACAGCAGTGCCAGGAGAACATCAGGTATGATTTCATGTGTAGGGAGGACACAGCATCGTAGCGTTGGTTTAATGACAGCCAGTTACTTTGACTGTTTTCTGTCTCTACTGTGTCTAGAAAAAAAACAAACCTTGTTACTGTGGAAGTACTGATCTGCCTCAGAGCTTTTCAGATTGTTCATCGCTTCACCGTCTGTAGCAACGGAGTCAATAAAGTAGCTAAATATGCTAGTGTAGGTTATCTGAGGCCACTTCTTCAGGTCGTCCTCCCATCACTCCATAGTAGAAGGCAGAGCTAAGATCACATTATCCTGTTTGAGGTGCAACAGGTGGTGCTCACACATGTTTTACTAGATTTTTTAACAGAATCGCTTTAGGAGAGAGGATTAGCGTAGTGTTACCAAGGAAAACGCTGAAGTTGCGCCCATAATTCATGCAAAGCATCATGGGGGCTAGGAATAAGGTGGATACATGCAGCTGAAGGATGCTATCTGAATGGGGGCATCTATGAAAGCATCTTTAAATTCACTAAAGAAGCTTAATGTGTCATGTATGGTCAGTATATTCTCAGTCAGTCAATTGAATTTGTCGGATGGTATCAACATGCAGCCTTTCCTCTGTCATTTCATTAGTCTACCTCTCCTCTCCTCTCCTCTCCTCTCCTCTCCTCTCCTCTCCTCTCCTCTCCTCTCCTCTCCTCTCCTCTCCTCTCCTCTCCTCTCCTCTCCTCTCCTCTCCTCTCCTCTCCTCTAACCTTCTCCGACCTCCGCGCTGCTCTACACTCACCAGACTGTCGGGGGTGCACTGGTGGCAACACTGGCCAACAGTCGGTCTGAACTTGCCCAGACAGGGAGGAACCGTCTTCAGCTTTTTCTTGATCTTCATTTCCCACGACAGCTGAGAGGGAAAAGAAACACAAACAAATGAATTGAACAAACAAGGTGTCACATACACCGGGACCGCATCAACAGGTGTCTCTCTTATATTGTCCACCCCAATTATATCGAAGCTAAATAACAGAAACGCCTCTGTGAACTACATCCTCCAGCCGTAGAGTCAATCAACACCTCTCTAAAGGGCTGTCCACATGTTGCGTCTAAAAACGCGTGGAAAACGCCAGCTGTGCCGTTTTCATGCTTTTATCTAAGGTGCATGGGAGGTTGCACTCCTGTCTCGTAACTAAGCAACCAAAACCTGTGCGCTGCGATGATGATGATGAATCTGCTGTAATTTAGCAGTAAAAGCCTCACTGACTAAACAGGAGAGACTTCATTTTCAGTGGAAAGCAGTAGACTATTTGTAAAAACCACATTTCCCTGTTCTTTCACTGCATCATTAATATAAACCAGTGTTTCCCTTAGGGGGCGCCAAAGATCACAGTGCGCCAGGATTTGTCTGCTCTGAGGTTGTCAAAATTAGATTTGCGAAAATCATAATAACACACTTACTGGATAATGTATACAAAAGTCTGTATATTAGAGCTGTCAATTAAAATATTTTTTATATCTGTCCAAATGTACCTTAAAGGGAGATTTGTCAAGTATTTAAAACTCTTATCAACATGGGAGTGGACAAATACGCTGCTTTATGCAAATGTATATATATATTTATTATTGGAAATCAATTAACAACACAAAACAATGACAAATATTGTCCAGAAACCCTCACAGGTACTGCATTTAGCATAAAAAATATGCTCAAATCATAACATGGCAAACTGCAGCCCAACAGGCAACAACAGCTGTCAGTGTGTCAGTGTGCTGACTTGACTATGACTTGACCCAAACTGCATGTTATTATCATAAAGTGGGCATGTCTGTAAAGGGGAGACTCGTGGGTACCCATAAAACCCATTTTCATTCACATATCTTGAGGTCAGAGGTCAAGGGAGCCCTTTGAAAATGGCCATGAAAGTTTTTCCTCGCCAAAATTTAGCGTAAGTTTGGAGCGTTTTTTAGCCTCCTTCGTGACAAGCTAGTATGACATGGTTGGTACCGATGGATTCTAGCTTTAAAAATGAGCCTGCTACAACCTAAAGAACGCAAGTTGCAGTCCTAGTTTAAACCCGGTATTTGTGCACAGTTGCAGATAAAGATCTGGCTACAGTAATATTAATATTAGTATTATAGTATTTGTAGAATTAGATTCCAGTGGCAGCTGCGTACGATTGTTTCTGACTCATTTTATCCAAACATTTCCAATAAATCCAGAGCGATGTTAAGTCCAAAAGTCAAAAAGATTTATTATTGAAAAAAGAAAGATGTAACTATTTCAAAACATTTTTTATCTGACGAAATATTCTGCTTCGATCCATATTTGTTAACGTTTGACCTTTCAAAAACAACATCAGCTTTTCTTCAAGGCAAACAGGTTGGGAACCACTGGCATAAGCCGCGACTCCAAAATAAGGTCAGGGGTAGAATCTGATTACTGACCTGCTGCATTTATACAGAGTCACAGGTTACTGCGGTCTATGTAAACATGTCCTCTACCTGTGTAACCTGACAGGAACCTGGTCTCTCGTGTGCACGCACGTACTGTCTGACAAGCTGAAAAAAAAATGGCAAATTACTGTCTGCGAGCTACGTTTGATTTCACCAGCTCTTCAGAAATATAACAGCGCTGGTAAAGAAGAAATAGCCATTTTAAATGCTTCAATTCTTTGCTCTTGATTTTGCGTTTGTGATTGGGTTAACTCTGAATCCATGGGAGGATGCAACTTCCAGTGCTGTAAATATTAATACAGGCCCCATGTGAGACCTGGTATCAGGCAATCAGTGCACATCAGGTATAAACAGCTCACAGGCCCGACTGTGTACTGTATACTAATCAGACTTAAGGTCTCCTGTAGCATGTCGACCGCTGGTCAGACACACAAATTTTTGTGTTATGCAACGCTGCCCGTTAATTATCATGCAGTGTGTGTGTGTGGGCCGTTACTGTGTCTGAAATGAAGTGTTAGTTAGGATTCAAACTGATTACCCTCTTTAGACGAAATGAGCTAATGAATCTCCTAAAATCAATAACACTTTCTCCAGGTTGAATGATGATGATGGATTCCAGTTAACAGAGCAGCTGACTGAATCAGTGCCTTGCCAAGAAAAGGTCGATTTAAAGACAAAAGATTACTGTAATGACAAAGCCTAGATCAAACTATCAATAATTTAAATGATCATACTAGTTCAGAGGAAAGGTAGGAAGAAAAACAAGGCCTTGAAGGTCCTGAGATACAGTAGAGGGTGTTGTATGATGTATAGGAGTAAAGCCCCTTGAGGCTAATTTGTGATTGGGCTGTATAAATAAAAATGACTTGAAGTAAAAACAGTGAATTATTCAGGTGTGTAGGCAAAGGTTATCAGGTTGAAACCACATACCAGCATGTGTGTTAAATAGGGCTGTCAATTAATTAATCGCATGATTGTCCGTAGTTAATCGTGTCACTACAGTTAAAAAAAAGTAATAAGGTTCGCAATAAAAAAAAACATGCAAGTAGTCGGAATATTGCTTCTTATAAAGCCATGATAAAAAACATTTTTATCATTTTTTTTATTTTTTTTTATCATTTTTTATCTATCCGGCAAACCTATCCCCAAAAAAGAATCTCTGTTACTAGTTTATCAGTTAGACATCATATGAATTTATTTTTATTAGGGCTGTCAATCGATTAAAATATCTAATAGTGATTAATCACATGATTGTCCATAGTTAATCGTGATTAATCGCAAATTAATCACATCATATTTTTGTTGGGCTGTGTAAGTACTGAAACATTCTTCTCATTGAGTAGGTAGTTGTATAGCAGCTGAAAAGGCTTTTGAAGCAGTCATTTAAAAAAAAATATATTTTTCATGTGATGATTTCATGTTTCATAAATTTGTATTATTGAATTTGTGCTGATTGAAATGCTGAATGAGTTTAAAACAGCTCAGTTATTTTATTTCATAATGAAGAGGTCTTTATTTGACTGGCACAAAAGGGGAACAGAAACAAAATAAACAAAAATATTGGTATCGGCCCAGAATTTTGCAATCGTGCATCCCTATTTAGGAGTAATGTATTTATAGAACAAACAACGAGTTTGTTATCCATCCCCCTGGCATTCATGGCGACAACAAGACTCTGGGAAGTCGTCGTGTCCAATGTTGTTAGTCAAGATAGAGTTACATCACCCAACTCCCCGTAAAACCACAAAGTGTTAATTTCTATTTGCGTCCGGATTAAACAAACAAGATATCACGTGTTAATTTGTGAGGTTTAGAGGTGCTGGTGGCCTTCAGCTAACCTGTCTTTATGCTAATCGCCTACATGACATTAGACTGGTAAATAAGCATATTTCCCAAAAGGTCAAAGTATTCCTTTAAAACATCTCTTCATTCTCTGCTGGATCAGAATGACTCAGCGATGCATCACATCCTGTGATTTGGTAAACATCAAACAGAATGGAGCACATGTCGGCCGTGCATGTTCTCTTGTGATTGTGAAGAACAAAGAGTCTGAGATTGGTGCGTACGGAGCAAAGTGGGAGACGACAGTGGGAGAGAGTCATGCAGGCAGCGTTCTTACAGCAGGTCTATTCTGTTGAATCGGTGGAAGGACCATGTCTTTGTTTATCCCGTCATTCTTCTCCTGCACCATGGTGAGCTCTCTGCAGACTTCTACTCAGCGACCTAACAAAGAGAAGATCAGAGTATATTACACAGTGTCGTGTTAAACAGTGAACATTGTGTTGAGTAAAAAAGGATTATTTGTGAGCACATGTGAATGCGAGTGGCCGTTTTTAGCAGCTTTACAATACAAGACCAATTTTGTGATTTTTTCAGCGGGCAGTGCTTTCAGAAAACGCTTCATCTCTCCAATTTAAGAAAATAAACCCATCCACTTGTGCACAAACAATCTCAGTGTGACATAAAATGTATTTTGTCCTCTGGTCCTTGCAGGGGAGAGTTGGCAGCCCTCACCGATCTATCACCATGTGCCCACAGCTACAATCTCACTCAACTAACCAGCACTTCTTCCAACCCTCCCTTCATTCTTTTCAGTTAAGGGAAAGTAGCTTCTTGCTGCCGGTTTCCTCATCGTTTTCCTCAAACTTTGCTTCAAAAGTTTTGTGCTCGCTTGTATGCAGGAAAGAATAAAACAAGGACAGAACTGCCATTAAGAGATTAGAGATTGAGAGAAACTCGAGGCCGTCTTTGCTCAGCCACGCACAGGTGGAGCACGGCAAACACTCGGTAGTGGGTTATAAATCATTAAAAGCAGGGTATATAGCCATCAGCTGAAAAACAGCTCTTATGTAAGTGATGCTGGTCCCCTCGCCCGCTCGGAAACACAGTAATGAGAGTTGGCAACGTAGGTCACAATGTAATTTGATCTAGCTTAAGCAGGTTACCTAATTGATAGCGTTGGCTGTGTCTGAGCTCGAATAAGTAATCATCTGAGATTAAGGTGGATTTAATACAGATCAAGAGGCAGCGCACACAGGAGAAAGCTACGGCAGTATAAAAGACATCATCCTGAGAGAGCCTCCCTCTAGTTTTATGAGAGGCTTTGTTTCTACTACAAAAGGATGAAGACGGAGCCTGCTGTCACTCTCTTCTAATAAATCTCTCTGTGGTTACACCCGTCACATTCACGAGTCTCATTAGGTTCAACTAGTGCAACTGGCTGTTCGGAACGGCCGAACAAAGAGTGTAGAAGCAAAGAGACGAAACCCCGTTTTTTTTTTTTTTTTACAACATTAGCCATTTCGGACTGAAAAAGCTTCTTATACTTACAATATTTTATTGTTCAGCACAGGCCATTTCAGTAGAATATGACAATAGAATAGAAATAATTTTGTTTTACTTTTGTACGTCCCTTTTTAGACGGATGTTTTACTGGCATCCGGTAGTCGCTTTCAGTCCAAAATGGCGGAAGTGTAGCTTTGCTGCTGGGTGCTGATGATGCAATGGAAAGAATAATTGAATATCATTTCTTGGCAATATACGTTCTTTGGGCCGATTGCTTGCCTCCCGGAAGTGATGCTTGCAGCGTTGTTGGGGGGCGTGCTCGTTCAGAGTACGCGGCCATTCGGAGCTCACTGATTCCAGGGCAGTGAAGAAGAGTTTGGTTGTAACGTATGTATATCCAGCATGCAGCAGCAAAAGAGAACTGCAGTCAAAGAGCCGCAGATGACATGCTCGACTCAGTCCGCAGAGCCCCGAAGCCCCCCGCCACTGCTGCTGCATAGAGCATTTTACAAGAAAAGATGACGGTCAATATATGTAGAGCCCTTACTTTGATCTCTAATGTTGGATGGTGCAATGCAGCGCACACCGGCTGTGAACGCTTCGTCCTCCACACCGCGATTACCTCATTAACGTTATGGTTCCATTATAGCATTGGGTTTAAATCTGAAATATTGCCGAATAGGCACTTTTGCTTTTCGCTTTGACACCAAATCCTCCGCCATCGTCTTGTCTGTCAACTCTCTCTCGTCCCGTGTGTGAAATCTGCTTCTCCGTGTTGAGACTCTATACGGAAGACACACTTTCACTTTCAGTTTGTAGCGTCCGTTGTCCGACTATGTATTGATAACACGGCGCTGATATGCAAAAATGAACTACATGGGTTTTATTTCGATAAAAAAAATCAAAACTGTGGGGACGATGGGCACGTAATGTAATCAGTGTATGTCTGAACACCGTGTAACACCGGTAACATCGGTAACACTGAATACCACGGCAAGCCTATAGAGCGCTATCGCTTGTTTATTCAAAGTTTATTAATATTGAATGTGTCGCGTGTCCAAATTAAACCAACTTCGGCACTGCACGTCCTCGGGTCCCCAGCAACACACACGCCAAGTGTGAAGTAGATCGGAGGGACGGTTCTCAAGATACGCCAAGGACACACACACATGCGTACATAAATACCTACAGACAGAGATTCCTCGCTTTACAGTTAGATGGGAGACTTGTCTTTTGCATCTGTGTCCTAATCTGTTAATCCCACTCTGCCCCATTAACTTTGCTAATTAAAACTTAAGCCGTCCCCCATGGGAGATGCTCCATTTCAACTGGCTCAAGTTCCCACATTCATTACCGACTCTGGTGGGAACAAAGGCATCGATAAGAGGGTCCCGGTGCTGCTGTGATGCTCCGCAGGTGCAGAGGGTGACGGAGGAGACGAGTCAGCAAAACGGGTAGCGTGTAACACTGTAAATTTAACAGAGATTCAGCAAAAGGCTCTAATGGGGTTATATAAGTTACTCCAGAGGGAATACAAGACGTCTAGAGACAGCAATATGCCAAGGCCCCTAAAAACAAAGACTTTCATTATCCTCAAAGCCTTCCCTGTCAACAACATACAACATAATGCGCACACTGACGCCACACGCTCCTCCTCCCATTTATGCTAGCTTAGTTCATCCTCTCCTCACGTTAATTGATCAATTATAGTCTTTAATTAATAGGCTGTAGTTTCCTAATGTGATAGCCCAATAACTAAGTGGGCCCATGATGAGGAAAGATTAAAAATCAGAAGCCATTATGAGCTGCCAGGTCAGATTAGATTGGAATTAATTTTAATGCAGCAGTCAAAGTGATGCGTTCAAGTCTATTCCCAAAACTGCTCAGTGATTAGAGGGGGGGCTTTAAATACAGCTAGGGTCTATCTGCAAAGGAGACAGACATACAACTCAGCCAATAAACAGGATACCACTGTTTTCCCCCAAAAAATCTGTATGTAGATCAGCGGTGCCAGAATGAGTTTTTAAGTGGGGGGGCAGCTTTGGATGATACAGTTAAAGTATTAGTGCAGAAGTATTAAAGTTAAATACATCAATCTGGAGCACTTTGAGAGGTAAATTACGAGGCTAGATGTATGAAGAACTTGGTGCTCCAGTAAACAATAAATCATGAAGGTTGTATGGTTATGCATGCTGATGGCAAAAAGTCACATAGCATAAGCATAGTAAACGAGACGGGGTGCCGACACCGGAAGATGCGCCCGGCGAGGGCCAGCCCAACAGTTGAGAAGTGTAAAATTATTTTCAGTTCATTATGAAACTGTGTCGCGCTGGATGTCAGATCACTTTGTTTTCATTTGAATTAGGCTATACGATGGTTGATTATGATTGGATAAAGATCCACACTCTGCTCCGCCGATTTCAAGATATGGATTAATATATTATTCAGTGCTTTTTTTATGGGCATCAACATCACGTAAATAAAGGCTTCAGTTCAGGTGAAACTCTGAGCTGAGAGCTGCTGCACAGATTAAAATGAGAGCGTATCTGTAGAGTAAAAACACTTCGGACACCCTCCAGTCTTGACATGCACGGGGCGGACGGGAACGATTGAAACGTCTTCTTTTTTTGTAATATAGTGCCATTTGATGTGATTAGCGACCTTAAAAAGAAAGAGGGACAGGGCCAAACGGGAGCCAATTGCCCTTTGGCCCCCCTACTTCCGGCGCCCATGATGTAGATGTGATGTACTGCTACAAAAAAAACTAGTAAGGTTAATTGTGACTTTTCTCATGCAAGTCCAAATGCCAGGATGGTGGGTGAGTTTCTATTAGAAGCAAAGAACATGAAGACCATGGAGAGACCTCAAGGTCACACACAACAACAACAAAAGCCAAAGTCACTATGACAACATGTAAACATGGGACACAATGTAAAGTGAATCGAGGACTCCCACGGCCGTATACAGTGTGTTTGT
Source organism: Sebastolobus alascanus (assembly GCA_916701645.2). Taxonomy (NCBI): domain Eukaryota; kingdom Metazoa; phylum Chordata; class Actinopteri; order Perciformes; family Sebastidae; genus Sebastolobus; species Sebastolobus alascanus. The sequence goes on along the minus strand of CAKAOJ020000026.1, from coordinate 1,697,372 downwards.
GCCACTTAAACTACCTGAACTGAAGATACTGAAGAGCAGCACTGCCATTGTTAACCTGACAAGAAACCAAGTGGAAGCTTTGTTTGTGCTGAATGCCGACATAGTGAGTATAATGCACCGAAGACTGGCTTACAGTATACATCACATACAGCAAATTCAATTAAATACAGTCACATGGATTACAAACCAAGGTCTGTATTTCACTCTGTGTGTGTATTTGATTGAGAGTCACTAAGGAAATGTTAGCTACACTTTACCTAGTTACAGCTTTAGCGTAAAACGTGTTGAAGTTAAAAATACAGAATGACTGCCAATTCACAATTTATCTGGAAAAACCCACCTGCTGCTGAGCTCCACCAAACTCCCACAATGGAGCCACTGCAACACCTCCTGCAGTAGCTACTTGTTTACTGATCCACTTGGTTTTGTATGCAGCCGTGGCTGAAATTCACGCTGCATACAAATGAACTTTTTTTCTCATTGCTTGGAAAAAAACTTCCTTGGAATTTGTATGGAGAAGAATCAGCCAAATCTCCAAGTCTCCGTCTCTCATTATAGTCCTAGCAATCATGAACACCTCCAAAAAGTCAGTAAGCTAATTAGCCTAATGATCAAACATGAAAGACGACGCCCAGGAAAGAACTGTCATCCATATTTGGACATTTTTGGAAACCCCAGCATATACATCCAGAAGTAAAGACACCACATGGGAACAATTAAGTAATTAACAGCTTTTCTACAAGCTGATGGCAAGACCACAACACAATTAACAGCCATTAAAGCCCCCCCTGCAGTGTATTTTGGCATTTCTATATTTCATATTTATTTGAGTCATTTCCTGACTAAGTTGATTAGCCAAATTTTATTTTTTATTTTTGACAAATATCTTAATTTTGTGCTCGAAGTGGAAAAAAGAAGGAATATGACGTATGACTATAATAGAAGCTGCAGGTCAGACGTCATCCTCCAAGATAACGCCGGCGCCCTCATGCTCGTTTGAGTCTGAGCGGCGTCGAACCGATAAATCTGTTTATCTGTCAGTTTGTCTTTCTAGTTAGCTAGTTAGGTGTAGTTAGCTAGTTAGGTGTTGTTAGCTAGCCCAACTTGTTGCATTAGCTAACTGAGGTGGTTTTATTTTGTGTTCCAAAAATTGGTTCAATCAACGCAGTGAATTACACAAAATCCCACCGACAGAATTAAGACAACACACTGACTGTCTCTCTCACTCGCTCTCTTCTTTAACGTCTCCTCCTGCCGGATATAATTAACGGAAAGAAGTTGATGCCGTTTTGGAGGTTTACCGGCCTCTAACAGGTCCGAACGACGGGGAGAGCATAACTTTCAGCCCAAAAAGAAAACAAGAGAAAAGTCCCGTTAGAGAAATAAACGAATCACAGTGCAGCCCGGTGCAGTGTCGGTGCTGAGAGCTGAGGAGAGAGCGGACGGTGTTAGCACCTGCATTTCAAACACCGGACCTCGGCAACACGTCTATCCGGCCGGCGTGCGGCGGTGCGGCTCCTCGGTGCAGCAGCAGCCAGACGGCCGCCTCGCCAGGAGGAGACGGTGAAGAGAGAGAGAGTGAGAGACAGTCGGTGTGTTGCGATAATTCTTGTCTCATTTGTGTTCTGATAAACAGTAAATTCATCTAAACTGGATTGAGATACGCTGCAGTCTGGTTGCCGTGGTAATGAATTACATCTGACTATTAACTACACCCCCATTCTCTGTTTGAGAAAGAATGTTAACCAAAAAACAGTAAGTAAAACTGGCTGGGGGGGGGGGGGGCTTTTAATTGACAAGTTTGAGTTTGTATATCTTTAAACATTATCCAACAGGAAGGGGAACATAAACTCATCTCCATCTCTTTGAGTGTTTGCAAACAGGATAGGGACTAATAAAGAAGTGTCATTAAGACATCTGCATCTGCAGGAAAGTCCCTATTACAGACCAAACTAATTGGTGGAAAGTAGACAGATTGGTATTGCAATAAAACAGATTAACATCAATGTGCGCCAAATGATCGTGCAAATTACCGATTACCAGAAAATCAATATGGAGCAGCCCTAGACAGGAATGAAAGGCTTCTTTGTAACAGGGACTGTTGGACGTAATCATAAATCCTGTATATCCAGTCTGTGAGCGGTTGACCTTATTTGACAACAACCATTCACTTAGTTACATAATGTGGTGGAAAAACATCTATAGCCAACCTGTGATGACAATAACTGACAAATGTTTGCTGTTAGCAGAGAATTTCTCCTCACACTGAAAATGTTAAACATGAGAACCGCTTTAGCAAGGAAGGGATAAATGAGAAAAGCCAGTGATACATAGCGTACTTGGGGTTAGTGTTAATAACAAAAGCAGAATCTGGTTTATTGCCAAGTACGTTTTCACATACAAAGAATTTGCTTTGGTGTGTTGGTCCATAAACATGGTAAGAGAAAATTAAATGAAAAATAAAAGCAAGTATTTCAAAAAACCAAGAAACAAATATAGAATAGAATAGAAGAAAACTATAATAAAAATATGAAAAAGCTAGAGTGAAGATACTGGCGCCAAATGAAACTAGAAAATCTAAGGAATCCATTGGTACCAACCAATGGTGCCTTCAAATGAAACTCGTGAGCTTGTGTACACAATACGCTTGGCGTTCAAATGGTTAAGTCGTGAGAACACCGCTGCTAAGCAACGGTAATATTAACGTTACTGTTGGTGTCTAGAAGCCACAGAGGCTAACAATTTAGCAAGCAGGTAACATAATGCAGGAAATACAAAGGCATAATGGACGTTGGACGTTGGGAATATCAACATTTTCCTCAGACATATTATGAAATTATGAAGAAAAACAATATACGACTAAAACTACAATACATTATATTCACTAATTTTGCACCGAAAAATTTAACTTCCATGGCCTCCGCCATTTCTGACGTCAACAAACACGTCACAACCTGTGAACTCGGAGCTTTCAGAAACTTTCCATATAACGAGGTCGTGAATACTACAAGGGGGGGGGAGGTTAAAAAACACTCCAAACTTACACTAGATTTTAGCGAGGAAAAACCTGTCATGGCCATTTTCAAAGGGGTCCCTTGACCTCTGACCTCAAGATATGTGAATGAAAATGGGTTCTATGGGTACCCACGAGTCTCCCCTTTACAGACATGCCCACTTAATGACAATCACATGCAGTTTGGGGCAAGTCATAGGACATTTTTAGGCATTTTTCAGACTATTTTTTCTTTTTCCTTTTTTTTTCTTTACATTTTTTGGACATTTTTCAGACTTTTTTTTTTTTATTATTTTTACATTTTTCAGACTTTTTGGGAAATTTTTTGATATTTGTCAGACTTTTATTTGGGACATTTTTCATTTTTTTTTTTTTTTTTAACATTTTTGGACATTTTCAGATTTTTTTTTTTCTTTTTTCTTTTTACATTTTTTGGACATTTTTCAGACTTTTTTTTTTTATTTACATATTTTAAGAACATTTTCAGACTTTTTTTTTTTTATTTACATATTTTTAGGACATTTTCAGACTTTTTTTGGGGGGACATTTTTCGAACATTTTAATTTATTTATTTTTTTAATTTCTTGGACATTTTTCAGACTTTTTTTTTATTTTTATTTTTAAATTTTTTGGACATTTTACAGGGATATTTTTGGCATTTGTCAGACTTTTATTTGGGACATTTCATTTTTCGAACATTTTAATTTATTTATTTTTTTAATTTTTTGGACATTTTTCAGACTTTTTTTTTATTTTTATTTTTAAATTTTTTGGACATTTTACAGACTTTTTTTTCGAAATTTTTCTGCCTTTATTTTTTTTACATTTTTCTAACTTTTTTTTAGTTTTATTTATTTTTTAATTTTTTGGACATTTCTTTCTTTTTTTTAACGTTTTTCAGTCATTTTTCAATTTTTTTGGACATTTTTCAGACTTTTTTTGACATTATTGCGGACTTTTTTTTTTTTTTTTTTTACATTTTAGGGTTACTGGACAATATCTATCATTGTTTTGCGTTGTTAATTGATTTCCAATAATAAATATATACATACATTTGCATAAAGCAGCATATTTGTCCAATCCCATGTTGATAATAGTATTATATACTTATTACACGGCTGTGTTGAATACTCGATTCTGATTGGTCAATCACGGCGTTCTGCGGTCTGTTATTTTGTATAGCAGACTGTTGCTATGTAGAACAGACCGTTGCTATGGGCGCAGCTCTGATGTCGGACTCTGGCGGACCGTTTTTGCGTCAAAATATTGATTTCTTCATTAAGTAGCCGTGTAATAAGCGGGATAATGTACAGCGAGCCGGTCATTGTTGTGAAAGAATCCCCTTCAGGGCGATGAGAGACCCCTCCGCGTCGGGGTGCAGCATCGCCCTGTCGGGGATTCTTTCACAACAATGACCGGCCCGCTGTACACTATCCCTTACTTGACAAATCTCCCTTTAAGGTACATTTTGAACAGATAAATGAATTATAATCAAATATTTGTATTGATCGACAGCCCTAAAAAATACTATAAAAATAAGTACAATACATCTGAATTAAAATGGAAGAGCTGTGCAGTTTTTAGAGCATGGCTTTGACATGCTTATGAGCCTTCTTAAACAAGCCAATGGGGATCGAGGATTGTGCTCGACAGGCAGATAAATAACGCCTCAGGGACCTGAAGGGCTTTATTTTCATTCTGCAAGTAAACAAGGCTATTCGAAAAGAATGTTAATGTAGTAAACACCCACATCTATGCATCCAGATGCATCCGCTGTCCCTGTTTGATTGCACGCACGCACACACACACACACACACACACACACACACACACACACACATAGAAAATCAATGTGTGAATCAGTAACTGTGTGTGTGTGTCATGGCGCCACAGAGGATCATTGATTTCCCAGAACAAAAGGAATTATTTACCTTTACTCTCTTGCTCTCCTCTTCCGCTCTTTAGCTTCACACTGCTTTTACTTTAGTCCGCTGCACAGTTCTTCACTCTGACAGCCAACAATCAAATTAAAAAGGTTTTCACACTGTTACAGAACTATGACTAATTTCTAATTTCTGTCTGTTTACAGGTGTGCAAAGATCACTTTTCTTGCATGACGGTATCTGTTTTTGTTACTCCTTCTGGTGCGGTCTGGTGAAAAATGTAAAAAGAAATACTACATTTTTCACCACGATACACCAGCTATTTGTTTATCTCAGCTGTCCTCTGGATACTAAGTTCATACAGTAATTACTTTTGTTGAACGGAGCGTCATTTAAGGCTACATTATCCATGGCTCACCCCCACAGGTTTTCACTTAATATGCCAGATTAGTCCTATTCTCGAGTAGAGATGTTCTGATACCATATTTTCAACGAGAAGATACCCTGGGTATGTTGATCTCACTTCGTAGCACAGGCCTCTGAGGTTTATGGCACAGGTGAACATGCAAAGACTTACAGACAGGTACAGGTTCCAGGTTGAGATTTTAGGTTTCAGTTACAAGGAGGCAGGTAAGCAGGCAGGTACAGGTGGCTCGAAAGCAAAGACTAAAGCATATAGCAACATAGAAATCTAATTAAATTGGTCTGACGCTAACTGATGAGGGAATGAGATGCAGATGAGGCGGTAGGCAGGGAAAGCACAGCAACTGCAGAGCAGATGAGGGAAGTGGGAACAGGTGTGGTCAGGTGATGGGAATGTCTGAGAGCATCTGATGGATGGATGGAAAATGGCAATTAAAAGGCTTGGGGAATAGGGAATGTGGCTGGAGATAAGGGCCAGAGAGACAATGCAGGGGGGCTGGAGATGTGAGGGTGGACTGAAACCGACTTTGTGACACCAATTACCAACCAGGGATCAGAGCAGAGTCAATCACCGGAGTGACCACATAATGCTTCACATTCACACACTCTAATTTTCACTCACATATGACGCAAATTGCCCACAGGGTAGAGCCTGGTTGCAATTAAGGAGAGCAGCATGCTGCAACACCAGCAGGCCGAGGTGCACAAAACACAGCAGCGGCTTTACTTTAGCCAATGTGATCAATTAAAATATGCCTGGATCGGCCCAGATACAGATCAGATTTCATTTTACAGCTTTTAAAGACGACATGAAAGATGCATGTTTCGGCACGGGTGCCCAAATATATTTAAAAAACCACCTTACCTAAAATCTGATTTAAAAAAAAAAAAAAATGAAAACCACATATGACAAATTTCTTTTCGTAATTTCTACCTAGCTACTGTATCTAACTAGCGAGCCGCCATTTTGGAGTGACATCATTGCATACGTAATGGGGTTGGGTCGCCTCCAGCGCTTTCCAGGATGGAACGTCAGACAGTCAACACTTGTTATTGCTCCAAAAGTAAATTATTGTGTCTTATGTTGGTTCATGATGGCTACGATATATTTTTAATTGCCACTTTGACGCATTTTTGGCAGCTGATATGGAAAAACATTGCAGGGTTGTGAGGGTTTCTGGACAATATCTGTCATAGTTTTGTGTTGTTAATTGATTTCCAATAATAAATTTACATACGTTTGCATAAAGCAGCATATTAGTCCACCCCCATGTTGATCAGAGTATTAAATACTTGACAAATCTCCCTTTAAGGTACATTTTGAACAGTTAAAAAAAAGTACGATTCATTTTCAATTAATCGCGATTAACTATCGACAATCATGCAATTAAATGGATAAAATGAATGATGTCTGAATTCATTTAGCTGCTTCAGTTTCAGGCTCCTGGTATTGTGCATGCTGGCTCACTGTCCCACTGCCATGACTTACTGGGACACCTTTTTACTTGTGTCAAAATGTCTGCTGTGACAAAGGCCTATTAAGGCTGATTGATACTTTCAACTTTGTAATTTACTTATTACTATGGTTTGTTTTCAGACATGGTTTATCGTTGAAATATCTCAGATTTGTTTGGATATGATTGTTTCTTCCCCTTTGGGTGACCCCACTCATCTAGTCACACAAGACAAGGCCCAGACGGAGCGATAAAAACATCAAATGTTTGTGTGAGAGAGATAACAAGACAAAAAAAGCGAGAATTGCTGTGACTTCTGATGTTCTTTCATGAAAACAACATTAAAGCGTGCACAAAAACTGTACAAGATTATGATTGAGGGGAAACAGGAGGGGGGAGAGGGAGAGACAGACTTGGAAAAAGAGAGATCAGATTGTTTTCGACTAACAGGATCTGATGATAATTACACTGATCATCGTGTTTTTGACTTACAATATCTGATGATAATTACGCTGATCACTGAGCCGTTTCTATCTGATACTGTGAGATAAAAAGGTTTCTATAATGCACTGGATTCACACAAAAAAAAGGAGAATGCTAATTACACGTCAGATACCCATCATCTCTCCCCCTTCACACCTCTATATTACTCCCTCTCTCCTCTCCTACCGCTAAACAAGTTCTCATCTCTCCCTGACAGCCGTGATGTTGTATTAAGCTGTGGGATACGAAACACCCGAGCCGACCTGCCAGGGTTCAACAGATTGAGGTGAGGGCGAGAGGCGAGATACCTGCAGCTATGCTTCTCCTAAACTCTGTGGGCCAAATAAACACCTTCGCACATGAAACACGGATGCCTTCAAACAACATGATGCAACCTGATGTCTTATGCAACTGGCTTGTTTGGTCATTGATTCATGAACCAAAAATCTTCAGGAAGAGTTGGCAGCTTTTATGCAATACTTGAGAATAGTTTCAGGGTTTTCCCTGCCATTATATAGCTTAGGTGCTGCACTTGCACACAGATAGTGGTACCTGGAGGCCTGGAGTTGGGAGTTGATATTAATTTATACATCAGACCGGCAATACGTCATCCAGAGTAGGCTCTCATGGCCACGCCCCTTTTGGGGGAAACCAATCCCGTGTCCCTCGTAGACGGTAACAGAGTAAAGAGGAGGAGTTGAAACATGTCTCCAAACTTCCACTTTAAACAAACCGGTAATAGTAACAATGCTATGCCCAAGAGTTGCTGTGTAGTTGATCTCTGATTTGTTCCCCTGCCGTGTCCTAAAAAAGTTCTAATAGAGGGGCTTTATGGCTCCAAGCTATAGACAAGACCAGCATGGCTTTATGGCTCCAAGCTATAGACAAGACCAGCATGGCTTTATGGCTCCAAGCTATAGACAAGTCCAGCATGGCGTCACCGTCGAGGCTGCGCTCCCTTTTGGGGGAAAGAAACTCGCCGTCACAGGAGAGAAGATGATGAAAAGCTGTTGTGTAGCGGGTTAACCGAGGCTTTCACACTGCGATTTGAGGCACATTCGATACGTGAATACTCACTGTCAGTGTGCTAAATGATGCTGGTGACAGTGACTAGCACGGCTAGCTAACGTTAGCTTGAGTGTGAGGCTGCTGCAGTAATACAGAATTTTTTTACTCCCTAACATCGGTATCATTCCCAAAATCCATCCATCGGTCAGGCTCTATTAGCGAGCTCCTTTTATAAAATAATTAGTGAACTGTTCGTCATGACTTTAGTTGTGAATAAATATAAATATAAATAATGAAATTTTGATTTACAGAATATGATTTTACAGGCCTAACATTGCCAGATGAATGACGATGGTTGTGATATGTGAACATTTTTAGGCGTTATCTATAGAAATAATAATGTTCCAAAATGATGGGAAATTGCATAGTTTTAAGTCCCAAACCTAAGCCCTGTGAAAGCCCCATGAGAAAACCCTAAAACTGTATAAACATATGTTAATGGGTCTGTGTGTGTTGGTGCAAAGTCAAACATCCGACTTCTCCAAAGGCTGCATTGATAAGGAACAATGTAAGCTTGTAAGCAACTACTCCATAACATCCACTTATCATCCTATTACATTCACATTAACTTTAAACAAACGTTTATTTCGTCTTTGACCCACAGCTGCTCTCCTCCCGCGGCAACAAGGACCACCTGTGCTGCAAAGAAGGCGCAGAATGCACTGATCCGACTGAAAGCATGACTCAGTGGCCTGATATTCATGTGTGAGCCTTTATACACTTCAGTTAGTGGAATTCCTCAGCAGCTGAAAATAACTTCACTGAATGAATTCACAGACTGAAGAGACAGACACCGAAGACATTTGGGGGAGAGATTCATCATGAGTGGATGCACTAAAACAACATTTGCAACAGAATGGACTCATTTTCTTGCAGAGACTTCCTGTGAATCTGGTGTCTTGCATTACAGAGGGATAAGCAGCATGGCGGGATTAAAAAAAGGACAAGCAGCACAATCTTGTGAGCTCTTTCAAAGACTTATCACATTTATGAATAATTTGCTGTGTTGAGTTTAAGGGCAGCTGAGAAAGCATTAAGCTAGAGCACATTTGAAAAAGGGCAGAAAGAAGTGCTGCAATTAACAATTATTGCTATCACTCTCTCTCTATGCTGATTATTTATCAATTAATCATTTTGTCAATAAAATGTCAGAAAATTGTGAAAAATGGCAATTAAAGTTTTCCAAAACCCAAGGTGACATCTTCAAATAGCTTGTTTTGCGTAAACAACAACACAGAACCCAAAGATATTTAGTTTTCCGTTTCATTTATTTAGTTAGTTTCGATTTTTATACTAAAGATACAGGTTAAACTCACACAATTTACCCGGTATAAATAAAGGGTAGTTTCATATAATTTGACAATGAATTTTGGGAATTTCTGCTTAAGTTAAGACTTAAATGATTGTTTAAGCAGTTTCATTTTCTCGTCTGTAATGCTTCTAAACTAGGGCTGTCAATTGATTAAAATATTCAATCGAGATTAAACGCAAATTAATCACACATTTTTTTATCTGTTCAAAATGTACCTTAAAGGGAGATTTGTCAAGTATTAAATACTTTTATCAACATGGGAGTGGACAAATATGCTGCTTTATGCAAATGTATGTATATATTTATTACTGGAAGTCAATTAACAACACAAAAAAATGACAGATATTGTCCAGAAACCCTCACAGGTACTGCATTTAGCATAAATGATATGCTCAAATCATAACATGGCAAACTGCAGCCCAACAGGCAACAACAGCTGTCAGTGTGTCAGTGTGCTGACTTGACTATGACTTGCCCCAAACTGCATGTGATTATCATAAAGTGGGCATGTCTGTAAAGAGGAGACTCGTGGGTACCCATAGAACCCATTTACATTCAAATATCTGGAGGTCAGAGGTCAAGGGACCCCTTTGAAAATGGCTGTGAAAGGTTTTCCTCGCCAAAATTTAGCATAAGTTTGGTTAGGGTTAGGGCGTTATTTAGCCTCCTTCGCGTATGTATGTAGTATGACATGGTTGGTACCAATGGATTCCTGAGGTTTTCTAGTTTCATATGATCCCAGTATCTTCACTCTAGCTTTAAAACTGAGCCGCTACAACCTAAAAATGGTAAGTTGCATTAATGCGTTAAAGAAATTAGTGGCGTTAATTAGTCAAACATATTGCCGTAAAATGCTTCATTGGGATTATAAAAGTGCATTCAGTTGCCAGCACGCACACGCACACACACACACACACACACACACACACACACACACACACACACACTAAGGTTCAAGTAAGGTGCGATAGATGTGGCAGAATGATGATGTACAACTGAATGAATGGATGCTAAAAGAAGTTCAACTGAGGAGCAGGGCCATGCTTGTGAGTGTGTGTGTGTGTGTGTGTGTGTGTGTGACCTACAGATAAATAATGGGAGACAGAGTGGTGTATAATTATCTCTACTTTTATTCATGGTCACAGGAGTTATAGTGGTGGTGTACAACAAAAAGGTTGACAGCAACTTTAAATCAGACAGCCTCTTTATACAGACAAAAACACAGACCTGCACAAGGTTTAGTATACAAGTTGGATTTATCTTCACGAAATGGGAACTACTTTTAAAAGAGCAAGGTAAAGTTGTGAGTGAAAAGGTGTTGAAGGCTATGAGATCGCAGTAAAAAGGAGCAGTACAGGTGAAGCTTAAGGTCACTGACTACAGTAGAAAGAAATATGAGCTGAAGGGTGGTGAAGTGAGTACGGAGACAGATGTAGGTTCAAATCATTGGGAGGCGTATGACTACTTCAGTGTCCTTGAGCAGCACATAGACTCAAAGGATCCATAAAGCATTATGTTGTATCATCTCATATTTCATTCAGTCTTTCAATTATATAAAATTACAATCAAATGATTATATAATGTTCATAGTTTCTTAATGCTAGCTGCAAAGTATCACTAACTGGATCACTTACTGTAGTTTAAAAGGGCACTACAGTGATTTAGTATTGCAGTCATAAAACTGAGGGGGCTTGTCAGGAACAGATTTTTCTTTTTTAATGGCCAAACTTGAAGCAGCAGAGACCGTGATAGCCTGACTTTTAGTTACTAGTATGAGTCAGAGCCATGGATGCATTAAGGGAGCTGGATACGGTACCATCACTCAGCCTTGCTGCCAATTGGTCACCCGGGTACTGCTACAGATAAATCCCATCTGACCCAAAAATCCTTTTCCCCGTTATAGACCTCCATTATAAAAGACACGTCTGTAAAAGTATTGACAGGAGACCTCCAACCAGGGATTAAACCTACAGTAGGCAGAATGTTTTTGGCTTTATTGGGCAAAAAAAACATAACCTTTCAGTAGGGGTGTGACGAATCACTCAGCTCACGATACGATACGATACACGATATTGGGTTCACGATCTCGATACGATACGATATTATAACAATAATACACGTGTTTACAGTTAGCTGTTAGCCGCCGAGCTAACGCGCTCTGCTTATGTAAACATAGCGCTAAGTAATCAGATTACATTACTTTAATATTGCGATACTTGGTTTAGGTTACTGATTACATTTTAAACAGGTAATTAGTAACTGTATAGAATTACATTATTAAAGTTACCCTCCCAACCCTGACTTACAGCTAAGAGTAAAGGCCTTTTCATATACAGTAATATGTAATGCTATTACAGTACATTGATCATATCTGTTTGTAACTGAATTAAACTATGCTCCTTTCATTAAGTGTATAGCCAATGAAAGGGTAATGTGCATGTGTATGTAATTCTGCCACATGGTTTACAAGCCTTCGGAGAAAAAGAGAAAGAAGGGAATTTATTGAGGTCTCATGATCATAACTTTAAATCTAATACAATCCAGGCTGAGGGCTCTGTGGTTCTATGTCTCAGTGAGAGAGGAAGACATGTGAGGGTCATTAGGTGCGCTCAATGGCTGAATTCATATTCATATGTGAATCTCCCCCTTCCCTCTCTGAAGGAATACAGTGGTGTCACTGTTTACCTTTTTTTGCAAAAGACTTCTCTTTGGAGTGAAAAATACCAAAACTTCCTCCAAGGCTAATTCTCAAAACAATGTACAATTTATTTGAGTTTTATGAAAACAAGATAACACGCACAGACACACAACAAAAATTTTCATTCCAGAGGCAAGGGAACGGATAGACCGAGTGAGGAGACGTGAGACGGAAGGAAAAGATGTTTGTTTTTTTTGTTAAACGTTTGAGAAAATTATTTTCACTGTGAGACCATAAGTTTAAATATTATAATACAAACAGAAAAGACAAAAAGATAGTAAAGTTAACGTGATAATAACGTTTTAATGCAAATTTGTTTTAACGCCACTAATTTCTTTAACGCATTAATGCAACTTTTTAGGTTGTAGCGGGCTCAGTTTTAAAGCTAGAGGGAAGATACTGGTATCATATGAAACAAAAAAATATAAGGAATCCATGTCATACTAGCTTGTAACAAAGTTGGTTAAATAACGCTCCAAACGTACACTAAATTATGGCGAGGAAAAACTGGCATGGCCATTTTCAAAGGGGTCCCTTGACCTCTGACCTGAAGATATGTGAATGTAAATGGGTTCTATGGGTACCCACGAGTTTCCCCTTTACAGACATGCCCACTTTATGATAATCACATGCAGTTTGGGGCAAGTCATAGTCAAGTCAGCACACTGACACACTGACAGCTGTTGTTGCCTGTTTGGCTGCAGTTTGCCATGTTAATGATTTGAGCATATTTTTTATGCTAAATGCAGTACCTGTGAGGGTTTCTGGACAATATTTCTCATTGTTTTGTGTTGTTAATTGATTTCCAATAATAAATATATACATACATTTGCATAAAGCAGCATATTTGCCCACTCCCATGTTGATAAGAGTATTAAATACTAGACAAATCTCCCTTTAAGGTACTTTTTGAACAGATAAAAAAATGTGCGATGCATTTGTAATTAATCATGATTAAATATTTGAATCGATTGACAGCCCTAGAATGAATAATAGACAAACACAGGTTGAATGATGTTCATGATCTCCTGTTTCATGTGATTTCATGTGAAAACATCAAGGGGTTACTTGTATTCAAAGTGCTTTACATACTATGAGTTCTTGCATTTCGAGCACATCCATCTCAGTTTCAATGATTTTTCTTTTTAACAACATATCAGATAATCCCTGATCAGCGTTTCACTAAAGGAATGATGAACCTCAGCACTACACTCAAGCCTATTTGTTGTATTAACCTTAATTTATACCAGGAAATCCAATTGTAAAACTAATTTGAAAACGCTGCTGTGCACAATCGATAACGAAGCGCGTTAAAATGTTTCAACGTAGACGGCTGAGACACACCACTTCGATAAAAGTTTAACATCAACAACCACGGCCACAGGAGGTAGAAAAAATAACGTTATGACTGAATGAAAAGAGACTTAGAGAGTAAGTTGCTCCCCACTGAAAACACTGACACAAAGCTGTGTCAAATTAGGCTGCAAATCAATCAGCAGAAACAAAACACATATCAAAGCACTTTTTGCAAGACTTTTCTTTAATCTCTGGAAAGACGGCTGTTTAGCATTCAGCCTTATGTGACCCACCTTAGCGTCAGTCCTTTCAATTGTGATTACCTCGACATTTACTACACGGTCCTTAATTTTGTCAGCTGTACCTCCCGTGTGTAGAGGTGGTGGTTAAAGTCTTCAGGGGGCTCAGGATGCTCCGTTTCAGCACAGCTCATTTAATTTCTCAGGGGACTCTACCTAAAAGCTGCTTTTTTTTTCTGATCAGCTCACTGGCCATATTTATGATCATGTCAGGTATATACACAGCTGATGTAAGGTAAAAGTAAGCTGTTCAGGAGGGCTTTGTAAAACCACAGGCAATCAATATCCTTCTTACAGGGATTTTTTTTGTAGAGGTCATAATGCTGGATGTGGGAAAAGCCTCTGGTAATTGGCCACACTGCAGAGAACTGTATACTGCATTATGGGCCTCGTAGATGGAGGCTGTAGCCTTGCATATGAATGCCTTTTCATATTTTAAAACAGACCTTTCAGTCGACTGAACAAATTGCTTCATTTTTGTGAACAATGCGTAGTCTTTAGTAAACTCAAGGTCTTGTCGATGGGGAGGGGAGCTTGTGTGTTTGACTATAGCTTAGAAGTCAGCCTGGAGATTGGATAATTCCAAAGATTTATAGCATTTATTTCCAGCTTGTACACTGCTGCATGATAAGGGATTGCATCAGTGTACAAGTTGGATTTTAACGCTTAAAGACGCCTAAGTGTGCATTTTAATGAATGAATTTTCTCCTCTACATATACTGTGTGATGTTTTTGGCAGCTGTCCTTTTTATTTTTTGGTCTTTTTGAGTGGAGTGGAGGCGTGTACTGGTGGGTGGAAGCAGCATCCACATTCTGTCTACGCTACAAAAAGCAGATTTCTGTTCACTTGAAGGATCTTTTTCCATCGATTTTTATAGCATCTTTTCCTGCTGTGTGCCCCCGTTAGGTACTGGTGTAGAATCATATGGATCCAGAAAAACCCAGCAGTGAGAAGCAGGATAGACTTTACAGTCCAGGCTCAAAATAATATAGGTTTGCCACTGGACTGGCTACAGTAGCGATTTATTTGACACCATTTCAGCTTTTTGCTTCTGGTGGTGGTTTTGTAGTATTGGTTTTGTTCTGTAGTGTTTTGTAGTTTTGGATGGGCTGTGTTGGGTTTGAACATTTAGCGTAAGAGTTCCACATCTTTAGGCATTGGGAACCCGAGCCATGGCCTCTACTTTTAGTACCTTTTGAATGTTTTAAGTCGATAAATTAAGAAAAGCAACCCATTCTCACTCCCAACTTGTCAAACACTGCCGTCCGTCGGCATCGGAAACCGACGCACAGAGGTACCCTTCAGCAACAGTTTGTGGTGAACCGGGCTTTCAACTAACTCCGATGTAAACCCATCCACGGCGATATTTGACATAGTATTAATACGTAGTTTTAATAGTTTGAAAGTCCGCTAAGGGCGAGCGGGAGGGCTTGGTGGATGGGTCGAACAAAAACTAAGTGGTTGTCTTGTCTAAACCTAACTTCCTGTGAAACAGGAAGTTTATTTTGAAAGGACGCTATGCATGTAACGAGTACCCTGTGCATCGGTCTCTGATGCTGAGGGGCACTGACCAAGTGGCGGTATTTGACGAGTTGGGAATGAAAATGGGTTGAGAAAGTGGTATTTTGAATGAAGAGCCTTGTAATGGCATTGTGAAATACGATCACTACCTATACTTCTTTATTGAAGTAACCCTGTTACTTTAATAAAGATAGTATGCTGTTCAGTTTCCGTTTAATTTATCTCCAGTTGCAACAGAAAGAAAAGGGAAAAGGGGTGACGAGAAGAAAAGAAAAACGAAGAGAAAGAAAGAGATGTGTTTCTGCGGCTTGGTTTCCTTGTGCAGTATACTCTTCATCTGAACAACTTGACACTTACTTTATCACTTCTGCAGGTCTTTCCAGCTCACTGCGAATAAAGATCATTTTTCATTCACTCTAACTGAAAACGTGTGCTGCTGATGATGGACTGGGCTTCGAAAACACAAACTTTTTTAACTTCTTAAGTCGGCAAACTCAAAGTCAAATCACTTGTATGGACGTTAGCCGATGCTCCAATCAACTGGCCACAAGTTCTGTTATATAAGAACCACAACAAGAGGACTATACTGTATATATATACTGTAACTATACACAGACCTTTACAGTAAAATCACGATCATGCTGCTGAGTCAACAGATTCCTGTGCTGCAGAAGGTTTACATCACTTAAATGACATGGACAAGCAATTCCATGCATGGACACGCACACAGGAAACCATTAGTACACCATCAACTGTAATTTACCATATTCCCAAGTGACCCAGCACTTCTGTATACACACACAAGCAATAACATGATTGATATTATAATTAGAATAGTACATTATTATAATTGTAATAACTTTTACAACTGTGACAAACGGTGTTAGCCCGGCAACATAGATGCTTGTTCCATCTAATCAAATTTTTATTCATGCATTTCTGTTAATTAGTTGCTTTAATAAAAGGTAGAGCTGTACATTGTGGAAAATGGGGCAGTAAAGAATACTTATGTAAGCCTGCTTGTGCAACTGGTGCTTAAGCTATTGCATAATGTGGATGTGAATAAAACTCGTCCGGTAACTCAGATATAATGAAAGAGGGAGCGGAAACACAAAGCTGCTCTTCTGGTCCTTCACACTTAATCAAAAATATCTGCAAGGCTATTGTGATGGCTGCGGTGAGGCATGAAGGGCTCTAAATACAGCTAATGCCGGGCACACACTACACGAGAATCAAGCCGATTTTGGGCCCGATTCCCCCCTCCCGACAATCGTCAGCAAAGCCCAGATTTTCTGATGGTTCTAAAGATTATCTTCCCAGATATTCCTGTGGTGTGAGGTATGTTAAGAGTGTTTTTTTTACATCCCCCCACAGGAAGTCCATCCTGGCTGCACTGATCTCTAATCATAAAAATTAAATATGTTCAATATTTACCATCTGATATCCTGTTGTGTGTGGGGAACCCCGAGGTCAGCCGATGACGCAGTCACGTGGGAAAGAACGATAGCCAATTGAGAACCAAGCTGACTGAAGAAGGAAGGACAGCAACCGTTGTCATGGCGGCCGCGGCTAACTCATGAGCTAATGCAAAACGCGAAGCATAAAGTAGTAGTAAGATGGAGCTCAGAAGTGGAGGACCAACTTGTGAATTTGTTGCAACAACGCAAGTGTTTATTTAACAGGTCTTCATGATTTCATCCATCCATCCTTCGTGAATTTTCAGTACAAAGTAAAAACTAACAACGCTAATGCTTCCTGCCCGTCGTCCGCCATGTTTGTTTACACTAAAGTCACGTTTGATCGCGAGAGATTTCAGGACTCTTGTTGTTCATGAATGAATCTGTTAGTGTGTGGTGTGCTGCTTTGGCCAAATCGTTGCTCTCCACACACTATAGGAACAAAACTGTTGAACTTAACATAACCTGTCGTTATGTGTGGCGTCTCTCACATTTTCTACATCTGTTAAGATTCTAAAAATCTTGTAGTGTGGGCCAGCCTTAAGCTATTGCATAATGTGGATGTGAATAAAACTTGTCCGCTAACTCAGTTAAAATGAAAGAGGGAGCAGAAACACAAAGCTGCTCACCTCCTTCACACTTAATCAAAAATATCTGCAAGGCTAATGTGATGGCTGCGGTGAGGCATGAAGGGCTCTAAATACAGCTACGCAGTCACATAATGTAGCTAAACAGGGATGCATACAGTACACGTGCACATATCTGAGAAAGTACAACTGACGACAAGTAATAGCAGAACACAGAAGCAACCGAACTCCACAGGTGTGTGCATATTTTCCTCAAAAACATGACACCCCGAAGCCTTCTCTGCTCTGTCTCCAACTTGCACGCTTAGCCTTGTTTCCCCCCCGCTCCCTTCCGTCTCTCAACCAGCTGTGCAGATAAACAACATGGAGCTCAAGTGGAGAACAGAAACATCCCCGATGGCGGCCGGGGGTAAGAGCTCCTCTAATTACACTACAAAACACAGCCTTGGCTTCTTCTGTCTTACTGCCATCCCTCTCTCTCTCTCTCTCTCTCTCTCTCCTCTCCCTCCTAAACTCTGCCTCTTTGGCTCCCCAGTCTCTACACCACTTCTTGCCTCTCTCTTGAATTTTTAACCACCATGTCAAACTGCTAGAGAATCATTTCTCTCGTCTACTTTTTGTGATGTGAAACAAAAGACTCACACCCCTCCACGTCGACTCTTCCCATCACCACCTGTCTTCCCTTTCATTACAAACCTTTTCCTCTTTGCCATCCTCCTGTCCCTGATCTGCCCCATCATCTACTGTCTGGGAATAACAATGGTCTCCTCTTCTCTTTTCTATCATCTCCAATCTGCTCTTCATTTTACAACAACTATAGGCGAGGTGGTTGTTACAATATCTGGCATCTTTCTAAAAGGGAAACTCCAATCAAGCTTTTAGTGCCGACACCAATCACCATTTTTCACGTCATTAGGATCGACCGATCTAATATCCGTTTGGTTGATTTCCTGTTTTGAAGCATTTTCACAAAGATAACAAAAGCCACTACTTTGCCTAATGTAAGTTAGGGGTGCAACGTATCACAAAACTTACAGTTCGGATCATATCACGATCGAGTCACAGAAATATATAACTAAAAGCAAATAGAACTTTTAGAGATTCCCCTATCACGTTTTTTTTGCCGCAGATACAGATCGCCAATCGTCAATGAGCCATATCGCCGATCATACGTTTTTTTTGTTGTTGTTTTTTAATTTAAATATTATCTTTTTATTTTGTTTTAGTCATCTATAGTGGTGGTTTGCAGAAAAACACACAATTCAAATAATTAGGAAATAAAAGATTGTATTTTTATTGATAAAAAAATCTTGGCATTAGTAGTTCTAATTATGTATTATAAGCTAATTAGAGCTAGCGTTAGGAAGTTAACTAGCGTTAACTTGAATAAATCCTAACGCGTTAGGAAGCGTTAGGATTTATTCAAGTTACTCGCCAAAAGCTACATTTTACAACATTACATTTGAACACATCATGATAACGTTAGAATTTTTTACATAATTTTACGCCTCATTTTTACTGAATAGAGCCCGAACGCATCATAATGTGTTCAATGGAACCTCCTTACGTTAGCCGTTAGCTCCGGTGCCGCCAACGTTACTTGCACGGATTTGTTGTTCTCAATGTAGCATTATCAGGGATCGGCAACTAGAATCTCCGATCTCCCGATCACATATTTCTACTGAATATCATCTGATAACAATCGGTAGTAAAACTTTATTTCACACTATGATGATGTGTAATTAATCGGTGCCGAGCCTTGGGAGGTTGATCCGTACAGATCACAGATCAACTACGGTCCGTTACACTACTAATGTAAGTGGAAATAAGAATTTGTTCTTAAGTGACTTGGTTAAATAAAGGTTAAATAAATAAAGTATCCTGATGTATTCTTGAAGTTAAGACTCACTACTGCAAAAGATTTCCTCAACACTGTGACTCATTTTAAAAGTGAATAATTACATCACGTTATATTCTGTTACACTCAACAACCGTCTCCTTACCTCAAAAATGTTGGACAGGTCTCCCGCCCCAGGCTACGTCTCTCTGAGAGATAAAGCTGTATCCTTAGCTTTATAAATCCCACACCTGGTGAAAATTGTCAGGAGGCAAAATCACATTTTCAGTTGTCATAATTCCATGTCCCCTTTCAACACTACGGCAGACTCACATTTGAATTACAAGTTCCACTGTGTTTTGGTTGTGTTGTTTTGGTCGCAAAACAACAGACAGGAGCTGATGTCAAAAAGTTGCCCAGAATTAGATTCTGACAAGCGAACTTACACTAGAGACATACAAAACACTGATACATGCCAGAACAAACTCACCAAAGCTTGTTTCATTTAAAAGATAACTCTGAAATTCACCGTTAACTCTGTTAGCTCCAGTAGCTGGTTGGATGTTAAGCAGCAGCAGCCTGAACATACTGCCTCCTTTACTGCATTTGCATCAACAACACTATCTCCAGTTTGTGTGGAGCTGGACAGGAACATAAAGTGAGTGGTGGATACTGGGCAGCCATGATGGATTGGGCAGTGAAAACACTGCGAGTGATTTTGTGATGTTATTTTATCAGCTGGTACAGATTGCTGTCTACTGGAGCATCCCGACTGTCTACTTCTTTCTTCACTTCCAAATGAGACATTCAAGGAGAAATATGGTGCTTTACCAAATCATATGTGTGGAAACTTTGAGAAATATTATGTAAAGTACTGAGGGCAGTTCCACTGAAATAATGCAATTATAATGCAACAACATTCTCACACCAAAACGACGAACTGAGTGACATTTCTAGGCGACCCAAAATGTTATCATTAACTTTTGTGAACTGAAAACACACTGTGAAAGGGTTAAAGGTCCCATATTATGCTCATTGTCAGGTTCATACTTGTATTTTGTGTTACTACTAGAACATGTTTACATGCTGTAATGTTAAAAAAAAACAACTTTATTTTCCTCATACTGTCTGCCTGAATATGCCTGTATTTATTCTCGGTCTGAAACGCTCAGTTTTAGCTAATTTCAACGGAATTGCAACGGAATTACGTTGCTAGGCAACAGTTTGGGTCCATGTTTACTTCCTGTCAGCTGATGTCATTTACATACACTGCAACCGGAAATAAACTGGGACACATTTAAAATGTTCAAACAAAACAGAATCCGACTCATCTCGTCCCCTAGCCAGGTTTCCATCAGTGAAACAAATAAGATACAGCAGGAAACAGAGTAGTTTTAGTATTACAGAATGTAATATGCTCCTGGTAGTAGCCTACTTTTGACTGTAAGAAAAATAAAGCACTCATTGTATTTGCTGTCAGATTTTTTCTATTATTTTCATCTTGGTTCTCCTCACTCCTTGCAAAAGCTCACCCTTTCATTTTCAAGAAAAAAACAAACACTTCTTTGCTCCTTCTGTGTACTTTTGTTGTTTTTTTCCTAAATGTAAATCTTTTTTTATGCCAACAGAGCACACACATTCCAGAGCAGCCCATTTTCTTTCACTCGGTTCCTCTCTCTCGACTAATAACTCATCTCTGCCTTTTTGTTTGTTCAATTATTTTGTTCATGCTTTCATATCATCATTTCTTTTTTTCTTTGTTGCTTTTTAGCTTTCCGCCGCACACTCCGCCCGTCTCTCTCTCTCTCTCTCTGCCTCATGCAGGTTATTTCTCCTCCAGGAGCCAATCTAGCTGTGATTGATCCACTCATCTCTTCTGCATTAGAGTGCCAGAGGAACAAACCCGTAGTATTAACAACACCAATAAAACTGATGATGGTAATAAAGAACCACACTAGCATTATCTGCGCTGTTGATATAAGTAATGGAGAGTGAGTTATCTCGGATGGATCTCGCTTTCTGACTCGTTCCCTCTCTCACACGAATACAAACAATGCACACGCACACACCGCCGAGGAGGTTAAATCTTTTTAACAAGGCAATTTATGTGATAATCAGCCCATAACTTTCTAATTCATGAGGTTTCTTTCTGGAGACTACCGATCAAATTAACCCGAATCATTGTGGCTCTCCAGCATCAGCAAGATTCCCAGGATCCCCCTGATGCCTGCAAAGAGCTGACGGGCAGGAAAACAGTTTGATAGAACAAGTGTTATTGAAATGTGATCAAAATCCTCTCGTCTCAGCACATTTTCACTCATCGGGTCTTAATCAATGGAGTCCGGGTCACGGCCAGGATTAGCTTCATCATCAGTTTGTCTGAATGACAAATTAATCCTTTTACTGTTGGCAGTAACAACGAAGGCCTTAAGACAAACGACTGTACACCAACACGGTGCCAATGAGTCGCCCACAGGGCACAAGTTACCGGTAGCGTTCGGTCTAGCGCCACTACCGTTTGCCGTTTTTTTTCTGGTCGCCAAGAGTTGAACGTGCACAACAGAGATGTAGCACACTGCAGCTGGCGCACCGCTGCATGCGACGCACTATATTGTCGGTTAACAGTTAATAATAAGTTAACGAGGGTTGGTTATCAGTTAGAAAAAAAATTCACTTTGGGTAGAACAGTGCGCTTGTCACTGTCACATTTTACCCAGCCGTCCAATCACAGTGGAGGAGAGGCGGGACAAATACCACAAAGACCAACTGTCGCCTGTGAGTGCTGAACAACAACAGCGAGAGAGCGAGTTTCCTCGCCAACAAAATCTCATGAACCTACATAGACCTGCGGGTCCGTCCTCTCTCCCTACATGCTTCAGCCTTCCCTTCATCCAGAACAAAATCCAGGGCAAGTACTCTACCTTGTGCCAACATTTTTACTTCCGCGGATAATCCGTTACGTAGCAACCAGACGCAACCAAAGCGTCTCAGCTGAAGAAACGCTGTACCTCCAAATAGCCCCATCAGCCTGAAAAGCACATCAACTTTCCAGTAAACAAACCCAACGTACAACATGCACCCCTTCCCCTTTCCCCCCTCCCACCGCTACCGAAATGTACCTTCATGTTGTCGGCCTCCGCTCACGGTCTGTCAGAAACTAGAGGTTCTGTTAGTCCGTTTATAAACAAACATAATATTATGTTAATCACGTTATCATATTGCTTATAACTAATGCAATACAAGCTGGATTTAGCAACGCCGGCAAAGGTTGCTGATGTCGGCTACTTTTTCATTTTCCAGAACGTTTCATAATGACAAATGCTGGTTCAGCCGGTTGGCAGAAAAACAAACCGGTGTCAGCACGTACACCGGACCGGAATGACAAAACCGGAAATCAACCCAACTCTACTTTCCAGTTAAAGTGGTCAATGAGGCAAAATAAACATGAGATGCAATCGCCTGCAAAATGTTATGCAACACAGTCGCCCTGCACCTCATGCCACCTTAAAATATTCAGTTTTTATTGAACCTACTACTTGTTTGTGTGCTGACTCAGCCCTATGGTAATTATTTAGGCTTTGTAGTAGTGTTGTATAAGACTGCATTATACTGAAGGCTGTTTCTACTATTTCATTCACAGCCTTCATGTACATTTCATTTGCTAACCCTGCCCTTACAGCGTAATATAATCCAATACAAGCTTAAAAAATTACCATAAAGCTGAATCAGCACTTCTTTTTGAGCACTGTTTGAAATACCATGTTCAAACTCTCTGTGTTTCTGGTCACGCAGTGTATGGTATATGGCGTTTGCTTAAAGGTCTTTTTTATGAAGCTCAAGGTTTGAATCAATTATCATATACTCCTAAAAATGCCCAGAGGCCTTACAAGGTAAAATACAGTCTCACTCTGTGTGCATGTGTCCCATTCCAGGAGAACAACATCATAAAACTCCTACTGCTGGCCTGCAGGTAGACAGCCTTAGCACCGCAGGATTGATCTGACCAATAATTCTAGCAACAGCTCATTTAGCTGAGACCAGAGTCTATGCTTCCCATCAGTCCCTCACCCTCAGTCTCTCTTCCTCTGATTCCCTCCACTCTCATTTGTTTGTCTGGAAAGCAGTCAAAATTAAAACATGGGATTAATCAAATTTGAAAAAAAAAAAATAAGATGGGACGACGGTGGCAATTTGATGCTGATGACAATCTGAACTTGGACTTGTTGTCAGACCTGTGCCTACTTTTTGCAAACGCATGCAATATGAATGCATAGGTTATTGCATTTTTAATGAATGTCATCAGGAGGCCAAATGTGGGAGTGCGGTTTTAATTGAAGGGGAATAATTCAAGTATCAGCAATCAATCTGCCATTTCACCTCCTCAGGGATTATGTCACTGTCATCTAATAATTCTAGAAAAAGTAGGTTTAACCTCTTCCACTTCTTAATAATGTGGTTTAGGCTTCTCTGGCATTAACACTGTATTTATTTATACAGTACATTTAAACTAACATTTGTATTTATTTATACTATTCTTGCATTTTTACACACTTAATGACAGAGCCTATTTTTTCAGCATTATTATTAGCACTGCTGTTATACATATTTCTTAGCAAACGTAACTCAACTTCCCCACGGGAACAATAAAGTATTTCTGTTTCTGATATTTATTTATAGTTTCGGAGAGAGGGAAGTTCGTCCCGAAGTGACCGCTGTATTTCTACCCTACATCTTAAAGAAGGGTGCTTCACTGAGCTGTGAGTGCGACTACAAACGGAGTCACGGAGTGAGAGGGTTTAGGGACCGGATTGGAATTGGGCCGCAGAGTCAGTCCTAAAGCTAGAGTGACTGGTATCACGTGAAACTAGAAAACCTAAGGAATCCATTGGTACTAACTATGTCATGCGAGCATGTCGGGAAGGAGGCTAAATAACGCTCCAAATTTAGGCCAAATTTTGGCGAGGAAAATCTGGCATGGCGATTTTCAAAGCGATCCCTTGACCTCTGACCTCTAGATATCTGAATGAAAATGAGTTCTACGGGTACCCACGAGTCTCCCCTTTACTGAGCTGTGAAACTGACAAAATTTGGCAGGATATTTTTGAAAACATCATATTTCTTCTAGACTATGACTGTCGACCGTTTCTGGCTAAATTTGATACTGTAGTTGCATAAACATGCTTCATTTTTTATGTACAATGCCTTTAATAGTTGCTAAAAGGTTCGGGGATTTTGCGGGGAGGTGTGACTCACTCACACCATTATCTACACACTCCCCATAATTCAGCGATTGGTCCGGTACGTATGTGACCAGTCAGAAATAGAGCTTGTGAGACAGACTGGCTTCGTGAGGTTCGTCACCCATCAAACTACGCTGAGAAAAAAATGGAAGAAAATGACAGCAGTGACGATGGGTACTATGGTGATTTCACCAAAAACCACAGCTTTTGATAAAATGTTCCTAATTTGGGCACTTTTGGTTCTAGGCCCCAAGAACCAGGAGACGGTATTCTCCTCAGAGTGAAAATAATGACAGTGAAGCAGGGGGTTTAACATCAAACAGCAGCATGGGGTCCATTGAGAAGGTCTTTACTGCTGTCGGCCGAAACTTTATTAATTATGAATTTGTTGATTTCAGCATCAGAGCTCCAGTTTCTCCAAAAGGCCACAGGCCAGTGACCTCAATATGAGCGCATATACATTCAAGAACATGTCCACAGGCTGCAAGTAATAATATGTAGCAGCCTTACACTCAGTATGATGCCCAAGTTGCTGTAACTAACTTAAGACTGAAAGGAAGGGGTGTTTTGGGTTCAGTTTCATAAGGTTGCTACCATGAAGGTTTACCTGATGTGGGTGCAGCTTATAACACTATAAACTTATCACAGAATCTGCCCAATTTATCAGTGGATATATACAAGTGAACAATGCCTTCTTTATTAAACTAAATTAGAGTTAGTTTAAAGGCCTTACTGACTTTAAGACTTTAAAGTTACAATAGAAAATAGCTTTAAGTGTGTTTCTGCCTTAAATCTCCTGTGAGGAGGATGTTTACCTCACATTCTTGTCACGGCACCACCTGTCCTGATCGGCTGTCAGGTTCGTAAGGGTCCTTGTCGTGATAAGGGGATGTGCTGAATGTGGCTGAGAAGAAGAGTGCTGAAGGCAGGAAGTGTTAAGGTGCCAGCCCCGAGAGGATGCGCCTGTAGCCAGGTCTCCATCCAAATGTACTGCAGATTTTAAAGGTTCTCTATACGATATCCAGAGCATTGATATAGCAGCAAATAACTATTTGTAATGTGAAGATATAGAGGAGTAATGTCGTCCTGAGCAGAAAATGAAGTCGCTCTCCCTCTGTGTGTGTTGTAATCGTATTGAGCAACTTTAACCAAATTTTTAGAAGATCTGTAAAAGAAAATGCAAATGTATGTGTGTTTTCATCCACTATTGTTATGCAAATTAGCAGTTGGTTCATCGAGATAAGTAGTAGGTGGCACTAAATCTCCAGTCAGGTGCCATTATACCTATATATATATATATATATATACATATTGAGATGACATAATAGAGAGCCAGTCAAATCCCATATGGTGGGAAAAATGGAGAAAACATGATGTAAATATGGCATTTATGTTTGTTTCATGTATTCATTTTAGGAAAGTTACAGTCTCCTCATCGCTCCTCACAGATCTGATGTCGTCTGCTGCCATTTTTTGTCACATGCTTCATGTAAGTTGTAAGCTTTTTCGAAATATTTTTGTTGTTTCCACTATAGTTTTTTATGTGCAAATTCAAAATATGCATAAAACAGGTGGATGGAAACGCACCTAGTGACTGTAAAAAGTGTTTTTTTTTACCCTCACTGGATCAACTTGTTTAAAGCATCACCCCTCTGTTCCATACAAAGTGTTAATATAAAAATGTGTCACTGTTCAAATGTTAGTTTTGCTGGTCACACAAACACCTTAACTGTTAATATGTCAACAGTTTGTACGTGCTGGTATTCAATTTCTATGATTAACTCACCAAGACCGACTGCCCTCTAAACCAAACATTGACGACACAAGACGACAGTAAGTTAACATTACTCAACAGATGTATTTGTCCCATCAACTCAAAACTGTTTGCCGACCATGCCTTTGTTATGGAGCCGTTTACACTGCAGCAGAGCAGTGTCACTCTCCAGCTCTCCATTCTCTCGAAGGTCAGCACTGTCTAGACGAGTTTGCTATTGGTCAACACCACAAATTTACTTGTCAAACTTTACCAAGTTGGACTCAACATGAACAGGAGCCCCAGGAGTTCAATTCTGAGCAAGATATGCCAGACATGGGAGTCACTGGGTGGCACAGAGGAAATTGAGCACACCCACCACTGCAGAAAGTTAGATCCGGTCCCCAGCAGCTCCAACTTAGCCGAGTGTCCAATCAAACAACAGTGTTTACAGGCGTGGGAAGCACATAATTATTGTCACTGCAGTAGCAACTCCTATAAGGACCATAATGCATGGGGTGATAACTAGGAAGAAAGAAATAATAAGCAGGATGTGCAGCCAAAGTATTAGCCGAACAAATACCCACACAAACACAGATGTTTCCTAGTCTGTCAGTATCATATCAGTCCTTTGGCAAAATGGTAGCTGTGGTTTTTTTTTTTTAACTTGACCCTTCCCAAATTCAAATATTTTCCTTGAGGCTCCCTGAGTGACTGGGGGGGAAATGCATGCCTCCACCATAAATTGTCCTATTTTATTATACTCACATCAAAGGAAGGTAGTACTGGAGGAAATAAAAAGCAAAGTCTGACCTTTTTCAACCATTACATTTAATAGCAAACCGTGACTCTTAAACCTTGGCCCTCTGACGTCGGGAAAAAAAAGTAAACTACCAGCCCAACTTACTGTGTCCTCTCAGTGCCGCAAAAGTTACCTAAGATCAAAAAAATAAAAATAAGACGTTAGCAAAACACAAGCTGTTTTTGCACCACAGTCTCTCCCGGCGCACTTTCTATGTGCGTTTACTGTTGCCAGGGATGGGTTTACATTGTAGGCCAGGCATCGCGTACTAAAGGGTGCCTTGTGCGGTGGTATTGAATGCCAACGGCTGTGACAAAGCGTCTGTATCTGACGACAAGAACGAACTCGGCTGTCCATCTCCGTACTGCTGGTAAACCCCCCTTTCTCATAAATAACGAACAGTCCCTAACACAGTGACATACAGTACAGTATTGTCACGTGCAAAGGATGCACGTTATGAGTAAGCACCTCTCTTTCACTTCCAAAAAGCATTTGCAAAGCTATACGCATGCAATAATCAAGGAGTATAAGATTGACTGATTTGCCTTGAATTGGCTTGGTATAAAAATGTCAATAATATAATGCCATGGAAAGTGATAATCAAGGTGGGAAAGTTGTGACTAAGTTTTAGCAAGTGAAGCAAAGGGTAAATGTGGTGGCAGTGAGTCTAAATGAAGCATGTTTCTTTGTGAAGAAATCTGAAAAATTGACTTTTGGAGTTTGTAATTGTGCAGACTATAGCGTGTACCAGGACCAACAATTGGCTGTTTTTCTGCTCAGCTGGTTTAGTAAATTAACTCCACTCGGTGCTATATGGATCTGACAACATCTTACGTATGGATTGCCTCTCTGTGCAGTGACATGTACTCTGGGTTCAATAATAAAGACCTGAATAGCCTGCCCTTTGGCAGAACCCAATGTATCTTCCCCACAAAACCATCTGTGTAAATTGAATTCATTATCAACGCGCCTTTGAATTTAACAACTCACCCTCCAAAAAAAGAGGGATGGGTGAACTCTTCTAGCTGATAAACTCACTTTATTAGACAGCAGCTGAATAATAACAATGAACTCTGAGGCTTCCAATAACTTATTTGTGGTGGCTTGTAAAACCTGAATCCAACTTTTCAGTGCCCATCTACCATGCAGAACAACTGACCTTATGTGATCTATAATCTCATGATCCAATCACTCACTAATCACTACATTATGGTTTGTGGAGTGAAACTCTGCCACTGATACTTCACTATTTCATCCGTCTTCTCGCTCCCTGGGTCTGGCTTCCCTTAAAAATACTCAAATGGCCTTTGTACTGTAATGCAGACACCACTCATCTGCTAGCAGCCTCCAGGGATCAGGGAGCAACTGGGCTTTAATGTCAAAGACAGTCAGAGGATAGACAGGAAGGAAACAACTGCTGATGAAATATAAAGAGGGATGAAAGAAAAGTAGAAGAAGTAAAAGTTCTTTGACTCAGACTCACCTTGGGTCTAATAGGCGCGAACTCGAAGGCATGTCCTAGGACACTTTAAAATGGTTTTTGACAACTTTTGACAGCCTAAAATCCACCAATTTAATCTTCTTTTTCTCACAGGCCAAACTTTCTAATAAGTCTCCACAAAAACAGTTTCACACTTTTTTAGTTTGGGAGTAGCACATTTTAAGATTCTTCTTTTATTGATGTTCCTCAATAACATCTTCAAGCTGTTGACATGTGTCATTATTAATTTAACATGCAGTGCACTTAGCACCAAGCTTAAAACTTTTCTCAATCTGTGAAAAAGGCTACAGCCTAACAAAAAAGTAGAACAAGACTAGGTGGAAACCTAGTATATGGCTGGACCGTGTATGGTCAGTGTGCTAAATTATGGCCAAATTGTTACAGGAATAGTCAGCAGTAGTGTGTATACTGTGAATTCCTGTATATTACATGTTCATATGCAATTTTCTGTAGTGGTCCCAGTAATATTTGTTCTCCAAGTGTACTGAAGTAGCATATCATATGATATGGTTAAGATACGTTTGAGAAAAATAATTGAGGACTGATTTAATTTAATAAATTCAACAATATAATCATGCTATTTTCACCAATTTTTTGTTCTGTTCTTATCTGAAGTGTTATTGTGTAATTAATGTTGCTTTGTTAAACAGAACTAGGTTACATCCCATGGCCATTCTGAACATGCCCACAGCCTCAAATGTTGGTGTTAAGGAAAACAGAGCAAGATAGCTTTCCAGCTTCAGCTTCCAGACCGTGGTCAGGAAGCAGCGGGGGGATTTTGTTTTGTCTCCAGTGCCAAAGTTGATGCTCACTTCGCTGCAGCATTTATTCATGGATAAACTGAAACCTACACTACATTTACGACAGCTTGACAGCTTTACTGTTCATTTCTTCTCTGTGCCTATAGGCAACACCTGTCTGCTCTGGGCTACACCCACACTACACTACTAACATATGCATCAAACTGTGTCAACACCATACACATAAAGGATTGACACACCACATGTTTCAAACACATATACAGGAAAATAAAAATGTATACAGAAAAAAACAGTGGCTTGTTTTTGAGGCTTTCTGGGTGGAGGTTTGCGGGGGGAGTAACAACAACAACCATGTATGTATTGAGGAAGTGAATCAGATGATTGATCGCGGAGGCAAAGACGTCACCAGCGGAAACAAAAGAGCAACGGCCAATGAGGAAACTCTAACTCAGCCGACCAATAGTAAGCCTCTGCTTTGCTGCGGCCCAGCCAAAAATAAAGTAGGGTGCTGTGATTCGGAGAGTTACTCAACCAGTTGAATAATGCCTTTCTGATATCTTCTATTTATATTTGATTCAGCAATCTCTTGTAATGAGCGGTTTCAGGTGAGGCTAGGATCAGGTGGTCCTGATACATTTACCCCCCAAAAAATGGAGGTAAATGTCCAGTGATGGGTTCCACTGCCACTCCCATTAGGCAGGGGGGAAAAGATTATTGATTCTTGGATGCATCACAGTTCTCTCTTAAACGATTCAACAGTGATGTGCAAAGTCCTTAATTGGAATTCAGAGGACTGAGCAGACTAAGCACTCACCGCCAATAGACAAGTGCTCCCCTCTGTCTGGCAGACACTTTTCTACACTGTGGTAAAGTCATATTGTGCAGAAGGAGAGGAGACTATCAGTGTGAGATATTCTGCTCCTTGATTTTATCTGTTTAACCCTGTTTAATTAACCGATCATGATACTGATGTGAAACTAGAAAACTTAAGGAATCCATTGGTACCAACCATGTCATGCTAGCTTGTTGGGAAGAACGCTAAATAATGCTACGAAGTTACGCTAAATTTTGGCGAGGAAAAACAAGCATGGTGATTTTCAAAGGGGTCCCTTGACCTCTGACCTCAAGATATGAGAATGAAAATGGGTTCTATGGGTAACCACGAGTCTCCCCTTTACAGACATGCCCACTTTATGATAATCACATGCAGTTTGACTTTTTATCTACCCCTGAACATCCCCTGTCCCCGGCCCCTACCATTCTAAAAAAAAGAGGTCGGAATGGTAAGGGGTTAAACAACATACTAAAAGTTTGTCTGCTAACACGTGGATGAAGTGAGCAGGTGCGTGAGGAGGGATATATGTGTGTGAGGAGCCACAGGCTGCAGGGACAGACACCGCTCCCCACCAAGACATCCAGCTGGGACATGATGCCTTTCAAACAGCAGCCTCACATACTGCAGGCTACGGATTCATGGGTTCAGCCTGGACATTAAACAACGGGAAGCCCACATTATGGAGTGTCTGGCCAGTGAGGAGGGGAACTAAATGATAATGACCTCGATTATGATCGGCTAACTATGATTGCCACATGGACGTCACCTGGAGAGGTAAAGCAGGGGGGGGTAGGAGAGTAGAGAGCCAGAGGATGGCAGATCAGACAGGAGGGAGACGGAGTGAGAGCAAAACATTCTGCTCATCATCCACAGGGAAAGCCATGATAACACCTAGACCAAGGACCACATGAGGACCACATGAGGACCACATGAGGACCACAACATACTTTGAGGTGATAGAGAAACACATAGTGACTATAAGAGGTTTGGCCAGTCAAGGACTTCCAGTGTTACTAGAAAAAAACACCGTAGAAAAAACCTGTTAACAGGTTTCACCTGTCAGAGCAGATAACTGCAGATACAATATACACCCACCGTCTGTGAAATCTCTTTAACAACTACAGTACCTGCTTGACTCCACAGATAATCGATTTATTTAGGTGCTATTAGGTGTAGAGTATGGGATTTATTTTCATAGCAAAGACTTTTCCTCTGCAATGAGAGGTGAGGAGTATTAGATTAGACAGAGTATGAGATGGTGGGATGCCTCTGCATTATTAACATAACAAAAAAACCAAATCCACTTTAAGCGGCTGTCGGTGTATTTTATATAAAAGCTAAAACGGTTACAGCAACAACATCCTATCAGTTACTATAAGAGTTTAAAGAGACTGAACTATGGTATAGACTGAAAATTGTTTTCAGCTCCAGCTAATTACCAGGGCCAAGTTGTGAGTCACATTACTAGACGCAATTCCAATTCATTAGTGTAATATTCAGACTTTAATGCTGCTAATTTAAAGCCTTCACCCACCATTCAATGCTCAGTCATGCTGGCAAACACACACATAATACAGTTCAACAGCTTTAAAGCCCCCCTCCAGTGTATTTGAGCTTTTCTATGATATTTCCTGAGTATGTTGATCAGCCACACTGTTTGCCAACATGTTTTTTTGATAAATAACTTCATTTTGTGCTCAAAGAAGGTTGTTGGTAAAATAGGAATATGACGTATGACTATAGTAGAAGCTGCAGGTCAGACGTCATCCTTCAAGATAACACAGGCGCACTCAAGCTCGTTTGAGTCTGAGCGGCGGCAAACCGATAAATCTGTTTATCAGTTTGTCTTTCTAGTTAGTTAGCTATTTCGGTGTAGTTAGCTAGCCCAACTGAGGGGTTTTCATTTTATTTTTTAAGTTTCCTCCACCCTAGTTTAGTGTGTTTATTTTCACTATGGCATTTGTGTGTGCGGTGAATGGGTGAAATCAACGCAGTGAATTACACAAAATCCCACCGGCAGAATTAACACAACACTGACTCTCTCTCATTCGCTCTCTTCTTTACCGTCCCCACCTGCCGGAGATAATCAATGGAAATCAGCCGATACCGGAGGCTTGCGGGCCTCTAACAGGTCCGAATGACGGGGAGCGACATAACTTTCAGCCCAAAAGAAACAAGAGAAAAGTCCCGTTAGAGAAATAAACAAATCACAGTGCAGCACGGTGCGGTGTCGGAGCTGGAGCTGAGGCGAGAGCGGCCGGGTGCTGGTGGACGGTGCACCTCCAAAACGTCCCAAAACTGCCGCGGTGTTGCTCCTCGGTGCAGCAGCAGCAGCCAGAAGGCCGCCTCGCCAGGAGGAGACGGTGAAGAAGAGAGCGAGTGAGAAAGAGTCGGCGTGTTGCGCTAATTCTTGTCTCATTTGTGGGCTGGAAAACAGCAAATTCATCTAAACTGGTTTCATCTAAACTGGGTTGAAAAGACGATGCAACCTGGTTGCCGTGGTGATGAATTACGTCTGACTCTGTTTGAGAAAGAACGTTAACCAAAAAACAGGAAGTAAAACTGTCTGGAGGGGGGATTTAAGGCATCTCCGCCTGCTAATGCCCCTATAGATTAAATGACCAGTGGAGTAGATGCTCACGGTGAACTCACATCTGTTCAATTCTTACTGAGCTCTGGTGGAGAAGATTGACGGGTCCAGAGCATAAAACGATGTCGAACACAGATACCACAGGGAACCGAGTTAGAATGGCCCCCCCCCAGGCAATATTGACTTACTTTTTATAGATCATGAACATTGTCTTAAGGTCTCGCTCATGCTCTCGCCCTCACTCTCTTTCTCCATCTCTCCGAGGCTCCTCAGGTATAAAGTATTTACTTTGATAATACAGTGTTTCACTCTCTTGACATCTGCTGACTGGTGCTGGCACGGCTACAGCCTCGCTCTCTGCTATCTTTCACAGACTGTGGAAGTTGGTTTAATTGTAGGGCTGTGACATATTTGAGAATTAATAACTGCTAGCGGTTTACTTAGCATAATCAATCCCCTGGCTGGAGACAGGAGTGTGTTTAACTATGCTCCAAGTTAATTGTGAGGACTGATTTGTTTATAGCACAGCATTTAAATTGTGTCGCTTCTTGTTTAGCAACAATGAGACTAGATACATGGACATAAACTTTAGCAAACCAATAGTTCAGCACAATAGATTACACACTGTACTTGTCTAAAGACGAATCCAGCGGTTGATTAATGCGCTGCACTCTAAAGGTCAGCCGGCATTATTACAGCTGCACAGTTGAACTGAACAGTATGTCGGGGCGCAAGCAGAACGTGAAGATTTAACAATTTCACAGAAGTGAAATTGCTTTATATTTTCTTCCAAAGTTGAAGTTTATTGTTGGAGAAGCTTATAACAGCATGATCCAGGAACGATGTCTAGCTCAATTAATAGGGCTGGGGCCATTCGTAGACTTAATCGATTACAAAAATATGTTGATTTGCATAACGTACGTCGGTCCAGTCAAAGCATGTAAATGGTAAATGGACTTGCACTTATATAGCGCTTTTCTGGTCACTCAAAGCGCTTTTCACTACATATACAGGAGCAATTTGGGGTATCTTTCTCAAGGACACTTCAACATGTGACAAGGGGGGCCAGGGATCGAACCACCGACCTTTCGATTGGTGGAGGACCTGCTCTACCTCTGAGCCACAGCCGCCCCATGTAGTTCCCCCGGAGAACAAGCTGCACCTAAAAACCCTCGCCTACGATCCTCTAAAGTGTGGAAGGATTTTAGACAGAGACGCAATACGTTGCCCTGTAAGCTCTGCAAATTGGAAATGGCTGATCACAGCAGTACAACTGTTATGCACGAACACCTCTGAAAACGAAAGCATCCCGGACCGCTTTATCAAGACGGCAACAGCAGCAAGACAGCACCGTGTCCTTTTTTACTTTTTGTCCCTACCAAAGCATGACATACAGCCACTTAAAATTGATTTTCTAAATGTTTCTTCATCGCCCCCATGTAATATTTAGTAGACCTAGCCCTCTCCTGGACAGAGGACGGAGATGCTCCATAGTCCTGCATCTTGTTCTACAGTGTTGAAGAGAATAGGAAGTGAAACAGTAAGCATCATAAATCCTGCATGAATCCAGAGCCTCTCGTACCTGACTCACTTTCAACAAAGGCCTGACACCAGGGACAGTTTGGGAAATGTTGTTTATGCTGACAACTTAAGTAGTGAGAAGCCAACACAGACTCTGGTATCCGGCCTGTAACTCCTATCAACTACGGTTTACAAGTGAGGTGTTTACTTCTGCCTACATATGTCCCGGATTCGTCTGGTGTGCTGTATGGCAGCCAAATGGGATTTCAAATTCATTCTCGTGTCTTGTAAGACTAAAGTCTAGAGAAAGAGAAAGAGAAAGAATGGCTTTGTAGGAACGTATAAACAGTATAGGGGAGGATGCAACATTTACATTACTAGTCATGAGGAAACCTGGTGATGAGCAGCAACAGCAAAGGTTTTATAAATAAATGCTCATCTCAACACCATTTTAAATACTGTATTATAATCTTACCTTATTGAGTTTTACTGTCATTCATCGACAACTTTGGGGAAGGTCTTTGGCGGGGCTTAGATAACTAAACTTTTAAATCCTCACACATTTAAATTGGATCCCATAATACCCCAGATGAAATTCTCAGATTTTATTCTCTCGACTTGCATACAAAACACTTAAAGATGTTTGATCTCTTAACACTCACGCACAAAGACACACATTCACACTCTCTCTGCACAAAATCTCTCCTGATTATCTATATGGTTATGAAATGTGTGCGAGGACACACTATGCTGGATAGGTTTTGCTGCATTTACAGTAGACTACCCTTTATCCCAGCTGTCCATCACACTTGTTTGCTCCACCAGCTTGTTGCCTCTTTGCGGTCAACAGTTCAGAAGTCCTTTTCCTTTCGTTAACCTCATTGATTTGTCGACCAATGCCACCACTCAAAGCGGTTATATCACCATCCAGAATTGGCTACAAGCAGGACAATACCCCTCCTTACTCATCTCCACCACTCTTAAATCTCATTAATATGAGAGCTTTTCTCTCCCGAGGACCAGAGCAGCTCTGCTAGGCAGTCCACATTTTTGGTGAACCCACTCTGTCCACTCTAAATTCACTCAGACTCCTGTTTCCCACCATTCTAACTAGGGGTGGGAAAAAAAAAAAACGATTCCCCTATCTATCGCGATTTTGAAATACATTTTTTAATGCCAGAATCGATATATTTGCTTCATTTGAGTATATGCAGAGTCTATGCAAGGAAGTTACCGCTTTTATTGTTGTAGTCTGAGTAACATGACGTCATATCCGTTCCGTATCCTTTAACCAAAACAAACAGCAAGAGGTCACCGCGAGCCGAAACGAAAAAGTAGAAAACGGCGGAGGGTATGTGTGGATACGACCTGCACCCTCCCATGTTAAATCCAAAGTGGTAAACACTACACATACAGTAAAGTATGGAAACACTTTGGGTTTCACACTTTGCAGGAAAAGCAGAGCTAGACATCACGGCTAAAGCTGCATGCTAACTCTGTCATGGACAGGAAACGTTATGGTATTGCGGTAACGTGCGGTCAAGCCCGCCGTCACTCTCATCTCCGTGGTCAAATGGGCCGATGCTACAACTGTAGAGCACCCATATACTGACATTTATGTTAAATGCATTCAAACGGCCCCGATGGAGCTGACCATGGATGGATAAAGAGAACGGAGCTGATGGGAGAGCTAGAGACGTACTTGGCGAAGTTAGTGGAAGTATACATACGTGACTACGTCACGTTTTCTAAGTAAGGTGTTAACAAAGGGAACTGTATATACAAAATACATATATGGAGATAAGATTGATTGGATTATATTCACCAGAAGTATAAAACATGACATGCCCCTTAGAAATTAAAAAGAAAATACCACTAATTTGTGAGGGATATGTCTTTATTTTTTGATTTTTGGGTTGCTGGAAAAAATGTAATAAATAATTCCTGACAATGACGGATATATTTGACTTCATCTCTGACTATATAAATTCTGAAAATTAAACATTTTTAATGTATTAATTTAGATATTTTCCAAACTCTTTTCATTAATATTTTGTATACACCGAGTCTAGCCCTATCCTAGACAAAGGCTCCGTGACAGAGATGCTCCATAGTTCTGCATCTTGCTCTACAGCACCAAAGAGAATAGGAAGTGAAACAGTAAGCACCATAAATTCTGCATGAATCCAGAGCCTCTCGTACCTGACTCACTTCCAACAAAGGCCTGACACCAGGGCCAGTTTGGGACGTGTGCTGACTTTATGCTGACAACTTCAGCCAACACAGATTCGGGTAAAATCCTGGCTAAATCCTTAGAGATAGCACAAACATACACTCTCTCTGGGACACACTGAGGCCGTTAACAGCACTTGCTGTGTGCTGGAGAATGATGTAATTATGGTGCAACCATGAAATTTAGAGGAGTCATCCATTTGAAGACCGATTAAAAATACTTAGATAAATAAACTTAGCTGGTTTACATGCTGTTGCAAAGCACTGTTAAGCTTTAACTACAGGAAAAACATGACAGAAAAGCATGTAAGGTTATAAGCATCACAGAGTCCAATACTATCAAATCAGCCAGTGGTGTAGTCGTCCACTCAGGAATGTTGATTTGTACACCAGCTGCACAGTCCTGATTGGTGGGTGCTGCGTATTAAGGCCCATTCTTGTAGTTATCATTCTGCACTGTCTGACAGCAGGTAACGCAGCGCTCAGCAGAGCTGGCAGTGTTCGGAGAATTGGCTCTGACGGCGTTCTAGCTTGCGTGGACTATTTCCTGGCTGCTGGCAACAAGCGGCCCTGAGGGTTTTATCTGCCAGGAACACTCGCAGGGCATCAGTCCCAGTGACCGACCTATTGAAACCATTAACGTACAATGACTTGCAAAACGATCTAAACATCAATATGAAAGTAGAAATCTGTAACCTTCCACATGTTGCCGTGACGAGGTCGCACAGCTGTTGTGGAAAAGTTGTGGTGAAGCCAGTCATTTATTCAGCTATTCAGAAATTTGAAAATGCAACAGCTAGCAAACAGTTCAGTGTTTATGCTTTATTTTGATGTGTAAAACTGACTTCAACTGTGCTGGCTCTGTGTTTAACAGCCTTTCTCACTGTCAAACACATAAGGTAATATAAAATATAAGCTTATAAACACTCCTGGATCTCAAACCACATTAAATAAGCTGGTTTATATTTTCTACAGTTCTCCACCACACAAATTGGCATAAATAAATGTATCTTGAATGAACATTACAGATACCCATTGTTTCCCACACAGACTTTACTTGGCCTGGTATAATACCGGCCACCCAAGTATATTTGGCGACCCATTTTAGCATTTTTTATTTTTACTTTTTTATCCGGCCGAGAGAATGACGCCATCTGCGATTAAGTGGAGGGCTGGTGGTGACAGGACGCCACCAGGAGAAACCAAACTCTGTTAACTTTTCCTGCTTGGGCCGGAGTCGATAACGTTACTCGCTCCCGTCGCCGCAGCTCTCTCTCTCTTGCTTCACCTCTCACTTCCCACGTACACACATTAAGCACTGGCTCTGCTCCAAATGACCTACGCTACTCTTACAACAAATGGCTATAGAGAGGGCCATTCACGTTTTCACGTTGGCCACCGTAGCTCTCCAACATGCTTGGCACACAGGAGAGGCTTCAGTTGGTTGCAATCTCCCAGCCTCACCACTAGATACCGTCAGATCCTACACACTGGACCTTTAACGATGTATTATTTTACCCACCCGACCGCAACCCATCCTCTATTAATCAGAAATGTTCATTTTTATGACCCGAATCCACGCATCACATGTTTGTGTGTGTAACGTCCTCTTGTATACAAGCTCAGTCAGTTCATTTGCATGGCGTGCAATGCTGTTTAGGTTCACACAGCTGCAGTAGCTAACAACACTACACCAGAAAGGTAAGGTATAAAATAAACAAAAGTCTCACCAGCGACCGTACTTCCCCGAGTTTTGAGAACCACCGGTTTATTGACTAATGTAGCTAACAGCAGGGACCACCCCAAAATAAAATGAAGCACACACCTGCTCCTCATGGTCAGCTATCACCACAAGAACAATCTAATTCTACGGGAAACACAGGCTACCAGCTTTACAAGCACACAAAGTAAGCAAGAAGCCACCTGCACCACATACTGTGCACACAAAGCACTCTTATTATGAGCCAGGTTCAACTTTTTTGCCAGACAAACCTGCGTTTGTTTTGCCAGAGCCTTCTGCGTCAACAGAGCAGATCCATTCAAATAAATGAGGGTTCTGCATTTTAAGTTTTTAGCCTGTGCACAACTCGTCTTTTAATCTTGTTATTTATTGGGGAAAATCTGGGTAAGAGTTCAATGATCTCCCTGCTAATGGCAACACTATAGAATCATTGTCATGTAAAAATTGATTTGCAAATGAACCAAAATCATTTTAATTAACTGCACAGCCCTTCTAAGAATCAGCCCCGACGAGGAACACTGCAGATCTCACCGATGCACTCAAACGGCACGCAGACAAGCATGTTTTGACAGTACCCAAATTATTTAATAATAATTTAATGATTTAATTATTAAACTTGCATGGCAAGTTTAATAATTAAATAATCTTAACAGCAACACTCATTAAAGACCTCTTTTATATTTCATAGACAGCAATTCAGTGTTTCAAAATAAACTCTATCAGTCAGTCACGAATCACAAAATGTAGTCACAGAATTAAAACACAGAGTGGGTGGATTCTGTCACTTAAATCAAAGGGTGGGCATCCTCGCACCATCCCCTCCTGTTAGACCCCTGCCTGCACTTTTGCTTTACTAAATGGAGTTTCCCATGCATTTGTGCCCCTAAAAGCTTGACCCCGGTTCACTGTTTTATCTTAGTCCACTTAATGCATTAAAGGGCAACTGCATACAAATTATTCTTGTTGGAAAACATGATCTGTCAGAGCAGTGGGGGGCCATACGATTGTACGGGTAGAGTGGATTTTACACAAAACCCCAATTAACTCTGTTTGAACAAGCATGTGGGTCTCTGAACTTCCATCCCATTTGTTCAGAGACCTCCTCTGACCCTCCCTACGCTGATGAAAGAGAACAAATTTACGCAAATGAATAAACCGTTGTTTACCATTTCTATACACAGAACATTTAGTCTCACAATAATGAACCGTGAAGTGCTCTGCCCTGCAAAATGAAATGGATCTGGTAGCAGGTTGAGAATTCATTTTGTTTTGATTGATTATATTAAAAGCCCTCTTCAACTCTGAACATCGTGTTCTTGTTCTTATGAGCGGTGGGAGTGGAATAATGCAGTTCTCTAACAGTCTTACTCCAAAGGCATCCACATAATTAGGATGACAGGTTTATATCTCATGTTGTTTTATCTCATCCGCTCCAAACTTTTACTCTGGACCCGAGGAAGAGGAGCTGATGGATCTGCATCAACTAATGGGGATCCTAATAAATACAAATAAATACAAATACTCTGGTAACTGAGAGGATAATAAACAATGTTTTGTCCACTTCAAGACTTAAGAGCTCTAATGTGTGGTATATCTATTCGGGTTGGGACGATACACCTATCTCCTGATTCTATACTATAACGATACTTGGATGCCGATTCGATATATATATTGCGATTTTTAAGTATTGCGATTCAATATTACCATTTATTGCGAGTTTCTGTTAACTTTTTTAACACTAGACCATGGGGGAAAAGTTGAATCATACACTTCTAGGGACCTTTACTTTGGAAAATATCTAAATTAAAACAGGAAGAATGTTTGATTTTCAGCACGTATGTAGTCAGAGATATTCTGAAGTCAAATATATCAGTCACTGTCAGGCATTATTTGTACATTTTTTTCCAGCAACCCAAAAATCAAAGAATAAAGACATTTCCCTCACAAGTTGGTGGTATTTTCTATTTAATTTATAAGGGACATGTAATGTTTTATACTTCTGGTGAATATAATCCAATCAATCTTATTTCTATATATGTATTTTGTTCAACATTAAAAGCGGTAACTTCCTTCTACTGCCGCATAAACTCAAATGAAGCAAATATATTGATTCTGCCATTAAAAAATCCCACCCCTAATATCTTTGTGTCTTGTAGTAATTTCTAATTTCTTTCTAATTTTGATCTTTCATTCATCTTCCAAACAGGTGTGACAGAGAACCAACAATCACTTATACAGCAACACACTGACCAATGCAAAGTAGTTGTACATTCAAATCAAACATCTATTCAAAAACTGCATAAAGTTGCCTTGTTTACAACTGTGACATAAGTACAGCTTCCCCAATTTACCTCAACAGCTGAAAATACATGATAAATAAGTCAAAACGTGTGAAATGCTCTGGGTTGTTTACTAGGGGAAAGTCACCATATAATTCAGTGTATTAAGTGGAAGCTGCCAGAAAGTGTTTTAGCCGTGTCAGCTTATGGCTTTTATTAAGCTGTCATTTTGTTGTTTGGCTGCAACATCTGAGTAAATTCTACCAAGCATACACTATTTTAAGACCTCCTGTTGTAAGCCTGTCATCTTATTGACTGGGCGCCTCCGTGGCCTAAAGCATTTTGACAGTTGTCAACACTGGTGTACTGAAATTTTAATATGCAACAAAATCAATATGTCATTCACTTCACAGCCCATTTCAGGGACACCCATCACGGCAGCTGTTATACTGTATTACAGAAACCTGAAGATGTAATGTACAATTGTTCTCCTAATCCTAGTCCTTGAAAGCAGTTGTACAAAAACAGTTTTGTTTTTTCTGATTCAAAAGGGACAGCACTAAAAGGACATACGTAAAATTATTTGTTTTTACTTTACTTTTGTTGTGATCACAAAAAGATTATTTCATGCTAAAGATAAGTTTGCTTTCTAATTTGAACTGTAGTGTTTATTGTTTGCCTGAGTACATAGACTATCTCCGGCTTACTGTTTACAACAGCAGATAATGTGATGTATTTGGATGCAGGGCACCACTCCACTGAGATCTGCAGCAAAATAATCCCCATAATATCATAACCATAATTCATTCACATATCTTGAGGTCAGAGGTCTTAATTTTCTTAGTATTATTCATTTTAAAATGTTTTCTTTTAACAGGGAATGTGTGGTAAGCTTTAGCATACAGAAAAATACCAATAAAAGAAAAAAGATCAGGGTTTCCATCAGTGTATTTTAAGCCCGGTGGGCCGCCGCGCCTAAATTGCCTCCCTGCTGAGCCAAAGCATCACGGTGTTTTTAAGATGTTTTTTAAACTAAAATGTGTTAATAAGTAGCAAACTCCTTTAATGAATAACTCAGAGTGTAGGTTGTGTGTGGTCCAGAGAGAGAGAGAGAGCGGGGAGACTACAACTCCTCAAGACCAAAGCCAAGTTCCTGTGTTTTGCTTGCCACCTGCTGATAAAGGAAATTGGGTTAGCTCTGAAGTTAGCAACAACTTCAGCCCAGGCTCACTTAAGGTGGACTGACCTTTAAGGTGGACCAGCTATTCTAATTTTAGTGACAAGTTGCTAACATGACATTAAACCAGGAAAGAAACCAAACATTAACTTGCCTCACTGACTGGCTGTCACATCTCACAATTGGTACATCTCTCCCCGACGTCATACAGCCGAATCAAAAGCTCAACATGGTAGATTAAGACTATTATTCCACCACATTCAGCCTTATCTCTTCTGTGTCCTGATGGAAACATTGAAGTCTTTGTGTCTTTAATGTGACTCACACGTTTTATTTGACCGTCCCAACCATGGAAAACTGGAGCAGATATCTGCGTCCAAATGAGCATCCATAAAATCTTGACACAAATATGTTGTCAATAACACATAATATAGCACAGTGTTATGGGGATTATTCTCCTCGTTGGTTTTAATAGTCTCATTTTCTGCCTGTCACACATCATCACAGCCACTAAATGAAAGGCTCCTTCTGTGGACGAGGGTGTCCAGGAACTCTAACATGCAGGAGGATTTGGCCAGCAGAAAAAAGTCATCTACTGAGTAATGAAAGCTCAGATTATGATGACTACAGTGTAATAACTTTCACTGAACTCTCAGTGACCTGGTTTCAACTGCCAAAGTGTGGACGGGTAACTCAAGTGGAGGAGTTTTCTCTACAATCAACACCTATAAAAGGACACAAATCTGTTAAAAGTCCAGTTGCTTATATTGGACCAGACTTCAATATTAACTTCTTGGCACATCTGTTGAGAGCAAGCAAACATAAAACACAGCAAAGTGTTGACACAAAATGTTTCATCTGGATGACAGACACGTTTGAACTGGAGCCTGAAATTTCTCATTTTTAGTAGGCCTGCATCCAAGTGATGGCTGAGGTGGTTCCAAAAGCAGACAACTGAGAAACTGCTCTGCCACCTCGTAACCTCAGTAGTGATGGAAAAAGAGCTCATTGATAGTGATAATGATATATGTCTGAGCTTAGCTGAGCTCAGACATCTGGAGGGACAACTAGTCGGCCTAGTTTTTTCGGTGTGTCCCGCACCATCGGCTTTAGTCTGCCCGTGGCTGTTCAGCGCAAGGGAATCAGTGCACGAGAAGAGAAACGGATGTGAGGAAAGCAAGCAAACGAGTTAAGTCAAGAGGAAAAAAAAGAAGGCTCTTCTCTCTTTTCATCTTCATCTCATCTGATGATTCCGACACAATGATTTCACAACGACATGGTCATCTGGAATGAAGATAAGTGGTGAGCAAGAGTGGTGTGAAAGTGATTGGCAGACGCCGCTTTATTTCATGTACGTATCATAATAACGGCTTGTATATTCGTAGTCCTCGGTCTTCTTGTATCCTTTTTTGAATGACAAATAAAGAGTACCGCGACCTGCTGGTAGGGAGTTATTTCCTCTCACGCAGGCGCAGAACGTACGTGGTAGTTGGCCGTCGGCTGTAGTCTTTGCGATGTGTTCAAGTGCAACTTTTTGGCCAAGAAAAAGGCGATGTGAGGCGACTCAACTGGTGGCCTTCGTCGCCGCTAGTTCTTTGATGTCGGCTTGGTGTGTCCCCAGCTTTAGAGGTTTTCCGCG
Source organism: Sebastolobus alascanus (assembly GCA_916701645.2). Taxonomy (NCBI): domain Eukaryota; kingdom Metazoa; phylum Chordata; class Actinopteri; order Perciformes; family Sebastidae; genus Sebastolobus; species Sebastolobus alascanus. Next base: position 1,653,969 of record CAKAOJ020000026.1, on the reverse strand, counting down.
CACGTCCAACTGGTAAGAGGCTCGGTGGTAGACCCAGAACACGCTGGAGAGATTATATATCTCATCCGCCAGGAAGAGCTGGAAAACATTGCTGGGAGGGAGAGGGACGTCTGGAATACCCGGCTTAGCTTACTGCCCCAGCAATCCAGATAAACGGAAGAGAATATGGATAATGCTATATCAGAGTAAATGGACAAAAACCTGTGATATGAAGTGACTGCTGGTATCAGACGCTGTATTTGAGGCTACATTTTAATGACATTTAACTATTTTATTAGGGCCTTTATCGGACAGCAACAGTAGAGAGATGACAGGAAATGAGGGGAGCGAGAGATGGGAATGATATGCAGCAAATGTCCCCAGCCGAACTCGATCCAGAGACGTTTAGGTTCATTTTCAGTTCCTTAACCCAGAGGACTCCTGTTAGGGGATTCTTGACAAATGCCAGCGTGACATTCTTTCAAATTATATAACCTATAACTGGCTTACAAAACCTTTCACTTTTCCTGTCATATACAACCAATGATAGGTTGGTCTCTAGTAAGAAAATTCTCCTGCAAGAGCCACTACATTTATTTGATTGATCGGCAACAGTTACTGCGCTAACCAAAAAAAGGGGTTGATTCCTAAAGCCCTAGTCCAAAAGGATAAACTGGCCATTTTAAAGGGGCTTTCTAACAGCAGATATTTTGACTTTGTCATAGCAGGAAAATCAAAGGTTAAAAATAATGACATTAATTATGACTCTCTTCCATTTCATTGTACCAGAGAGTCTCACCAGTGTGCGTCACTCGTACAGCCAGCCAATATAAAGCAGCAGAGCACAACTGAATGAATCAAAATCACCTTTATTTGCAGTCACTTCCAAATTTTAGTTTCAAGAGGTCGCACAATTTTAATTAATCCAATATTCCTTTTTGTGTAAAACTACAAAGCAAAGGGAAAGTTATTAATGTTTTTACAACATGCAATTTCATTTCAAAATAATGAGTAATGTTTAATTAGTTTTTAAATGCAATCACTGACCATTTCAATACCCAGTTGTATAACTCAGATTTCAGAACCAATTAAAGAAAATGAACAAGGCTCCAAAATGTCTATTAAATCCCTGCAATATTAAAGCTTGAGTCGGCAACATTGGAGAAACCAGCTACAGTACGCTAAATTATGAAAGCATCCAAAAGAAAAACCCAGCCCAGTACTAACAACTCTTTTCCAATGAAAGTAGCTAGCAGCATTAGCTCCAGAAGTACCTAAATCTAGCGAGAGAGTCACCAGGTCGACTTATATACAGTGCTCGATACCGATTCATAGGATTGGCTCAGAACTAGGGTTGTCAAAGATAACGTGATAATAATACAACTTGTTTTGTTAGGTTGTAGCGGGCTCAGTTTTAAAGCTAGAGTGAAGATACTGGTATCATATAAAACTAGAAAACCTAAGAAATCCATTGGTACCAACCATGTCATACTAGCTTGGAGTGAAGGAGGCTAAATAATGCCACAAACTTACGCTAAATTTTGGCGAGGAAAAACTCGACATACTCAAGCATGGCCATTTTCAAAGGGATCCCATGACCTCTGACCTCAAGATACAGTATGTGAATGAAAATGGGTTCTATGGGTACCCACGAGTCTCCCCTTTACAGACATGCCCACTTTATGATAATCACATGCAGTTTGGGGCAAGTCATAGTCAAGTCAGCACACTGACACACTGACAGCTGTTAGGTTTGAGTTTGCCATGTTATGATTAGAGCATATTGTTTTATGCTAAATGCAGTACCTGTGAGGGTTTCTGGACAATATTTGTCATTGTTTTGTGTTGTTAATTGATTTCCAATAATAAATATATACATACATTTGCATAAAGCAGCATATTTGCCCACTCCCGTGTTGATAAGAGTATTAAATACTTTCAAATCTCCATTTAAGGTACATTTTGAACAGATAAAAAATGTTCGATTAATATGCAATTTATCGCTTTATATATTTTAATCGATTGACAGCCTTACTCAGAGCGTGAACTGCACAACATACTATTGAGGTTATGTTGTAGGGCTGGATTTTATTTACGTTATTACAAACGTCAATGTCTCAGTGTCAACGCAATATATCTTACTTTTGGAACAGGCAAGTGAAGAGTTATGAAGAGTTTGTCATTTCAAGTGACATTGCTGATTCTCTAACAGCAGCTGTTTTTATTTTTTTTTATAGATTGAAGAGTCACATATCTAACAGAGAAATGGGGAAAAGTGTAAAGAAGAGAAAGAGCGCAACTAATGCCAGATAGCCCAGATGGGAAACAAGGCAATTAGCAGCAGAGAGGAGGCCAGGCACGAGTTCCCAGCTTAAACAGAGGCTCTCTCTCTTTTTTGTGTGTGTGTGTGTGTGTCTGTGTGTGTGTGTGTGTGTGTGTGAGTGTGTGTGTGAGGAGCACTCCCACCCTGCCCAGGAGTCACAGCAACGGATGGGATCCAACAGAGAACAAGGGAAAGTCACACACATCAAACAAACTGTCAAGCTTCAGACGAGAGTCGGAGGGGAGAATTTCACCTTGCAATTAATCAGGACAAGAGGGAAATGGTAATAGTCTGGTGTCAAGGCTTCCATTTAAACCCATCAGGTTCTATTGTTTCAAGTGGGATGGTTTAATTAATTTATTTATGCTTGTACAAAATGTGCTTTTGTGCATCTTTGCGCTTAAGTGTTGTGGGATGGTCTTCACAGTACTGGCTACACAGTACGTAAAAATAACTGGTCTGATATCATCAAAACAAATTAGTTATATTTGCACACTTAGGGAATGACACAATGGAGGCTTATAATATTTATCCTTACAAACACTGAATGGGAAAGGTATTGATTGAACTCTATTCACAGTCCATACTTTTGTTGCACAACATTGCATTATATTGTAACATCTTACACACTATAAGGCTGTATATAACAATATAATAGAATCATTTGGTTTGTTTTGCACTTCTCTTTATGACCCTTTTTGAGGTCAGTTTTTATTAGATTGTATTATATTGTTACCTATAAAGCAACACAGTGGGACGGTAAAGTGCTTTAGTTATTTTGTATTTAATAAATTGTATTGTACTTCATTATGTTTTGTGAGGTCTTTTTATTCAACATAATAGCAGCGCGTTGCAATACAATCTAGTACTCACCTCACACTACAGCCTCAAACATTATCACAGAGTTGATTCAACAGCTCTCAACGCCATTAAAAGCTTCACAAAAGGTGATATTAACATAGTGCATTGTACTGCATGATACTGAAATTACAGTCTGATGCAGTGAATATGTTTATTTTATTACAGAAGCCCACGCTAGTTAATTTAAAATGCTTTTTGGACTCTTCTGGGGGATGGAAACAACACAGCCCATTTTAATTACTCAATCAGACGAGTGATTTGCTTAATTATGAATTCTGAGTTTGGGGAGTTGTTTAATTGTTATGAGAGCAGAGGATAACAGTAGCGCCTTTCAGCTTTTAGATGAGAAGAGGAGGACATAGGGTGATCACAACAAATAGCTGCACATGGGGAAAAATAGACATATACAACTGAAAACAAAGTCTGACCTCACCTCTTCCATACTGCAGCTCACCACTCATGCTTCAATCACCCTGACTCACTTCAGGGCTCAAACGTTTTTCACCACCGCCTGTCCCAAAGTAAATGCTGGTCGTCCCAATTATAAAATGACTGTTTTTCATGCAATAAAATTATTTCCATAATTAAAACTGATGCCTGGCATTAAATAAAAACACAAGGAAATTATTACATTTATAAAAACAATTTTTACAAATACATATTCATTGATTTATTCTTAACTACTTGAACGCCAAGCATATTGTGTACACGACTTCCCATGTTGTAAACACCAGCTCACGAGTTTCATTTGAAGGCACCAACAGTGCTTTCCTGGTGATAGTGTGTGGATGAAGCATTAAGTTGTTAAATTAAAGTCAGCCTGCTACAACGGTCGCAATGGCAACGGTACACATCAAAATGGAAACCGCTCTGACCTTCATGCTATGTTGATTTTAACGGGAATGTCTGTTTTCCTTGAGCACTCATGAACTGTGCACTCTCTTGCAATTGTACATTGATAATTTCGTCAGAAATTGTTGTTATGGTTTAATCGTAGTTTTATTTTTTTTGACTAGGTCTACTTTCCGTCCTACGACCGCCCCAAAATGTATTTTTTTATCTTCCCGGATCATTTTTTTCCGTCCCCTGAACGGCGGGACGCCCTTAAATTAGGGCGCTGCACTTCCTCTCCCATTAACGCACCAATATGTCGGGTGAAAACTATGGTAAATCTGCTGACACCCCTGCCTCTGCTCATGTTGCTGATGATGACACTGCTCCCTTTGCCTCTGCAAAGTGCTAAAAAGTAAAAATAAGCGGGGATTTCAGCTGATGTGTGACAAAGCAGCATTTTAAAAAGTGAAGAGGGACAGGAAGAGAAGAAAAACAGGAGACAAAAATCCATTTGGTGAGTCAGTGCTAATCGTCTGGGGCTAAGCATTTTGGAGTAATGTGATAATGAGAGAAGAAGTGGAGGAGGAGGAGGAAGAGCACCATGATCCCTTTTCTATCAGCCATATGGGTGAATGTGTGACCTCTGTAGCATCCGACTATTAACTCTGATTAGGACATGTCTCCCTCTAAATCTCTCTTGCTACACCTCCTTTATAAATCCCTCCTTTCAAATGGTTCACTGCCTCACTTAAAGGGAAATTACAGGGTTTTTTTCAACCTGGTTCTTATTCTCATAATTGTGGCCGTTATTGTTCGTCTGCCAGTTTGAAAACGCATCAATTTTCAAATGAAAGAGGGGCTCTGCTTTCTTTACATGTAGCGTAGACCCTGATCTGGCCAATCAAGACTGGCGACAGCCTACGTGAGAAGTTAAATGGTGGAGGATCTGGGGAAATTAAAACTCAGTCTCTGTGTTAACTGGGTTCTGCCTGAGCAAGCTGAAGGAAGCGTCACTTTTGGGGAGAGACAGGCAGCGAAACAAGCAAGAAATTGCTTCTCTTTCCGTAGAGGGCGTTTTGTATAGATCACAACGTTCACCATTTCATATGATCCGGGCCTCCGTGTTTTTAAAGCGGCCCGTTCTAGTGCAAGGATTGTGTGGGTGGGCAGGCTCAGGATGTCTCAATGTAGTGGGTGACATTTTGATTTTTTTTCGCCACAGGGGAAAAAATGAGTACAGGATAAAGGCGATAGAAGACGAGGAAAAAAAGGCAGGGGGGGGGGTGAAGAGAAAACAGGAAAATACAGAGTCCTGCGGCGTCACAGAGAGATGAATAGAGGGATGAAGGTCTTCATCTACCCAGTAGGGGAAGAGAGGAGAGCTAGTGACACCAGCAAGGTTTCCTGTCGATTAAAAAATATATAAGGGGGCCTTTCCACCAGTCTTTGGTCCACACAAACAAGGCTTTTCAACTCTTTAGGGCAAAACAAAGAGACAAACCGTGAAGCTTTACACAAAGAAAATCTAAAACGCAACTGGACAGCATCACATCTTTTGGTACACTGAGATCAACAAATATTAGAGGTGTAACAATAGGTTTTAACAACGATACGATACGTATCACTTTCCATGGTAATTGGGTCATCTAGAGAGATACGATATGATTCAATGACTTGAAACCCATACAGTAACTTCAGTGTGACTGTGAAATAAATAGCCACGCTTCGTTTTGTTGTCGTCTTTCTGAGATTGGCGCTGCTGGCGCATGTCGATGACGTCATACACAGGAAGAGTGAACCGGAGTAACGTTTAACATTTCTTTACTATTAAAAGTGCTAAAAAACACATCCATATAAGGTTTGTCGTGCTTAAATACAATTCTTAGTATCGATACAATAGATTATTTACCTTGCAAATCGATTTAAGTTCGATATACGTCTCCCGTGAAGGACAACTTGCCGAGTACCTATCGATGTAGTTGGATCGTAGGAATATAAATCGATACATCGATGTAGTAGATGAATTATTACATCCCTAACAAATATATAGTGAAAGACACTTAAACTGCCCGATTTCCATTGCTTAGACAGATTTTCTAAGTATATGCACTTACGCAAACCGTATTGACGAATCCTGACAGATGGACAGATACATTAATCTCAAGTAAGAAAAGGGAGAAAGACAAGTTTTCCAAAGAGGGAGAAGAGGAGGAAGATAAACGACATGGACACAGAGAAGATGGAACAACATTAAACAGGCAGAGGAAGAGACAGGAAAGCACACAGGGAGGATGGCACGAGCGGTGGACGAAGATAAATGCGATAGTGTGGTGGGAGGAAACAGGAGCAACGAAGAAAGAGCTGCTTCCAGTTCAAACAATCTGATACAAGGCAAGATCTGAGGCGACCGCAGCATTTATTCCAAACAGGAGAGTGGGATGAAGAAATGTGAGAGGAGAGGTAGTGCAAAGGAGGTAAAGGGGAAAGAAATAGGCAGAAGAGGAAGCATGGTTAAAGCTGACATCTCTGATAGCTGTGGAAGATTGAGACGGAGTGATTTGATGAAACGATGAAAGAAGAGGAGAGGAGGAGGAGGAGGAGGAGGAGGAGGAGGAGGAGGAGTGAGGCACCAGGGGAAGAAAAGCCATGTTATGTTGGGAGATGGAGAGAGAAAAATGACAGGCGGGAATACAGAATGGGGGGTAATAAGAATTCATGTAGGCAGCTGATGGACAGTTGAATGTCAGGTTGGCAGTCATTTTTGTAAACAGCGACGCTGCATGTTCTCATCTCATTACACTGCTGCGGCCGGGAAACAAGCGAGCGACGGGGAGAGAAATGAGAGAGGAGCGTAGTGTGTGTGCCTGACTGAATCAAAGACTGAGTGACTGAGTCTGTCACATTTGAGCTCGTATAGATTAGAAATGTTACAGATCAAAAACAGCAGCAGCATCTCAAAGACCAACAGACCAGAATATAAATTAATTTGTGACACAAGGAGGGGCGCTGTGTCAATATCCAATCCTCTTTATGTTGTTAACACCTAAACCCACAAGGTTTACAGACAGAAAGAAAGAGCAATTTTACATGCAGACTAATATCATGGTATTAGCCTGCTTTTTTTACTAGTTTTGAACATTTTCAGTAGAGTTGTTCCGATACCGATAACAGTATCCGAAAAACATCAGATACTGCCCAAAATTCGGGATCGGGTATCAGCGAGTAATGTACGCTAGTCTATGCACCAATCCGTTACCAGGGTTTCCACCAGCCTATTGCAAGCCCAGCGGCCCACCGGGCATGAGATGACTCCCCGCCAGGCCAAAGCATCAGAGAATAATGATGTTTTTAGTAGCGAACTCCTGCAATGCAATTTCTCAGAGGGAAGGTTGATTCCGAATGATTCACAGGGAGAAAATATTCACCTGGTTATTCCTGCCCATAAATAGTTCCAAAATAGAAAAACAAAAGACACAAAAGAGGAAGCGGAAAAGGTGTGATAACACAACCTGAAGAGAAAAACAGCAGAGGTGCTACATCACACAACAAAGAACACACACATCCTCATTTAGTAAATTGCGAAACGAGGCATGTCAGGATGTGTCTGATTCAGCTCAATGGACAATGACTAATCACATACTCTTATTTCAGCATGTAGACCAAGACCATCATAGGATACAAATTATCACCATGTCACCACAGTCGCTCCCGGAGCACCTTTCTCTGAGCGTTTACTGTTGCCACGGATGGGTTTACATTGTAGTTAATGGACAGCTCGGTGTGTCGCATACTGACGCAAAAGGGTGCCTTGTGCGGCGGTATCGAACGCCAACGCTCGTGACAAAGCGTTGGTATTTGACGGCCTGGGAATGAGGACGGGCTGATCACCCAGGCAGCATAGTGTGGTTCTCAAACGTGAGCTAAGATCTTATCCAGTATCGTGAAAGCAGCATATGAGGTTTACACACATGGAAATCTGATCATAACCGAAGTACTAGTTGGCATGTGAACATGTCATTTTTAAATAATTGCCTTTAACCACTCAAGCCTACACACACCAGGAAACTGTCCCATTTACTGTGAATTCATGTCGAAGGACTATGTATATCTACACCAGTTCAGGTCAAAGTTGACGAACTGTAAATGAAAACCCATATCTATAAACATTTTCCATCAATCTAATTTCTGTAAAGGCACTTTCACAAGCTCAGAGCTGTAGTGTAAAGACCGATCAAGGCTATATTTGTCCAGGAATGTATTCGGCCTGAGGTCATCGAGCGGCAGCCTGCTGGGTTCACCCTTTTCCTTCTTGCTGCCAAGCACTGCACCAGAGTGGGAGAAATCTGTGGGAGTGACCTTTGGTGGAGCAAAGCACTTCACTCCCTGTCTGAGTGTTTAAAGGTTTTATGTTAAGGTCAAGTGTATGAGACTCATATCTGCTGAGTCCCACTGGCACAGGATGGGAGAACTATGTGCTGCAAACTCTTAGAAAAAAGGGTCCCAAAACAGAGAGGTACGGCTCTACCAAAAAGTATGGTTTCCCAAGTACGATGATTTTTTTTCCCTTAGCTAATAACTTATGTAGAGCACATAGTGTAGAAAGATGAGTTGATTAATCATTTAGTCATCCACCCAAAATTTCCAGCTATTTTAATAATCAAATCACTTAAAATTCTTTAAAGTAAAAAAAATTCCATTGGAATTAACAGGAAGTAACTTAAAAAATAAAATACTTAAAAATAGGGCTGTCAAAGTTAACGAGGTAATAATGCGTTAACACAAATACATTTTATTGCCACTAATTTCTTTAAGCAAGCATATTTGCCCACTCCCATGTTGATAAGCGTATTAAATACTTGACAAATGTCCCTTTGAGATACATCTTGAACAGATAAAAAATGTGCGATTAATTTGCGATTAATCTTGATTAAATATTTTAATCAATTGACAGCCCTACTTAAAAAATATAGGGGTTATTAGCTCCGGCTGTATTTAGACCGACCATCTGCTGGTTAACTGAACTATTCACTCCAGTAATATAATCAAAACTTATATGAAAGCATGTAGTCCTTTGGCTCAGACAGTACAGTAGTGTTGGCTGCTGGTGTGATGCACTTTGCATGCAGAGGGTTGATTCCTACTTAATGAGATGCTGGACAATTTTCTGTACTTGTGGCGAAAGCGTGGGTCGTTACAATTCAATTAGATGGGCCCATTTTTAACCAAAGCATGCTATAAGACCTAGTTTTTCATTTTTTATGTGCATCCCCCCCTCCCACTACTAAAAAAAGTATGATTTTTAAATTGAAATTTTCCCAAATTCCCACAAAACAACACATTTTAACATGTCACATTGGGCTGTGATAATTACGGGCCTTTTTCACTCTTTGCTGATAAAATGATTTATCAATGAATGGAAAAACAATATGCAGATTAATCAATGATGAAAATAAACAGTAGTTGCAGAACCTAGTTTGCTGACTTTGCAAATTGTGTTACTAAATATAAACATTTATAATTACATAATACTACCACTGTAGATGGTGAACTACATGGATTGTCATACAAAACACCAACAATGGTCCTCACGTTCTGTCAGGAAAATGTCTGAAATATAAAGGGGAGAACTCAAAATATAAAAAGCCTCCAAAGGGAAATCCCCCAGTGAGGAGGAGTATAGAGTATTTAATTGTACAGTCTGCTTACATGCACTCAAAAATAGCTGAATAACCGAAGGTGCGACGCTGCACCTTTAACTGCCACAGTGCAGTTTTGTTCCCTATTACCTGTGCCAGAATCAAAAAGCACATTGTGACATTCTTCAAAGCTTCGAGATGGACTCTAAGAGAGGGGATGAACAATGAAAACTGGAGTGCAAAAAGAGAGAATATCGGCTGAAAAGGAAGCGAAAAGACAAGTGGAAGACGAAGGACCGAAATCTTCTCTTTTAATGGATAGTCCTCTGAAACGACTGTGACATTTCAAAAGGCCAGACTTCCTGAGAGGCATTGACTCTTCCTCCATTAGAGTAGGGCAATCCATGATTACACATATCAATAACATCTGAGCAGCGCAGGCCCTGTGCTTTATATAATACTATGTACCGTATATGTTGTGTGTGTGTGTGTGTGTGTGTGTGTGTGTGTGTGTGTGTGTGTGTGTGTGTGTGTGTGTGTGTAAACAGAGATCGAAGGATGTCAGTGCTCTGGTTCCAGCATCTCTTCATCTCCCTGAAAGGATGCGCTGGTCAGTTTATTGACATAACCAGATTAAACGGGACAAACAGGATGTGTCTTTACTGGCATTTAGTGTTTCTGGGAAATTTAGCAATACCTAAACTCAATATGTGTTTGTGAGTTCGGGTTTCAGGAGCTAACTAGCAGCCAACCCAACGCATCACACACACGCACACACACAAATAAACCATCTGGAAGAGTAATTTTATTTAACCGTGTAAACTGTTATTCCAGCTGTTTGTCCAGGCACGAGGAGGGTTAGTAGAGTTAAAGGGACTGTTTGTAAGAATCAGAAATTGGTTGTAACAGCGACACTTGTGGTGTGTGGTCAACGACAGTCAGCGTCCTGTTGCTCGCGCTCGCCCGTGTGCACGCGCTACCTGATGTGAGCGAGCATCCGTTAAAACAGCTCGGCGGGTGCTAATTTCAGACCCTGCAGGAAACATCCGTGACAAACAACCAAGGGCTCCTGTTAAGACATTGGTGTTGACAAACCTTAAACCTGAAATAACTGTTAGCAGACAGACAGACAGATGCTTATTTACACATCCAGCAGTTACGCAGCAACATCATCTGGAGTAATGCTTCAGTCCACCTGATGAACGTAAGTCCAATATTCACTCTCTTTTAGCTCTGTATTTGGTCTCTAGCGATTCCTGAGATAATATCCGGCTGTTTAATGTTGAGCACGTATTGTACAGTTGGTTTGGAGCTTTCTCGCAGAAAAACAGCTGCCCGCTGTGGCCAACAACAATGCTATGAGAGCACTGACAGTACAGTTGCAGCCTGACAGCTAAACAATATCGATTATAGCCGCTTTAATAAAATTTAGCCACACATGTTAGATTTGATCAACTCTTTTTTTTGCAAGTCATATGAACGACTGTAGGCAGTCAGTCTCCAGTCTATATCCAAAAATAGAAAAGTAAATGTCACTGCAACATTTGGACGGGTTAAAAAAGAAAAAAAGGTTAATATGTTTATGACGGATGTGACAGCAGACCCAAGAAAGCTGAAAGCTTTGTCGAGTGACTCAGTTTGAATGGCAAATATCAGATGTCAGAAACAATATTACTGCAATCATCTGTGAAAACCTAAAATGCCAGAAAATAGTGAAAAATGTCCACCACAATTTCTCAAGGCCCGAGGTGACGTCATCAAATGTCTTGTTTTTGATGAATGAAGCAAATCATCAAAAAGAAGCTGGAACTGGTGAATGTTTGATGCTTTTGCTTGTAAAAGCACTTTGCGATACTACGATTCATTGCTTATCAAAAGAGTTTTAAATTACTTTTCTGTTCATTGACTAAATCAACTAAAGGGATTAATTTACTTATCATTTCAGCTCTTTAGTTTCAGTTCAAAAAGGCACTGTTTTCTTTATTTAAATACAGTATAACCTGAAAAATCTGCAGTTAGTTGATTTGGCAGACAGAGAGGCAGAGCTTCAACAAAGGGAATCTGTGTCTCTGTAGAATACACAACATATAGAGAAATATACACAAAGAAATCTCTTCCACAGATAGAATTGGTTGCAAATTTAAGCCTATAGGATGAGTTGGCAGGGAGTTATAAACATATAAATCATGGACATAAATACAACATACTAAAATCTAGCATGCTATTTAATGTGCCAATATCTTATTATTTTAGAAAACATCATTTTAGTATTCGGTTTCCGTTTAAGATTGTATTCTACTTCAGGGAATCGTACTGAAGAAACTGTTGGTCTTTAAAGAGAACTCTACTTAAAATGCACAAGAGGATGCACACACACTTCACCATGCAGCCACACTGAAATGTTGTAAACTGTGTGGCAAGAGGCCAAACGTATCTGTGGCAAATGACCCACAGAGCCACCAAAGTGCCTTTTAAAAGGGGCTTTCCGGCACAGAGACAAAAAAAACGTTGTATTCACAGCCTGTTCATTTAGTAACGCACAAAACGGAAAACTAATGGCCGGGATGTCTTTGGAGAGTGTCTGCGTAACGTCTCCAGCACATCTCTCTCTCTGACTCTCTCCCCATGTGTCATTGAGTGATCACGCTTCGCACTGTCCAGAGCCAATTAATATGACTTGGGTCAAAAGCGCCAGCTGGCACGACGGGAAGGAAAATAATCCCTTTCCTCCTCTCGTCGCACATCAACTGTTCTCGCCCATGACGTGCCGTGTCAGTGAGTGGTAATGTCCTCAGGCCTTTAACCTGACTCAATACAAGCAGGCGAGCCAGCGCTGCAGTTGGGAACCACATCCCATCTCCGCCTCCAACCGGTCCTCAAAGCACACCCGACCATGTCACAACGCTGTGCGTAATATTCATGTCATTATGTCCTCTGTAGTATTAAGCCCTTCAAAAACAGCCATTCAAGCACCCTTGGTAACATTACAGAAACTGGTGACAAGAGACAAAAGTGGGATCTGGGGAGAGGGAACACAACAAGCTGAATGACTAAGATAGGGAGGGGGGGAATAAAGGAGCATGTGAGTCAGACGTGGTGAGGGTTTGAGCTTAAGAGACGTTATCATCTAAGAAGAGATTGTACTTTCTGAACAGCATTGGTAGAACATTGGTGTTAATGTAAAACAAACTGGGACGCAGCTCCTTAAAATCTCTATGAAGGCGATCAATAACACAGCTGCGTCCTGTATCCGTGCAGCAAGTCTTTCTTTAGAAATTGAAAAAATTAAAACTCAAAACACAATTTTATAGAGCTGGGACGATACGCCTATCTCCCGCTTCGATACTATCACGATACTTGGGTGACGATTCGATATGTATCGCAATTTTTAAGTATTGCGATTCGATATTATGATTTATTCCTTTTTTAACACTAGACCATGAGAAAGAGTTGAATCATACACTTCTAGGGACTTTTACTTTGAAAATATCTAAATTAATACAGTAAAAATGTTTGATTTTCAGCGTGTATGTAGTCAGAGATGTCCTGAAGTCAAATATATCAGTCATTGTCAGGCATTATTTATTACAGTTTTTCTAGCAACCCAAAAATCAAAGAATAAAGACATTTCCTTCACAAATTAGTTGTATTTTCTATTTAATTTATAAGAAATGTGAAGATGATGTAATTCCAGGTGAATATAATCCAATCAATCTTATTTTCATATATGTATTTTGTATATACAGTTCCCTTTGGTAACACCTTATTTAACACCAGGATATTTAACTCTTCTAATCTATTCTATTTAGTTGATCACTGTTGCTGCTGTAGAGTGTGAATGCTACAGGCAAATCCAGACAGTGCTGTGGACAATTTCCCCTGAGTGTTTCTGTTAAACTTTCTATTAAACGGGGCAAGAGTGCAGGACTGCCAAGAGTCACATGGCTGGGATGTCATACTGGAGGCCTAATAGGAAACATGCTGCTGCCACACAGTCTGTAATTACAGGCAAAGTCCTCGGACAGGCCCTCGTGTGACCTGGCTAATTCTCTACAGCAGGCACACATATGCCCACTCAATGAAGGCTACACTCTGATAAAATACTTGACTAACAGATGAAATCAATGTAATTACCCAACATGACAGAGGCTCTGTGGCAAGACAATCTGTATTAATGATAGAAAAATCCATCAAGCTCACTCTGTATCTCCCAGTCCTCAATCATGTGCTCATTCTCCGGCTCCTTTCAAGTCTAATTTATGATTCAAAGGAAACCATTAGCACAGAGCCACACAGAGACTGGCACTGTCACAGGGGTTGCAGATATGCAGCAGAGCCGTGCACAGCCTGGGGAATGGGAGTACACAGCGGATGCTGCGGACGACAACACGGGCCAGAGAGGCTGGCAGAGTTAGAGCATGTCACCTGATTGCTTTGCTGCAAACTCACACATAAATACACACACACTAACTGTAGCATGAGGCCGAGTCTCTCCATCAGGGGATTTCCAAACGTAAAAATTTAACACACACGAGGACACATAATTCTGATATGTTTGTTGTTAGATGCTAGGTAGTGCAGAAGTGCATGTCTCTCTATAGCAGCGGCTTGCATCCAGAAGTTGGGAGCTGGTGAAGCCTGAAAACCTTTTGTTGGTGTATGCAGCCAGTGAGTGTATTGTAATTCCTGTTCGTTTCGAGGATTTTTTTACCAAGTTGTTGGTGTACGATTTATTATTTTAATAATAAATAACAATTCACTAAATTTATGTTATGTTATACTGTATATTTATTTGTTACATTTTGTTTTAAAAGTTAGGAAAGCAGTGTTTTAAGTCAAGCCTGATGTTGCCTTACACATAAAAGAATGATCCCAGTGACCTCCACACAGTGAGGCATACAGATGATTAATGAAACGCTGGTATCGGATTGGTACTCATTATCGGCGGATATCCAAAGCCCAAGTATCGCTATCGGGACTGAGAAAGTCGGATCGGTGCATCCCTAGTCGTGGTGCGCCCACACAACAGGTATTGTGCACTCTTACCAGCTGTCTTATTTAACAAAAAAATAACCTTTACATAGCATACAGTATATGGATTAATCACTAATAAGTGATAAATAGCCTTAAATAAATCCCTTAACTATGTTGCTGTGGCAGATTTGCAGATTAATACTGAACTTAAAATAAACTGTGACGGTAGGTATAGTGGGGTTTTTCAAGCTTTTTCTCATAAAAGACACTGTGAGTGCGCTGAAAGTGAACCAAAACAATAAAGTGGTGGCTGAACAGCTAAATAATGAGCTGAAACTCGCTATAACGCTCCATAAAGATCAGGGGAGCTGCAGATTCTGGCTAATTCTCGGTAGGATCATTACTACGAGTGAACCCTTTCACATTGTTTTCACATTCGTTTAATGCATTGCTATTATTAAGATGTCGATTATAGCCTCTTTAAATTTGTTCAAAAGTAAAATTACCCTACATTTTGGGCAGACGAGGGCAAAAAAAACAAACGTTTGCAGCATTTTGTTGGTACATGTGAGCCTGCTGAACTAAACGCAACCTGAGGATGACTCCACTCTGAGGTGATTCCTCGTTTGTATTTTTTAATGTAGCTCAGGTATAAGAATGCTCAAACAAATATCATGTCAAAACACACATAGCGAAGTCGTAAAGTGACGTATATCCATGTCTTACAAGCAAGCCACAACCTGTTGTTCGTGAAGCTGTAAGCCTTACACAGTCTGATTTTAGTTATTTTTGGTCGGTTCAGATTCAGTCGTTGAGCGTTGAGATGTGACACGTATCAGCATTTCAAAAGCTGTATTCAGAGTGACAAATATTTCCATCGCACGCTCTGACAGTCAACAGAAACAAGCTGGAAAGTGTGTTGCGTTATTATGACAACAGGCAACCGTGAGCTGTCATGTCATTAGCTGCGCCATAATCGTATATTTAACAGGGCTTTTTAATATGTTGATTTAGGATAGTTAACGTTTTGCTTCCACGATATGTTCTGAACGACTACCTCCGATCAAAACAACAAAACAACAAGGCATGCTAAACCTCATCCTGATATGATAAATTAGCAGGCATCCCGCTGTTAGTGTTCAGCTCCACATTAATCATAGTGCTTTCAGCCCACAAAACACCTACACCTGCGAGCATTTATATGAACACGCACCCATCAAATTGCATAGGCTTACTGACTGATCCTTTAATGCCAGTTAAACCTGTATGTTGTGATAACTTGTTTATGCGTGACCGTTAATCATGATCAGTCAGTTGTTGAATTATCGCTGTCAGCGGGTCAAAGAAGATTAAATCTGTACCGCAGTGGATAGAGAAACCACACTGTTCCAAGTCAAATTACTGGAAATGTAATGAAAAGGCTTGTTACGTTTCCCATTCGTTGTTTCATATGAATGTAAATGAGGCAGGAGTGAACTCATCTCCCAGCTCTCATATCAGCAGGATAAGGGGAACACCCGTTTCATTAGAAAACTTACAAAGAGGAAAACCTTTGGGATTCTCAGATACATTTCTCGACTACGTCTTTCCTTCTAGGTTCTCTGTCACACTGCACCATATTACTTGCTTCACTTGTAATCTTCTCTCAAACAGCAACAGAAATAAGTTTTGTGGCTCAATTGAAGCTGTGTAGAAGTGCTGCCGTCAGAGACAAGGGCAAGTATGACATTGGTATTCTGTGGAGACAGAGTGAGATGTTATCTCTCCGATCACAAGGCTAAAACCTCTCAGAGGGTTGGAAATGGATCACAGGACCAATTCCATTACATTTCTGACAGTCATTGGTGGAGACAACATTTATCTGCAGTTACTGACTGACACGCCCTAAAACTGGGTGTCTATTTTTTAACACTCTGTACACTCATTCGCTGAAAAGGATGTATGTGATCGAATCAACAGATAAGGGAAGATGGATTAAGGCTTTTAAAGGCAAAGCCTCAAAAATATAATAGACTCAACAGAAAGAGGGGATAAAAGGGATAATCAGTGGACAGGAAATAGCCCTAATTTACATGACTTGAACACAACATCTGTGTTAATTAAGTCCTGAGGGACGCTTGAAACTAGTTTGTGTGTTGTCCAACAATGTCTAAAGGCAGAAGTATTTATAGCCTTCTCAACAGCCACACTCGAAAGCGGGGAGAGGCGTGTGATAATCCCTTAAATGAGAACACTGCATATGTTTATACCGTCTCACCTCAAAGACATTCATGGTGTTACATTTGTTTGTTCACATGAAAAGTGATGGAGGTAGTTGTGTGAAGTAGTGATGTTTGTTGGCGATACCTACAGTCAAAATTTTCTTCAATTATGCTTTTAAATATGTGTAATAATAGTAACATCACCCTATCCTCATGCAGTTTTAGAGTGCTGTCAGTGGAAGAACCAAAAAAAATCCTGCACACTGTCCTTGTACTCACTTTATTAATTGTCCTTAGACCATCATCGGGTAAAATTCTTACAGACAAACAGCGCTGGTACCATATAAGTGTAAACCTGGCCCGGGAAAAAACTACAGTATCAATCAGAGGTTGTCTCCATCAGTTTTATGATTCAACACACCGATCCGTAAGGCTTTCTAGAGTGCATGAACTGACTGCTGACAGTGTAAATATTAGACAACTAGAGAATACTCTTTTTTACTGTAGCTCATACCTGAGTTAAAGTTACTATGACTTTCCAAGATGTGGTGTGTAGGTGTCTCTCTTCCTACAATTCATTCATGACTGTGTGAACTTAAGAAACATAGTCAATTTTCCAGTGAAGGGAAGATGTCACTTAGTATATTGTTCTGTTAGTCTCACTTGCATACACAAAGTTGAAGCTTGTTTAGAGCGCTATTTAAGCTTGGGGGAGAATTGCTTACAACATATTTCCACTTCCGTGCAGCTCTACGTATCGACAACCACAGGGCTTTATATTTCCGGTCAAGGTCCAGGTTGGCAGGTTTCCATAAGACAACCGTGGAAGCAATCAATACCAGAGGTTTCCAAGAAAAAGGGGAACTTTTATCTGTGGTTGCAGGGGTTAAACAAACATCCCTGCTAGAAGCAATATTTCAAAAATATAGGCCTATTTCTCACACTGTCTTTATTCTAAATCACACCAGGAAGAGTGGTGCATTATATAATAAATCTCCAGAGGGATCCTACACAGGCAAAACAAAACAAGCCCCCCCTTTTCTTTCTATCCACCAGGGGATAAAAAATATATATATATTGCTCCTGGTTACAACAAAGTAGAGGCAAAAAGATTCTTGGCAATATGAAAAATAAGAATATAATGTGGACAAGGATCAGTGTGGCAGTGATAGCTGACGCGTGGCTGAATATAGCAGAAACAATGGGCGAAAGTCAGGATTATTGAGGGATTTAATCAGTAGCTAGCTTAATACATTTCTACAAGATAAATATATACTATAAAAATAACTCTTTCTTTGTACCCAGTAATCTCCCTCTACCCATATATCTGCCTTATGACTTCATATTGTCAATAAAGTATGTGCTTCTCACTTTAAACCCCTAAGCTGCCAACCTCCACCTCACCATAATTATTTTTCCTCTCATCCACCCTCCCCATCCCTCCTCTGCCTGTCTCATACTTCTCTCTCACCACAGCATAAGGCTACTTAACACCATCTTAACTCCAGTGATAAACAACAGACTAGTCATTCCCCTATCAATCAACATCCCTCCATCCCTGCTCTCTGAGTCTCCGAGGCTGTGCAATTTCCCAGTCCTCTCCAGGTCTGATTTACTCCCTTCTTCACCGTCTGTCCTCCTGGCTTATTCTCTCCTCGCCGCTTTTCTCTCTTCACTAAATCTGTGCTGTGTCAGCTTCTCTTCTCCTCTACTCTGTCTGTACGTTAATCTGAGAAACAATTTTGTTTTACCTCTCCCAGCCCTCATCCCACACAAACAACCCCTCGTTCACACTTGTTTCTCAGCAGAGTAAGTAGGATTTTTGCTTAAATTATAGTTAAATTATATACCGCTGCAGCTGAGAATTGCTCATGCATATCTAATAGCACCTTAAACATAAATCTGACAAAAATCTAATAAGAAAAAGGAAATTTAGCAACAGAGAGGATACCCTGCACATATTATGAATAAGTTGCCCTCAAAATAGTTCATAATAGCTGCTAAATGGAGAAAAAAAACACTTGCAAAAGGATGTAACACAAACAATACTATTAAGATGCTACCTTGGGCTGCTCATACTGCACCATGCCATCTCCATTAGATGTTAAAAAAATTACTGGGATGAAAAACGCCAAAAACAATCATCAATTTACTATTTGAAAGAAAGTAGTTTTAGCCCGCAGCCTCTGTCTCAAAAGAATCAAATTAACTAAAACTTCTGATATTACATTTCTCAGCCAATTTAATCACAGCAGTACAAGAGGAGGAGAGAGTGAGAAAGAAAAGACAACAGCAGGTAATTGGAAAAACTATATCTTACAGGAGGATTTTCTGCAGTAAACACACTGCTTTTGTGCCTCTTCAGCACACTCGATGTATGGACAAGAATCAAGACAGAATCCTGTCTAAAACTTTGCCTTGATGCGACTGTATCGAGCCAATTTCCTGCCAAAACTTAAACAAACAAACAAAATATGTTTTACAAATGCCCTACTATACACACATAGTGTGGTTTGCAAATACAAAACACCATTAAACCTGCAGTAGGCAGAATATTTTTGGCATCATTGGGCATAAATTCCATAATAATCTTTCAGCATATCGTAATTCAAGTGTTCTGAGAGATAACTAGACTTCTGCACCTCCTCATGGCTCTGTTTTCAGGCTTTAGAAAATTTAGCCTGTGACGGGAGACTTTGACCAATCACAGGTCATTTCAGAGAGAGAGCGTTCATATTGGCAAATACAAAACGTACCTATCAAACAAATACACAATATATTTCTAATACATCATGCTTCAGAAACAAAATACAGCATGTCTTACAAGCAGGGTCCAAAATTAACACTAGCAGTCGCCAAATGCAAGTACATTTTTTTCTTTGGCGAGTAAATTATGGACACCATCCTAAACACACTGGAGAAAGCTGGTGGTTGGCTGTCACTTAAATCCATTGGTGTACTGGGCCATCTGGCATACCGGGACAAATCTCAGTGGGCCGCTGCATCGGTACGGGGATTCCTCTAAGTCACTGCATTTTCCACAACACTGCAAGTACTTCAGAATAAAAGCCTTGTGTTAACAAATAAAGGAATTCTGTCCACAGAAAAAAACGCTTGAGGGCTTTTATTTTGAAACGGAAGCAGGAAGTGTTGAGTTAGTAAAGTTAAAGTTAATAAATCTTTACTTTTTTTCCATGTCTGTGACATATTCTACAGATACAGACATTGAAACTGTAGTAATGTTGCTAGTATGATGTCAATATACTGTCAAAAGATCACTATTTATCTATCTATACTAACTGTTTTTGCCGTGACCTCGAATCTCTAGAAGAGACGCAGCCGAGCCGCGCTGCTCACGGTGGCAGTGTGGCTGCTCTAACCTGCAGGCATGGACGCCGAAATAAAAAACAAAAGGTTCGGCAGCCGCCACGCGCTGCTGACGTTGCCAGTGTGGCTCGGGCTTAAGGGTCCTTACAAGTAGACAAAGACAAATGCATATGTGTGTGCGTGTGGGTGTATGTGAGAGAGAGAGACAGAGAGAGAAAGGGAGAGAGACAGAAAGACAGAGAAAGGAAATTGTCTTTCATTCTGTCAGTTTGGCACTTGGACTGTTGCCAGAGAACTAATGAACTTCACAAAAGCCCGATTTCCATGAAATTACACGTATCAGTGTTTAATGTCACAATGACGTACACAGTATGACGGCAGCACTATACACAAATTAGCTTTCTCTCCACTGCTTTTCAACTTTTTTGTCTTGCAATGCCCAATAGCAAAGCAAAGCTTGTCGAGGACCCACTGACGCATTAATGACATTAGAGCAATCTTGTTTCCTGTTTTCCTGCTGTTTACTTGACTAATGTTTGGAATAGTAATCATTTTGAGAGACTGAGGGGCTGAAAAAGGCTAATTTAAAATTCATTTGTGTCAAATCAAATGACAACAAGTGCCACTTGTGAGCTTCTAGGCAGGTAATGGTTTGTAAATTGAGACGTAGATGATGATTAAATCCGTCATGAACGTCGGCGTTCATGTGATGAAAATTGTATCCGTGATTTAATAGGATTTGGATATGCTCTATTATTCAGCATGACGTCACTGACTTGATTTGATGCAGATGTTTTAGTACCCCATGAATCAGCAAAAGCCCATATCGCTTGTAAAAGGAATTATTGTACCTGCTATAAATGTGTGATGGGAGACTCATTTTGTGACAGAACCCCGGTGCTGCTTGGATATAACGTTATCTTTGTGCCTCCTTCCTGAGCGAGCAACGGGAGATTGGAGCACAGAAAAATATATTTTGCAAGCACATAAATTAGATTTTGAAGAGAAATTATACGCAAGCAAAAACATATTTTGTTTGAGCAAACAAATGTCTATTCTCAATAAATGAATTTGCATGCTTGCTATTATCCATTTGAACATGCAATAATAACCCCTCTCACTCAGTTTTACTCATATTCCCTCTCACAAACCCTCGCTGTGCTGGCAGACCGCTACACACTCTCTCTCTCTCTCTTTCTTTCTCTCAACCTCGCCACTTTGTGCCCGCTCAACTTTGCCTGCATAGTTGCTCGGAGAATTGATGAAAGTAAATTCTGATTGGCTGTTTTGTTTCCAATTACGACGCTGAGGGCGGACACGTTAACTGATAACACTTAAGGGCGCCGACACACCAAGGCCAGTCTGGGGCCGTCGGTGAGCGTCTCTCGGCCTAGTTTGGCTCTAGTCTGCCAGTGTTGGAGGATTTTCGGCCGATACAGCATGTTGAATCGGCAGCGGTGCCCGTCGGTGAGAGAAATTGCTCTGACTGGCTGTTTAGCTTAAGCAAATCAGTGCACGAGAAGAGAGACGATAGTGAGGAAAGCAAGCCAACGAGGACACTCACAGAAGGCATTTTCATTTTTCATCTTCATCTCATGTGATCATTCCAATACACAAATATTTACACAACGACATGGCCATCTGGATTGAAGCTAAGTGGTGAGTGAGAGTGGTGTGGAAATGGTCGGCAGACGCCGCTTTGTTTCATGTAGGTATCATAACAACAGCTTGTATATCTGCCGTCCTCGGTCTTCCGGTTTCCCTGCTACAGTTGTAGCTACAATTGTTTGAGGTTGACGGATACTGAACAGATATGACGCCATGTTACTCAGACTACAACAATAAAAGCGGTAACTTCCTTTTACCTCTGCATAGACTCAAATAAAGCAAATATATTGATTCTGGCATTAAAAAAATCTATTTACAAATCGTGAAAATCACAATACATAGGTGAATAGATTTTTTCCCACCCCTAATTGTAACTAGGGATGGGCATTTAAAGTAAAAATATTATTAAAAAATCACTGGAACTCGATCATTCTTCGAAGATGTGAAGGCCAAAGCACAAGATTTCACATCATTTTCACAATCATCAAACTATTTTGTGTCCTGTATAGAAATATCTGCGTTTGTCAAGTCATTTAGTAAGTTTTTCCCTTTAATTTGTCACCTGTCTGGTTTTAAATTCACTCCAGCAAAACTGTCCTTCGATGTCGTTGTAAACAGGAGGCAGAGCTACTGCAAAGAATTGCTGGAAAGCATAATGATGGTGCACAAAAGCACCAAGATAAGCAAAAGCCATTTATTGGCCTTGTTTGTTCTTTTTTTGTTTCTGCTGTGCTTCCTCATCTAAAGAAGTCAATGATAAGCATTCTGAACCTGCCAGTACTGGCTTTGGAACAAATGGATTGCTCAATCCATCCCTCCATCTACCCGTTCATTTTCTCCGGCTTATCCGTCATGGTGGCAGCATGCCTTCCACCCAACCCAACCCCTCCTCCAGCTGTTCCTTAGGGATCCCGAGGTGTTCACAGGTCACAAATGATATGTAATCTCTCCAGCATGTTCTGGGTTTGCTTCCAGTTGGATCTGCCCACAATAACTCCACAGGAAGCCATCCAGGAAACATCCTGACCCGATGCCCAAACTGTCTTTACTGGCTGCTTTCAATGCAAAGAAGTGGCGGTTCTACTCCAAAATCCTACCGGATACTGAGCTCCTTAACATGCCCATAAAGGTGAGCAGAGACTTCCTGGATAAGAAGCTCAATTCTGCTGCTTGTATCCACAATCTCATTCTTTCAGTGACTAACCATTGCTCATTATGATTCAAAATCTCTTCCAAACTAATTCACACACATGCTACCATCTAACAGGCACTGAAAATCTGTGGTCACCCTGACTGAGCCTTTGCTAAATCCTTCACCAAGTCAAAAGAAAATGCCAGATCAAATCATTAACCAAAACACATTCCCATATGTGACCACTATCTGTTCATCAACACCAATATTCAAACGTCTGGTTTCCAAATTAAATGGCAAAATATCACACTTCAGTTGGACGCAGTTGAGACATTTTCCACATGAATAGACTCAATATCAAATAATTTTCAGGGTTTTAATGATCCATCAATCTACATCGATTGATTCAATGATCCAACATCATCAATGCAAAGTGAAAACATCACATATCATCATCTTTAAGATACGCCTTTATTTTGAAATTTGTTTGCATGATCCTGTTTAAATCGATCTAAGATAGCATAGATCAAATATCTTATGGAGTGTTAAGAAATATTTTGTTCATGTTTCTATATGTTTTGTGTGTTCATTTAAAAAAAAATTTGAAAAAATGCCAGACTTAGTATTTTTTTAATTTAGGACATAATTTCACTACTTCTATGAATTATTATGGTTTATTTACTTACATAACCTTTTAGCTTCGGTTGTAGAGATTTTAGTGATATGAAGCATTTGAAGATACTCCATGAAATGACATCACAATTAGCAAAAATACCAATGTAGGCACAGGCGGACCATTATTATTGCAGAGTTCAAAGGGTTAAAGTGAAGGGCGTTAGCCTTGAAGTAAGCGACAACTTTGGCCCAGGCTCACGTCAGGTGGACTGACCTTTAAGGTTCAGCTATTCTCATTTTAATGACAAGGTGCTCACCAGCTTCGACCAGCAACCAACAACAAGTCATCTACTTTTATTCTTTTTATTAAAAAGAATGCATTGTTTTTTATTTAAATGTCTGGAAGAGCCCTGTAATAGAATGGTCTAATCATATTTTGGTTGGCTTCTGTGAATTGATGCTGATGTCTGATTGTGTTAAAGGGGCATATGATCGTATCCTGGCAGACTTTTGGATATCAGCAAACATCATATTGTTGTCCAAAGAATCCATAAAATATCGTATCGTGATGAAACCTGTGATTTACAGCCCATACTAACATTGATTTGAAATACTTACTGTTGTCTTTTTCTGCACTATATCCCCAAGCTTTCTTTTAGGGCTGCTTCGTTAGTGGTGGGAAACTAACCTTTCACCCTACAGTAGCCTGATTAGAACAAAGCAAGACACTAAACTGAAAACAGCAACCTAACAGAGATGAAAAACAGTCTTTGGAGTTGGACATAACACTTCGCACAATGCCATTGGTTCACTGTATCCACTGAAGCATGCACACACACACAAACACACACAAAGTTGAAAGTCCTGTGGAGCAGCTGATTAATGTCATGGGAATCTAGCAAAAAATGCAAAACATGGCAATGCGAGGGCAAAAAAATAATGCTTGGTGGCTGATTGTCAGTGAAAGAATGTAAGCAAAGGAACAACTGGATCATGTGCTTCTTATATTCTAAAAGTAATGATTAACAGCTTTGACCACAAACTAGTGGAGTGCTGCTCTATTAAGTCAGCAATAAATGAGGTCAAAGAAATCTAAATTATATTCTCTTATCTATAATCTTAGCTACAACTAAAGTTAAACATTGTAAAGGAGACGTGTCCTCATACTGACCTTTAATTAAATTCTCTAAGAATTGCAGCAAGTATAAGAGTATTTTTTTATATTTGACATTTTGGAAGAGCAACAGAGGACGGATCCCTCTCCCAGGATGGACAGACCTGCAATAGATGTCGTGTACAGAGTAACAACCTAATGAAAATACAATATAGACAATCCAATACTGTTTTGTACGCTCATATCACATGCATGCGCCTGGTTTTTATGTGCGTGGCAGTATTACGGTATAGCAGGGTGTTTTGAAATCCTGACGGCATGATTTTCGATACAGTCATAAATACAGACGCTCCGCTTTCTATGACGCACCACCAGAGGTCAGTTTCTACTGGTGGAACAAGCTGCTGAGCTGAGAAAGATGCCGACTACTAGTGGTGGGGATAAAGTTACAGGACTAGTAAAACGTTTGCGTATTTAGTGTTCTTCCAACTACAAAAGCAGTTTATAGACACAACTTTTATTCAACTGCCAGTGTGCCCCCAAGACCAAAATTGTTTGCAAGAGCACAGAGTTCTTCATAGATTTAGCATCTTAATTTTGCTCTCAAAGTGCACCAGATTGATGCATTTAACTTTAAAATGAACAAAATTATCTTCTAGGAGGGAGTGTCCCCAGACCCCCTTAGAGGTTGAAAATTTCTGTACTTTTTCGTATCGATATTTTTCGCAGAAAAAATATATTGCAATGTTGTTTTTTTCCAATACTGTGCAGCTCTAATTTCTTTACTGTGAAAATGCATGGTTGCAACTTCTATCCAAAGAAGAAAAGGAAGATAGCAGCCACCAGCCCTAGAGTTTTGGGAGCACTGTATAATGAAAAGCCGACCTATGGGAATCCTTTTTAATTGCATAAAAATAATGGCAATTTGCTTCCCCCACCACCAAATCAGATAAACCATTCTAATAGCAGGCCTGCTCTCCGAGATCAAGCCAAACAATTTATCAGTGATATGTGTAAACATTCTAGCAAATGCACTCCAGCTCCCAAGTGGCCAGCATAGTGTTGGAAGGGGAGAGGCAGAGATGACTTCCACAGAAACAGAAACGAAGGGAGAGGGAGAAGAAGAGACGACAAATTAATAAATGGAAAAGAGTGGTGTTGGAAGAGGACAGTGAAATTGAAAACGCAAACAGCGAGGTAGAATGAGAGACAATACAAAAACACCACTAGAGTGTTAATTTGGTAGAGGTATGAAGCCGCTCATGCACTATTAAAAAGCAGACTCCTGCAGGGATATTGAAACAAATAAACACTCCACAAGCCTCTCCACATCACACAGATGTGATGGTACTGCAGGCACTACAATGTGAAGTGGCAAAAACAATGCAAAAACAAAGCACCAAAGGACTATGGTGCACAGAGGCCACCATTGTGGAAGTGAATTGACGTCAGCGAGTCCTTGACGCACTACAGATTTCGCTCCTCTGAAATGCACAGCTCTCATGAGATCTGAGGGATCTGCCTACACCTATGCTGTTGACTGCAGACAGTATGGATAACATGAGAATCAGGATTTGCTCCTGTGGAGTGGCAGACCGGGTGGTGGGTCCCATTTCTAAAAAGAGGGACCGGAGAGTGTGCTCCAATTATGGGGTTATCACCCTGCTCAGCCCCCCTAGAAAAGTTTCTTCTCTGACAAATTGTGGAACCTCAGATCCAGGAGGAGTCTTGGAGGGGTTTTGTCCACGAGTGAGGGTGAAATGGAGCGTTAGATGGACAGGTGGTTCGGTGCGGCGTCAGCAGTGATGCGGGTGTTGTACTGGACCGTTGTGATGAAGAAGGAGCTGAGCCAGAAGGCAAAGCTCTCAATTTACCAGTCCATCTACGTTCCGACCATCACCTATTACGGCTGGGACGAGACACCTATCTCCCGATTCCATACTATCACGATACTTGGGTGCCGATTCGATATTACGATTTATTGCGCTTTTTGTTAACTTTTTTAACAAAAGTTGAATCATACACTTCTGGGGACTTTTTCTTTGGAAAATATCTAAATTAATGCAGTAAAAATGTTTGATTTTCAGCCTGTATGTAGTCAGAGATGAAGTCAAATATATCAGTCATTGTCGGGCATTATTTATTATATTTTTTCTAGCAACTCAAAAATCAAAGATTAACGACATTTCTCTCACAAATTAGTGGTATTTTCTTTTTAATTTATAAGGGACATGTAATGTTTTATACTTCTGGTGTATATAATCCAATCAATCTTATTTCCATATGTGTATTTTGTATATACAGTTCCCTTTGTTAACACCTTATTTTGAAAACCTGTCGCAGTCACACGTTTCTACTTCCTCTAACTTCTCCAAGTCCGTCTCTAGCTCTCCCGTCAGCTCCGTTCTCTTTATACATCCATGGTCAGCTCCATCGGGGCCGTTAGTATATAGGTGCTCTACAGTTATAGCGTCGGCCCATTTGACCACGGAGATGAGAGTGACGGCTGGCTTGAGTTAGCATGCAGCTTTAGCCGTGATGTCTAACTCTGCTTTTCCTGGCGATGTGTGAAACCCAAAGTGTTTCCATAATTTACTGGATGTGTAGTGTTTACCACTTTGGATTTAAAATGTGAGGGTGCCCTCCGCGGTTTTCTGCTTTCTCGTTCTAATAATACATCCATGATTTCTGCTCACTGTGGCTGTGTTTTGGTTATTGAAACGGATATGACGTCTTGTTATAGTAACTACAACTTCAGTGCAAAGTTCTGCTGCAAATTCGAGTGAAAATGAATGTGTGAATGTAAAAGATTATTTGGGCACACTGATGAGTGACTGACACCGAGGTTGGCAAAATACACAGATTCGCTAAGCTACGATGATGATTATCATTAGCAAAGATCAATCTACAAAACACTCAGGTAGTAGCTTCTCATTTCTAGCCAGCGCTGACCGTCACTTTCACCAGTTATGAAATGACAAACGTCAAAATGAGTAGTGCGGTCAAGGACTCGCTGACGTAAATTCACTTCCATGATGTACCTCGGTCCTTTCAGTCATTTGTTGGAGCAGCTTGAAAGCTTTTATAGTTTGAAAAATAAACTTGTTAGTGCTCTCTGGTGGACAAACTATGTAATTGCATCACTATTATTATTATCATAATCAGCCTGGCTGATTTATCAGCTCTATTTACAAGATCTGCTTAATTTATCCTTCAATGAATACAACATCAACCTCAAACAGTGTTCAAAGAATGACATGGACGCTCAGTCTACTAATGCATATTACCACTGGTAACTGTTTTTGTGTTTTTCATCTTCATACTGACCTTTACACATCTCGTGTCCCAATAAAATATGAAACAGGGGGAAATTATTTCTGTCGTTTAAAAAAACCCTTTCGACCACTAGCACAATTTTAGATGAAGAGTTGTTTACAAGTTTTGCGAGACAGAGGGGTGGATCACGGCACATGGTGGAAGTGGTGGTTTGGGGGGGTAAAGATAAAGAGATACTTATAGAGACATTTGCACCCTCGAGACCGTAGATGCCCACCCACTGTCTCCTGCAGAAGTGTGACACGACGAGCGGCTCAGAGAGAGAATACCAGCTTTGTGTGAGAGCATATGCTTGAGGAGATTAAAAAAGAGGGCAAAAGTGAAAAGAGAAGAAAATAATTCAGACAGTTTCCCTGAAGCCTGTTCCTGTGGTTCGGCAGTCAGTGACACCTCAGGAAGAGGAGCGAGGGTGGGGGGGGGGGGGGAGAGTGTCAGTTGACTGTGGTGCACAAATACAGACAGAGGTACAATCAGCTCTTTCAGTAACACTCACCCAGCAACTAAAATAAGTTTAGTTCAGACTATCGGGACTGATGATCACACCAAAAGCAACAGTCATTTTTAATGGAAACCGGTGACATGAAACTCCAAACTGACGTGCGAAACTTGTCGCTACAAACGAAGTTGAGCTGGTCTCAACTTTTTTAAGCGCACCAATGACGCAGTGAAGCGTCAACCAATCATGTGATTTTGTTTCACCCTGTTCCATTCCGTCTAAAAAAATGCCGTTAGCCACTTCCAAGAGCTATCTAACAACATAACTACGTCAACGAGCGCTTGAGCAACACTTCAATAGCGACCTGGCGACAATAGAGCTTTTGTTTGGTTGCTTTTGTCGCTCGTAGTGTGAAAATAGCTTGAGACTTAAAGCAGCAGTGGGTAGAAATGGAGCGAATATGATTAAAAAAAGTTATTTTTATAAAAGCGTCACTATATCCTGACAGTATGAGACAGGTAATTTGGAAAAAATCATGTGCCTCTGTCTCCTCCGGTGCTCCTAATGGCAAGATTTCACAGACCCGAGGAAAACGACCAATCAGAGCCGAGCTGGAGCCTTGACGTCTCTGAGCAGCTGTCAATCACTCGCAAACTTCGATCAACAGCCATGTTGAGAGCAAGTTGAGGAAATACGAAGCACCGCCCACCAGCCTGAGCACTAACACTTTAGTTTGGAGCTGGAGAAAGACGATAGCCTACATGTATACCCTCCACCGCCTGCAAAAATATAACTAACTGACATCTAAGTCAAAATTATTAAATACTTAATAAACAAATAAATCTGGATCACTGAATAGCAAACTCAAACTAATAAATATCTAAATAAATAAATGAATAAATCTGGATCACTGTATATGAAACTCAAAGTAATAAATATCTAAATAAATATATAAATCTGGAACATCAAACTCAAAGTAGGCCGAATTAATAAGTAAATCTGGAACTGAAGATCAAACTAACCATAATTTATTTTTTGAAAGAGAATTGAATGATTTCTTTTCCTTCCTGTGCGTCTGTCTTGTGTCATGGACAAAGAGCTGCTAGTGTTGCGTTATATATTGGAGAGATAACTTTTGTCGGGAGAAATCAGCTGAAAACGGGTCAGATATGACATGAATAGGCTACCACTTGTCTGTTTGCGGTAAAATCAGCTGTTCCCCAGGACCGCATAACCAGCTGTTCCAGAGACCGCGAGGGTTTAGCCCACATTCTAGCGCCTACCGCCATTATAATGGAGAGTGGAGAATTGCTTTCTCATGGCTGGAGCGTACTGAGTGTACCGGTCTCGAAGTACGAGTGCCATTTCATGGGGTCTTTAACAGATGTTTAGATTATAATCAGAAGTTAATCACATGCACACAGATATTTTTCAACACAAGTGGACCTCATTATGTGCGTGGAGAATCTGTGCAAAACGGTGATGTACATCCTCGCATGACTGGTGGAGGCTGTGCAGCCGTCGGACACTATCGGAGCACAATTCCACCGATAACAATAGCTTTCAAAACGTCCTATCAGGTCGACCTCTACTACGAACTGAGTTTTGAAAACATTTGCAGCTATATGCAGCCTTGGCGTGATTCTGGATTCAAATTTGAATTTTAAGAAACATGTAAAAAAAAATGGTTAAAACCATCAAGTACAACTTGGCAAATTTTAGACATATTAGAAGCTCTCTCTCTCTGGATGCAGCCAAGATATTTATGCATGCTATGATCCTTTTCCATATGTCTTATTGCATTACGTGTTGGGGGCAGGCTGGGGAAAACGGTATAAGACAGCTTGAGTCCCTATATAAACAAACTCTAAAAACTCTGGACAAAAAGCCACTGCTTTTTCATCACTGTAAAATACTGGAGAAATACAATTTACTGAGCTTTGAGAATTTTAGATTATTTTCGAATTTGTGCCTTGTTTATAAAATCCTAAATGGTTTGGCCCCTCCTCCACTGCGTGAATTTGTGCATTCTCGCTCAGTAGATTCTTCTAGATCCTTAAGACGATCTTCTAGGCAAGATTGTACCGTACCATTTCGACGCACTGCATTTGGGCAATCAGCTTTTTCTGTAAAGGCCACAAATCAGTGGAACTCCCTAACCCTGACGACGTGAGGAGCTGCAGCTCTATCAGCACTTTTAAAACCAACTTAAAATGTCTGTTAAAAGCTGCTCAGCTCTGTACTCACTGATCTCCAATTCTACTCCATGGTCTTCATGACTTGCTTTTACTTGACAAGCATACTTTGTGATGTGCTATTGTGTGTAGCTGTGTATTGTGCGTTTTGTATGTTCTTTCTTGTATGACTGTAATATGTTTC
Organism: Sebastolobus alascanus; assembly: GCA_916701645.2. Lineage (NCBI taxonomy): Eukaryota > Metazoa > Chordata > Actinopteri > Perciformes > Sebastidae > Sebastolobus > Sebastolobus alascanus. The sequence continues at coordinate 1,623,214 of CAKAOJ020000026.1, read as the reverse complement.
TTTGTCTTGACCTGCCAAGGGACTACAGATGTGAATTAGCTTAAAGCTATAATCTGGTACAGTGCATCAAATGGTGACATTTATGTTTAAACTGTACATGGTCCCTTTTAAATAAATAAATAAATAAATAATGAATATCGCTCACAAACAAATAGACATGAACATGCATGGACTAACACGATTCCCTGACGAGCACTCATGTAGAGGGAGACAGATGCAATCATCGCCCACCAGATACCATGAATTACTGCCTCAGTTCCCTTGACACAAGACACTCACAAGGCACAGAACTTCAAAGAACCACATGCAAACCAAATAAGCTATATCCCAGTTGGTTTAAAAAAAATAATCTGAAAACTAGGGCTGTATTCATGCTCCCTGTAGACGGTTTGTTTCTGTGCAGTTGTGTTTGGAATAGTAGTGAACACATTGAGAGAACGGTGAGATCCTGAATGTGCTGCAAAGTTCACCAGAGTTCAGACGGCTTATGATCGGTGTCATGAAGTAGCCCAACTTCCCTCTCACAGAGAGATATCGTTTATGTATGGTAATAACTAATCTATAATCAAATATCTCAACTATCATTCCATTGATTTTCACACACAAAAACTCCCAGCAGGCCATACTCAAAATTCAAAGGATGTTTTGCCCCCCCACCCAGAGAAAAACACTCCCTGTGATAGAGATGACGGTATACTGTTGCTATGGTCCCTTGTAACATAGCAACTAAGTGACTTATTCAGTACATTTTCCATAGAACAGCTGTGGACCCCCTACCAAGGCCTAAAGAACAACCCCAAGGGCATCTGAGCCCCCCCCCCCGTAACTTCCACTTGTACAAAGAATGGGCTCACACACGCTAAAACACACACAAGCGTGCGGGCGAAGACACAGTGGGCTCATTTTGATGTGCGCTGTCTGTCGGCAACAGGAAGAGGGATGTTTGTCCTACCTTATTCTGAAGCAGCAGCAGCAGGTTTTGTCTGATGAGGACGACTGATGTCTAGACGTTCAGCGCTGTCTCAAAAGAAACAAAAGACACGTTGTAGCCTGAAGTCGTCTTAGTGAACAATATCAGAGCATTACAGCAGCAGTGGGTAGAATTGGAGCAAATATAATTAAAACTTTCTCAATTAACAGCTAAACAGCACACGACAAGATGCTTCTGTAAACATTTGAGGAGAGAAATAGGCATTACAGTCACAGAATATTGATTCATATTTGATCAGCGCTGCCTAGTTTGACCGTTTAATCGGAGTTCGTGAGTGATTATCCGAAACCTCTAAAAACCTACAGAGCGAACAACATCATATGGTCGCCTTTGTGCAAAGAAACTGAAACTGTTCTGGAAAAAGAAAGAGGTGCCAATGTTTAAATCCTGGATAACAACACTGACTGATATCCCTCCACCTGGAAAGAACCCGACATATCCTGAATAACAGACTGGAGGTATTTGAAAGGATTTGGAGACCGATGATCTCCTCTATAGAAGGGACGGACAATTAAGACGCAATGCACACATAGCCTGAAAACAGAGCGATGAGGAGGTACAGCACTCTAGTTATCTCTCCGAACACTTGAATTACAATATGCTGAAAGGTTATTGTGGACTTTTTGCCCAATGATGCCAAAAACATCCTGCCTACTGCAGGTTTAACTCTGTTCTAAAATCTATGAATGAAGCCAGACAAGCCAATCTGAGTAAAAAAGAGGGTATTTTGGGGTGTATTTCTGCTCTTATGGGTCTAAAGAAATCCTTCATATTTAATTTTCTACAAAACGTCTACAGATGTGTGTCTGCGTGGGTGGGTGAGCAAAGCAGGTCATGATGAGCTCAGGCTTATTTATGCCTGTATGAACTGTATGTGGCACATCCCCCCCCCCCCAACAGTAAGGAATAAGTGTCAGCCCAACCAGAGAGGAGAGGGATAAGAATAAAGCCTTCCAGGAATGAAAGTGTGGCATCTTCAGCATGATTAGGTATTCACACCCAGACAAGCCAAATCAGAGGTAATAGGGAAGACATCAGTGCAGCGAGCAAAGACAAATGAGAGAGGAGAGGGATGAGATGTGAGGGGAGGGGGAGAAAACCTCTGACTCAGAGCTCATCTGATTGCAGTGAACCAACTCTCTTCTATCTACTATGACGTACACATTCACTCACTGATGCACTATATGACACTCTTTCAGCAAACCACTGCGGATGGACATTGCTTTTTACTTTAATAAAGTCAATCCATTTCACCGCCAACTGTTGCTACACACTCCCCCACACATTCAGGCACTTGAAACGTGGATTGGTTCATGTATCAACATGACATGGATACAGGCTTCCCTCCTCTCCTCTCCTCTCCTCTCCATCAGAGGGTGAAATGACATGATATCTCTGATCCTTTCAGAGCTTAAAAACATCACATTAGGCCTCAGCTGTGCTTTCAATTTCTCTCATTTTTGCCGTTTCATCCTTTTTTTGCCGAACCTCAACCCACACATCAGGTGGGTGCTTAAAAAAGGTTCTTGTCAAAAAGGAAATCTTGCAAGTGGTGTATAACCTGTTACTGATTCATTTTGATTCCTTTAAGTTAAGTAATGCAGCCTGGTTACGGTTGGTTACTTAAAGTTACTCTGACGAACTTTTAACTGGTTATTCTTAATGCTCGTCATCGGTGCCACCGGGTCAGATTCTAAGCAAAATCAGACAAAATCATGCAGGTTCACCAGAAACTCCTTCAGCTGAGACTCCAGTGGGATCTCCAGCAGCAACCAGCACACCACGGACACATCGACCTGCAGTCGGAGCTCCAGCGGGAGGTGGAGAGCTCTGCGTCCGGCAGCAGCGGCTCCTCCTCCGGCCAGGAGCAGATTTTGCCTCGCTGCTAGGCTGGGAGCCAACACCGACACCACACTGCTGGAGGCCCGGGCCGTATTGCTGGGCCCGCTGGAGATTAGGGAGGCACGGGAGAACCAGAACCAGGACTGCGCGGGGCAGACTGTCAGACCCTGCTGCAGTAAAATGAGAGGTTTTCTAAAAGGACTCTGGTGCTCAGAAACATTACCGCTTTTGTCCACAGGGATTAAAAACCAAAATTAATGTTCCTCGTGGTAACTTTAAGTACAAATCATTTGTGATGTGATTTCTATGACCTCTTAGCCTTGAGGTCACTGCTGCAGCAATAACATCACTCCAAGATGCTCAATTTAAAAAACAGCTATAATGTTATAATGTGGTTTTATAAATACAGTGCAGGGATAGACGAATAATATTTTTAAGCACTGGCCCCACGGGCTACCAAGCCCCTAAATTTGGTGGCCAAAGTACATTTTTGGTGGTCCAAAATGTAAACTTATGTTAAAACGATACAGAAAAGGCAATTTAACGCAACTTATCAAAGCCTTCCTTAACTGTGACACTTCAATAAGTGAAGACATTAATGAAAATATATAATTATTTATTATATACAGGTATTATATATTTTTTCTTGAATTTTTTCTCTCATAGTCTCTTAGTTCACACACAACACCCCCCCATGCCTCTGCCTCATACACACTCTCTCCCCTCCCTCCCAGCATTGAGTCAGTCATGTATATGTACATTACGTCATTAGATGTGTCATATTCTAGCCACTTAAACTCCTAAATTTTCGTTGCCATTTCTTTCTTTCATAGTTCGCCACAAACCACGTACCTATCAGCTGTGCGCTTGAGATTAGACTGGAGATATAACAACTTAAAAGATGGGTGACACTTGCTAAATATGCCTACGTTTGTAGTGTTTAAACAGAAAACACGTTATATATTGTAATAAACTGAAAATGACACACAATATAGCCAACAGCAAGGTTGTTATTAGCGATGGTAATTTACCTTGATAAGGCTACTGCAGTAGGCTTGTGCCAATTGGCATCAACTATCGAGGACTGAGGAGATGATTGCAGATTGCCCATTGCCCTGCCAATTTATTTATGTAAAATGTATTTTTGAATTGTATAAAAATCCTAATCAGTCTGCTGTGGTAATCAACTGCTTCCTATGTAAATGTGTGTTTTACATCTTGAACTAGAATAAAACACCAAACAGTCTAAGCTCTGAATCCCTGTCGGTACCTTTGAACATACAACAGTTGGCTCCTCTGTCGCAGCATCACTCAACTCCGTCTGCTTTTCACTACTACAAACTGCTGTGAAGACATATTTTGGGGGAAAAAAATAATGAACATATTGTTAATCAGCGTGAGCCATGCTGTTTTTTGACATAGTTTTGTTTAATCAATCAATGGAGACACATGCTCCTGACAAAAAGGCCTGTGCTGTGTTGTGAGGGAAGTTATGAAAATGCTCAAATTGTGATTATACAATATCAGTAGATAAACTAAATAATATAAAAACAAAACAAAAAACGAAGCGTTCGAATGCTGATTTGGAGGTCGATTACCATGGCAACGGTCAATGTTTCGAAGCATTCGGGTTAGCCCTACTCTGGACGCTGTCATATGTCAATATTTTTGAAAACAATCTCCTTAAAGCAGCAGCACAACCCATCAAAGAGGAAGCTTATCTCAAGGATTTATACTCACAGTAATTCTGCACACAGGATGTAAATATATATCTACAGATTTATGGGGACAGGAGGGAAATAAAATTATAGTATCATTGCATTACAACCCATACAGATGGCACGAAGACAGCACTGCAGGACAGTAACTTATATGAAATATACATTCACCTCTTCCATTATTCTAATTCACTGAATCCATGCAAGAATTAACTGATTTCTATGTCCTCTATATCTGAGGAAAAACAGTATATGCTATCATAATAATAAAGATAATTACCACCCGTATATCTGTAGGTGAGCTCAGTTATTTTTACCTGATAAACATCAGCTGAGACCCAAATGTCAGTAATGTCCTAACTTCCTTGATATCTGACTCGGACGCTTCCTAGAAAAGATCAATTGTTTAACAGCAGAGGTCGTGACAGCCCTCTTATTTAGCATCATGTGAGTGCACTTTAACTCAGTGCAGGGAGGAATTTAAGTAACCCTTAAATAAAAAAAACATGTATTTATAGTAATTAGTGTGATCTAAGTATTGCATGAATTAATATTTAATGCCATTTGGAGCACAGTTGTGATTTTATTTCCCGCTACACCATATTAATCACAGCCCAGCATGTTGTTGGTGTTCTTCCAAAGAGGCATCATATGTTTTGCTCTGAGTATTTTTCCATTTTTTTATTGAATTTCATCAGCTGTACATGCAATTTTACTTCTGTGGAGTGTAATAGCAGCAGTTGAAGCTCAAGCTAGCAGTAAGCTCTCTATCCAGGGTGTACAGTAGGCTGTCTTCAAATATATTTGATTTCATGTGTTTTATGCTGGAGGATGTGTCGTCTATTACAAGCCACCTGCTGTGATTTGAATCTGGTTAAAATACTGTCCAGAACGATGAGCGTAGTGTACGAGGAGTATGTCTCTACTACTTAACTACATTTCTCATTATGTATGTATTAATAATTCTGTCTGAACAGAGCGGACAGCGACCATTAAAAACACTTCTCAATATCTACTTTTCTGCCTTCTTTCTCCTCATCTTCACAAGATCCCTGACAGCGGTGGGTTTTTTTTCTCCAATCCTGTGCCATTTGGTGCAGCTTCATGATTCGATTTAAGGTTTCATAATGAAATTTTCATTATTTATGATTCTTCGACAGCCGCGATAAAACTGACACAGATGGCCCTATGTAGGGGAAACACTGACTGTACCAGCCTGCTTCATGACCTCCACCCAGGGTTTACGTTAGCCGGCTTTTTGCCGGTATCACGTGTAGTTGTCCGGCAGATTAAATTATCAACAGCAAAATGTCCGTTGGGAAAATAATCCATATAAATTAATTAATTAATAGCATATTAAATTGCCTAATATTGAGTGACCTAGACTTGTGTCGATTCGCAATCAGATCGTATAAACGATTGAAGGGATGATCGACGATTGTTTTTTTCCTACGCCTTTATTAAGGTGATTTTTAACTAACTAAGTATCAGAACTAAAACGTTATAAAATAATCTCTAGAATCTGCGCCCTACTGTCCATTTAGAGATGTTTCTGGTAGAGCGGCATGTCCGCCCACTGTGCCCGGTTAATCAGCACAAGTGACGAGTGAATTTTAAATCCTTAATAACCAACCAGTTTGCCGTTCATCTCTGCTCTCCATATGCCTGCTCAACAAAACTTTGCTCTGCGCGCCCTCAGAGTAGTTAACGTTATGGATAGGGCTGTACCGAATATTATTTTTTTTACATTCAAAGCTTTAATTGAATTTTTTTAGAATGAAGCTTTGAATGTCTGTATTTCATATTTTATGACGTTATCACCCTAAAAAAATGGGAAAAACATGATTTTGTGTTGTTGTGGTTATATAAATGAAAAATTAGGTGAGTTAGGGAGCTAGACACCACTATTATCATAAGCCTATGGCACTTTACACCGCATAAATTAGCTTAGCACTTAGCAGACTTCTCCATACTCATTGGTCTTCTACTGCATTTCCCGACAGAACACCACAGTTGAATTTCAGCCTGCATGCACTTTGTTTCAGCCTTATATTGTTGAAACTGAGCAGCTAATACTGGTAGCGAGTGCAACAAGTTAGTTAGCAGATAGCCGGGTGTCTGAATGCCGTCTCTCTGCTCTCACACACACAGTGTACAAAGCTCCGCCCTCAGTGAAACACAGAGAAGAGGAGAGAAACTAGCGTGACAGTAAATTACAGCAAAACACAGTAAAACTAACACTGAGCTGAACTGAAACAAGTGCACATAAGTTAGGTAAATAAAATATTTTGGTTCTTTCACTGGAATAGGGTTCCGTTTTCACTACTGTGTGTACGCACACAAAAAAGACTTGGCTGCAGACTATGCTCTTGTACTAGACTCTTGTACAAAGCCGAACAGCATGACTAATATTTTTTTCAAACATATTATATCAAAAAGCAAGCAGATAACAAAAAAGGTAATCTGTCACAGCTTTGCAGCTGATCTGTCACATCTCTGTGACTCTGGAGTAAAGACGATAGTGAGTCTGAAGTGAAGGTGAAAACGTAGGACACAGACGACTGATAACCGACTGGAACATATAAAGTATGCTGATACTGTCTGTCTGTCAACCAACCATTAGTCACCACCTCTCCCCACAGGAGACTTGCCATCTCCACTGTGGGAAAATAACAAGAACAATGTAGGCAGTAAGAGGGCTGCAACTAACAACTATTATACTATTGATTATTATTTTGATTAATCACCTATTAATTGGATAAGAAGAGAAGAGCTAAATTGTATTATTTCCAGCGTTTTATTAAAAAACAAAAGTTATTCCATGTCTTTTTAGATTAGGGCTTGGGCGATTCATCGACGAAATTGATTACAGAAATACGTCGATTTGCATAACGTGCGGCCGGTTCTCAGACAGGTGACCGGCCGATCAGTCTCATATTTCAGGTTTTTTGCTGGTCAAATGTACACACACGTGCCACATGATAGTTTTACGTCAGCACCAAGCGGCACAGACAGTAACGCCACACACACAACATGTCGTCGGTGTGGAAGTAAAACTTCTTCAGCGTGAAGTGTAGAAAACATAAAGCTCACAATTTGTCACAACTGCAAGTTCAAAATGAGCCATGGAGCAACAACCTTAAAAACATTTGGAACAATTAACTTAATTCAACATGCATGCTGCTCAGAGTAATCACAGAGACCTCTGCCAAATAAACCACTATAGATGACAATAACAAAGTAAAAGGATAACATTTAGACTTTTTGACGGTTTACACTGACTTCGGGACGGTTGAAATTAGTTTTCAAGACGGTTCCAGGACAGTGGTAAAAAAAAGTTAAGGGGACTGTTTGTAAGAATCAGAAATTGGTTGTAACAGCGACACTTGTGGCCGCAATGTCAACGACAGTCAGCGTCCTGTTGCTTGTGCTCGCCCGTGTGCACGCGCTACCTGAATGTGAGCGAGCGAGCAAACAGCGAGGTCACACATGTCAGCTAAAACCACAATATCACTCTATATTTCACCTGCTTGGCAGTAATGTAAGCTGACCAGACGAAGGTCTCTCCATGAATCAATGCTGATCCTAGTGTTGGCTTTTCCTGCTTCAGCCTCCCGACCTCGGCCGGAGGGAACAGGAGAGACACCGACACCCAGTCGGAGACGATAACGTAACTCGCTGCAGAGCTCCGTCACTTCACAAGAGTGTACAGTGTCTGCAGTGAAAAAGGTCACAGAAAGTAATTGGATTAAAAATCTGCATCCCAAAATATTAAATTGACTTCAACATTATCAGCGTTGAGATATATAATAACCTTAGCTGACTATTTGCTTTCATTATTGTTGATAATACACAAAGGACAGTAAACACACTATTCTCTTTGCTTTTTATAGCCTTTTACCCTCTTTTCAAGTATTTATTTAACCTTGTTGTTAAAAACAAAAGTGGATTTGTGTCCTACCGTTTTACACAACATTTCAACTGAACAAAGTGCTGCCTACATATAAAATGGACTTCTGTTCTCACTGGAGGGTGAGACACAAAGAATTATAGTTCAAACATTAGCCAGCATTGTCAGTAACAAGCATAGAGAATGGCATGATCAGTTCTCCCCTGCATAACCAACAAGTGTAAATACTGCAAAGCAGACAAGACTTGAAGAGAATGAGTCTTCTAAAGAGCTCCATGGTTTTATTTTACTAGTGCAGTGCCCTTTGAAAACATGCCCGTTCAGGACGGGCTGATTGATTGAGCTGTGGTGTTGCTGCTTGCAGCTTTCTCAATAACCGCTCATACAAACAACTTCAATACTGCATTTACTTGGGCCCTAAGCAATACATCTGTCAGGACAGACTGTAGTTGCGTCACACACCCAAGTCGCGGCTACTCGCGGACAGAAACACTGGTGAAATACACTCTGGTTCACGGGAAAAAACAGGGACAGACTTCATCGTAGGCAACTGCCTGTAAGGGCCCCAAACAGCCATAGATTTATTATAGTATATAGATATAACAAGTATTGAATTATGTTACTATTCTAACTCATTGTACCCCAAAATAACTTAAAAAAGGCCCCCAAAGCACTTCAAAAATATGCAGCTCAACTGTATACTACTTACTGTGTACTTCTACATCAGAGGAAAACATTGTAGTGCTACTAGGGCTGTCAATCGATTAAGATATTTATTTATTTTGTATCGCATATTTAAAAATTAAATATGTAATAATTGTAATATGTAAATCTTTGGAGGCCCATTTCCAATTTACAAACGGGTGGGTGTAGGACCTTCAGAACTACAAGCCAAACACCAACTACACAATCATCCTGGGATAATCCTTTATTAGTCCCCAAGCAGGGAAATTTGCATTTGCAAGCTAGCTAATGTTATGCTAACTGAATGCTCACAAAACGTTGGCTAATACTGCATATTAATCTACCGGTATCTTTCTAAATGAAACCCATAACGTTACCCGTAACCTGTAACTTAAGCCTGGCTTTGTGTCTGACTGTATATATTACATTTGGTCTTATGAATCTTATTCACTGTGTAACTTTAGCGTTTTATCTTCAGCAGTTCTTTTGAAACTTGCAGTAAACAGTGGTGGCCTAAAGGTTAGAGAAGCGAGCTTGATTCAATCTCCCGGACCAGCAGGATAAATCTGGGTGGGGAAAGTGAAAAGCAGCGCCTGCCCCTCCCTCATTACCACCACTGAGGTACCCTTGGGCAAGGCACTTAACCCCAAACCGCTCCAGTGGAGCTGCTCAGTGGCCAGCATATCAGATTGTGGTTGTAATGGGCAGCTTCCAGGTGTGAATGTGTAACTGTGTGAATGTGATCAGGGCGTTCCTGAAAAAGAGAGCATTGCTCTCAGTGAATATATAAAGGTAAAAAAATTTTTTTAAAAAAAACAGATAGCACTCTTACCTTTTAACGTTACCCTCAAAAGATGTCCGACTTGCTCTCCCAACCAACTTTAGTTTAGAAATTTAGCAGAGACATAGTGTTTATAGACACCCAAGTCACGTGGTGTAATTAATAAAGCTGGCAAAAAGTCAAGGAACTTTAGAGACTGTTGTGACAGCATGTCTAATGTTAGTAGCCAAAAGCAGAAAGCTAATACAGAAGCTAACTAGCTAACGTTTTAGCATGCTAATTAACGTTACCTATTTGATGCTAGTGAAACAAACAGTAAGAGTATTACCTTTACAGTTAGGGCTACAGAACAAAGACAAGTTTACTAACCAATTAAATTAGCTTATGGAGAAATGTCCTGTCAGTAAACATCTCTTCTCCTCGGCTCACCTGTCTCTCAGGTGTGCTCCTCTTCTGCTGCAGCTGAACCAGAGCTAGCATCAGCTCCTACAAACAACAGCGTAACAGCTTCTGTTCTTGTGACTAACGTTAGTTGGCAAACTTTCAAAAACCCAGAAACACTTACCGCAGTGTCGAAGATGTTTCTAGAATCCTATCTGGGTTAAATATCCCGTCAAACTGCACTTAAAACCGCTTTTTCTTTAACCCGTTTCTCAAGTTGTCTGCTAATCAGAACAAAGATGGTTACCGGAAGTGACGTCATCTTGCTGATTTGCATAGATATAAATAATGATTTGTAGGACGTGAAGTTTAAATGTTATATTATCAAAATACATTTATATATATATTGATGTTGTTTTAAATTACTTTTATATATATATTAATATGTTAGGTGTTTTTTTTTTTTTTGTCTTGTTTTTTTTTTTTTTTTCCTTCAACTGTTTATTTTCTTGTGTTTACCTGTCTCCATTTTTGTTTTTGTTTTGCCTTTAGTTCCTAGTATTGTCTGTTTTTGTTAATATATATCAGAAATGAGGCATGATACACATCCCACAGAAGTCTGTACCATTGACATGCACATGCTTCCTAATAAAAATATTTGAAACGAAAAAAAAAAAAAAAATATGTTAATATTTTTTATATTTATTCTTGTGTGGTATCACCATAAAAATAAAAATAAGTGGTCCAGAGATGTCACTGATCCAAATACAGTAATTAGCACTGAAGTTTATTATTGAGAATACTAGTTTGACTAAACAATCACAATTCAAGGTCCACTTCCTGGCCTTTTCTGGAGGTTTCAACCTCTTAGGTTACTACTACTGCTACTTGGCAATGCACAAGGCATATTCTACTTCAATTTGCACAGAGATATATCTGATTTATCTATTCTGTTTAACTGTATTTTTTATTTATTTTATCTAGTTTAAAGAAGTAGTTAGTATGTACTGCATATAGTGATTTGTAAATACAGTGTTTTTTGTACTTACCTCATGTCATTTGTGTGAGTGATGCACGTTTTTGTGATGTATCTATCTATCTATCTATCTATCTATCTATCTATCTATCTATCTATCTATCTATCTATCTATCTATAGCCAGAGCTTTCAACCTTTTCAGTTGACCTTGAGTTGGGATTTTTTTTTTTTTTCTTCAAAATAATAACCAAATGCATAATAAATTTTGCAGATAATGAAAGGTTATTACAAGAGGAAAATACTTGTGCAATTATTTAGATATTATTATCTATTTATTTGGAGAAAAAAAAACTTGTAAAAGCAGTAAGTCCGTAGAAATATATTTATAAATCTTGCAAAACATAGATCCTACAAATGTTTTATTTATATTTTATTTCATCTTCTTTTCATCAAACAAACCTGACAGGCTGCTTCAAACAGGGCCCGTCATCAAAAAAGACAGATAAACTGCAGCTTGTCTAAAGGAGAGGCTAAAAGGAGAATATAGCCAGACAGATATAGAGACTCATATATAGTTGTCTCATCTCACATATAGGAGTGCAGAAGCTATAGAGCCAAAACAATGCATAAAACAAATTACTGGAAGTTTAGCTAATAATAAAATGCAATGGATTGTAACTTGACTGAATGGTAAGCCTCAAGATTCCCTGTGAGGATGCATCATGTCTGTAGTGCTGTAGTTTATTACTGAGCCAGTTAAAACAGATGGGGAAATGAAGAGCTGTGTACACCACATCAAGCATTCAGTGCATCTTAAATCTCTCTTTGCCCCATTTAATGAGGAGATACTTGTTTCCAAGACAGCAGGAGAAGGATTTTCTCTATACAAGTATTGACCAGCAGGCCTTGAGGGATTTGATATTCATGCAAGGTAATTTTACTGATTAGTTTTCCCTCCCCAGGTGAAGTTATGTTAATCAGTAAAAATCACCTGTGGTGAGCCCAAAAGATCCAAAAACAATTCTTCTTTTCCTCTGTGACATGAAAACTGATGCTGGTATCACTGTGTGGCTCTGAGATGAGAAGCTGCCTAACAGGTGTTTCCTCCTCAGGGAGCGTTTTCACTTTCAAAGCACTGGGACCACACACACAATGATACCATCGACAAAACATAATTAACAAAATATTGACAAAATGTAAGCATCATAAGAGCATAATAAATCAAGATATGTTTGATGGGTCTCCTTTTTTACTGAGGTTTGATTCCTGTATTAAAGCTGTATTAATATTGTATTCTTTGGCGACAGTGGAACAAGCTGAAAATGACATCATAAAGTTGTTATGTGTTTGTTTGTTTGTTTATTTACACATCATTTTTTTTTTAAAGATACAATATATGGCTGGGCGATATGGCCAAAATCTCCTATCACAATATAGAAATTCAAATCTGGATAAAAATAAACATCACAATATAACATGTTTTCTGGTAATTCAATAAATAAATAGTCTATATAAAATAACCACATGGTAAAGCCTATTTTCGTATACTCCTGTGTGAATTAGATACTTGATACTTGAGTATTTTCTCATTTTAAAGACTTGATTGCTAAATGAACATAATAGTTTTAAGTGAAATTATAGAGAAAAAGAGAATAAAGAAATAGATATAGGCCCAGCCTATATCGCAATAGAAACAGTATAAAAATATATATACGGTAGACATTTATATATTGTTTTGATATATATCGTCATCTTGCCCTAATACAATATATAATTTGTAAGGTAATGTGAAGGAGAATTGCCTAAAAACTCTACAGGGGCTGGAAAACTGTCTCTCTTCTCCAGGCAGGATATTACAGGAAAGAAATTATAGTTATGTAATATAAACAATTTGTATCTATCAATCATTTTAGGCGTAGTAAAAAAAACGGTGGAAAGCAATCATTTGCCTGTTTACACATCCAATAGATGCAGACCCACATTAACATTCATTTGGAGTCGTGTCTCTGGACACTTGACAAATCAAAGTCCAGTATTCACTCTCCTTTTACGTGTGTTTTGATCTCTGCCGAGCCCCGAGGAAAATATCTGGCCCCTCAGCTGGTCCTTAACTTTGTCTGCCTGCTAATTGGTGCTGGACAAGTAGTACACAGCGGGCTCCGAGTGGGTTTTTGCTGAAAACATCTGCTTGATGCTGGTGAAAACAAGGTTGAAGAGGACAGTCTGACGGCCAGAAAAACCAAAACAATGAGCTAGAAGAGGCAAAAAAAAGCTCCACAGAGATGAGGTGAACTTCTGAGTCGGCTGATGATTTTCTGTTGGTTCACCAGGGACTATTTTGACATACAAATAACAATATGATTTGTATTTTTTTGTATTGTATTTGTATTTATATTTGTATTTTGGGTTTCTACTAGAACATGTTTACATGCTTTGATCTTCAAAAAACGCTTTACTTTTCTCATACCGACTTCGCTCCAGCTCTGCACTAACTAGCTTTGTTTGAGGGCGTGCCAAACTAGCTGCTAGGCAGGTATTATGCAAATGTGTTTCTTGGTGACATCACCACGTTACGGAAGAAAAGGCAGGACTTCAATCAAGGCGTTTCAGGCAGTTCAGGAACAGTGTTTCTGTGGGGGAGGATAAAGCTAAGTTTATGGTCGGCGTAGTGAAGCCGGCGCGAGGTGAAAATGGGCGCCAGAAAATTACATCATCACAGCTTTCGCGTGGTTGTCACGGTGCTCTGTCGTGCACATCTGAATTTTTGTATGTACGTCGGAGTTTGTGTTTACTACTGTTGCCAGGCAACCTACTTTCCTTTCCGGTATCACTCGGTAACTTCTTGCTTATCCACAGAATATTTCGTTTGTACGCTTCCTGGCGTTTCAAAGCATATTGCTATGAACACGCCTCTGTGCATGCTCGTAGTGCGCGCGCCATCTGCGGAGGCCCGCGCCACGGTGTCTCACGCAAGTATAAACAAAGCTTAACTCCCTTTGTCGTGGACTTTGGGCTTTGTAACTTTGCAGACGCACAAAAACAAAACCTATATAACACACTAAAGGAAAGGGAAAAAGCACAAAAGCATAATAGGTCCCCTTTAAATAATTCACTATGAAGGCCTTTGAAAAAGGTTTGTGCATGATGAAGTTTTGAGTACATATCCCTATTAAATATCCCATATTAGTCATCAAGTAAATATATAGCAAGGTTGGCATTTTGGATGAAATATGAACATGGCATTCACGCTTTGCAGTGGGTGTGCACGCCTGCAGCTTTAATTGGCTACAAGGTGTAATGTAACCTTGGGTTACGTCACTCATGACAGGGCCACTCCATCAACTGCAGAGTTCCTCTTTTGATCATGGTGTTGCAAACATCCACATGGCCTCCTCTTTAGCTCATCCCCTATACAATAACACCTTACCACAGAAATAAACCAAGACCCAATGATCTATTTCATAACATAATTATTGCAGGCGTGGAAATTTCACATGTTTTTTTAAGCCAAGTGTTTTGTCTCTCAGCCATCTCCGTATTGCAGACGCACCACCAACTGACTCACCACATATACATTGAATATCTTTAATTGGTATTTATCACACGTGGGGAGTTCATCTGCACGCTATACATGATGTCAATAAAGTATTTAGAGTACTTTCAGTCAGGCAGAATATTGGGATAATTAGCCCTCCACCCACATGTGAATCGAACAGAGGGCCCACATGCGTACGCTCACTAAAGCCCGACTGATGCATGATGAGCCTTTTGAAGACGTATCAGGATATATCACTGAGATAATTGGCTCCGACATAATATACTTTGGCACAAACACGCCAGAGTCGTCATTACAAGACTTGCGTGCACAAAATGACCTTGAATGCTAGTTACCAGACTCGGGAGTTCATTTCCCCAATGCAGCAGAGTGATGATATCCGGTGATGTCATTACTGTGTACGTCAGGCTCTAGACGATAACTCTTCAGTTGCACGCTTTGCATTTACTACGGCTGAGCTCATTTGCTGCTGCTGCTGCTGCATGAGAAGTTAAAGTTATGTCAGCAGGTAAAACCGTCTTCTTAATGTGACTGTGTGTCCATGCGTGAGTGTGAGAAACACACATGCTAGATAGTTATTCCCGTATTCACCCAGCTTTAGCCCCGTGTCATGTTTCATTATTGTTCATCCCATCACCCGGTGGCCACGACGCTTGATAAGCAATCTAGAGGATTTCTCAGCTGTCAATCAGTAACGCCCGTCCCAATCAAATTACCCTCTGCTCTCCTGGCTCCCCCCTCGTCTCTGATCACACAGTTAGCCGCTTTTGTCATCTGGCACGCAACGACAGCCACAGGAGGAGATCTGCCTTCAACAATCATAGACTGAAACACTCCCCCCCCCCCCCCGAACGAGAGTGTTGAAATGTGTTGGAGAGGATCATACATAAAAACATGAGCACACACATGCACAAACACTTTAGTCTGTCGGAGACAGCCGGGGTATTAGGCTGTTGTTCTTTATGCCGTCTGTCCTCAGGTGGCAGGGAAGTGTAACTAGAAAAAGTTTGTTTCTAAAGTAAATGCTTTCATTTCACTCAGGCACATAGTTGCATTTATTTGAAACTGCAGTAGGCAGAATATTTCAATATATAATAAATATTCAATATTTCAGCATATTGTAATTCAAGTGTTCTGAGAGAAAACTAGACTTCTGCACCTTCTCCTGGCTCTGTTTTCAGGCTTTAAAAAATCTAGGTATCTTGGTATTTCCTAAACTGATCTCAACATGGCTGCCGGTTCACAAACTTTCTCATTTTACAGCTAAACAGTACACTACAAGATGATTCTGAACACATTCGAGGAGAGAAATAGGCATTACAGTTTGTTTGATCGGAGTTCGCGAGTGATTGACAGATGCAGCTTTAAGGGTTCAATTTTATTTATTTATTTTATTTTATTTTAGGGTTAAGGATGATTTTATTTGTAATACATTGTATAACTATGAAATAAATAAATAAAAAGCTGTTTATATCACTAGATAATTTATTGTTATTTACATTTCTGAAGCCGAGCGTTTTGCCTGCACATTTTTGTTGACAGATTTTTGTTGATTTTGTAATTTTTCCTTGATATTTGTGCTTCTACCATAACCTCAGTAAAGGCGAAATATATGTAGTTAGGTGGTTTCTTTTTTGTCTGTTTTAATTGTGTTCATTGTTGTTATTTCCTACTTTGTTGAGGTGAGAAATAGGGGTGACAGAATATTGATTCATAATTGATCAGCGCTGCCTAGTTTCACCGTTTGCGAGTGATTGACAGCTGCTCAGAGACGGCAGACTCCAGATCAGCTCTGATTGGTTGTTTTCCTCCGGTCTGTCTTGTAGATGCCATTAGGAGCACAGGAAGACACAGAGGGACATGATTTTTTTCAGATTACCTGTCTCATGCCCTACTGTCAGGATATAGTGACTGTTATATAAAAATAACTTTTTAAAATCATATTTGCTCCATTTCTACTGCAGCTTTAAGTACTTCCTAAAATATATATGTAAATGCTTATAGGCAGAAAAAAAAAGGAGAAAAAGATGAGTTTAAGTGAGTATATTTGGAATTTCTTTGCTGGTTTGCAGTGTGAAGGTCCTCACAGCACCCATAAGTTCATTCTATCAAGGTAATAAAAAGTGGTTTGGTTTCCAACACCCGCCCTTAATAAACAGGAAGTCTTTACTTAATAATAGCATAAAGTCTATAAACTATGAATGGCTGGTGGTGTTGATGGCCTTTCAACCTTCCCATAAAAGAAACCAAAGTTTTGTAAGGAAGACTGTGTCCGGTTGTTTACAAGTGTCATTCAAACCCCGAAGGGGAGGAATCAGATAGAATAGAATATCTTTTATTGTTCCTTGTGTGACGTCACACTGAGCGCTACCGGTTTCATGCTTTTATATTGCTTAAAAACATGTATTTCTGGCAGCAAAATCCACTCTAAACGGCAAAGATTTTGTCTTTAAGCTGATAGTTTGTCGGGGGTTTTTATGTCTCATGCTCTGCAGCGTGTTACAGAATAAAAATCTCATCAACATCTCGCGAAATGGCTTTGACATTTGACATTAAACATTTCCAAATGACTGGCATGGGAATACCGTATATGTGCACTTATGACATCCTGGAATACCCTTTTCTGGAATATGGTTTAGTGTTATCTTCTTGTCACAGGGAGGCATACAGGAAATATTTATCTAAACCATCTCGGATGACTTGTCTCAGAAGTCTGCCAGCATTTGATTGATAGCCAACAAGGGTTTCCTCTCTTTGGAGCTGGACTCACACATTTCTACTGAAATGTTGCGGCGTGATAGATATATATTAAGATAATATTCAGGCATTAACACTGAATGCTGCTGTAAATGCCTGCAGGATGCCTCTACTTCATCTTCTCCTTATGTCATATCCTTTTTCAGGCAGTGTAGAATAATTGAAAATGTAGTAATATAATATTCAGTGCTGTCTGCACATAAAACTATATCAATGTATGTGCTGGTTGGGTGCTTTATGAGTAGCTGGAGACCACTGAATCTCATAAAAGAAGTATAAAAAATGTTGTGTGAGAGTCTTTTTATGTGCTGGCCTCATTCGTGGTTTTCAAAGTGGACTAAAAATCCTGTTAATTTATTAAAAAAAAACTACAGTGAAAAGCTTTGAAACCCTAAGAGAGATTCTTGTTACAAAAACCTAGACAAGGATTAAATGTTGAGACTGTGAAAATAAGAAATAAATGCCTCTTTCTCTTTGCCATGATGGATGCGCTCCTCCTGTTAGTCACATGGAGCCCTTCATCCACACTGATGATGAGAGGCCAACCGCTGAAATCAGTCACTGTTGGGGCTTCAAAGCAGAGAGGAGAAACTGTGGGATGATGCCAGAAAACTAAGGTCAGCGGCCCCATTTATAAATGGTGTTATAGTTAAATTTCTTCTTGTTTAATGATGTCAGCAGAAACCCACAATCAGCAGTTACTGTATTTATAACAACGGCTCTGTATTTCTAAGAAAAAATCAAACAAGACTTGAATGAATTTTCTTCTTCTGCTGGTTATGTCAGGTTTCTGCAAAAGTGCAAGTCATTCATCTGTTAAAGCTGAAGGGGATTAATAATCAAATCCAATTAGTTTTTGTTCAAAGATATAGCACATGCTTATTCTTTTTCTGGCCGAGAGTTAGATGAGAAGATTGATACCACCCTCATGTTTGTATGATAAATATGAAGCAGGAGACAGTTAGCTTAGCTTAACATAAAGACGGGAAACAGCGCTTTTTTATTGTGGCCAAACCAACAAACACAACGCTTTCATCCAGTAGACCGCTGTTCATGTCCCGTGCGTTAAGTATCACTTTCGCTTTACGATAAGCTGATCATTGTGTCCCCTGTTCACAACAAAAATCACATTTTCATTGTAAAAACGTAGTAATTTTAAGCCCAACCATGTATTTCTTTCCTAAACCTAACTATAGTGGTTTTGTTGCCTGAACCTAAGCAAGTGTTTTTGTTTAATTCACAAAATTAAGAACGTGTTTACTGCGACCAAAAAGTGACGCCGAGGGGTCTGACAAAGCGTCATTATGTGAGGAGTTGGGATGAGAACGTGTTGAGGATTTTGTAACGGACATAGCCAGGCTAGCTGTTTCCCCCTATTTCCAGTCTTTATGCTAAGCTAAGCTAATCGGCTGCTGGCTGTAGCTTCATATATAACAGACAGATATGAGATCAATCTTCTCATCTACTGTAACTCTTGGCAAGAAAGTGAATAACTGGATTTCCAAGAATGTTCTTAGAAAAACAGGATAACATGAACTATTACATGTTTTTTATCTCATGATAATAAAGACTCTTCCAAATATTATTGTATTAAATTGAGCGGAGGAATCATGTTTAAACTCTCCATTCTGTACGTGCTCACAAACTTTGTTGGATAAAGTTCACATGAGGTTCATATTATTGAAGGTTCTTATTGCGTACTTCATAAAAGCTGCTTATGCAGCGTTTTTGTGAATGAAGCGTAGGCATCCATGGGAAGTGATTTCAAAACTACATTTAAGTGTAAATTGAACGACACTTTCAGCATTTCATTGAACCAAAATGGGGCTCGTATAAGGAGTCTCAGACATCAGCAGAAATTGTGGTGTCAAAGATCTGGGAGCCCTCTAAATGGCCCACTATATTGAATGGAATTTTGTCTCGTGATTTTTTTTTAATGGAAACTGTGTTAGTCAGTTTTATTTATATAGCTCTATATAACAAATTCACCTCGGGGGGGGGGGGGTGCTTTAAAATCCGTACAGCATATGACACACACCCTCTCCTTAATGACCTTTAACAGGGAAAAATGGAAGAAACCTCAGGAGAAGCAACTGAGGAGGGATCGGACAGACGTGCGATACATTTTGTGTGTATAGACCAACATAACAAAATAAATATAGACAATCCATGTGACAAAATGATGAACATATATGAGAAAGATGGATCCAGGAGGATGTTAAGCAGCTTCCAGGTGTCACCAAACAACTAGAGCCTGCAGCCACACGACCTCCTCTCCTGTTGAGTCCATCACTCAGTCTACTGTACTGCTGTATCGCTCAGAAAGCACATGACACACTCACATCCACCCGGCACATCCTGTCCTCTTTCCTGTGCCAAAAGTCACACAAACACACGGGGAAACTCATACTGAATGTCAACAAACATCTTCTAACTGCATCTCATAAACGATTCTCTTCTCTTTCAATCAACCACACTCACACACTCACAAACACACTCTAAAAAAGATTTGAGTAAAAAGTCTGAGACAAGATTGATGTTGCACTGATTACTGTGGATCAATAAATGAATTATACAGTAGAGCTGCCAACGCTGGAGCTGAAAAAGACATCAAGAAAATCATCTTTAATCTTAATCTTTTTTTTTTTGCTGTCTGTGTGCGAGTGACAGCATGTGTGGCCAAGTGTGCTATTAGTATACTTCTTTAAAACTTAAAATAAGAGAGTATACTTTCAGTTTACTTTTTAGGTACTTATCACCCAAATATACTTTAAAAAAGTATACTTAAGTATACTTGGCTCATACTGACAAGTATACTTATAGTATAGTTGCAGTACAAAATAAAACTTAGGTGTAGTTGTGTGTTCAAAGTTTACTATACTTATATTTAAAGTTACTTAAAAGTATACTTTTATAAACTAAAAAGTGGGCCAATTTAGTCCCAAGAAGCATTAAAGTAGTACACTTACAAGTATAGTACTAGTACATTGATATTAGTACACTTACTACATAAAGTAGAAATGAAATATATAGAAATATATACTTGAACTTTACTTAAGTATACTTCACTAACTAAACTTGAAATAATAGCCAGTCACTTTTCTGTATACTTGTCAGTATAAGCCAAGTATACTTAACTATATTTTTGTTAAGTATATGTCTTATAAGTACATAAAAGTAAACTGAAAGTATACTCTCTTATTTTAAGTTTAAAATACTAATAGCACACTTGAATAAACTTCTTCTTGGTAAGGGTAAGTGTGTATCTGTTTGTGCACTTGATTGTTAGTCATCCGTTTCTCTATTTAAAGCTTGAGTTTGTTTCTCTTTGTGTGTGCTTTCATTTGGTGTGTGTGTGTGTGTGTGTGTGTGTGTGTGTGTGTGTGTACTCTGACTTTGTGTTTGTTTGTTTTTGCCTCAGCATGTGTGTGAGGGGTATGTACGTGCATGCGTGTGTGTCAGAATGAACTCTGTGACCTTTCCATGATGACCAGGCTAAATAAAGACACAGTCGTATTTCTCCCCTCTTCATGTCTGGCAACTTTGCTTGTAAGTCGCACACAACTGCACCAGTGATCTACTTTATTGAGTGTTGATCCGTCAACACATCAGCTGCGGAGTTTATGGCTGTTTCACAGCCCGGACTTTACAATCAGCTGGATTCTCATCACAGTTTTGCTTAGATCTTTCTAAGAAACATCGCACTAATAGCGTTACTACTGTACAGCAGAGCCTGATGCTGCCCCTGATAATAATGTGACAATTTGGCCTCTTGGTTATTTTCTTCATCAACACCAGGAGGCTCGATAACGCATCAGTGTTTATGTCCATGAAAAACATGAAAGTAATTGTGTCCACAGGGAGCACAGAGATGAGGCTCATTCTTAATTCAATGGTGAGGCCATACAAGAATATCTTTCTAAAAATCATCACACTTCCAGCTGGAAAATGGCTTTTATTTTGACACGTCTTTTGTGCGTCAATTAGTGAACTTCTAAACTCACACAACCACATTCGTCTGTTCTTCTGTACTTGTGAGGACTCTCATTAACATAATGCTTCCTCTAACCCCCAAAACCTCACACATTAAAGGTCCATTGTGTAACATTTAAGGGGATCTATTGGCAGAAATGGAATATAATATTAATAACTATGATTTCTTTAGTGTATAATCACCTGATAATAAGAAGCGTGTTATCGTTACCTTAGAATGAGTCGTTTATATCTACATATTGAACAGGTCCTCTCCGGAGTCCGCCATGTTGCACTGCCATGTTTCTACAGTAGCCCAGAACGGACAAACCAAACTCAGTTAACTTTTGCTGCTTGAGCCGGAGTCAATAACGCTATTTACTCCCGTCGCCAGCGCTATCTCTCTCTTGCTTCACCACTCACTTCCCAAGTACACATTCGCGTTTTTGCGTTGGCCACCGTAGCGGGAGAGGCTTCATGGTACGTGTCCACAGCCTCCGTCCTCTCCACGATTCCCATTCATTGTCTATGTAAGCAGCCGTGCAATGCATAGGCAGAGGCGTCACGTTGGCCGCTCCTCATTTGCATAAAGTTGAGGTCTAGTCTACTTTATGCAAATCACAGGCGCCCAGCGTGACTCTCCGCCTCTGGAAACTCCTGAGAAACTTTTAAACTAAGTCTTATTGATCCAGAATAAAGACAGAATCAACTGTACGGCTTATTTCTCGCCTAAAATGTTTTCAGAAACACATTTCGGTGAACAATTTTCGTGATATAAGAGAAGAAAGTTTCCAAACAAACCGCCATGTTGGTTACGGTTTGAAAGCTGAGAGCAGCAGCCTATGAGGGAAAGCCTTCGTCCAGTCAGGTGTGTCTAGAGGCATCAAGCGTCCAATGATGGGAAGCGAGTCGATCCCTCACAATAAAAAACGCCCCTGTGGACACGTGCCATTAGTTGGTTGTAATCTCCTCACCTCAACGCTAGATACCACCAGATCCTACACACTGGACCTTTAAATTAGCCCAACCAAACACCAATGCAATATAAATGGAGCCATGTCTCACTGGATTAGTCTGCCACACGTTATACCTCAAGAAACAAGTAAAAAAAAATTCTTTAGAAGCATTATATTTAGGCAGTATGGGTGTTCAAATGCATTGTTTTCCATGCTCTATACCTGTGTTTGATTTGATGTAAAGTTATTGTTTGGGGCAATGGTGATATTGTAACTCAATACTGTTTAATTCAATATCCCTGCGAGGGAACTTGTAGGCAGCTACTGTCTTTATACAAACTTTTTAAAGCTGCACCGTGTCGATAAAAACTTACTTCAAACAAGGAAGAGATTTTACCTTCATGCAAATTTCACACTATTGGCTTGCAGGCCGACGTCACTGGCGTACATTATCAGGTAAAGCCGGGAGGAATAAATAGTCATCGCCCACAAAGAAGAAGAGAAAAAAAACACAAAAGTAAAACAATCAAAGGCTATAATGTGGTCTGGTAATAAATACATTAATGAATAATATAACTATCTTCACAGGCAGATCCTGAAGGAACCAATGAGAATTAACTTGCTAAGTTTTGGTCAGGACAGGAAGGTTAAATATGTATTATTTACTGTATGTGGTGTATGAGTAAACCTGGGTTAATTATGCATTATTCTGACCCCGGTAAGAGCAGTTGTTGCCAAGGTAACAGAGCCAAATAAACAATAAACAACTAAATGCCAAAACCCAGAACTCTTTAACCAAGTCTTTGAAGAAAATGTCCTAATTTTCTCGCTATCAAGGTTTAAAGCTCAATTTGGTCCTCCCTGAGATAGGACTGCAAGAGCCCACACACACACCGACAATTGAGTACCACTCCGTTTAAAAGCCACAGACTCCTAAAGCGATTCTAATCATAATTGCCTGTGCCCTATAAAAATGACGTTTTTATCACAGATTTCACAAAGCGAAAAGTTCATTTTAATGCCTCGTACCTCCAGTACGGAGAGAGCCTGCGTGTGTTCTGTCTCTCATTTTTCATCCTGCTCTTGGGTGTTTTCAACAGCCAAATTACAGAGGGAAGAAATCTATCTGCCGTTATAACGTGCAGGAGATTGGAAATGGAAAACGCTCTGCGCCGCAACGCCCTCCAAACACATACATATTCATACCGTGCAATGCCACATCCATCATAAATTTGAAAATGAAAGCTAATGTGTGTCGGTGTTTCTATATTTGTGTGGACACTCGTCCTTGTTTGGGAGCTTGCGTGCGCCTTCTTTTCCCCCCCTCAAGGCTACTATTGTGTGGAAATAAGAGGCTAATGAGTGTGTTGTATTAGTCCATCCTCTCTCCGGAGGGTCCACTGCCACCAACCAGGCCTGCTTTATATTCCAGCTGAGGCTGGAGAACAAGTAGTTTAGGGACACTGTGTCTCTACGAATATACAACACTGTAAATATACACATCACAGCTCCCTACGCTTGGCTCTAATAAGTTATCTGTCCATCTCCTCGTGCACCTCAAACAACAGCACACCCATGAAAATGGAAATGCATAAAGGTGGGGCATCACTTTATCGTCCTCGAGTCGTGTGAAGGAAAAGCAGGACAGAGAGAGAGAGAGAGAGACCTGATTCAGTGCTTAGAAATCCCCAAACTGCCCATCAGCATAAATCAATTACAATTCACCGTAGGCCCGCTGACCTCAAATATAACAAGCTGTCACTACAAGTGTGTGTGTGTGTGTGTGTGTGTGTGTGTGTGTGTGTGTGTGTGTGTGTGTGGGGCTGTATCTGTTTCATGACTTGAATACACTATGTGGTGCAGAATGACACATTCAATATGTGTGTGTGTGCATATGTGATATTTGGCAACATGCAATTCCTTATAGACTTGCTCTGTGTTTGTTGGCAGCAGGCAGCATCACTGCTGCAGCCTACTTCTCATGTCCCACTGTGAAAGGAAATTTTCCAACGACATCTTGAACCGCCATCAGCCCCACAACGTTATGTGCCATTTTACTGAAGTTGTGTCGCCATAATGGCTGGGAATTGCTTCAGATTGCACTTTGGTTCAACAGGACAAAAACATCATTCTGTTAAAACTCTCATATTTGTGAAACAACTTATTGGTAATTCTCTTACTGGAAATTATTTTTTTTTCCTTTCCCCTAATCCCTGACGTTGTAACATGTGAAAATAATATGAAATAAACGAACCAGGGAATGACTCATGCTTTTTCAAGTAGCTTTATTTCCAAACTGGAGAGGGATGATGACAGATGGGGGGGGATAGAAGGAAGCTCAGACCAGGCGGTTTGGTCCAAACACAGAAGGAGGAGAGACAATACAGGCGGTTTCAGGGGAGAGGATGGTGATCAGGAGGCAGATTACTGCATCTGTCACCTTTAAGCCATAATTCATACTTTTTATAATAAACAAAGCAGCAGTCTCAACACATAAAGCCATGGTTGGGGTGGGTGGGGGGGTTTGAGCAGCATTGCAACTCATATTTGTTGGCCATGAATTCACGGCCTCTGTGGCTATCTTTGTTATAAATGCGTTGCTGTAGCTGTTTGTATTTCTGGAGAGAACATTTTCAGATGAGAGCAGCGAACAGTTGTATACGTGCACTGAGCTCTAACTCTCAATCATTTTGTTTTATCAGTTATTTGAATCTCCAAGCATCTCTGCGTGGTATGGATTGTAGCCTTAATGTGCACGAAGCCTGAAAATCGGCCAACTGAAACTGGCTTCGGGTGCTACTGACATTTTCATGTTCAATTATCAGGAAAAGGTTTGACAACAGTGCTGAGGAGAGATTTCCCTGTTGCTGCTGCTGCTGCTGCTGTGATAAATTGTACATCCATAAATGTGCTTGTATCTCCGATTTTACTATAACTAGATGAAACAATGACAAATGTTGCATTGTAGATTCTGCATTATATGCACATAACTCAAAGTTCCTTCAACTCAACACAGACACGTCCCCCCCGAAGCTCAAATATAGCTCCACAAAGTTAAAGCTCCATGGCATGAAAATCCATTTCGCTCTTATTTGAGATATTAAAAATCTGTACAGTGTTCTCGCTCTTTGATATCTGTTCCACTCTACTTTCAGAATAAAAGCACAGTAACCGAACAATAAATAGGTAACAGACGGAAAACACACAAAAAACAGTTTGAAATAAATAATACAGTGTTTTCAATCTCTGCCTCCCCTCACCAAATATAAAGTTCATTAAAGCAACGCAGAGCCAGATATCACTGAGTCAGGCTGGTGTCCTATGAGGCTCTTTGGTCCCTTGAGGGTGATCACTAAAAAGCCAAGTACTCAGTATGACTGATAACTCTCTGTTCAGTAAGACTTTCTCAACGATCAGTAGAGACATTCACAAAGTGATACCAGGAAATCTGGACTCTCTGGATTCTCACCAACGTTACAGTAGATCTGTAGCAGCCAGAGGAGGCACTGACACTACAGGAACACATTAAAGTCACACACACATGCACGCACACACTCATACAGGTCAGCAGTAGTAGACAATTAGTAAATTGAAGTGTTGCTGCTGACAGCCCTTGTCCCATTGAGTCAATAAGCCAGTGTGCTGTTCACGGTCACAGACACATTTTCTTTTTGTTGTCGAGGAAGCTGACGGAGCCTCGGTCTCATGGTGAGAAAAATAAATGTACCATTCATGCTCTCGCCTCTCGGCTATAAACCAAATGTGCCATTTAGAGGTCCGCTGCAGGCGAGAGGTGTTGGTAAAGAGTGACTCAGACACATGGTTCTCAGAATAACCCATGTAGGCCTAATTAGGGGTACCATTACACATCTGTCTCTTTACAGTCAATGTAAATGTCTACTTCAGGTTTCTGGAAAATAATATTCAATAATAAGAATTTGTCAGTCTTCAGCAGATGCACCTCCCGTTAGATAACCTCTTGAGCACTTTCAAGAGGCTAAAAAGAGTTTCTTAAAACGTCCAAATACTGAGTTCATTAGAAGGATTGCTCAGTTCAGTCCGTTGGTGTGATAAGTTAAAAAGCAGGAAACAGCAAGCCAAGAGGATGAGGAGGGTCTTACTTTTACATCTCAATAACATACATGTGTTTTTTTCTTTTTAAGTCCAAAATCTGTGTTTCATGGAAAGGTGAGAGCCAAGAGTGTCGTTACAAACAACCTGAGTGTCCGTTGTGACCCACATACACCGAGCCGAGGGCGAGGTGTCTGACGTGCTTTCTTTCCTCACGAAAAAGCCCCAGAAGTTCAGTCTGAAAGGGCGTCCTTGTCTGTGCTATCACACTTGAAATCTTCAGAAACCTTTTTGTTGTTGCGCTTCTAGATAAAAATCGAGGAACACATGTTCTCCCTGCA
This sequence comes from Sebastolobus alascanus, assembly GCA_916701645.2. Classification (NCBI taxonomy): domain Eukaryota; kingdom Metazoa; phylum Chordata; class Actinopteri; order Perciformes; family Sebastidae; genus Sebastolobus; species Sebastolobus alascanus. Next base: position 1,596,277 of record CAKAOJ020000026.1, on the reverse strand, counting down.
GCTGGGGCAAATTAAGACTGCAGACGTAAGAAATCACCACTAACTTTGTGCTCTGTATTGATGGATAAATGTCCCTAGGCTCACAGGGGTCTAAGGTCACTTTTCCTTCTTTGTACTTTCCCCATTAGTCCCGGATTATTTAATAACTAAAAAAATTATTTATTATACATTAAACTGTCTTATTCAGGAGTTCATTCTCAATGGTTTTCCTGCGTCCCTCTGTCAGTTTTATACAGAGTGTGCTTGTACATTTCTCCTGTGATTCTGCACCACCCTGTGTCCCAGCATTATCCATTATTCTACGTGATCTGGAGATAAAACTTTGCAATCAAAATCTTATCAGCGATACCGAAGTGCTAAGCAGTTATTTGTCTGTCTCTAGTCCACGTCCTGTTTTCAACCCTGTAAAAATGTATCTGCTGCAAACTGAGATTTCACAGTCCGAGTTGCCTGTTTGGGCACACTGTGGCTGTAAAAGAGAGTCTCTCAGTTCTGAATTTTATGCTGGAATTTCCACAGTTCAACATATTTTTTTAAAACAGCCCTTTGAGTGTTCTGAAAAATGATTTTTTTTTTATATGCCTCAGAAACAGCATGTTTGTGTGTCCATGTCCTACAGCGGGTTTGTGTGCTAAAAGAAAGTACCCTTGGTGCTTCTGCACACTATCTTTTTGAAGGCCTTTCTGAAGTCTTTGTTGAAGATGGTGTATATGACCGGGTTGAGTGAGGAGTTGCAGTAACCGATCCAGAAGAAAAAGGTAAAGAGTGGACCGGGGATGGCGCACGTCTCCGGGCACACAGCCATCAGAGAGTAGGAGAAGAAGAACGGGAACCAGCACACCACGAACACACCGATGACCACCGCCAGGACGAAGGTGAAGCGCTTCTCTCTGTTCACCATGGCTTTACGCCTCGCTGCTCCAGGGGTGCTCTCCGGTTTGGACTTCCTCCCCGGCACCAGCCGAGACCCCTTCGAGGTGGCGATCATTTCCCTGTAGCGCTTCACTGAAGCCGGGGAGTAGACGCCCCCTCCTGCAGGTGAGCCCGGCATGCTGGCGCTGCAGCGGCCTCCTCCCTGGCTGTGCTCCATGTCGCTATCTGAGCTTGAGCTGTCGCCATTGTTATTGTCAGCTTTTTTCCATCCCTGCCGCTTGCCCTTCTTCCCCTTCTCTTTAGTCTTGGCAGACGCAGGCTGAGGCACAGGGGAGGGAGTGGAGGGGTCGTGAGGAGAGGTTTCAAGGGAGGTTGTGACGGGGCTCATGGCCTGAGAAGGGGATGGAGGCTGCAGGAGGTTATTGGAGGTGGGATTCTGGGAGGTTTCAGTCTCTCCTGGGTTAGGAGAAGGGGTGATGGCGAGGGTGGGGGGTCTGGCATTGGAGGTTTTGTTGGATGAAGGGGGTGTGCTGTCTTCAGCATCCTTCCCGTTGGCTTGCATGCCTCGTGGAGGCTGACCGGGTGTAGCACTGCCGACCCCGTCCTTCCTGGGCTCCCCAGGCGGGCAACGCGTTCTCTGTTTGGCAATTTGGTAGATTCTCACGTAGACCAGGATCATGATGAGGCAAGGAGCAAAGAAGGAGCCGATGGTGGAGTAAAGGATGTACCAGCGCTCATCATTCAGCTGGCACTGAGGTCCCCTCTCACTCCCCTCCTCCCCTCCCTCGCTTTTGTTCAGTGAGAGCAGGGGAGGGAAGGAGATGATGGCAGAGATGAGCCACACCACCACAATAGCGGCTTTGATGCGCTTGGGAGTCCGCTGACGCCCGTAAGTCACCCTGGAGATGGACAGGTAGCGGTCCAGTGAGATGGCGCACAGGTGCACAATGGAGGAGGTGCAGAAGAGCACGTCCAGCGCCAGGTAGATCTCACACCACAGAGACTTAAAGTACCAGTAGCCAAGCAGCTCGTTGGCCAGAGAAAAGGGGATGATGAGGGTGGCCACTAAAATGTCCGCAGCAGCCAGTGACACCAGGAAGAGATTCTGCGGTCCCCGGAGAGCCCGGCTGGTCAGGACAGCGATGATGACCATGATGTTCCCCACGATGGTGAAGAGGACCATGAGGGTGATGGCGGTGGCGAAGGCCGCCGTGGCTTCGGGGGAGTACGGGGCGAGCTTCTGGATGCTCTGGTTGCATGGCACGGAGGCTCCGGAGCTGCTCGCACTGCTGTTCCAGCCGCTCAGCTCCATGGAGCAGCCGTTCTCCAGAACCGAGGCCATGCTGGCTTTCCACGAGTCTTTACAGACACACAAATATATGTTTGCTCACTGAATAAATTGTGTTTCTAAAATGTTAAGGTTTTAATCATTTTATTGTAAGTTAATCATGTTCGTGCACAATAAAATACAACATTTATGTGATTATAATAAAATATAGTTAGTGTAATATTTACCTCAGTTGCTGTCGTTTTATCCCTGTGTTGTTTCCAAGCTCTCTGGCATCCTCCACGGCAGCTCCTCCAAGTCCATTTTAAGCATACAAAACAGTCCTGGGCAATGCGTCAACACACGGATCACTGCTTTTCAATTAAAAAAATGCCACTTTGAAGAACTGATTAAAATAAATAAAAATGTTTGTGAGGCTGACTGCTGCGCACCAACCTTTGCAGAGTTACAGTAAAGCTCGGAAAATTAACTCTTCTTTTACGCACGAAGTTTGATCCTTTATTTCCCCTCTTCAGTGGGTTAATTACTGTCTTAAAGATGGGGAGATTTATAATAATATCATTTAGTAATGTCATGTACAGCGAAGCGACATTGAATAGAAGAGATCGGACGAGAGTAAATAATCTCTCCCCCTGTGCGATCTCCGTGCGTCCTCGTTTGGAGACGCGCGTATAACTGAGAGTCTCATCTGAACAGCGAACACAGAATGGTTCAGAGAAAGTGAAATAAAGTTACTGTGCGATATTTACAGTGGTTTACTGATGAAGAGATGTTCCCCTGACTGATGGCGGTGTTTTCCAGTCGCTCGAACAACAGAAAGTTCAGCTCGAGCTCTCCAGCTCTGAGATATGAAGCCAAAACGCGCCGTTTGTTCAGCAGTGAAACGATCCCGGCAGAGCAGTTTCAGTCTGTGCGTCTCTCCTCGGTCCTTTGCGCGCTTCTGTCCCCTCAGAAGTTCACCGGGATACCAAGAGAACAGCCGCTCCGCTGGCGCACACCACAGGCTCGCTCACAGAGGCGCAGCAGCATCTCCACTTCTGCACAGGACCTTACGACGAAATCTAATGAGTGGGGGTGCCTCCCATCTCCCTCTTGCGCTTCTTTTTAGACCCGGTGATGTCATTGTGGAGCTGTGGGCGTCATGGGATCCTCACTTTCTCTCTCTCCCTGTAGCCCCCCCCTCCCCTGCCTTCATCCCTCTCACATTAAATGTATACCCAAGCGGCTCAACCAACGCACTTCTATTAGAAATGGCTTGTTGGGTGGCACTGATGCGGTCAATTAACTCCACGGGAGGCTGAGGTGTCCAGCTGAGAGTGCTGAGCTGATGCCATCTGCCTTACAGGAAACATTAGTTTCATTCCAGGGACTCCTGCACTTTTTAAAGCTACTCAGTCATCATCATCATCATCATCGTCCCCTTCAATATGTGGCACAGCACATTTGGCTGATCGATGCTTTCCAATTAGAAAGCCTGTGTGATCTCTGCATCTTTACTCTTTGTTCTTCACACCAGTTTCCATGTAACCTCCAACAACCCCAGTCATTTAGGGCCAATAAACGTTTTCACTGCAGCAGCAGCCAGAGGTCTGAAGGGCACCGATACTCACGTTTTATAGCTACCCAACCTGGTCACCAGCCTGTTCTCTGTTTGGTTAGGGTAGGTTAAAGGGACGATCAGTGTTTGAGGTTTTACAGGCCAATAAGCCTGCAAATAACAATTATTTGCATTGTCGATTAATCTGTTAATTATTTTCTCGATTAATTGTTTGGTCTATAAAAGGTCAGAAAATGGTGAAAAATGTGTTTCCCAAAGCCCAAGATGACGTCTTCAAATGTCTTGTTTTGTCAACAATTCAAAGATATTCAGTTTACTGTCATAGAGGAGGAAAGAAACCAGAAAATATTCACATTTAAGAAGCTCAAACCGCTAAATCGATTATCAGAATAGTTGCAGATTAATTTAATAGTTGACAACTAATCAATTAATCGATTAATCGTTGCAGCTATGCATATAAAAGGTCTGCAAAATCCCAAAGTCCACGCCAAAGGGAGTTACTCTCCCCCACAGAAACACTGCTCCTGAACTGCCTGAAACGCCTTGACTGACGTCACGCCCTTTCTTCCGTAACGTGGTGATGTCACCAAGTAACACATTTGCATTACACCTGCCTAGCGGCTAGTTTGGCACGCCCTCAAACAAAGGTAGTTAGAACAGAGCTGGAGCGGAGACCAAAGAGTTTGGTTCGGGCAGGAGCTCAAACAGAGCGTTTCAGACAGAGGGTTGAAAGAGGTGCTGCAGAACAGCCGGTATGAGGAAAATAAAGCGTTTTTTGGAACATTAAAGCATGTGAAACATGTTCTAATAGAAACCCAAACTACAAGTATGCACCTAAAAATAAACATAATAGATCCTCTTTGACATAGTTTGCCAGAGCACTTTAACACTGCAGTGGAAATGGAGCAAATATGATTAAAAAAAGTTATTTTTATAAAACAGTCACTATATCCTGACAGTAGTTCATGAGACAGGTAATCTGAAAAAAATCATGTTCCTCTGTGTCCTCCTGTGTCCTCCGGTGCTCCTAACGGCATCTGCAAGATTTCACAGACCGGAGGAAAACAACCAATCAGAGCTGATCTGGAGTCTGCCGTCTCTGAGCAGCTGTCAATCACTCGCGAACTCCGATCAAACGGTCAAACTAGGCAGCGCTGATCAAATATGAATCAATATTCTGTTTTTGTAATGACTATTTCTCTCCTCAAATGTTTTCAGAAACATCTTGTCGTGTACTGTTTAGCTGTAAAATTAGAAAGTTTGTGACCTGGCAGCCATGTTTAGATCTGTTGAGGAAATACCAAGCACCGCCCACCAGCCAGAGCACAGCCAATAGGAACGCTCAATAGGAACAGAGCACTTGAATTACAATATGCTGAAAGGTTACTCTGCAATTTTTGCCCAATGATGCCAAAAACTTTCTGCCTACTGAAGCTTTAAAGAAGGACTCATCTCCAGTTGTAATAAAAGTAGTCGTAGTAGTAAAAAGTTCCCAACTTCAGGATCTTCAATAAAGTGAAAGCCCTCACTCTGAGAAATGATCCCCTTCAGAAGGCTTCATAAATCATTGATGCTTTAAACTTGAGGTGATCAGATTTTGCACAGAAACTGGTAATTACAAACATCACATAAACGTTGCAGTAAAATTGAATCATTTCCTCGTGAAACATGGTCCAGTGAAATTATAGAGTCTCCTCGTGCTGAGCTACCTCGCCCTCCAAACTGGGTATAAATGCACTGCGTTACCTTCCACCTCTGCTCATTGTGCCAGCTGCAGGGCAGAGGCCACTTGCTTCCTGTGCTCATGCATTTACATCATCACTTGACATCCATTTAAATCCCGCTGCATTATGCACCCTGCAATACTCCCTCCCCCAAGTATCAGCACAGACATTCGCTGCACCCCTTCATGATTTGTCGCCCACCTGAGATCAAGTACTGGATTGTTCAATTATCGAGTGAAACCGACGTCACGCTGCTGTTTTACCGAGCCGGTAGCAGAGTTCATCCTGTGGTGTTTAAAAGTAGGTAGGTGGCCTCTGTGATATAAACTCACACAACCCAACAATACATCCTACACATGCACACACAAAGTCTTATGAATGGTGTGTGGGTAGGTGGTCCTGTTTACTTGTTTTTGTAGTGCGTCCCCCACGCATTGCTGCTTTAATGAGAGAGAAACCCAGCTAGCCACCCGTGGAATTACAATTGGGAGCCCTGCTCTCTGATTGTGTGACCTGAAGCAGCAGCCAATAATGGTTTGTACATTTTCTGCTCCACGCTACACATTCTAAATATAAAGGGAAAGAGAATAAAGCTTTTAGCGGGAGAGTGCACTCCAATCAAGTGTCTGTGTTTCCATGGGTGAGCCGTGCTTAGTAACACGCTGAAAATGCATTCTGGGGGAGAGGGGTGTGTCACAGATGCCAAGGTTATAGAGACCGAACGGCACACAGCGTTCGGTGCTCAGTACACCGCCTCTGGAGTGATTGTTGTGTAAGAGTATGTGGTGCGCACACACACACACACACACACACACACACACACACACACACACACACACACACACACACACACACACACACACACACACACACACACACACACACACACACACACACACAAACAGTACACAAGCCTGGAAGAAATTTTTCCGTCATGGATCACAAACAGCGGAGTCTTGCTTGACATCCACACCGGAAAAGTTTGCACCTGGTCTGTAAAAGGGCATCAACTCTTTGAGAAAACTTTTTTTCACTCAAAGTCTCTTGGTACAGTGAGATTTAACACAACTAAGTAGAAGAAGAAGAAGAAGAAGAAGTGGAGGTAAATTGTCTTTTAAGACATATTCTCAAATGACTGCCAGATAACTGCAGGTCAGCACACTGCAGAGTTGTGGTAGGAGTCTTTGCACATTATGGTTCAGGTCCAAATCAATTACAGCCCAGTACCTGCCCTTTGGATGCTTTCAAGTTAGACCTTCTTTTTTTTTTTGAGTTATTGGCCTCTGCCTCCTGTTTTCTGTGCGTGTGTGCTCGTGCACCTCTGTCTTTGTGAGGACCAGTTTGATTTTTAGAAATTGAGTTTGGAAACTGGGGACATTTTGGCCATGCAGCAGAAAGACTTGATTTTAGGGTTAAAATTGGAGTTAAGTTTAGGTTAAGTGAAGCTACTGGTTGGGGTTAGGCATGTAGTTGTGATGTTTAAGGTCAGAGTTGGGGGACAAAGGCATCTGTTCCCAAACCTTTTGGCTTTTGACTCTTTTATAAAAGAAGTAATGTCTACTTGCAACTGCTTGTCACAGGTCGCATATGACTATAGGTACGCGTCCACACAGGCTCCGTCCTTTCCACGCTTCCCATTCATTGTCTATGTAAGCAGCCGTGCAATGCATTCTGGTAGCGTAGCGACGCGATTCGAGAGACGGGGCGTCAGGTTGGCCGCTCTTCATTTGCATAAAGTTGAGGTCGAGGCTACTTTATGCAAATCAGGGGCGTCCGAGGCAACTCTGGAGGCAACTCTCCGCCTCTGGAATCTCCCGAGAAACTTTTAAACTAACTACTGTCAAATCTAAAATAATGACAGATTCAACTGCATGGCCTATTTCTTGCATAAAATGTTTTCAGAAACACATTTCGGTGAACTATTTTCGTGAAGTAAGAGAAGAAAGTTTCCAAAGTTTCCGGTTTGAAAGCTGGGAGCAGCAGCGCAGGAAGGAAAGAGTTCGTCCAATCAGGTGCCATGAGTGGCAGCCCATCAAGCGTCCAATGATGGGAAGCGAGGCGATCCCTCGCCATAAAAAACGCCGCTGTGGACATGTGCCATATGAGTTGAAAGCAGCTCCACCAAATAGTGATTTTCTCCTCTCAGGTTGAGTATTTGGATGGTTTTAGAGCCCATAAAGCTGCAGTAGGCAGTATATTTTTGGCATCATTGGGCAAAAATCCCATAATAACCTTTCAGCATATTGTAATTCAAGTGTGCTGAGAGAAAACTAGACTTCTGCTCCTCATCATGTCTCTGTTTTCAGGCTTTAAAAAATCTAGCCAGCGACGGGAGACTTTGACCATTTACAGGTCATTTCAGAGAGAGAGCGTTCCTATTGGCTGTGCTCTGGCTGGTTGGTGGTGCTTGGTATTTCCTAAACTTGTCTCAACATGGCTGCCGGGTCACAAACTTTCTCATTTTACAGCTAAACAGTAACTACAAGATGTTTCTGAAAACATTTGAGGAGAGAAATAGGCATTACAGTAACAGAATATTGATTCATATTTGATCAGCGCTGACTAGTTTGACCGTTTGATCGGAGTTTACGAGTGATTGACAGCTGCTCAGAGACAACAAGGCTCCAGCTCGGCTCTGATTGGCTGTTTTCCTCCGGTCTGGGAAATCTTGCAGATGCCATTAGGAGCACCGGAGGACACAGAGGAACATGATTTTGTTCAGATTACTGGTCTCATGCACTATTGTCAGGATAGACTTTTTAATAACATTTGCTCCATTTCTACCCATTGCTGCTTTAACAGGTAAAAGTACAGCATTCACGATGAAAAAGCCTGAAAAAATATACAAAGTAATATGTTTTTCCATCTTATTTCCTATCTGTTCTTGTCGCGACCCGTTCCAGTGGACTCACTGGAATGCATTATATTCGTGCGGTTCCTCAGAGGCTTAGCATTACAAGCAGGAGTGTGTGTATAACCTGCAAACAATTACAGGGAGCGCTCCCAGATGGGCAAACAGTAATTTTCCCGACTCCATTTGTAATGATGACATGCGTGTGTGTGCATGCAGGCCATGCGCATGTGTGTATGTTATATCACCACATTGTAATTCCCCAGCAAACAATATCACACATATTGCTCCTATTATCTGTTAGCAGTTTTCTCCGACTGCGATTTATTGTTTGAGTGACACGGCTGTGAATAGGAAATACTGTAAGTGTGATCACTGTGCAAATCCCTAATCTCCCACGATCCTCTTTTTGTAGGCTACATACTGTACACCACAAATACATACACACACACACACACACCGCTGGGAGGTTCTGCCACAGCAGCCTAATGTACTATGATTGACTGTGACACTAGTTTAATGTGGACGCGGAGTAACGGTTAAAGAGCCTGACTGACTGAACTCAACACAACAAACGAGATGAGAGAGACGTTCAAATAAACGGAGGTGGAACAGTCTGCTTCCACTGATAAATAAATGACCATGATAGGAAGTGTGTGTGTGTGTGTGTGTGTGTGTGTGTGTGTGTGTGTGTGTGTGTGTGTGTTTGTGTGTGTGTGTGAGAGAGAGATGTGGCTTTTCTGTGTAATAAAAAGGCTGCCTCAGTTAACAAACAGTCTGCTGGCGTCATCTGTTGGATGCTTTTGAGTTCTGGTCGATTGAAAAGATGTCACCAGAGAGCGCTGTCTCACTACCAACTAATATCCGGAGCTTGTTGTCGCAGTGTTTTAGTGAGAATACAGGTAGAAATCTGGCTGATTTGTCTTTTTAAACTACCTGAAGTGGTGAAATAAGTACTCTGATCCTTTACTTTAGTAAATACACCAGTACAACAATGTAAAAATACACAATTACAAGTCAAATACTACTTAATGTGAGAGTACAGAGGTATTACCAGCAACATGTACTGTATTAAAAGTACTTATATATCATTATATATTGCATTTATTAATATTATATAATATTATAAGACAGCATTTTACTGTAGTAGCTGTTTGGGGTGGAGCTAATTATAACTTCTTTATTGTATATACATTTATGTATACTGTAGTTTAGTCCAGTGGTTCCCATCATGAGGATCGACCCCCTTCCAAAGGGTCACAAGTCCAGTGGTGGAATGTAACTAAGTACATTTACTCAAGTACTGTACTTAAGTACAATTTAGAGGTACATTTTATGCTACTTTTTACTTCTACTCCATTACATCTCAGAGGTAAATAATGTACATTTTACTCATTGTACTACATTTATTTGACAAATTTAGTTACTTAACAGATTCAGATTATTATAATTTTTTTTTTTATAGGTTACGCTACACAGCAGTGTATAAAGTAGTTCAAATCAGCTCCAACTTTACCAGCTGCAACAATAAAGGGATGTACACAATAATGCATCAATTATTATAACCCAGTTATATAATATATATCTATATAATATATATGATTCTGGGCCATTCTGCATAATAAAAACTATTACTTTTGGTACTTTAAGTGTATTTTATACTAACACTTCTGTACTTTTACTTAAGTAAGATTTTGAATTCAGGACCTTTACTTGTAACAGAGTATTTTATTAGTACATTTACATTTAGTCAAAGATCTGAATACTTCTTCCACCACTGCACAAAACAAATCTGGCTACACTTGTATTGGTTTTTCAAACTTTTCTCTAATCTTTTGCTGTTTGTGAAATATCAGATCATTTGACCTTTTCTGGCCTCAAGCAGTTATTTTAATGATCCGTTTGAGAAATTTAGAGGAGAAATCAGTGTTTGGTGGAACTGCTGACAACTCAAAGACATCTGAAATGTGACGAGGAGCCTCAAATAGACAATGCAACGTATTTTATAGGCTTATCGTGTTTTTTAATGTAAAACCTTAATCTGAAATGTAACTGGTAACTGAAGCATTAATATAGTGGAGTAAAAGGTACAATATTTATACAATAGTATAAAGTAGCATAAAATGGATATACTCGAGTAAAGTACAAATACTTGAAAGATGTACTGTACTGTAGTTACTTTCCACCACTGACTATCTGCACTAAAACCGACCTAATATTTATTTATCTTCTCTCTTTCTTTCTACCGGTTTCATTTTATGACTTTAATAGAAAATAAAAAGCTATTGGAAGAGGTTGATTATGAAACATATTCACAGTGGAAATGTTTGCATATTTTGTCTTACAGTAGATAGACGAATATTTCACAGATTAGACAGTGTAGATGTTTTTTCTATCATTGAATCTCAGCCCCGGCGCCTCCAACAGCACTTCATTTAATTGGACAGGGATCTTAAAGGGCAACAAGATGCAACTGAAGGCTACGCTTGATAGAAATATCCATTAAAATGAGCCAGCTTTTATACCTCAGATGATGTCGACCGCATGTGACTCTGAAAGTCTAAATGAACACAAACCAGAACAAATGTTATTTTTCTGGGTTTCAGCCGAAGTGAAAGTCTTAATCAAAACCTGAAAACTCTGAGGTTATTTCTCTGCTCTGTGTCTGGAAAACTGCAGCTAATGGAAGGAAGAAGTCAAGTATAAAAGTTACGCTTGCGTACATTTTAGGCAACTGATACTTGCAAATGAGAGGAAGTGGATTACTTTAGCTATGGCTATGACGAGAGCGTGGGCGGCATAATTAACATCGGGGGATGAGGTAGTGGAGGCAGCTGGTGTTTGACGCTCTATTAGTGGTAGTTCTTTGTCATCTCGGCCTATTCGGTTTAAGTTTACTGCATTTTGTTTCTACTGTTCATCATACAAGACACTATTTATAACAATTCAATGTAAGAAATAGTGGGACTTGACAGAAGACCTTTACTCATGATAAAATAAGGTACGTGACCTGTGGTTCATCTGACAAACAGCCGGTTTGAACGTAGATCGGCGTGGATGACAAGCTGGAAATCTTGCAAAATGAGGAACCAGAATTCGGTCAAACTAAAAACACATTCAGTATGTAACAAGAACACATTGTATGGTTATTGGGTTAAAAGTCTACATGAGAAGTTCTTAATTTAACATTCCAAACTTCCCGATTGCAAATGTCCTTTATGGCTTTCTGCTCTCTTGCAAGTGTACACATTCTGTGACAAATGTCTAAAGTTGTTCCCACAACTTAAGTGGATGTGAAATTTATGTCAGTGGCTGTTGAGGTCAAAAAGGACTTGAGACTGTAAAACCCATTCTCTGTGGATAATCCTCCACAACGCTCAGCAATTGCATCGTTTTAATACCTTCTGGTTTAGCGAGAGTGCAGCAACTTGGTCAGTGTGGGAACTTATGCATTTGTAATGTGGACTATACAGTATATCGACTGTATCTTTTAGGATATAAGAGGTGAAATGTGTCACGGCATGTATGAAATAAGGACACTATACAGAGTAAACAGACTCATTATGTTCTCCAGCATGTTTTTATTTCAGTGGAAAAAGCAGCAGGAATCAGCCAAACCTTAAAGTGCAGTAACAGACAGTAATAACGTAACAGTGTCATAAGAAATGTTGAAATAATAAATACAAATATAAAACATCTATTTACATAACTTCTTCCAGCTTGAGTGTAACAAGTGTGCATCAAGTATTGCCTCGAGTAGTTAACACAGTGTCGTCTCATGACAAGACAGGTCATGTCACAGTGGTCGGAAACGTGAACGAATGACTTCCAGTATGAAAATAAGAGCCCTTGCAAAAGATCAGGCACATAAGTCAGTATAAAATGTCGGAGGAAATTAGCTGCTCCAACATGCTGGCTCAGAATCACTATTGTTCGTACCAAGTTTATATTGCTGTTTGTCAGTTTCTCCTGAAAGTAGGAGTTCAGATCCAGCAGTCATGTGATGCCAGCAGCACAAGTGGCTTTTCTCTGAATGTGCAAAGTTTACACTTCTGAAATGTACTGCTTTCAATAGTACAAACAGTACATTTGTACACACGAGTCCTGATAATGCTCTGAGTCTAACGCCTACAAGAGGCAGGAGAATGAATGGAAAAGAACAGTCATGCTGTCTCTTAATGTGTCTGCGTCTTCATCCCTGGCAGAGCACGTCTGTCTCGAACTGCAGCAGCTGTCCCATGAAGGCCAGGTTTGGGGAGATGACCTGACGCCGCTGCTTCACAAAGTCAAAGGCCTCTTCCAGCCTGACGCGCTGCGTGTGCATGAGGTAGGCCAGGCAGATGGTGGCGGAGCGGGAGATACCTGCCTGGCAGTGCACCAACACCCGACCACCGCTCTGCTTCACCGAGTCTGTAGGCGGAGCGGAAAGAGACGAGACGGAAAGAGGAAGAGACAGATCAGCATATTGTTGAGCTCCATTACACATCAGTATCGTTGACATCACTGAGAATGTTTTACAAGCACAAATACAAAGACGGCTTTAATCTGAATGACTGAAGGAGCAGTCTACCCAGAAATTAAAATGCAGTCATCACCATTATTGAATTAGTTCTTTTAAATCCAACTCTGTCTTCTCCTGAACTAAACTTTACGAGGTAAAAGGGTCAAAAATAAAAAGTTATTAAATTTCTCTTCTGTTGGAGAAGTATATATGGGCATGTAGGCTGTATATGTGTGGGTATGCAGATGAATATTGATGTGCAGATGTGTTAAATCTGTACATGTGGTAGGGCATACACAGCTACATACTTTAGAAAGTGAGGACCTACAGTCCTCCAGAGGACTGAGTTATCACCCACAAGTACTGCGGCATGCGAGATAGTGCCTTTTCCAAATAAAAATAATAATAAAAAAATTCTCTTCTGCATCTTGTGCAGCATAATCCCGTTGTTTTGTAATCAGACGATTACACTGTTGGTCCATAAGTCGAGGCTACAGGATGGATTATAGTGTACAAGCTGCTTAGGGATTTGTTTTGGATATTTTGCGTTTCATCAAGAGTGTAAAAGACGAGACTAATTCACTGTGTGTTTAACTGTACAGAGGCTGGGAGCTCTGGGTGTTTAGAGGAGAGACTCACCGATGAAGGCGATGGCTGTGGAGAAGCACGCTCTGATGTCAGCAACGAGGCTGTCCTCCACCGTGAGCCGCAGGTACTGGAGGTCGTCCTCGTAGAAGTTAGGGCATGTGGAGGAAACGTTGAGCACAGCGGTTATGCCCGCTGCTGCCAGGGTCTCCCTGCGGGAGGAGTGGATGGCACTGCCCAGAAACAGGAAGGGCAGCAGCTCCACTGGACCATCCTGCAATTTACAAAAATCAAGAATAATCACTATAAAGTTCTTTTTGTTATGATACATATTTTCCAGTTCTATTACATTATGTAATGTCTTTTAATACTTAAAAAAAGGGTCACACTCTTACCTGATCATATGCTGGTGTCCTGCGACCCGACACTGTTGGCTCTGGTTCCACTGTAGAGAGGCGACTGCTGGCTGAGCTGTAACAGAGCTCTGGATAGGCCTCTGAAAATCCCTCAAATCCACCTAAAAGGAGGTCACATAATATTAGCTAAGCCCCAAGCTTTCACCAAAGTCCTACTTAAAAATGTGTTATGTATGAAACAATAATAATAACGTGGTAAACACGAAAGATAAGCATTTATATACTTATTGTTAAAATGACAAGTTCAAGTTTGTTTATCCTTTAGCTTTAATTATAGAGATTTACACAAGCTAAACTCTTATTTATCCTTAAAAATATATTAGTATAGGATAGGATAGGATAGGATAGGATAGGATAGCAATTTATTTATCCCCGTGGGGAAATTTCAGTTTCACAGCAGCACAGATTCTAACAAAAGACAGTTCATAAAATAAAATAAAATAAGAATAGAAATAAGAATAAGAATAGGAATACAATACAATAAATAAGAATAAAAAAATCCAAGGGATAAGAACACTAGTAAAATTATGTTATAAGGGTAAATAAAAGGTAAATAAATATGTGCATTATAAATAAATTATAAATAAATTATGTGCTATAACAGTAGTGTAAATATTATGTACATGTGAACAACGTGAATAGGACTAAGTAATAGAATAATAATATAATAATAACGTGGTAAACACGAAAAATAAGCCTTTATATACTTATTGTTAAAATGACAAGTTCAAGTTTGTTTATCCTTTAGGTTTGATTATAGAGATTTACACAAGCTAAACTCTTATTTATCCTTAAAAATATATTAGTATGCTTTGTACACAGATACTATTCAACACATTTCTAGCTCATGTTTTTTCAAGTCAAAGTCAACAGTGGCCTAAAAGGACACATTTTGGTGCGTAAAAAATAGTTTTTAAAAAGTCTTATTACCTTGTAGGAAGCAGATCTGGGTGTGAACTTCGTTGTGCAGGGCGGTGAGCAGCATCTGGGCCACGCTCTCCGCCTTCAGCTCGGCCACGGAGCGGCTGCTCTCATCCACCACCACCACCGGGGAGAACTCCCCGAGCCTCAGCCGGGCCAGGAGCGCCTTGTCCCCGACGAGCCACTCCAGAGCCACCACCGAGCTCTTGGATCTGCGACGCAGCATGGAGTTCCAGTTCACGTTTCTGGACTCGCAAAGGTGCGCAAAGGAAAAATTGAGGAAAGGTCTGCAGTCGAGCACCACGCAGCCGGCAGAGGTGTACTGGTCCTGGGGGGTCCTGAGAATATGAACCAGCTCATTGCCGGTTATTTCTAAAGGCTCACTGCTGGAGGTCATGGCTGTAAAAATGGTATTTAAAATAATTAATAAACTATTTGTTCTTAAATAAAAAATATCAAAGAATAAAAATGTTGTGATAATTTTAAGCGCTTGATAAAGTAGGCTACTTTGTTGGAGATGACTTTATAATCTAGTGTACTTGTTGAATTGTCCGTCGGGTCTGTTTTAAAAGCAGCTTCAGATTGAGAGTTTCACTTATTCATTGATAACAGCTGGAGGATGGGCGTGGTCACCGCGGCCCCGCCCCCTGTGTTTCCACAGAAGGAACAACGTCACAAGCGGAACGACCATATATGGCCCGGCCGTCACTCCTCATATGGGCACTGACGTCAGGTCTGACTTTCCTACTGCGCACATGGTAGATTTGGGGTTATCCCGTGTTTTTGTGTTGAATGACGTAATGCTGAGAGTTAACACTGAACCCTACCTACTGAAACAGCTGAGTTTAGTTATTCAGATTAAAGCTGAGCTTCTCTACCCTTTACCAAAGGAAGTTTAGTCAAGTGTGCTATTAGTATACTTCATTTAAACTTAAAATAAGAGAATATGCTTTCAGTTTATTTTGTATGTACTTATCAGAGATATACTTAAAAAATTATACTTAAGTACACTCGGCTCATACTGACAAGTATACAGAAAAGTCTAAGTATAATTGGCTTCTACTGACAACAGAAAAGTCTAAGTATACTTGGCTCATACTGACAAGTATACAGAAAAGTTTAAGTATACTTGGCTTCTACTAACAACAGAAAAGTCTAAGTATACTTGGCTTATACTGACAAGTATACAGAAAAGTCTAAGAATACTTGGCTAATGCTTACTTTTTGATAGAGTAGCCTATTAGAGTGTGTGAGGGTTTGATGAATTTACTTCAAATCATCAATAATTTTCTATGTTTTTGCATTATTCATTCATGCAAGAAAAACTAATTTTATTTATTTTTTTAATCTAATCACAAATCATCAAGTCAAATAGCAAAAGGAGCAAACTCTTTATGTAATACATAAATCATTGGCTAAGTACTATAAGCTAAAGAAAACTTACAAGTATACTTGCAGTAAAAACTATTAAACTAGTAGTTTACTGAGAGTACTCTTTAAAGTGTACTTTCATAAAAAAGTGGGCTACAAGTATATAACTAGTAAACTAACAGTATATAAATTCACTTGTAGTTTAGTTCACTTCATAGTATAGTTGCTTTACAAAATAAAACTTAGATGTACAGTTGTGTACTCAAAGTATACTATTCTTACACCTTAAAGTATACTTAAAAGTATACTTTAATAAACTAAAAAGTGGGCAAATTTAGTCCCAAGAAGTATTGAAGTAGTACACTTAGAAGTATATCACTAGTACATTGATGTTAGTATACTTACTACATAAAGTATACTTGGGAAATATACTTGAACTTTACATAAGTTTACTTCATAAAATAAACTTGAAGTATACTACTTTTCATAAGGGTAGGAGGTCACTGCATCACTGCTTCTGTTTTCATGCCCCATGCAGATCACACACTAAAGTAACACTTCCCCTTTGTTTGTTGCTCTCCACCTTGGGGAAAAGTAAAATGTTGCACTGATAAAATACCAGAACAGAACTGATTTGCTTTGTTGCTGCTCTGCTGGGAAATCACCTGTATCTTTCTTCTCTATGATATTATTACACTGCAGAATAATAAAACAGAGAAAACAGTTGCACAGTGCAGCGGTTATATCGAACGCACAGACACAAGTATTGTTTCTGCTCATTATTATGAGGATTTAGACCTGTGCCAGTTATGGATTACACAGTTTTATAACACACACGTTTCATTTTGCACACAGGTGAGGTGGAAAGTAAGTTACTAAAAATAGTCTCAACATTTTTAACTGAATAAGTTTTTCATATATTTTCACTTTAGGTACATTTTACTTACACTCAAAGGATACGGCTGGTGATATTCTATATTATATTGTTAACAAATCCAATGGAAAGACCAAAACCAAAAGGGCATCAATCTTTTTTACGTTAAAAAAGTTGTTTGAAATGTCTAACAGGAGTAAATAATACATTGTCATCAATCCACAGAGGAATAAGATCAGATTTAGGCTACACACACAATACTTGTTAGTTCTGGTCTTTTTGTGGGATTGTTGACAATAAGTAACAGAATATTACCAGATTTACAGTATCCTTTAAGCAGATTACTGATAAAGTACTGTGCTCAACAAGAAAAGTCAGAAATTAGAGGGACGCTTTCAGTTCAGCAAAAACAATATATATATATATGTATATATATATGTATATGTATATATATATATATATATATATATATATATATATATATATATATATATATATATACCAATGGATTCCTTAGGTTTTCTAGTTTCATATGATGCCAGTATCTTCACTCTAGCTTTAAAACTGAGCCCGCTACAACCTAAAAATTGCGTTAAAGCGTTAAAGAAATTAGTGTCGTTAAAAAAAAAATCGTGTTAACGCGTTATTATCGCGTTAACTTTGAAAGCCCTAATAATAATAATGAATTACTAATTATAGAGAAACACCTTATAGATTTGAAGTTTTAGGGGCTACAAGTACACCTCAAGAGAAGCCTTTTTTGTGCTTTTCCTTGAGTAGTTTTCAATACAAGTTGTCTCAATTCTACATGAGTAATATTTAAGTAAGTATTCAAATTGAGTAGGATATTGTACACGTCTTTACACCCCTGGATACAGGACACCCATTGTCCTGTAACCCACAGAAAAACATACTTTACGCGCAGAGTGGGATAGTTCATATCAAAGTGTAATGTGACGTCTAGATTTCCTCATAACCCACATTGAAATTACTCTGCCCTCCCACATACGTCTCCCACTCAAACCTCTGACTCCATTTTCTTCTTGTTCCCACTTCCCTTCGTTCCCTCCCTCACCGCTGCCTGCTGGCCGCTCAGCAGCACTCCCACTTTGTCATGCTCTCCCCTGCTGAGGCTGCGATTTCAATCCACACACACACACACACACACACACACACACACACACACACACACACACACACACACACACACACACACACACACACACACACACACATACACATACACATACACATACACATACACTGGTACACAGTTCATCACGGCTGTCAGCAGAGCCGCTGAGCATGCATTTACTGTAGCCTCAGCCTGCACTTTAGGCTTGAACACACACATACTGTACAAACCCACAGAGAAGCGATGAGGTCTGTTGAGTTGGGAGATTGTGACTCTGTGTGAGGGAGTGTTATAAAGAATGGTTTCTTTTTTCAACGTTCGCCCCCATCTCAGCGGCCCGACAGGAAGCGGCACCGCACAAACATCCTGTCAAAATTCATGCAGGCCTCAACATCCACACACACCCCCACCCCCTCATACTGTATCATCACAGCCTCTGTGACATTTGGTATATTTCATTACCCCGACTGACTTCGCCTCAAATGTTTGTCAGAGATTACCCTGGAAAAACATGAGTAATGATTAATGATTTCAGAGGTGATTTAGTTACTTATTTCCTGGATGCGGTGACTCGTACATCAATCAGTAACTCGCTTTCATTTTCATTTGGTTCACGTTTCATCATCTTTCCTATGTTGGTTGGCAGAGAATCAGCCAAGAATACGTCTAGCATGACACAATACTGAGAGATGGGTGTGAATTTGTTATTGTTGGATGATGATGATGATGATGATGATGATGATCTTTTACTGTCACAGGAAGTTCGACTTTTATATCGACAGCGAGTTAGGTGCTGACAATAGCACAAGGCGTGAACAATGAGCAGAAATATGACGAGACGGACATGTAGAGTCGAAGACGAGGAGGCGGTGGAGATTTTGAAACAACTTGTGTGACTATTTTTTGAATCAGCTTGTGTCATCAAAACAGAGAGCCTATTGTAGGCAGACGGAAACAGAGAATTAAAAAGTCTGGTGATGGTGTCGTAAGAAAACGGTGACTTCAGAATGATAAGAACATTACTGGTAGTGTAAAAAAGATGCCCTTACTCTCTCTCTCTCTCTCTCTCTCTCTCTGTGAATGAATTTATAGGTAAATAAACATGATAAAAACATCTGCTGCTAGCTTCTACCCCATCATGTCTCCCCCCTCCTCCCACAGGGGGATTATCCAGGATTAATTGGATGGCTGGGGCTATTAATCTCTGAAAAAAAAACCCCACTAATCCGGGAGATTTACCTCATCCCCGACTCCTCTCATAAACGCCCACGTGACAACGACATCGCTCCATTCAGGGGGAACGTGACCCTGCTGGGGTCAGATCATCGACGTGTTCTGGCGAGCTGCTGCTTAATGTTACGGAAAGTTGAGCGGTTTCTGGGGGATTTTTAGTGGGTGTGTTTAAGAGTGTGTGTGTTGTACGCTCTGGTTTTATTACACCACAAACTCTGTTTTACGAGTGAGATGTCAGCATTTGAATCACCATGATTCACACTGACAATCCTAGCTCATCGTTTAAGACAAACAATATATTGAAAAAATATTCTGTCTCTAATTTTATTTACTTTTTAACTTGGGCCTTGAAATATTTTGTCTATAATTGTATTTATCCTATTTTAAAGACATGGTTCTTTTGTGTTTTAACGTTGTATTATGATTGTTTTACTCTTTATGTGAAGCAGCTTGAGATTTCGCTGTGTTTTAAAGTGTGCTTTATGAATTAAATTCATTATTATTATATATTTATCAAAAGATTTTAGACACCCTTTATGCTTCATGTAGCCTCACTTCTGTGTAATTTCTAGACTTGACTCTGCACTTTGCGCTAGGAAATTTATGTAGCCACAGAGAGAGAAATGTCCAACCTGAAGTGAGTAAAAGTGAAGTGTGTATTTACTGTGTACAGTGTCTTCATCACTCCTGGTTTTGGGTGTTTTTTCCCTCCTTCCTCCTTCTCCTCGTCTCCTCCGCGGCTCTCCTCTTGCTCATCATCATTCTACAAACACAAACAGTAATTTTAAGTCCCGACTAATAAAAACAAATAACAGGAAAAACCCTGTCCATCTACGTTAACACCTGTTGATTTTTGTGCTTAAGTAACTGACATCACTTCCCGGAAAACGTGACGATACTTTCAGACAAAACAGCTGAATGACGTAATCGGCTCAACTGTAAACAATAAACCTATTATATAGGATATACCCTAGCCTCATAAATCATGATTCACTACTCAAACTATATGACTACCTGACCACTTCCTTCATCCTGCATTATTTAGTTTGTCATGCTCTCTGACTGTTCCGTGTCACCTCTCTCACATCCACCCCTTCCCGCTAACCTCCAGTCCTCCGCCCACCCCGCAGTCTCTCACCCCAGGACGACGGCGAGGCCTACGCTCGCTGCCAGGCTCAGAGCAGTAACCGTGGCGATGACTGGCACCAGCAGGACCGCAGTAGGTTGAAAAGGTGAGTGGTTGTCTCTGTGAGGCAGGGAGGGCCGAGTGATGACGGGTAGGTGAGTTTGGTCAGGCAACGGGACGACTGTGAAGGAGGAGGAAGAAAAAAGAGAGATGAGCTAATGGGTTGTAGAACAAGATTTGTGTAGAGGAAAATATAGAGGCAGGACATTACATTGACTATAAAGAGGGATTTTCACATGATTTTGCCAGTCACCAACCTCCAAACAGACACAAAGTAAGCCACGAACTCCCTTTACAAAAGGTTTTTCTCACGGAAGATTTATTTAGTTAATTTAGCAGGCTAGGTAGTGATTATGAGAATGAAAACACTTTTTTGAAGTAGTTTTTATGAATCCTCTGTCATTTTATTTGCAGTATATAGCATAAGCTTTGAATACCTTTGAATATTTCTCACCGAAGCTTCGAAGCCCAAAAAATGGTATTCGGGACAGCTCTAATTTCAATACAAGCAAACCCGGTGTGCTTTGTATTCAAATCCATACAGCAATAAGGAACATATATGGAAGAAAACACTCCCACACAGCACCAAAAGAGAAAGAGAAAAACCACCAACCCACTTAAAGAAATTGACACACCCTGCATCCACCCCACAGACACAAACCACAAACAGACACATACGCATTAACTAATTATAAGTCTTTAGTTCACCTTTTGAACATGTAGTAAATTCACTTCCTTTAAATTAACTGCTGTGTTTCTAATTTTGCTTGGGACATCCTGGATATCCTTTAAAGGATAACTTCCGTATTTTTCAACCTGGACCCTATTTTAAATTGGTCCAGTATTGAGAGAGAACGCTGTAACCAGCGGCCGCCAAACGAGCTGTAATGTAATCAATTGGGGCAACCTGGTACCGTCAGTTTACGTCCACTAAAAGTGCTTGTTTTCACCACTGACAGGCTCAGATTGTTATTATCCCTGTTATTTCCTACAGAGAAATGAAACCTTTTTCTGACCTTTCGCTTGATCTGGTCTGTTTGTTATTGTGGGTCTCGCTCGCTCCACATTGTCGATATCAGCTCAATACTCAACCATGACATAGAAAATATTTTAGATAACACTAAGCTACGCTTGCTGTACTCCAACTAGAGCTGTCAAAGTTAACGCCACTAATTTCTTTAACGCATTAACGCAATCAATCTTTTGGAGGTCGTACCTAAGGATGTACCAAAACCTAAGGAATCCATTGGTTCCAACCATGTCATACGAGCTCGTCACGGAGGAGGTTAAATAACGCTCCGAGAAAAAATTGTCATGGCCATTTTCAAAGGGGTGAAAATGGGTTTTATGGTGATATGAGCATATTTTTATGCTAAATGCAGTACCTGTGAGGGTTTCTGGACAATATTTGTCATTGTTTTGTCGTTGTTAATTGATTTCCAATAATAAATATATACATACATTTGTATAAAGCAGCATATTTTCTCACTCCCATGTTGATAAGAGTATAAAATACTTGACAATTCTCCCTTTAAGGTACATTTTGAACCGAAAAAAAATTCTTGATTAACAATGGACAATCTTATTGTATTCACAACTAAGGACAATCTTGCGATTAATCACGATTAAATATTTTAATCGATTGACAGCCCTAACTCCAACACAATAAAATCTGACAACACCGGTGTCCCGTGGCACTCCTCTCTCCACTCTCACTCACGTTTCCATCGTTGTCTTCCAGCAAGCAGTCACATGACACGATGACAAACGGAAAGCGAAAGGTAAAAAAAAGGTTTCATTTCTCTGTAGGGTTCTTTCCATGATGTTGTCAGACACTTATAATAACAATCTGAGCCTGTCAGTTGCAAAAAAAAACACTTTTAGTGGACGTAAACTGACGGTACCAGGTTGCCCTAAATGATTACATTACAGCTGGTTTAGCGGCTGGCGGCTGCAGCGCTCTCCCTCAATACTGGACCAATTTCAGAAATTGTTGTCCCCATTAGTCACTTAGACACAAAAACATGGGAAAATAGAGGGTGAAAAATACCTAAGTTATCCTTTAACATCCTCATGGCCCAGACAACTCAAGTTTAAGGAGCATTTGTACTGGAACACTAAGACTGAGAAATCTGATCTGAGTGTTTTATATATTTACTGACAAATGTTTATTGGAGTGTTTGTTCTCTTATGTGGCAACTGTTAAAAAGTGCTAAACTAACTCGGACGTGATGACGCCTTTTGCCCGTTGAATTATGTGACAGGTTTTCTGTGATGTCATGTCTGAGAGCTGTACTCTACCAGTGAATAGGAAAGAGACTTTGTAGAAGACGGTTCCGCTTCGGTCCTGCAGAGAGCAGCGATATGTTCCTTGTTCCTTCGCATGCACCTGATTTAAGACCACAGATGAGTCGTCTGTCACTACCAACGCTTTGAAGTCACTCTCGCTCAGCTGCACACAAACACACATTAGGAAGTGATAGTTGTAAGTTAGTGGGTGTGAGACAGTAAATTTGCCTATTCCTGATGATACTGTACAGTTAAATAAGGAATAGAATGTAAGGGGAATCAGGAAGCATGCAAAGTGGGTTTTAACACGTTTGAGAAATACCTTTTCAGTTCCTGGCACACCGGGGGCCCAGGAGTAGTGGTACTCTGGTCCTCCGGGCAGAAGACGATGCCATGGGAGGAAACAGTTCAACACAGCCTGGTCTCCCTCCTCAGCCTGCACTGGGCGCGCTGGAGAAAGGGTGAGAGAGGAGAGAAAAAGAGAGACATGCTTCATTCATTTGCGTCAGGATTACTTGAATAATCTCTTTCATTAGCCGTGTACATGGACAGGCAGCGGAGCCTCGCTTAGGGACACATTTACAAACTCGTGACAGCATGTGTCCATGTACTCTGAGGAATGGTGCACTCCCAGTACATTGGTCCTACCAGCCCCCACCCACTCACCAACAACATGCACACACAAACAAAACATACCACCGCAGTCCAGCTGGCCAGAGGGAGAGGGACAGATGTACATCCTGTAGCGGCAAGTGAGGCAATCCAATACTCTTCGTTTCAAAAGCCCTGAAAACACACACACACGTCCTGTAAACATGCACTTAATATATAGTACATATGGACACATTGTGCTCATAGAGGGAAGGGTCAGGCAGAACAAACTTACCACACTTGTTGGGGCACAATCCTGAGGGAGAGACAAGCAAATGATCTGTAACTAATGCATCTTGTACATGACGATGACTTGCACAAAGTGCCCTGCCTCATACTGTGCAGAGCTCTCACTGTTATTCATGCCAATTACCATTACGGATGAATTTGTCCAAGTGCTTTTTTAAGATGTGCGTGCCTTTCACCAGGATCCGAAGGGCTGCAAATCTTATAGTTACTTTAAAAAAAAAAAAGAGAGGAGGCTTTGTATTAAAATCTGGATGTTCTGATTAAAGAGTCAACTCTAAATATATTCAGTGATGATACAAGGGAACACATTTCTCACGAGTCTGCGGGGTTTTCAAGAAGCGGTCAAATTCAAGCCGGTACTCCGTTCTGACTCTGTACAGAGTGGTGGGATCTGAGCAGTGGGAAACAGACAGTAATATGTTACTGATTTTACTATTCTACAGTTTAGACATCTCACTCTTACTTTTATTCAGAACAAATGAGGGCCATAGCAGTAAAAGCTTCAATTGCCAAATCATAAAGAACTACGGCTGTCCCGAATACCATTTTTTTGGGCTTCGAAGCTTCGGTCAGAAATATTCAAAGGTATTTGAAGCTTCGCGGCGCAGCGTAGCAGGTTGAGATGTTCTTATGTCTGTCTTCCTCCATCTCCACCGTTTCAGTGCCGCTGCTACACTACTGTACACACACTCACCTCTAAACATAACAAACAGTGATAATAGTCTGAGAATAACTAATAATAATTCATGTTGAATATGAATAATGAATAATCTTGTGGGATTATTCCTTAATTCATGGGCTATTTGGGGATTTATTCATTATTATTACATACGAAGCATTCAATACTAATAGCGATGCACTGATACTGGATCAGATATCGGTGACAATGAGGCCAATCTATTCAACTCAGTTTGTTGATGTTTATATACTATATACATTATATACTGTAATTTTAATTCCTGTTTAACTTTTGACCAATTTGTTGCTGCATTTAAAAGGTTTACACTTGAATTGTAATTCCTGTTAAATTTGTGTGTACGATTTATTATTTTAATATATATAATTATATATAATTTAATATATCTATGTATTTATTTGTTACATTTTGTTTTAAAAGTTAGGAAAGCAATGTTTAAGTCAAATCTGATGTTGCCTTACACATAAAAGAATGATCCCAGTCACTTCCACACAGTGAGGCATACAGCTTATTAATTGGTAAACTGGTATCGGATCGGTACTCGGTATCGGTATCGGGACTGAAAAAGTCGGATTGGTGCATCCTTAAATACTAATTTGGAGGTTGAATACCATGGCAACAGTCGAAGCTTCGAGCATTCGGGTCAGCCCTATAAAATAACCCTAGTGGCCTGACAATATTTGGGAAAACTGTAATGAAAATAAGAGACGAGATATGGGATATAAGTTGCTTAACGTGAATTATCAGCTCATGCCATGTTGTTTGGTGCTAAACCAGGTCTTGATCTCACCAATGACTCCCCTTCGTTGCTGGCTGGTTACTCTGTAGGTCACTAAGGTATGGTCTAATATCTTTTTCAAATCAATGTGGTCCTTCACATACGGAGCAGCCATGAAATAGTCCGTCTGCCGGTTTACGATCCTGCGGTCACACTGCAGACAGGTCTTGGCTGCAGGGACGCAGCAGAGCAGGGACACCAGCATCAGCAGCATCTGACCTCTGCACCCCCCCGAGCCGATCAGGATGAGTCACTTTGGCTCTTGTGACTTTTCACTCAGCGCCGTTTCTGAAACAGAATTGGCAAATATTATTGCTGCTACAAACATCACCATTACTGGTAGTGCAACCCTTATCACCACTCCTACAGCTGCTCTTCCAGCAACTGGTACTTTATCTGTTACTACTGCTACAGTACCACAAATACTCGTGTTACTCCCGTCACTCCTGTTTTTACCATCAGACCATAATTTCCATTGTCAAACAACCTATTAAAAAAATGCTGTTGGGCCTCATGTTTTCTGGGGCAAAGTTACAGTACAGTATACAGTGTATAGTATAGTGTTTCTGTCAATTTGGTTGTGTAATTTCATTTAACATAACTTTATTAAGGAATATTTTTAGGGCTGAAACTACCATTTACTTCCATTATTGATTAGTCTGTCTTTTATTCTTCAGATTAATCAATTAATTAAGAAAATTAATCTAACTGAAGATGGTGCTGCGGATGGCTGCCCCGCTGTGTTGGTGCACATTGTACATATTTTTTATGGTATCTATTGTAATTTTTCTATTCTATATTTATGCTTCTTGATTTTTGCAGTTCATATTTTCTTTTACTATGTTTATTGTTATGCACCAAAACACCAAGGCAAATTCCTTGTATGTGAAAACCTACTTGCTTGGCAGTAAACCTGTTTCTGGTTTCTGAAAATAGTGACAAATGTCCATCATAATTTAACAAAAAGCCCAAAGTGACACCTTCCAAATACTGGTTCAGTCCGATTAACAGAGGAAACCCCAAAGATATTCTGTTTACTGTCACATAAGACAACTGAGAGACTGAATGTAGTGAATGTTTGGCAATTTTGCTAAAAAACACAACAAAAATTCAGTTATTTTTAAATGATTTTTTTTTCAAAAACACAGTTGCTGATATAGTTCTGCTCTAACCATGTAAGCCTGTAGAGCTGCAAAATCCCCAACATTGCAGTCATTAAATTACCAAAATCAAGTGACACAAAATGAACTCGGGATTTTGCCCAGTTGGAAATCCAATTCTAATCTAATTTATGAATAGAACAACTTGACCCACAGTGCTGAGCTGCATCTCAAATTAATGTTCAGGTTCCCAGCTTTCAAATGATGTACACCACTTCTATGTGACATCTACCGTTGACCTGCTATCTCCCCCTAAAGACCTCCTGTACCCCCTTAAAAATGACAAAAACGGGTCTATTGTGAGTCTCAAGAGGGCTAACTGCTTTAAAGGTCCCATATCGTGCCAATTTCCAGGTTCATACTTGTATTTTGTGTTTCTACTAGAACATGTTTACATGCTGTAATGTTCAACAAAACCTTTATTTTCCTCATACTGTCTGCCTGAATATACCTGTATTCACCGTCTGTCTGAAACACTCCGTTTTAGTGCATTTCAACGGAATGGCAACGGAATTGCGTTGCTAGGCAACAACTTGGGTCCATGTTTACTTCCTGTCAGCTGATGTTATTTTCATACACTGCAACAGAAAAATAAACTGGGACACATTTAGAATGTTTATGTTTAAAACTGTGAAATGATTTAAATATTGTAGATTTGTGACATCACAAATAGACAGAAATCCTAACGGCTTGTTTCAAAACGCACAGTTTCTGAATACGGGCTGTGTGTATTTCTCCATGGATTGAGTGTTTTGATTGTTTTACAGTATTTATACAGCACTTAAACCTGCTTTATAATATAAAACACATACAAAAATCTTACTTTTTACAATATGGGACCTTTAAACTTTGTTGCTACTTGTGCTAATGCTACCAGCAGTGCTACTAGCATTCTGTTGCAAGTATTTGTTATAGCTAACGTTACTTAGCTAGCTAGGTTAACGTTAGCTTAAAGGTCCCAAATTGTAAAAAGTGAGATTTTCATGTCTTTTATATTAAAAAGCAGGTTTAAGTGATATATAAATACTGTAAAAGTATCAAAACACTCAATCCATGGAGAAATACACACAGCCCGTATTCAGAAACTGTGCGTTTGAAACAAGCCGTCAGGATTTCTGTCCATTTGTGATGTCACAAATCTACAATATTTAGACCATTTCACAGTTTTAAACATAAACATTCTAAATGTGTCCCAGTTTATTTCCTGTTGCAGTGTATGTAAATAACATCAGCTGACAGGAAGTAAACATGGACCCAAGCTGTTGCCTAGCAACGCAATTCCGTTGCCATTCCGTTGAAATGCACTAAAACGGAGTGTTTCAGACAGACGGTGAATACAGGTATATTCAGGCAGACAGTATGAGGAAAATAAAGGTTTTGTTGAACATTACAGCATGTAAACACATTCTAGTAGAAACACAAAATACAACTATGAACCTGAAAATTGGCACGATATGGGACCTTTAAAGCAGTTAGCCCTCTTAAGACTCACAATAGACCCGTTTTTGTCATTTTTAGGGGGGGTACAGGAGGTCTTTAGGGGGAGATAGCAGGTCAACAGTAGATGTCACATAGAAGTGGTGTACATCATTTGAAAGCTGGGAACCTGAACATTAATTTGAGATGCAGCTCAGCACTGTGGGTCAAGGTGTTCTAGTCATAAATTAGATTAGAATTAGATGTGAATGACATCAGCTGAAAGGAAATAAACATGGACCCAAGCTGTTTCCTAGCAACGCAATTCCGTTGAAATACACTAAGACGGAGCGTTTCAGACAGAGCGTGAATACAGGTATATTCAGACAGACAGTATGAGAAAAATAATGTGTTTTTTGAACATTAAAGCACATAAACATGTTCTAGTAGAAACCGAAAATACAAACATGAACCTGAAAATGAGAATTATATGTCCCCTTTAATTCAGCCGTTGGTGGCTGTTGGTAGCTTCACCACAGGTGCCACTAATGATGGCAATTAAAAAAAAACACAGTAATAAAGCTAACTAGGCCTACAGCTAGAAGGCCTAACAGTTAGTTACTCTACTGTTGCTACTGCTGTTAGCTCTTCTAGCTAACAGAAATTAAATGGAACAAAAATAACACGAATATGGCCAAAAAGAGCTGAGTACTTGCTTTACAATCCTCTTTCACTGGGTCAATTCAGCTCCTCTGTTTTATAGCTAGTTGCTGTCACCCAGTGGTCACTTAGAAAGCATGTCAAGAGTCACAAAAACATTATTGTTTGCTCAGGATTAACTCACCGCTGTAGTTTGTTCAGGACACTTGTGCAAATCCTGCTCTTGTACCAACTGCTTCCGGTCAGATTCTGCTAAATATTATATATATTATATATATATATATATATATATATATATATATATATATATATATATATATTCACAGTATTTTGTAGGTTAATAAAAACCGATGAAAGACATCAAGTATTTTTTCAAATTTGAATTGTTGCCATGGACAACGGGTAGCACATAAAAACACAGACGATCATTTAAAAAGACTATCTTACGCTTACACTACATTTCCCAGAAGCCACTGGGATGACGAGTGACAGATAAATAGACGATTCGTTGGTTAAACACATACAATACATTAAAAACATAAAATAAATCAAAATCATAAAATACATAAAAACATATAAAATACATCAAAAACATGAAATACATCAAAATATAAAATACATAACATTTAAACCATAAAATACTAAAAACATAAAATATGTAAAAACAAAAATATAAAATACATCAAAAACATGAAATACATAAAGATATATATTTATTAATAATAGGTAATCTATCTTATCTATGCCCTGTGGGTTTTGACAATTTCAGGTTGTTAACGGGGAAACAAACTTGTAAACTCTTGTTTTGTAAATCACTCTGAAGACTATCTTACTCTTACACTACATTTCCCAGAAGCCACTTGGATGATGAGTGACAGATAAATGGACGACTCGTTGGTTGGGTGGGGGCGGGACTATGGAACTTCAAACCGCTCTGCGCCTGCGCAGTGGGCTACTGCGCTCACAGCTGCACACATTGACCCCCAGAGAGTCAGATGCAGAGGTAAGAGAACTCTGTTTTTATGACTACAGCGCCATAAATGACAGTTTTTAATGTATTTTTCCAACTTTCTCGTGTGTTGTTGTCATGGCAACATAGCGTTTAACTGCGAACACGACCGTGTTAAAGCTCAATTCGTGACAACTGGTACAGCCGGTTCCAGTGTCACTGGAATGCAGCGTTAGTAGTCGTGTCGACGGGTGCTTGTGGGTTATCGATCAGCCACTGGCACGTTAGAAATGCATGATCGGTTAGTTATGTCACCTTAAAGGTCCCATATCCTGCTCATTTCCAGGTTCATACTTGTATTTTATGTTTCTTCTAGAACATGTTTACATGCTTTAATGTTCAAAAAAAACTTTATTTTCCTCATACTGTCTGCCTGAATATACCTGTATTCACCGTCTGTCTGAAACACTCCGTTTTAGTGCATTTCAACGGAATTGCAATGGAATTGCAACGGAATTGCGTTGCTAGGCAACAGCTTGGGTCCATGTTTACTTCCTGTCAGCTGATGTTATTTACATACACTGCAACAGGAAATAAACTGGGACACATTTAGAATGTTTATGTTTAAAACTGTGAAATGGTCTAAATATTGTAGATTTGTGACATCACAAATGGACAGAAATCGTGACGGCTTGTTTCAAACGCACAGTTTCTGAATACGGGCTGTGTGTATTTCTCCATGGATTCAGTGTTTTGATACTTTCACAGTATTTATATATCACTTAAACCTGCTTTATAATATTAAAGACATGAAAATCTCAGTTTTTACAATATGGGACCTTTAACACTCATGTACTCTTGTGGAAAATTACATAAAATATGCATCTGGAGGCGCTGTTTGTGACCATCATTTCAGCAAAGTGATCTCCGGTGTAATATATGAGGTATTTAGCTTCAACTAATGTGAACACAAACAATGAGCAGTCACTATGGAGGAAACGTGTCCCTGTGTTTATAACATTCATAACATACACTCATACTTAAATATATTTTATTTATTTTATGTCACTGCTTGATTTATGTTGCTTAAATTACATTTGTTTTGGATTTTATGTTTGCTAGTTTGTTTATTTATATGATTTTTGTATTTGCTTATAATGCTTATTGAGGTGACATTCCTTCTATAAGCCCCTTGGGTTTTTTTTTTAATCTCACCTGCACAATTTATTCTCTTTTTGTTGTTGTTTTTCTGCTGCTTTGTTTTATTGTGCAAACAAATCAATCTAAAAAAAAATAATATCCAAAACAGCTTATTGTACTGCCCCAGAATGGATATTTGCTTCTGTATATCAAAACAGTAAACACTTCGCATTGCATACATTTGGCCCCCATAAGCAGCAAATTTAAAATGATTTCTGGTCACAGTGAGGAGGCTATCATATAACATAAACTTCCCCTAACATCCCAACAAAAGAATACCTTATTGCTCATGCATGATAAATCATTATGTGTGCAGTAATGATTGTAAAACTAATTAATATATGACTGTTTCCTTACAGAGCAGTTAGTGCTTATATGTAGGACTTGACAATGTGTGATGGAATAATTTGGGCCATCAAGGCATTTTTTTTGTAACACAATAAACAAAGTTAGAGTTGATCCAATAAATTCTGAGTAAAAAGTCACTATATGAAATGACTACTATGGGGACTAACATCATTACACATGAATACAATTGGACTCACTGGATCCACGAGAGACTCGGCTTTACAGTCATACCCAATTTATGCAATTCCAAGACTGTTTAGGAACCCAATGCCCAAATCTGCATGTGGTTATCATAAAGTGGGCATAAAGAGGAGACTCGTGGGTACCCATAGAACCCATTTTCATCCACATATCTTGAGGGAAATGGCCATGCCAGTTTTTCCTCGCCAAAATTTAGTGTAAATTTGGAACGTTATTCATCCTCCTTCCCAGTAAGACATGACTGGTGACAATGGAGTCCTTAGGTTTTCTAGTTCTCTAGTTTCATATGATGCCAGCATCTTCACCCTAGCTTTAAAACTGAACCCGCTACAACCTCTGAAAGACAGAATAGCGTCCGGGTTTAATCAAAAATCGATACAGCGTTTTGGAGAATCGATACAGAACATGAAATCGTGATACTCATGTGTATCGATATTTTCTTACACCCCTACATGCCAAGCAGGTTGAAACTGGGAAGCTATAAGTTCTGCATGTGGTACCAAATACATGAATAATTAGAATTATGGTGCAGTTTTGTCTGTAATTGTACACAGAGGAGGACAAAGGATCTTATTCTAGTATTCTAATAGAGGCTAAGCTGTCTTAAAGAGGAAGACGAGTCCTGCAGCAGTCTCTCTGTGAAGGAACACAGTTTTTGCAGGGTTTCCCCTCCTCCCTGCTGCATTGCCACGAACACTTCATCAGAATAAAAATAAGAGCGTTGAGCTGGAGCATAATGATACCTGTTGGGAGGTTAAATACGGTTCTGTTGTGGATGATTGGCCTGTGCTCTATCTGAAAACATACGGCGTGCTGCAGTGCCGTTATTTGAGGGCTTCTAGTCTTAAATATTATTTACTCGTGTGTCCAGGGTGCTCTTACCTGCAGAGATAAATGTAACTGAACCATGCTGACATGGTGTCTGTACTCTCTCTGATCATAGCCTGTTTTTTATGGTGTCATTGGTTCTGTTACCATCAGTGCCAATGTGGCTACGGAGCCTATCTACCTACCATTTACCAGATTAAAGCCTCTGTGCTCTCCCTCTCTCTCTCTCTCTCTCTCTGCTTGGACACTGCTGCTGCTGCTGAACTATTAGATATATATGCTGCAGGACACCTACAGACGCAGTAACGTAGCAGCTTTGTTGGAGAGACTAACACATACAATACGCTAGTGTGGTGGTGGTGTTGGTACATATAGCAGCACTATCGGGAAACACAATTATTTTACAAAATGAACTTTCTCTTACAGACTCATTGTACATTGTTTTTAGAGAATATAAAGAAACAGAGAGTATGCCGTGTGGAGAGCTTCAAAGCTATTTATAACTATAGTTCCTGGAGACTGTCAGTGGTAATGACAACTGTACTGTCAAGTAAACCTCCTCTGTGTTGGGGGTAACAAGAGACCAACACTGGATTTGTATGTTTTGGTTATTTATTTGGAATTGAACGCTTCCGGCGCCGCACGAGTGGCTAACCCCGTCACAGCAGCTCCTGCTCACCGTTGAGCTTTTTCTCCTTTAATTTCTTAATTTCACTTGTTTTTTTGTTTGTACTTTCTTACGGTTTAATAACTTTTTTACTTATCTGTGCACTAAACTCGTTGAGTTTGCACTGCTTTCTTTACTGGTTCACTCGTTCATGTGCAATATCAACATTTCATATTCATATGTGCAATATGGGTAACCACCAATTTAGTCTATTTTTCTATATCTTGTTTTTTACTGACTGTATCTTTATTGTTTACTTGCTTATTTATTAGATCTTATTTATTTATTTTTTTACTGATGCCTCTTGTTATTTACACTGTCCCCCTTTGCTGCTGGAATCCTGCAAATTTCCCCGCTGTGGGACTAATAAAGGATTATCTTATCTCTCTTATCTTATATCTGTCAATAATATGATTATGATGCTTTTATATCCACAGTTTATTTATGTATTCTCCCATCCTACCTGACATTTAGGTTTATCAGCGTATGACATGATGTAGGACTGCAACTATCGATTTGTTTCATTGTCGATTGTTTCCTCGATTAATCAATTAGTTGTTTGGTCTATAAAATGGTGAAAAATGTCAATCAGTGTTTCCCAAAGCCCAAGATGACGTCCTCAAATGTCTTGTTTTGTCCACAACTGAAAGATATTCAGTTTACTGTCATAGAGGAGTAAAGAAACCAGAAAGTATTCACATTTAAGAAGCTGGAATCAGAGAATTTAGACTGTTTTTCTTAAAAAATGACTCAAACCGATTAAACTAAAATAGTTGGCGATTCAGTTAACAGTTAACAACTTATCGATTAATCGTTACAGCTCTAATATGATAACTCTGGTGGCTTATTTCTTTTTTTCTTGACACTGAGTGTTGATCTCTGTCTGTCTCGCAGGTTTGGACAAATCAGCGCTCATTCAGAAATGGAGACTTTGTTGAAGATCGACAGGTAGACATCAGGCTTTTCCTTCATCTCCACTACTGCCGCTGTGAAGAAGATATCTTCCATTCAAGTTGACTACAGCTCTCCACTCCTCCCCCAAAGCTGCTTCCCTCCCTACACACCTCACTGCCTTTAAGTCTTCAGCATGTATCAGATCGTCCCGGTGGCTCCTGGGGAGCAGCAGATGGCCGGAGGAGCCGGCGGTTCCCCGCTGAAGAAGAAACTGGCTCACGAAGGCCGGCCCCTGGTGATGGCGGGCATGTTGGGCTGTGTGCTGGTTCTGGCTGCCGTGGTGGCATGGTGCTACTACTCCGCCTCCCTCCGCAAAGCCCAGCTGCTGAAGGCTGAGCTGTTGGACCTCAACAAAGACGGTTTTATTATTCATAACCAGGCGGGGGCTCTCATCTTCAGTATGACCTTCAGGTGGGTTCACTCTTTTCATTATAGGTCAATCTGATTAATATTGTCTTCATTCATCTTTTTGTCTATAAAATGTCAAAAACAAATGATGACAAATACCCATCACAATCTTCCAGAGACCAAGGAGACATATTCAGATTGCTCAGTTTGTCCAACCAGCAGCCCGAAACTCAAAGATATTCAATCCACAATAAAATAAAACAGATAAAAGCAGAAAATACTCAGATTGAAGAAGCTGGTACCAGAGAATATTTAGCAGTTTCTGCTTGGAAAGCGACTCAACGAATTAATCGATTATTAAAATATTTTCAGAATAATTTTCCATCAATTAAAAAATCATTTCATCTTTACTATTAAGGCGAGACACTACAGGCAAAATGCACAGGTCAATGTTGAGATTTTGGGCTATTTTGCTTCTATAACATGTCTTCTTTCAGACTAGTGGAAAGAAAACATCCAAAATACACATTTAGGTGTTTATTTTACTACTTTGTCTGTTTGCGTCTGTAGATTTCTCCTAAATTCACCAAAAGTTTGCATCAGATAATGCCTCAATTACATATTTAAACATACAATTTCAGAAAACATGTAATACAAAAAATAATTGTCTTAATGTAAATACGCTACTGGAGAAGTTTCATGGTGATATCTATTAGTTCATTTTCTTACCCTATTCACCTGTAGAGTCTTCAAAATATATGGGAAAAGGTCATGTTCTCATCAATCTAGTTTTTTCTCAGACTCTGAGCCCGAAATCTCTACTTCAGTATCACTTACATCCACCATTCCTTCCAGTTTCATTCCTCTCTAAATTCTGAAGGTTTTTACAGAGGAGTTTGTTCATATATCATTCATAGCCTGATTTATACAACATATTATTTTTTTTTTTATGGCTGTTGACAGTATATTCTGATTAATGGAGTGATAAAAAGAGATATTCCCTCAGTAAAAACCTTTGACTCTAAAATGTCAACAAATTGAAACAATAATTTTGAACCTGGCTTTATCCAATGTTCAGATTTCTGTTCTGGAAAGTTAATATTTCGTAAGATAATGCCTCATTTGCATATTTAAATGTACAATTTCAAAAAACTTGTAAGTAATCAACTGGACTAGCTTAATGGTGATATCTATTAGTTATTTTTTTTTCTCCCTATTCACCTGTAGTGTCTACGGGTGATGTAATATGTATGTGATAATCATTATCCTGCTGATACTGAGGCCATTTCAGTGAAATCAAAACTCAGAGTGACAGGAAAAAATAGAAACATTTGTACATTATAATGCAATCCAGTGCACTCTCGTGATAAACACTTCTCTTGTGAAACTAACAGCCAGCAAATCTTGGCTAATAATATTTCCTGCAACATATATCACTTTTTTTTGGCCTCGGAGTCAGCACAGTTGTTCCTCTTTGTGTGCCGAGCTGCACTAAAAGGCTGCCTCTCTGAAAATGTGTGGCTGGATAATGGAAAGCCACACGAGACAGACTCATGATTACACCCTGAGGGAA
The DNA here is from genome assembly GCA_916701645.2 of Sebastolobus alascanus. Classification (NCBI taxonomy): domain Eukaryota; kingdom Metazoa; phylum Chordata; class Actinopteri; order Perciformes; family Sebastidae; genus Sebastolobus; species Sebastolobus alascanus. The sequence continues at coordinate 1,560,793 of CAKAOJ020000026.1, read as the reverse complement.
GACCGATTTAGTGGTGTCCTTTATCAGCAGAGCTCACGTCGATAGAAACAGGCCCTGCGCTTGCAGAGAGATAGAGTAATAGAATGGAGCATACAGTATAGTACATATAGTGTCGTAGTAAAAGTCTAATAATGATTATAGGCTAATAATGCTTATAGTCCATGAGCCTAACCTCCAAAATATGTCCGTCGTGCCATTTTGGAGGGATGATGTCTCTTTTTTAAAGGTCTATGTCCCTAGTTTTGGAAAATGCATGATAGCATTGCAGCAGTGGTTAGCTTTCTATGTGCTATCACTCCTTTTTTCATCCCTCCATCATTATAATGTTTCTTTGAGAACCACTGCCCTAGAGGGCACTTCATTACTTCATCAGTCATTTTCACACATCACCTGGACTATTGCTACTGAACAGGGGCTTCATCAGTTGTAACATGCTTATATTGACAACGGGGTAAGAGTGGGAAAATATAAAATAATGGAAAAACCTGGTAGAGAATTAATTTCTTAGGAATTTTCTTTGAGTTCTTGTATTATTTTGTATTTCAACTGCCCCAATAACAGAATCCAATGCAAAGTTCTGAACACTCTATCAGATACAAACTGCACAAAGTTACGCTTATTCTGATAAGAAATGTTATGTTGTTATTCATGTAATACATCATTTTAAAGCTCCTTTGTGTGCTCTTTATGCTGTAAATATCCATGGGCACATCAGATCAATATGAAACTAGTTATAAGGGCATTTGCAGTTGCATTCAGAATTTGCCCCATTGCAGCATTAGAGGTCAAAGGTCAGATTCTCATGACCTCAGTGCCATGGTAATTTGACTGATGGATAGTCTAAACTTTACAATGATATATGACTTCATGATATTCTGTGTTGGTTACCCTCTTTTATACTGTGTCTATGTGTAAAATGGCAAAAAAAAAACCATGGAGGGATGAAAAAGGGAGTGATATATCAGCACATAGAAAGTTACCACTGCTGCAATGCTATCATGGTTTTCCAACACTAGGGACATAGACCTTTAAAAGAAGTCACTATGAGACTTGGTACCTCTAAACTGGCCCGACCAACCCCCTGGCTCGTGGACTATTAGTAGTGCCGTGCTTCAACAAGTTCATGTATACTTTCTCCCCCTCTGTCCCAGGTCTGGCACTCTGGATCTGGACTCCTGCTCAAAGGAGGGGAATATTCTGAGCTGCACTCAGTCCGATTCTGGCAAGCTCAACTTCTTTATCCAGACGGTCCGGCCAAAGGACACGGTGATGTGTTACCGCGTTCGCTGGGAGGAGCTGCAGAATAAGCGCTCGGTGGAGCACGCCATGGCCTACAACGACTCTCACTGGTACGGAGGGGCAGAGACGGCGACCCAGTACTGGCCTATCAGGATGCAGGGCGAGGAGGAGCCGCAGCCTTTCATCACCAGCGACGTCTACTCCAATCGCAACGCTTTCGGGGGAATCCTAGAACGCTATTGGCTGTCCTCGAATGCGACAGCCATCAAGATCAACGACTCGGTACCTTTTCATTTGGGCTGGTCAGAGAAGGACAGGACACTCAGGTTCCAGGCCCGGTACCAGGACTCTCCCTTCAGACCTCCAGAGGGTCAGCAGGCCTTACCTGAACTCAGCTATAGAGTGTGTGTGGGCTCGGACGTCACCTCTATTCACAAATACATGGTGAGTATAGACATGAAGTTTACAGGAAATACCAGAGCCAAGCTTCAGACTGGATGTTCATCAGATTCATAATGTATTTATTTATTTATATATACAGATTAAAGTTATAGGGACAGTACACATTAATAGACATTTCTGTAAATGTGCCAGTTTTAGCCATCTTGGCTAATTTTCATCTGCAGTCTCTGGGCAGGTGTGATGACAAAAGACACATGAAATACTTTAAATTAAGGACAACAATACAACATGCTTCTTTACATGAATGGTCACACACTTGACTGTCTTTTAACCATGATTTTAAATTAATTTTAAATGAACGATATGTGTCGCAGTCTTAACTGGTATGAAGACATAAAATTAATCAATAACAAGTCTGAAAATTGTTTAAATAATTTAATAATTGCTCCTAATTGCTTAGGATGGGTTAAATGCAGAGGTCAAATTCCTTATATGTAGCCTAATGTATATAAAGTTTTTTGAATTAATCTACCAAAAGCCATCAAACAGTCTGTGGTTCTACTTTCTGCATTGTGGGGATTTGCTTTTTCTCTGTTTTATATTACTATAATGTGAATATCTTTGGGTTTTGAACTGTTGATTGGACGAAAACAACACGTTGAAGATGTAACCCTGCACCATGGGAAACTTAGCTACATTTCTTACATTTATAGACTGAGTGATTACTTCATTAATTAAACTAGGGCTGCAAATAACGATTATTTTCATTGTTGATTAATCTGTTTATTATTTTCTTGATTAATCGATTAGTTGTTTGGTCTATAAAATGTCAGAAAATGGTGAAAAATGTGGATCAGTGTTTCCCAAAAGCCCAAGATGACGTCCTCTAATGTCTTGTTTTGTCCACAACTCAGAGATATTCAGTTTACTGTCATAGAGGAGGAAAGAAACCAGCATTGAATACCCCTGTTGTAAGTCTCTGCTCTGTGTTGTGTTCAGGTGCGTCGGTATTTCCCGAAGCCGATCAAGGTCCCGTCTCCTGAAGTGTTCAAACAGCCGTTGTGGTCCACGTGGGCTCTCCACAAGACGGCCGTAACTCAGGAGAAGCTGCTGCGCTACGCCGCTGACATCACCAAGCACGGCTTCACGTGCTCCCATCTGGAGCTGGACGACCGCTACACCGCCGACTACGGAGAGTTTGACTTTGACCCGCAGAAGTTCCCCAACGCTAGCGGCATGTTTGACAAACTCAGAGAGGACGGGTTTCAGGTGTCGCTCTGGACGCATCCTTTCATCAACTACGACTCCATTAACTTTGGCGTCGCCGTGGAGAAAGGACTGTTCGTTCGGGAGCCGAGCGGCGAGCTGCCTGCTCTGGTCCGCTGGTGGAACGGCATCGGAGGGATCTTGGACTTTACCAATCCAGACGCCCGTGAGTGGTATTCCTCACATCTGCGTATGATGAAAACCCGCTATGACGTGACGTCTTTCAAGTTCGACGCAGGAGAGACGAGCTACCTCCCACGCCAGTTCAGCACCCTGGTCCCGCTGGCCGACCCGTCCACCTTCACCCGCCGCTACACAGAGATGGCCATCCCGTTCAGCGAGCGTGCAGAGCTGAGGGTGGGCTACCAGAGTCAGGACATCTCCTGCTTCTTCAGGATCATCGACAGGGACTCCGTGTGGGGTTACGAGCTCGGCCTCAAGTCCATCATCCCCACCGTTCTGACCATCAGCATTCTGGGATACCAGTTTGTCTTACCTGATATGATCGGAGGGAACGCGTACCCCAACCGCACCACAGGTACCGTACTCCACAACATATGGCTGCAGAGGAGAAAGTCAGCTCTCTTAAAGACACGTGTTGATCTTTGATATGGTTTCAGTCCACAGTCTGACACGTGTGTTGTGTGTTTAGCTGGTTCAGACGGTAAAAGTGTTCTACCGGACAGAGAGCTGTACATCCGATGGTTGGAGCTGTCTGCCTTCATGCCTGCCATGCAGTTCTCCATACCACCGTGGGCCTATGACGACGAGGTGAGCAAAGTGAAACTCTGTTGTGTTAGTGGCAAGAAATACATGTTTTTTTCCCCCCCTGTTCTGTTATTTCCTGTGCATGAATGTAATAATTACAGGGGAGTAAACCATTATGATGTATGTGATAACTGCATCTTTTCAATCAGTTGTTGAGTCCAAAAACTGTACGATGAGAAGAAAAAGTGAGAAGAAAAGAGAAAAAGCAGGCAGAGGGCTGCAGGGTCTCTGCAGAAACAGACACCACCACACACTTCTAGTGGGGCATAAGTGATGATTGAGAGGGATTATTTTTCTATCAGTCTATACATAGTTTTTTTAGTTAATTCTTGCATATTATAACAAGGCACGGGAAACCTCTAGTGGTCTTGAGGAGCTACAGCATTTATTTCTGCACAAACTGCAACTTCCACTGAACATTCACTTGATATTCTCAGAGCTCAACTAACTCTGACTTCTGCTCCACTGCACACATTCGCCGCCGCTCTCTCTTTCACGCTTCACCACTCACTTCCCACGTACACACGCAATCTACGCAGGCGCTCTGCTCCAAATGACCTACGCTACTCTTACAACAACTGGCTCTAGAAACGGCAATTTTCAATCTGAAACCTCACTGCTAGATGTTGTTTAAATCCTACAAACTGTTCCTTTTAATGTGTTTTGATGCCAGAGATCAAATAGAAAGTGTCTTTATTAGCCATTCGCCATGCTACAATGTCTGTTATGCTCCACTGTGATGCTAACACTGCGTCTTTGTGCATTAACCCGCAGGTGGTACAGATAGCGCAGAAGTTCACCGAGCTCCACGAGAGTCTGGTGGCCCCGAGGGTTCTCGAACTGGCAGGCGAGGTTCTCGATACAGGCGACCCGATCATAAGGCCCCTCTGGTGGATCGCCAACGACGACGAGGCCGCCTACAAGATCGACTCCCAGTTCCTGATCGGGGACGACCTGATGGTGGCTCCGGTGTTGGAGCCGGGGAAGCAGGAGAGGGACATCTACCTGCCTGCAGGACGGTGGAGAAGCTACAAGGGGGAACATTTCGATAAATGCCCCATGTACCTCACTGACTACCCCGTGGACCTGGACGAGATCGCTTTCTTTACATGGGTTCACTGAAGACATTAAAGACTCATAACTCGCACACACACATACTGTATGCACATGTACATTCTTGTGAGCACACACACATGCCAAGAAATAGCAGGAGATGTTTGTTTTTCAAAGGGAAATGACCACTGGGGGAGTGATTTTTGGTAAAGACGAACCTCATGTCTCCTCTTTCTTTGGACTCGTGCCTGCAGATTATAACCGTCCACCCAACGAATTAGAAAGAATGATCACTTCTGATTCTCTTGCTCCATCCTTAAACTGATCCTCATCCTCATGTGCCTTCCACAGCCAATAGTAAAACCGATCTCAGATTGTATCGTCACAGCGGTCTTCCACCTAACGGACATCTAGATTACAGATGTTCTTCACAGCCCACAGCTGGAATCATACTTGCCGACCCTCACAATTTTTTTGGGAGACACGTTTTTCATCGCCCTCTCCCGGTTTCCTCCTGGGGTTACAGTTCTCCCGTATTTCTCCCAATTTATGGTGAATTTTCACACTTTTTTTCCTGTTTCTGGAACTGAACAGTGTGTATAATCCCTACTGTTTCCACCCGGACGACAATAGAGCTACACCACCTGTCGTTTCCCGGCGGAAAAGAGCAGTCTGTGCTGCGCTCGCCACAGCACGCAGCGCCCAAAGTGGGGCTTTGCTCGATGCAGGGAAAAGCCGTCGTGGTGTGGCGAAAGCCGTTAGAAATAACGTGTTTCAGAGCGCAGTGGTGCCGTTGTCAGGTTGTGTCTGAAAGGACCTTCAGTGAGTGAGAGACGGAGAGAGAAATGGAGAGAACTAGGAGAAAGAAATACTCAAGCAGGAGCAAAAATAAATAAAAACGGAAGAATATTAGTTTATGTTAGAGATTCATATGCCGAGTTCACACCAGAGGGGAGAATTAACTTATTATTTAGTTATTTTCACTCTTTTAAAGTCACCGGAATGAAGGAAACAAAGTCTCTGAACTCAATTTCTTTGGTCAGAGACGCTTTGGTTTTGAAATCCTCCCTTTTTTTTTAAGGTCTCAAGGTTGGCAAGTATGGCTGGAATGGTTTTAGGCCGATGAAGGACAAATGAAATAACTGTGCGATAAGGGATTTAATATGTGTCTTTATTGTGGCTTGACAGGGTTGGGCACCGAACCGGCAATAAATATGCTCTCCGAGTGGGACCGATGCACTCCTGCTCAGAGGGCATGCCTAACCTTATGTCACCATGGCAACTGCTGTATTGCGGAAAAAGCTCCCAACTAGCTATGTTTAAGCTAACATGCATTAATTAGCATTGCACTGACAACATGTGATTCGCTTTCTCTTTATATTTATGAACTTTTTTCTTTTGATTTTAGTATTTGAGTGTGTATACAGTAAACCGACGTGACTCTGGGTTCAAATTTGGTGATGATCAACAAATATTTTTATGTCTACATTCCTGTGACCTGTTGTGCCATTCTGTCATTTCAGTGCCAACATCTACTGCTCTATAAATCTTCATCTGTACTAGTTAAATTCACAGCTCAGGGTGAGAAAAAAACAACAACATTTGTTAGAATGAATTTTGTTGATCCACAAACAGATTTATTATACTAATGCTACTGGTTTGCCTTGAACAGGTATTGTTCTCAAAGATGACCTTGTTATAACATGCCGTCCATGTCCGCCTGCCTTGTGACTTTATTTGCCTTATCAGCTGAACTAAGCTATGCCATCTTTAGCACAGAGAACCAGTAGAGTGATGAAACACACAGTGATGTAGGCTTCATGCTCTGCAAGCAACGACATCGCAAAGTTCATGAAGATCAGCCATCTGAATCCACGTTTATCTGCTCTCACACGGTGATTTCTGGCATGAAAGTAAAAGCACACCACTGGTTAAGTCATCTAAATGCCTTGCTTGGAAATAATTATACTATATAAGCTAGAGTCAGCACTGTTTTGGAAATGTTTAAGTCACTATATATGGAATTGTTATGGGATTAGAGTATCTTTTAAATTATTCTGATGGGTTTTGTTTGTTGAAAAATGAAACGATCGCTGTAAATTTGAAGTCTTTGTTGTCACTTTCTTGCATTCTTGCCTCGACCACCAGATGGCGCCGACGTCATAAATGACACTCAGTGGCTTTGACTGGTAAATTAGAAGGCAACATTTCTAAAACAATAAATGCACAATTTGGAACAATATCACTCACATGTTTTTGTGGCAGACATGTAGAGAAACTAGATATATTGCTGAGAGGAAGAAGTGTCAGATAAATTTAAAAGGATTCAATCAAAACACTGAATAAATGAATTGGCCAATATGTTACTGTGGGAAATATTTTGTGAACTCTATGTGAATATTTCCACTGTGATGTAACAGAAATAATAAAGGGAAGTGTTTCGTAATGTTAGCAGTGAATACTTCCTGGATTATGAAGGTAAACTGCCAAAGAGAACGAAATGGTTGTTGCACTTTTTGTATGTTTTTGTTTCAAAAACTTGACATCCAAATGTTTAGTTACTCTAAACATAAATATGTAATCCTTACAATGAATTGAAAATATGAACATCACCAAAACTAAAGTCAGAAGTTTTCACATAACAGCATCAATATGCTCTATTTTACACAGATTTTTCAATGAATGCATCTTTGTTTAACCTCCTGTGAACAAATTAAATTAAAAAAAATTGATGAACTATGTACTTTTAGCTTGTAAACCAGCAGCTTTTTGTCTTATCTGTAGATTGTCTTCAGTTTATTCACCTATAAAGACTGTTTTATTATCAGGCTGGCATATACATGCCACATTTCCTCATTTCTTAATCTTTTTTTTCCACCTCTAAAATAAAGTGTAGCCTAATTTTGTCTTTTAAAAAAGACACTTCAACTCATACGTGTAAAAAATATAACAACTAGCATCAAAGCAGGAAGTGCAAAATCTTAAGGTCTGCTGATCTCCTTCATTAATCGTCAGGATCATCAACTAACCATGTAATTTATTGATTTGCTCATCATATTTTATGTCCTGTATTGTCAATTAAGGCATCATAACAAAGCTATTGTTGCTGTGAATAGTCATGTGAAATGTAGAACTTAAAGAACTCAACAATTCAGTGATCGATCAAATTGTGTTTTTTATTACAAACATCGATCTGCAGTCATTCACAGATTTTACATGTCAACATTTTGTTTATTCTCCCAGAGTAACATATTGGGTAATAAAGGAGACCAATATAGTGGAGCTGTAGCTGCTGCAGAGTCTCAGAGAAAGAGTGTGATGATGGCTGAGGACACCAGCAGGAGGAGGACACTGGAACCAGTGGGTGTGGCGCTGTTACACAAGTCTGTGCTACAGCACTTTATGGGGTCATGACACAAACCACTGTTCATGCAGGTCTTGGTGACTTGACCTGCAAGACATGATGGAAAAAACCTCAGTCTCAACTACAATAAAAGCCACCAGGTGTTTAGTACAGCGATCTCTCAGCTACGATTGACAGATTTGAAATATTTATATGAAATGTAGAAGAACAACTCACCGTTCAAATCAGTGGTGGCACAACGGTCAAGGGGGATAATGGACACGTCCGGACAAGTTACCTGGTCTGTGCAGCCTTTGCCTGAACATTGGTAGCATCTCAATGCACATGCTGTAGAGAAATACAGAATGGTGTCACTCATGGATACTTCAATGCTAATTGTTTTACACATTTTTACCCCAAAAAATCTTGAGAAAAAATGAAAATATGAATTTCCTCAACAAAAAAAAAACTAAACATAACAAAACACAGAAATGATTACACAACATCTGGATGTGTTGCAGATGAAAAATCTGAACAAAATCTGTTAATAAAAATATTTCCATCATTTTCATTATTATATTATAAGCCAAGTCACATGAACATCTCATGATAAGCTGTTCTTACCTGCAGACAGAGTCATAAACAGGATCAGAGCTCCATAAAACTGCATCGTGATGGATGGAAAAAGACAACTGTGTGAGAGGAGAACTGGAGCGAGGATGTCGACCCTGCCAAAACTTTTCTTTTATAGTCTGGTCCAACCCCTCAGTCTCTTTTTACAGTTTTCTCAAGAAGACTCCACCCAAAGTGAACAAGTTAATAGAAGAACTGAAAGTGATATAAAATCATCTTTAGCAGCAGATCAAATCTCTTTTGGGTGATACAAATCAGGCTGTAAATATTGCATTAGTTCACTTCAAAGTATTCCACTGATTGATGCAGCAACAACTGACATTTTACATTTATTTTACAGCCTGTTTACAAACTATAAAAAACTAGTGAAGTTATTTTAGTTCATCTGGTTTCTCTAAATCTGTCTGAAAGCAGTGGTGCATGGTCTTACATTCAAGATTTCACACAAGTAAAAGTAAACAAGACTCGGTCAAAACCGAGTATATGGCTGGACCGTATTTGGTCAGTATGTGAATTTGTGGCTAAATTGTTACACAAATAGTCATTGGTAATGTCTATAATGTTTTGTGAACAGTTTTTTTCACTTATATCTTAATGTTTGATTGAAAGACAACTTATAATGAAGCAAATTACATTCAGTAATAGTAAATGGTAACATTTACTACTCAGTATATTATACATTTTATACAAGGTGAAAAGGTATTAGTATGACATACAGAATGCAAGGTTAAAAGTATTTCAGTTTTTTTATTAAAGCATGTGTATCAAAAGCATTCATCATATAAGTGGTGTGTTACAATATACATACTTCACTAAAGATTATCAGCGTTGAGATATTCCAGCTGTCATCACTGACGTTGTTGCTGCTGTATTTATTCCTAGATGGAGTGTTAATGGAGCAGCTTGTTAACGTAGCCTGCCGCTGATCGATCCGAACTCCATTCAGAAAACAAGCATTTTAAAAGTTGTTTGCTTGTTGTCATGGTAACAGACCTGACAAAGCATGAATTCAGACTTTTTACTAATCAGCATCATTTTGTAGTTATTTCGGCGCACTTTGATCCGTTTACAACAGCGTCGCTGCCGTATTTATGCCTAGATGACGTTATGTTGAGTGGTGATGGAGCAGCTTGTGTTATCACAGCCTGGCATCGATCGATCCGAACTCCGTTCGGAAAACAAGCCTTTTAAAAGTTGTTTGCTTGTTGTGTTGCGGACAGACTTGACAAAGCAGGAATTCGGTCTTTTTACAAATCGATATATTTATGTTGTTATTTCGGCATTATTTTGATCCGTTTATTGCATTTAAATCACAGCACAGTCTGTTTATTTTGGGTTCATACCGCAGTAGTGACGTGTGGCTGATAGATAGTCAGTTCATGGCGGAAATGGAGGAAAGCGAAGCGAAAATTTGTACGGTAACACAATACGAAGCACAACATAACTGTAACTTAAACGAACATAAACAATAGCACATGCACAACAACAGCGCTATGTAATGATACATTAAACCGCTGACACGCTCCCCAGAAAATGTAAACACAGAACTGTTCTCCGCCTTTTCATTTTGAAAGAGCAACGACCAATGAGGAAGCTCCAGCAACTCCAGCCGACCAATCCTGTAACTCTATCACTCAGTCACTCACTCACTCACTCAGCGACAGACTTTTGCGTCTGTAGGGCTGGCCCTCTGCGGTCCAGCCAAAAAAAGTATCATCAGCTAAATGTACTTTTTGTGCAGAACGATCCGTTTCAGAGAGCTCTATGAGGAAGTGAATTTTCTCGGTTGTCATCAGGGCGTCGTTATGTTTAACCTGTTTGTAGTTGTCATTCAAAATTAGCTCCATAGGTTTCTTTTTTAGCATTATTTATATTTTTATTTATATATTTTATTCCACATTTTAGCTCCTTGGTGTGTTTGTTGGCCTGTTTGTTCCTGTGTTTCTCTGTGTACAAGCTGCTCGTGACTAATTACCCCTTGGTGGGATGAATTTTTAATTTGAATGTTATTATATATATATAACATTATTTATTGTAATATAACTGATGCTTAAGCACGTAAACAGCATTTAGATGTTACAGCTGGTGGAGGTCAAGCACATTATAACTACTTTATACTGTTCTTCAGAGTATCTAGTAACACCAGCTGTCAGATAAATGTAGTGGAGTAAAGAGTACAATGTTTACCTCGATGGAGTAGAAGTATCAAGTAGCATGAAATTGAAATACTCAAGTAAAATAAAAGTACCTCAAAATTGTATTTAAGTACAGTACTTGAGTAAATGTACTTACTTACTTAGTAAACAGGATGTGAACATATCTCACTTTGGTGTCATCTTGTTAGCGTCTGGTGAGTTTGAAATGTTAAAGTGAATGATGTTCGATGTGGTCGTTTCACTTTCTGTATACATGCAGTCGGCTATATGTTTGTTTTTGTGTGAAACACGTGACATCCACGTGTTTAGTTACTCTAAACATAACTAATTTTCAATGAATGAATCTTTTTTAAGCTCCTGTGAACAAACTAAACTAAAAGATTTGACCAACTATGTACTTTTAGCTTGTAAACCAACAGCTTTTTGTCTTATCTGTAGATTGTCTTCAGTTTATTCACCTATAAAGACTGTTTTATTATCAGGCTGCCATATACACGTCACATTTCCTCATTTCTTATTCTTTTTTTTTCCACCTCTAAAATAAAGTGTAGCCTAATTTTCTCTTTTAAAAAAAAAGATAGAATATTTTGTGCATAAAGAAACAAGTTATTTGACACACATTTGAGCACACCGAACATTTTCTACATTTTATTTGTGTCTGAAGTGAGAACGTTTGTTGACTTTTGAATGTTTCACACTTCAACTCATACTTGTAAAAATAATAACAACTAGCATCAAAGCAGGAAGTGCAAAATCTTAAGGTCTGCTGATCTCCTTCATTAATCCTCAGGATCAACAACTAACCATGTCATTTTCTTTGATTTGCTCATCATATTTTATGTCCTGTATTGTCACTAATTAAGGCTTCATAACAAAGCTATTGTTGCTGTAAATAGTCATGTGAAATGCAGAACTTAAAGAACTCAACAATTCAGTGATCGATCAAATTGTGTTTTTTATTACAAATATCGATCTGCAGTCATTCACAGATTTTACAAATCAACATTTTGTTTATTCTCCCAGAGTAACATATTGGGTAATAAAGGAGACCAATATAGTGAAGCTGTAGCTGCTGCAGGGCCTCAGAGAAAGAGTGTGATGATGGCTGAGGACACCAGCAGGAGGAGGACACTGGAACCAGTCGGTATGGCGCTGTTACACAAGTCTGTGCTACAGCACTTTATGGGGTCATGACACAAAACACTGTTCATGCAGGTCTTGACGACTTGGCCTGCAAGACATGATGGAAAAAAACCTCAGTCTCAACTACAATAAAAGCCACCAGGTGTTTAGTACAGCGATCTCTCAGCTCTGATTGACAGATTTGAAATGTTTATATGAGATGTAGAAGAACAACTCACCGTTCACATCAGTGGTGGAACAACGGTCAAGGGGGGCAAGGGGTATGTCCGGACAAGTCATCTGGGTTGTGCAGCCTTTGCCTGAACAGTGGTAGCATCTCAATGCACATGCTGTAGAGAAATACAGAATGGTGTCACTCATGGATACTTCAATGCTCATTGTTTTACACATTTTTACCCCCAAAAAACTTGAGAAAAAATGAAAATATGAATTTCCTCAACAAAAAAAACAAAACATAACAAAACACAGAAATGATTACACAACAGCTGGATGTCCTGCAGATGAAAAATCTGAACAAAATCTGTTAATAAAAATATTTCCATCATTTTCATTATTATATTATAAGCCAAGTCACATGAATATCTCATGATAAGGTGTTCTTACCTGCAGACAGAGTCATAAACAGGATCAGAGCTCCATAAAACTGCATCGTGATGGATGGAAAAAGACAACTGTGTGAGAGGAGAACTGGAGCGAGGATGTCGGCCTTGCCGAAACTTCTCTTTTATAGTCTGGTCCAACCCCTCAGTCTCTTTTTACAGTTTTCTCAGTAAGAGGAAACTGTACAGTTTCCTCTTCCTGAAAAATCTGTAACCCAAAGTGAACAAAGTGAACAAGTTAATAGAAGAACTGAAATTGATATAAAATCATCTTTAGCAGCAGATCAAATCTCTTTTGGGTGATACAAATCAGGCTGTAAATATTGCATTAGTTCACTTCAAAGTATTCCACTGATTGATGCAGCAACAACTTACATTTCACATTTATTTTACAGCCTGTTTACAAACTATAAAACACTAGTGAAGTTATTTTAGTTCATCTGGTTTCTCTAAATCTGTCAGAAAGCAGTGGTGCATGGTCTTACATTCGAGATTTACCTCAAGTAAAAGTAAAAAAAGTATCATCAGCAAAATGTACTTTAAGTATTAAAGTAACAGTACTTTTTGTACAGAACGATCCCTTTCAGAGAGCTCTATGAGGAAGTGAATTTTCTCTGTTGTCATCAGGGCGTCGTAATGTTTTACCTGTTTGTAGTTGACATTCAAAATTAGTTCCATAGGGTTCTTTTTTAGCATTATATATATTTTTATCTATATATTTTATTACACATTTTAGCTCCTTGGTGTGTTTGTTGGCCTGTATGTTCCTGTGTTTCTCTGTGTACAAGCTGCTCGTGACTAATTACCCCTTGGTGGGATTAATTTTTAATTTGACTGTTATTATATATATATAACATTATTTATTGTAATATAACTGATGCTTAAGCACGTAAACAGCATTTAGATGTTACAGCTGGTGGAGGTCAAGCACATTATAACTACTTTATACTGTTCTTCAGAGTATCTAGTAACACCAGCTGTCAGATAAATGTAGTGGAGTAAAAAGTACAATGTTTACCTCGGTGGAGTAGAAGTATCAAGTAGCATGAAATTGAAATACTCAAGTAAAATAAAAGTACCTCAAAATTGTATTTAAGTACAGTACTTGAGTAAATGTACTCACTTACTTAGTAAACAGGATGTGAACATACCTCACTTTGGTGTCATCTTGTGAGCGTCTGGTGAGTTTGAAATGTTAAAGTGAATGATGTTCGATGTGGTCGTTTCACTTTCTGTATACATACAGTCGGCTATATGTTTGTTTTTGTGTGAAAAACGTGACATCCACGTGTATAGTTACTCTAAACATAACTAATTTTCAATGAATGAATCTTTTTTAAGCTCCTGTGAACAAACTAAACTAAAACATTTGACCAACTATGTACTTTTAGCTTGTAAACCAACAGCTTTTTGTCTTATCTGTAGATTGTCTTTAGTTTATTCACCTATAAAGACTGTTTTATTATCAGGCTGCCATATACACGTCACATTTCCTCATTTCTTATTCTTTTTTTTTCCACCTCTAGAATAAAGTGTAGCCTAATTTTGTCGTTTAAGAAAAAAAGATAAAAGAATATTTTGTGCATAAAGAAACAAGTTATTTGACACACATTTGAGCACACCGAACATTTTCTACATTTTATTTGTGTCTGAAGTGAGAACGTTTGTTGTCCTTTGAATGTTTCACACTTCAACTCATACGTGTAAAAATAATAACAACTAGCATCAAAGCAGGAAGTGCAAAATCTTAAGGTCTGCTGATCTCCTTCATTAATCCTCAGGATCAACAACTAACCATGTAATTTATTGATTTGCACATCATATTTTATGTTCTGTATTGTCACTAATTAAGGCTTTATAACAAAGCTATTGTTGCTGTAAATAGTCATGTGAAAAGCAGAACTTAAAGAACTCAACAATTCAGTGATCGATCAAATTGTGTTTTTTATTACAAATATCGATCTGCAGTCATTCACAGATTTTACAAATCAAAATTTTGTTTATTCTCCCAGAGTAACATATTGGGTAATAAAGGAGACCAATATAGTGAAGCTGTAGCTGCTCCAGAGCCTCAGAGAAAGAGTGTGATGATGGCTGAGGACACCAGCAGGAGGAGGACACTGGAACCAGTCGGTATGGCGCTGTTACACAAGTCTGTGCTACAGCACTTTATGGGGTCATGACACAAACCACTGTTCATGCAGGTCTTGATGACTTGGCCTGCAAGACATGATGGAAAAAACCTCAGTCTCAACTACAATAAAAGCCACCAGGAGTTTAGTACAGCGATCTCTCAGCTCAGATTAACAGATTTGAAATGTTTATATGAGATGTAGAAGAACAACTCACCGCTTGCTTCAGTGGTGGAACAACGGTCAAGGGGGGTAAGGGGTATGTCCGGACAAGTTACCTGGGTTGTGCAGCCTTTGCCTGAACATTGGTAGCATCTCAATGCACATGCTGTAGAGAAATACAGAATGGTGTCACTCATGGATACTTCAATGCTAATTGTTTTACACATTTTTACCCCAAAAAATCTTGAGAAAAAATGAAAATATGAATTTCCTCAACAAAAAAAACTAAACATAACAAAACACAGAAATGATTACACAACATCTGGATGTGTTGCAGATGAAAAATCTGAACAAAATCTGTTAATAAAAATATTTCCATCATTTTCATTATTATATTATAAGCCAAGTCACATGAACATCTCATGATAAGCTGTTCTTACCTGCAGACAGAGTCATAAACAGGATCAGAGCTCCATAAAACTGCATCGTGATGGATGGAAAAAGACAACTGTGTGAGAGGAGAACTGGAGCGAGGATGTCGACCCTGCCAAAACTTTTCTTTTATAGTCTGGTCCAACCCCTCAGTCTCTTTTTACAGTTTTCTCAAGAAGACTCCACCCAAAGTGAACAAGTTAATAGAAGAACTGAAAGTGATATAAAATCATCTTTAGCAGCAGATCAAATCTCTTTTGGCTGATACAAATCAGGCTGTAAATATTGCATTAGTTCACTTCAAAGTATTCCACTGATTGATGCAGCAACAACTGACATTTTACATTTATTTTACAGCCTGTTTACAAACTATAAAAAACTAGTGAAGTTATTTTAGTTCATCTGGTTTCTCTAAATCTGTCTGAAAGCAGTGGTGCATGGTCTTACATTCAAGATTTCACACAAGTAAAAGTAAACAAGACTCGGTCAAAACCGAGTATATGGCTGGACCGTATTTGGTCAGTATGTGAATTTGTGGCTAAATTGTTACACAAATAGTCATTGGTAATGTCTATAATGTTTTGTGAACAGTTTTTTTCACTTATATCTTAATGTTTGATTGAAAGACAACTTATAATGAAGCAAATTACATTCAGTAATAGTAAATGGTAACATTTACTACTCAGTATATTATACATTTTATACAAGGTGAAAAGGTATTAGTATGACATACAGAATGCAAGGTTAAAAGTATTTCAGTTTTTTTATTAAAGCATGTGTATCAAAAGCATTCATCATATAAGTGGTGTGTTACAATATACATACTTCACTAAAGATTATCAGCGTTGAGATATTCCAGCTGTCATCACTGACGTTGTTGCTGCTGTATTTATTCCTAGATGGAGTGTTAATGGAGCAGCTTGTTAACGTAGCCTGCCGCTGATCGATCCGAACTCCATTCAGAAAACAAGCATTTTAAAAGTTGTTTGCTTGTTGTCATGGTAACAGACCTGACAAAGCATGAATTCAGACTTTTTACTAATCAGCATCATTTTGTAGTTATTTCGGCGCACTTTGATCCGTTTACAACAGCGTCGCTGCCGTATTTATGCCTAGATGACGTTATGTTGAGTGGTGATGGAGCAGCTTGTGTTATCACAGCCTGGCATCGATCGATCCGAACTCCGTTCAGAAAACAAGCCTTTTAAAAGTTGTTTGCTTGTTGTGTTGCGGACAGACTTGACAAAGCAGGAATTCGGTCTTTTTACAAATCGATATATTTATGTTGTTATTTCGGCATTATTTTGATCCGTTTATTGCATTTAAATCACAGCACAGTCTGTTTATTTTGGGTTCATACCGCAGTAGTGACGTGTGGCTGATAGATAGTCAGTTCATGGCGGAAATGGAGGAAAGCGAAGCGAAAATTTGTACGGTAACACAATACGAAGCACAACATAACTGTAACTTAAACGAACATAAACAATAGCACATGCACAACAACAGCGCTATGTAATGATACATTAAACCGCTGACACGCTCCCCAGAAAATGTAAACACAGAACTGTTCTCCGCCTTTTCATTTTGAAAGAGCAACGACCAATGAGGAAGCTCCAGCAACTCCAGCCGACCAATCCTGTAACTCTATCACTCAGTCACTCACTCACTCACTCAGCGACAGACTTTTGCGTCTGTAGGGCTGGCCCTCTGCGGTCCAGCCAAAAAAAGTATCATCAGCTAAATGTACTTTTTGTGCAGAACGATCCGTTTCAGAGAGCTCTATGAGGAAGTGAATTTTCTCGGTTGTCATCAGGGCGTCGTTATGTTTAACCTGTTTGTAGTTGTCATTCAAAATTAGCTCCATAGGTTTCTTTTTTAGCATTATTTATATTTTTATTTATATATTTTATTCCACATTTTAGCTCCTTGGTGTGTTTGTTGGCCTGTTTGTTCCTGTGTTTCTCTGTGTACAAGCTGCTCGTGACTAATTACCCCTTGGTGGGATGAATTTTTAATTTGAATGTTATTATATATATATAACATTATTTATTGTAATATAACTGATGCTTAAGCACGTAAACAGCATTTAGATGTTACAGCTGGTGGAGGTCAAGCACATTATAACTACTTTATACTGTTCTTCAGAGTATCTAGTAACACCAGCTGTCAGATAAATGTAGTGGAGTAAAGAGTACAATGTTTACCTCGATGGAGTAGAAGTATCAAGTAGCATGAAATTGAAATACTCAAGTAAAATAAAAGTACCTCAAAATTGTATTTAAGTACAGTACTTGAGTAAATGTACTTACTTACTTAGTAAACAGGATGTGAACATATCTCACTTTGGTGTCATCTTGTTAGCGTCTGGTGAGTTTGAAATGTTAAAGTGAATGATGTTCGATGTGGTCGTTTCACTTTCTGTATACATGCAGTCGGCTATATGTTTGTTTTTGTGTGAAACACGTGACATCCACGTGTTTAGTTACTCTAAACATAACTAATTTTCAATGAATGAATCTTTTTTAAGCTCCTGTGAACAAACTAAACTAAAAGATTTGACCAACTATGTACTTTTAGCTTGTAAACCAACAGCTTTTTGTCTTATCTGTAGATTGTCTTCAGTTTATTCACCTATAAAGACTGTTTTATTATCAGGCTGCCATATACACGCCACATTTCCTCATTTCTTATTCTTTTTTTTTCCACCTCTAAAATAAAGTGTAGCCTAATTTTGTCTTTAAAAAAAAAAAGATAAAAGAATATTTTGTGCATAAAGAAACAAGTTATTTGACACACATTTGAGCACACCGAACATTTTCTACATTTTATTTGTGTCTGAAGTGAAAACGTTTGTTGTCCTTTGAATGTTTCACACTTCAACTCATACTTGTAAAAATAATAACAACTAGCATCAAAGCAGGAAGTGCAAAATCTTAAGGTCTGCTGATCTCCTTCATTAATCCTCAGGATCAACAACTAACCATGTCATTTTTTTTTATTTGCTCATCATATTTTATGTCCTGTATTGTCACTAATTAAGGCTTCATAACAAAGCTATTGTTGCTGTAAATAGTCATGTGAAATGCAGAACTTAAAGAACTCAACAATTCAGTGATCGATCAAACTGTGTTTTTTATTACAAATATCGATCTGCAGTCATTCACAGATTTTACAAATCAAAATTTTGTTTATTCTCCCAGAGTTACAAATTGGGTAATAAAGGAGAACAATATAGTGAAGCTGTAGCTGCTGCAGAGTCTCAGAGAAAGAGTGTGATGATGGCTGAGGACACCAGCAGGAGGAGGACACTGGAACCAGTGGGTGTGGCGCTGTTACACAAGTCTGTGCTACAGCACTTTATGGGGTCATGACACAAACCACTGTTCATGCAGGTCTTGGCGACTTGACCTGCAAGACATGATGGAAAAAACCTCAGTCTCAACTACAATAAAAGCCACCAGGTGTTTAGTACAGCGATCTCTCAGCTACGATTGACAGATTTGAAATATTTATATGAAATGTAGAAGAACAACTCACCGCTTGTTTCAGTGACGGCACAACGGTCAAGGGGGATAAGGGGCACGTCCGGACAAGTTACCTGGTCTGTGCAGCCTTTGCCTGAACATGAGTAGCATCTCAATGCACATGCTGTAGAGAAATACAGAATGGTGTCACTCATGGATACTTCAATGCTAATTGTTTTACACATTTTTACCCCCAAAAAACTTGAGAAAAAATGAAAATATGAATTTCCTCAACAATAAAAACTAAACATAACAAAACACAGAAATGATTACACAACAGCTGGATGTGTTGCAGATGAAAAATCTGAACAAAATCTGTTAATAAAAATATTTCCATCATTTTCATTATTATATTATAAGCCAAGTCACATGAATAGCTCATGATAAGCTGTTCTTACCTGCAGACAGAGTCATAAACAGGATCAGAGCTCCATAAAACTGCATCGTGATGGATGGAAAAAGACAACTGTGTGAGAGGAGAACTGAAGAGAGGATGTCGGCCTTGCCGAAACTTCTCTTTTATAGTCTGGTCCAACCCCTCAGTCTCTTTTTACAGTTTTCTCAGTAAGAGGAAACTGTACAGTTTCCTCTTACTGAAAAATCTGTAACCCAAAGTGAACAAAGTGAACAAGTTAATAGAAGAACTGAAGTGTTATAAAATCATCTTTAGTAGCAGATCAAATCTCTTTTGGGTGATACAAATCAGGCTGTAAATATTGCATTAGTTAACTTCAAAGTATTCCACTGATTGATGCAGCAACAACTTACATTTCACATTTATTTTACAGCCTGTTTACAAACTATAAAACACTAGTGAAGTTATTTTAGTTCATCTGGTTTCTCTAAATCTGTCAGAAAGCAGTGGTGCATGGTCTTACATTCGAGATTTAACTCAAGTAAAAGTAAAACAAGTATCATCAGCTAAATGTACTTTAAGTATTAAAGTAACAGTACTTTTTGTACAGAACGATCCCTTTCAGAGAGCTCTATGAGGAAGTGAATTTTCTCGGTTGTCATCAGGGCGTCGTTATGTTTAACCTGTTTGTAGTTGTCATTCAAAATTAGTTCCATAGGGTTCTTTTTTAGCATTATATATATTTTTATTTACATATTTTATTCCACATTTTAGCTCCTTGGTGTGTTTGTTGGCCTGTTTGTTCCTGTGTTTCTCTGTGTACAAGCTGCTTGTGACTAATTACCCCTTGGTGGGATTAATTTTTAATTTGACTGTTATTATATATATATAACATTATTTATTGTAATATAACTGATGCTTAAGCACGTAAACAGCATTTAGATGTTACAGCTGGTGGAGGTCAAGCACATTATAACTACTTTATACTGTTCTTCAGAGTATCTAGTAACACCAGCTGTCAGATAAATGTAGTGGAGTAAAAAGTACAATGTTTACCTCGGTGGAGTAGAAGTATCAAGTAGCATGAAATTGAAATACTCAAGTAAAATAAAAGTACCTCAAAATTGTATTTAAGTACAGTACTTGAGTAAATGTACTCACTTACTTAGTAAACAGGATGTGAACATACCTCACTTTGGTGTCATCTTGTGAGCGTCTGGTGAGTTTGAAATGTTAAAGTGAATGATGTTCGATGTGGTCGTTTCACTTTCTGTATACATACAGTCGGCTATATGTTTGTTTTTGTGTGAAAAACGTGACATCCACGTGTATAGTTACTCTAAACATAACTAATTTTCAATGAATGAATCTTTTTTAAGCTCCTGTGAACAAACTAAACTAAAACATTTGACCAACTATGTACTTTTAGCTTGTAAACCAACAGCTTTTTGTCTTATCTGTAGATTGTCTTTAGTTTATTCGACTATAAAGACTGTTTTATTATCAGGCTGCCATATACACGTCACATTTCCTCATTTCTTATTCTTTTTTTTTCCACCTCTAGAATAAAGTGTAGCCTAATTTTGTCGTTTAAGAAAAAAAGATAAAAGAATATTTTGTGCATAAAGAAACAAGTTATTTGACACACATTTGAGCACACCGAACATTTTCTACATTTTATTTGTGTCTGAAGTGAGAACGTTTGTTGTCCTTTGAATGTTTCACACTTCAACTCATACGTGTAAAAATAATAACAACTAGCATCAAAGCAGGAAGTGCAAAATCTTAAGGTCTGCTGATCTCCTTCATTAATCCTCAGGATCAACAACTTACCATGTAATTTATTGATTTGCACATCATATTTTATGTTCTGTATTGTCACTAATTAAGGCTTTATAACAAAGCTATTGTTGCTGTAAATAGTCATGTGAAAAGCAGAACTTAAAGAACTCAACAATTCAGTGATCGATCAAATTGTGTTTTTTATTACAAATATCGATCTGCAGTCATTCACAGATTTTACAAATCAAAATTTTGTTTATTCTCCCAGAGTAACATATTGGGTAATAAAGGAGACCAATATAGTGAAGCTGTAGCTGCTCCAGAGCCTCAGAGAAAGAGTGTGATGATGGCTGAGGACACCAGCAGGAGGAGGACACTGGAACCAGTCGGTATGGCGCTGTTACACAAGTCTGTGCTACAGCACTTTATGGGGTCATGACACAAACCACTGTTCATGCAGGTCTTGATGACTTGGCCTGCAAGACATGATGGAAAAAACCTCAGTCTCAACTACAATAAAAGCCACCAGGAGTTTAGTACAGCGATCTCTCAGCTCAGATTAACAGATTTGAAATGTTTATATGAGATGTAGAAGAACAACTCACCGCTTGCTTCAGTGGTGGAACAACGGTCAAGGGGGGTAAGGGGTATGTCCGGACAAGTTACCTGGGTTGTGCAGCCTTTGCCTGAACATTGGTAGCATCTCAATGCACATGCTGTAGAGAAATACAGAATGGTGTCACTCATGGATACTTCAATGCTAATTGTTTTACACATTTTTACCCCAAAAAATCTTGAGAAAAAATGAAAATATGAATTTCCTCAACAAAAAAAACTAAACATAAGAAAACACAGAAATGATTACACAACAGCTGGATGTGTTGCAGATGAAAAATCTGAACAAAACCTGTTAATAAAAATATTTCCATCATTTTCATTATTATATTATAAGCCAAGTCACATGAATATCTCATGATAAGCTGTTCTTACCTGCAGACAGAGTCATAAACAGGATCAGAGCTCCATAAAACTGCATCGTGATGGATGGAAAAAGACAACTGTGTGAGAGGAGAACTGAAGAGAGGATGTCGACCCAGCCAAAACTTTTCTTTTATAGTCTGGTCCAACCCCTCAGTCTCTTATTACAGTTTTCTCCAGGAGAGGAAACTGTACAGTCCCAAAGTCCAAAGACATTTTAGCTCCTTGGTATGTTTGTTGGCCTGTTTGTTCCTGTGTTTCTCTGTGTACAAGCTGCTCGTGACTAATTACCCCTTGGTGGGATTAATTTTTCATATGAATGCTATTATACATATATATATATATATATATATATATATATATATATATAATATTCTTTATTGTAATATAACTGATGCTTAAGCACGTAAACAGCATTTAGATGTTACAGCTGGTGGAGGTCAAGCACATTATAACTACTTTATACTGTTCTTCAGATTATCTAGTAACACCAGCTGTCAGATAAATGTAGTGGAGTAAAAAGTACAATGTTTACCTCGGAGGAGTAGAAGTATCAAGTAGCATGAAATTGAAATACTCAAGTAAAATAAAAGTACCTCAAAATTGTATTTAAGTACAGTACTTGAGTAAATGTACTTACTTACTTAGTAAACAGGATGTGAACATACCTCACTTTGGTGTCATCTTGTGAGCGTCTGGTGAGTTTGAAATGTTAAAGTGAATGATGTTCGATTTTTCTGTATACATACAGTCGGCTATATGTTTGTTTTTGTGTGAAAAACTTGACATCCACGTGTTTAGTTACTCGAAACATAACTCATTTTCAATGAATGCATCTTTTTTTAAGCTCCTGTGAACAAACTAAACTAAAAGAAATTGATGAACTATGTACTTTTAGCTTGTAAACCAGCAGGTTTTTATCTTATCTGTAGATTGTCTTCAGTTTATTCACCTATAAAGACTGTTTTATTATCAGGCTGCCATATACACGTCACATTTCCTCATTTCTTATTCTGGAAAATCGACCTCTAAAAGAAAGTGCAGCCTAATTTTGTCTTTAACAAAAGATAAGATAATATTTTTGGTAGGCCCAAGTGCATAAAGAAACAAGTTATTTGACAGATTCATCCAGCTTGATATCTGACGCAGAGCACACTAAACATTTTCTGCATTTTATTTGTGTCTGAAGTGAGAAATTTTGTTGAACTTTGAATGTTTCACACTTCAGCACTTTGTGGTGATAAATGTATCAACAACTAACCATGTAATTTATTGATTTGTTCATGATGGTTCATGTGAGCAATTTAGTGGAAACTGAAGAAGCAACAGGGGACGCAGGAATGTCTTAAAGCAGCAGTGGGTGGAAATGGAGCCAATAGGATAAAAAACAGTTATTTTTATAAAACTGTCACTATATCCTGACAAAAATGATGCCTAGTTTGACCGTTTGGTCGGAGTTCACTAGCGATTGACAGCTGCCTCTGTTGAATGAACAGCCAATAGGAACGCTCTCTCTGAAATGACCTGTGATTGGTCAAAGTCTCCCGTCGCGGGCTAGATTTTTTAAAGTCTGAAAACAGAGCCATGATGAGGTGCAGAAGTCTAGTTTTCTCTCTGAACACTTGAATTACAATATGCTGAAAGGTTATTATGGAATTTTTACCCAATGATGCCAAAAATATTCTGCCTACTGCAGGTTTAAGCTGTAGGTTTACTGTAGCTTGAGTTCAAGGAGAACCGAACAAGTGATAAGCAAGTAGTCACAAGTGTGCTGCCATCTCAACTCTGAAGGTCATAGCAGGGTATTTAACCTGTGCAGATGCACAGAATATCCCAAATATGGTCTTTTCTCATGCTAAACAACACATGGTCCAGATTTACGTATAAGTGCATACCTAACACAGGTCACGTCGAGGCTGCTCCAGGTCACAGACAGTACAGTAAATCAGTAAACCAGACAGTGGCATCTGTAAATATATGTCTGGAGTAAAGGCTTCACAATCTAAGTGTGTGTGTGTGAGTGACGATGTTTTCACTTGCTTCGTGTGTGAACGTGCTGTGAGACGGAGGGCTACTCAGCTGCGTCAACTTTGAAGGATAGATGGGAGACATCACACAGCCGGAGGCTATGAGCTATGGCTTCTGAGCCAGGGAAGGTCATGACCTGCCGACACATGACCTGGGATACCTAGTGGCTCTAAATCTACTCTAGCAACAAACGGTTTTGAGATATAAATACAAGGGAAAGGGGCCGCCTTTCCCTAACAGTTCATATTTAATTTTTTAAATAATCTAGCCCATGATGGGAGACTTTGACCAATCACAGGTCTTTTCAGAGAAAGAGAGCGTTCCTATTGGCTGTGCTCCAGCTGGTGGGCGGTGATTGGTATTTCCTCAGCTGATCTCAACATGGCTGCCGGGTCACAAACTTTCTCATTTTACAGCTAAACAGTACACTACAAGATGTTTCTGAAAACATCTGAGGAGAGAAATAGACATTGATCACCGCTGCCTAGTTTGACCGTTTGATCGGAGTTTGCGAGTGATTGACTCGTAGCTCTCATAGACGGCAGACTCCAGATCAGCTCTGATTGGTTGTTTTCCTCCGGTCTGTGAAATCTTGCAGATGCCATTAGGAGCACCGGAGGACACAGAGGAACATGATTTTTTTCAGATCACCTGTCTCATGCACTATTGTCAGGATATAGTGACCGTTTTATAAAAATAACTTTTTTTTTTCATCATATTTGCTCCATTTCTACCCACTGCAGCTGTAAGGATTCATAACAAAGCTATTGTTGCTGTAAATAGTCATGTGAAATGCAGAAGTTAAAGAACTCAACAATTCAGTGATCAATCATATTGGGTTTTTATTACAAATATCGATCTGCAGTCATTCACAGATTTTAACATGTCAAAATTTTGTTTATTCTCCCAGAGTAACATATTGGGTAATAAAGGAGACCAATATAGTGAAGCTGTAGCTGCTCCAGAGCCTCAGAGAAAGAGTGTGATGATGGCTGAGGACACCAGCAGGAGGAGGACACTGGAACCAGTGGGTGTGGCGCTGTTACACAAGTCTGTGCTACAGCACTTTATGGGGTCATGACACAAACCATTGTTCATGCAGGTCTTGACGACTTGGCCTGCAAGACATGATGGAAAAAAACCTCAGTCTCAACTACAATAAAAGCCACCAGGTGTTTAGTACAGCGATCTCTCAGCTCTGATTGACAGATTTGAAATGTTTATATGAGATGTAGAAGAACAACTCACCGCTTGCTTCAGTGATGGAACAACGGTCAAGGGGGGCAAGGGGTATGTCGGGACAAGTCATCTGGGTTGTGCAGCCTTTGCCTGAACATTGGTAGCATCTCAATGCACATGCTGTAGAGAAAGACAGAATGGAGTTTTCATCAGAGTCAAACAGATCCAAGATGGCCTTTCTCTTAAATAACCTCCCCTGAACTGATTCAGCACAGGCTGGAAAATGGGGAGGGAACAATAAGCTGCATGTAGGCAGGGTAAACAATCATCCATCCATTATCTGTAACCGCTTATCCTGTTCAGGCTCGCGGGGCGGGGGGGGTGGGGGGGGGGTTGGGTGGAGCTGATCCCAGCTGACATCGGGTACACCCTGGGCAGGTCGCCAGACTATCACAGGGCTGACACACAGAGACCATTCACGCTCACATTCACACCTACGGGACATTTAGAGTAAACATTTAACCTGCATGTCTTTGGACTGTGGGACGAAACCGGAGAACCCGAAGAAAACCCAACGCTAACACGGGGAGAACATGCAAACTCCACACAGAAGGGCCACAAGCTGGATTCAAACCTCTTGCTGTGAGGCGACAGTGCTAACCACTGCACCACCGTGCCGCCCACAGTCATAAATCATATCATATCTAACTGTAAAACGAGGAAGCTCTGTGAATCTGTGGGTATGTAGGTTTGTCCTTCTCATACTTCGCTCTTCCGATCGACTTCACACTTGGCGGGTGTATTGCCGGGCACCCCGTGGAGTGCTTTGTTGATTTTGGTGCAATTTAGACACGTGACAGTGAATTGAATTAACAAGCGCTCTGTCCAGCAGCAGGGGGAGGCGGGGCTTCAGGGCTCTGCAGACAATCCACCACAGTCCTGCTCTGGCAACCCAGTCTCACTCCCAACTCGTCAAACATCGTCGATTGGGCAGCGCCCCTCGGCATCGGAAACCAACGCACAGAGGAACCCTTTAACGACAGTATGTGACGAGCCGGGCTTTCAGCTAACTCCAATGTGAACCGTTATTCGACGGTCGGAGCAAGTGACGTAGTATTAATAGCATGAGAGTCCGCTAAGGGCTTAACGTCAACCAAGACTGTCTCCTAACCCTAACCAAGCCCCCCACGAAGAGCGGCGGGCTGTGAAGAAATTTCGTAGTGGCCAAACTTCCCAGTACGAACACTTGAATAGTCCTTATTTACATCATTAGGTCATGATTCATCATAACATGATTCAATATTTTTCATATTTAAACATCATAATAAATGTTGGCTAACTAATAGTTAATCACAATTAATCAGAAATTAATCATACATTTTTTTATCTGTTCAAAATGTACCTTAAAGGGAGATTTGTCAAGTATGTATGTATATATTTATTATTGGAAATCAATTGACAACACAAAACAATGACAGATATTGTCCAGAAACCCTCACAGGTACTGCATTTAGCCTAAAAAATATACTTAAATCATAACATGGCAAACTGCAGCCCAACAGGCAACAACAGCTGTCAGTGTGTCAGTGTGCTGACTTGACTATGACTTGCCCCAAACTGCATGTGATTATCATAAAGTGGGCATGTCTGTAAAGGGGAGACTCGTGGGTACCCATAGAACCCATTTACATTCACATATCTTGAGGTCAGAGGTCAAGGGACCCCTTTGAAAATGGCCATGACAGTTTTTCCTCGCCAAAATTTATTGTAAGTTAATAACAGTATATAATTACCTATTTGTGACATTCCACCAGTTACGACGTTCATATAAATGCATCAAAAATGTAAGTAAGAATAATAAATAACTTATATCACAACGATATTAATAAATTCATCCATCTTCCAAATATCTTAAATAGGAACATCACCTAAATTAGGGTGAATGTGGAACAAAGTATGTTTGTGTGGGACAATGTGGGACACGTTACCAAGGCTGAGAGGTAGTCTACAATATTGATATAATGTCTATCTAACTTAAATAATAAACATTTCTTTTCTGCCCCTTATCTTGTAACATCTCTATGCTTCGCCCGAATGCCTCCATAGATCGTCACATCTCTTTTTGAGCCGCACGACGTGAACTGTGTCGCTTCATGTCGTATTCCCGCTGTTTGAAACTTAAAAATAACTGACAAATTTCACAAAAAACTCTGAGAATCTCCTTCCATCGGCTTATAAATACTTATAAGTAGTTTCCGAGTCTTTGTTGTAGCTGCTCTTCCTTTTCTTTGTGGTAGTTTCCATCATATTCCGCCTAAATCTGCAGAGCTTGTGACTTTGCGGTGACTGACAATTTCCTCCGCTGGGCGTAGCGTAGCAAAGAATGTTAACCTGCACTTGACCCACGTGTGAGCAGTTTGACATCAAACAGCCTTCCCTGCTTTCTCCACAGCCGTTGGATAAAAGCCAGATTTTGTTTTTTTAAAAAGCGTCCGTCCTGCAGCGGTTTGACTTTTAAAAACTAGAGCCAATGAAAATGTGGGACATCGTCTCAATATGTGGGACGTGGGACAAGGGATAAAAATGCTGTGCAGTCCCTCGTAAAGTGGGACACCTGGTCACCCTAACCTATATTACGAATTCCAATATGTTGTTTCCATGGCCCGAGGAAAGTTCAATCAATAAAGGTATAAAGTCTGGAGCTGCTCCATAGACACTGAATGAGATTCTGATTTTATGGACCAAAGTTTTATAACCAAATGAGCTTTACTCTACTGGAGTGTTGTCAGTTGTGAAACAGAAAATGTTCCCATATACTCAGAACAATCCCCCGGGTGCTCTCAGTGTCATCTTCATATAGGTTAGAGGGGCAGCTGTGGCTCAGAGGGTAGAGCAGGTCGTCCACCAATCGGAAGGTTGGTGGTTCGATCCCCGGCTGCTCCGGTCACATGCTGATGTGTCCTTGAGCAAGACGCTTAACCCCAAATTGCTCCCGAAGGCATAGCCGTCAGTGTGAATGCTGACATGTAGTGTTAAGTGCTTTGAGTGGTCGGAAGACTAGAAAACTGCTGTAGAAATGCAAGTCCATTTACCATCTAGAACACCTCTCCCTATTCATTGTCTGTGGATCAGCTCAACACTTTATACCCGATGACATCACAAATTTGAGTTTTACCACTCTAGTTTTGGGATTTGGGAGAGAGTTGTTCATGTTTACTAATATTTTTTGGACCATAGGAATAACATGTATGAATTTCCAAAATGGGCGTAGTTGCCCTTTAAATGCCACTCCTCTTAATGAGAAGCCCCAGCCTAAAGTTTATTTTTATTTTTATTTAATTTTTTTTTAATAACGTTTTATTTTATTTTGTTTTATTCATATTTTATTTTATTTGTTATGAGAAGAAAACACAAACACGCTGTACACAGTCACATGTACACACCTTGATATTGATCTTTGTCCAGTTCTGTTGGCTTTTTTTTAGTTTTCTTTATTTTTATTTTTATTATTTTGTTTGTTTTTTAATTTAATTTAATTTAATTTAATTTAATTTAATTTAACTTAATTTGTTATAAGAAGAAAAATAAACAAATTAAAAAAAAACTACACAACTGGCCAGGCATGGACCTTGCTGTCTCCAACCCTACCGAATGGGCTCCTCCTCCATCTCCTCCATCTCCTCCCTCAATGCATGACTGCTTATGGATAGAAAAGGGAAAACGCCCTGAGCTGTCTACCAGGCTCACAACCTATTAGTATTACTGCAAAAAGACATATATAAGGGGATACATAACATCCCACCCACAGATAATGATAACACATCCTATTGAATTAACAACAATGGTAAATATCCTGTGCCGAGCAATATGGCTAAGTAACAATTAAGGATTAAAAAACAAGCCAGGCTTCCTTCTTCATTAAGTCCTGATGGATGATCCGTTAGTCTTCTATTGAAGTTGATTGCATTACATCCGTGTGCTCCAGTGTGCTTTGGATCTGTTACAGGATGGCCCTACCCTGTAAACACGGAACATGCCTACTTTTCCTTGAGGAAAGGATGAAGGGTGTGAAACCTCTTTCACAGATTAGTGTCACAAGAGGTTTATATTTAAGATACTCCAACTCCAATGCTCATTGTTTTACACATTTTAACAAAAAAAAAGGAAGAAATTCCAAGAAAACTGGAGAGAAAACGCAAACAATCGGACAAAGATGAATCCTTTTGTTCTTCAAACAACAACAACAAATGATTACACAACAGTCTGGATGTGATCCAGATGAAAAATCCGACCACTGTTATAAATAAAATCATTTTCATTATTGTATTATAAACCAAGGCACATGAATCATAAGCTGTTCTTACCTGCAGACAGAGTCATACACAGGATCAGAGCTCCATAAAACTGCATCGTGAACGGATGGAAAAAGACAACTGTGAGAGAGGAGAACTGGAGAAAGAATGTCGGCCTTGCCAAGGCTTTCCTTTTATAGTCTGGTCCCACCCCTCAGTCTCTTGTTACAGTCCTAACCTCATGAAGACTCCACCCAAAGTGAGCTCGTAAGGCCTATCCCAGAGAGACCGCTTTATAAATAATACAAGTCCTGAAAGTAGCAGATCAAATCTCTTTTGGGTGATACAAATCAGGCTGTAAATATCGCAGTAGGTCACTCTAAATTCCCTTACAAAAAAGAACTTCGAGTTTATTTTATGAAGTAAACCTAAGTATATTCCCAGGCATACTTTATGTAATACGTATACTAATATCAATGTACTATGTACTATCAATGTACACTTGCCTGTTCATCATTATATATATATAATGATGAATGATATCTATATATATATATATATATATATATATATATATATATATAATGATGAACAGGCCAGTGGGTGGATATGGATTCTGTGCAGAATTATCTTTTCTTTTTCTCCAGGTCAGAGGTCATGGTCAGAGGGTAAAATGTGCGGGAACGTGGGAGCTGACAGGTGTCGGTGCTTGAAATCTTGCAACATTGCTAAATTTCAACTACCGACACCTGTCAGCGGTCAGCAGGAGCAGAAAGACAAAACTCACACATATACAAAAACACACACACACACACACACACACACACACACACACACACACACACACACACACACACACACACACTATATACTGGACCTACCATTGCCACCCATTTATTTCCCTCGGGAAATCTGTAAAGCTACAGATATCATATGAAACTAGAAAACCTAAGGAATGCATTGATGCCAACCAAGTCATATCATCATGTCAAATATCATATCACCTTGTCAGGAAAGAGGCTAAACAACGCTCCAAAGTTGGGCTAAATTTTAGCGAGGAATAACTGTCATGGCCATTTTCAAAGGGTTCCCTTGACCTGTGACCTCAAGATATGTGAATGAAAATGGGTTCTATGGGTACCCACGAGTCTCCCCTTTACAGACATGCCCACTTTATGATAATCACATGTAGTTTGAGGTAAAAGCCATGCAGTTTTATGCATGCCGTATAAATGTGTTATTTTCTCCTATTCTAAAATGGTGAATTTGAATATTTCTGCATACTGGGGTCCCTAAACAGTCCTGAATTCCATAAAATGGGTATCACTGTAAAGCTGAGACTCAGGGCTTTTGATAGTTAGGGTGAATTAAGGGTGATTGGGACATAAGTTTGAAGAGGACAGTATAACTATACAGGGTTTATTTTCTCACCTGATGAGTGGAAATAAAAACTTTTTTTGCTGAGCCCGCTACCCTTACCAAGAGGAAGTTTATTCAAGTGTGCTATTATTATACTTCGTTTTTAACTTAAAATAAGAGAGTATACTTTCAGTTTACTTTTTATGTACTTATCAGACATATACTTAACAAAAGTAGACTTAAGTATACCTGGCTCATACTGAAAAGTATACAGAAAAGTCTAAGTTTGGCTTCTACTGACAAGTATACAGAAAAGTCTAAGTGTACTTGGCTTATACTTGTACTTAATCTTTTGATCAAGATACACTTAAGAAAAGTATGTTAGTGTACTTGTAGTACAAAAACTATTTAACTAGTAGTTTACTGAATATACATTAAAGTGCACTTTCATAAACTATAAAGTGGGCTACAAGTATATACAAGTATACTTGCTGTATAAAAAACTATTAAACTAGAGAGTATACTTTAAAGGGCACTTTCATAAACTAAAAAGTGGGCTACAAGTATAAAACTATCAGTTCAATAATTACACTTAAAGTATACTTTTATAAACTAAAAAGTGGGCCTATTTAGTCCCAAGAAGTATTGAAGTACACTTACAAGTATAAAACTAGTAAACTATCTGTATACTATAGTATAGTATAGTTGCAGTACAAAATAAGGCTGAAATGTAAACTATTTGTGTACTCAAAGTTTACTATTCTTACACTTAAAGTATACATAAAAGTACCCTTTTATAAACTAAAAAGTGGGCCATTTTAGTCCCAAGAAGTATTAAAGCAGTACGCTTATAAGTATACTACGAGTACATTGATATTAGTATACTTACTACATAAAGTATACTTGGGAAATATATACTTGAACTTTACTTAAGTATACTTCATAAAATAAACTTGAAGTATACTACTTTTTCGTAAGGGTATGAAACCACATAATCAAAACTAAATGCCCCTCATTGGTGTGACATCACACAGGTGGGCGGGGCAAGCATCAAACAGGAAGTTGACCCTGCAAAGCATGAGGTGAGGAACATGACATAGCTAGTTCTCATCATAAGGTCATAAAATTGTCTTAGCTAGTATATTATACAAACCTTCAATGGAAACATGATTATAATGTGCTACTGCAACAAAGTCTGTAGAAAAATTGTTGATATTGTGTTTTTATTTTTGTATTTAGGTTGATTTATTCGGGATATGAAAAGCAGTCAAAGCTGCCTTAAACAGGGTGTGAAAATACCTCCCTTTGGCGTCATCTTGTTAACGTCTGGTGAGTTTGAAATGTTAAAGTAAATGATGTTGAATGTGGTATGTCTAATACAAGTAAATATCAGGAGGGTTTCAGTCATGACCCCTCCTCCATGACTCCTGCCCATTATATGAGTGTGTTTTGTTTGAGTGAGGTGTGCTTGGTTTGTTCTGGTTTGCTGTGCAAACAATATATTTCATTTCTACTTTATGTAGTAAGTGTACTAATATCAATTTTCTAGTACTATACTTGTAAGTGTACTACTTTAATACTTCTTGGGACTAAATTGGCCCTCTTTTTAGTTTATAAAAGTATACTTTTAAGTATACTTTAAATGTAGTACACTTTGAGTACACATGTACATCCAAGTTGTATTTTGTACTGCAACTATAATATGAACTATACTACAAGTGAACTTATAGGCATACTGTTAATTTACTTACTTATATACTTGTAGCCACACAACTACACCTAAGTTTTATTTTGTACTGCAACTATACTATAAGTATACCTCAATTATACTTGTATATATTTGTAGCCCACTTTTTAGCAGAGATGGGGACTCGAGTCTGCGACTTGGTCTCGAGTCTGCGACTTGGACTCAAATCGCACTTAAGTCTCACACACAGTGACTTGAGACTTGGCTTGGACTCTAGCTCAAAGACTTGAGACTTGACTTGCACTCCAGCTCAAAGACTTGAGACTTGACTTGGACTCTAGCTCAAAGACTTGAGACTTGAATTGGACTCTAGCTCAAAGGCTTGAGACTTGACTTGGACTCCAGCTCAAAGACTTGAGACTTGACTTGGACTCTAGCTCAAAGACTTGAGACTTGACTTGGACTCCAGCTCAAAGACTTGAGACTTGACTTGGACTTTAGCTCAAAGACTTGAGACTTGAATTGGACACTAGCTCAAAGGCTTGAGACTTGACTTGGACTCCAGCTCAAAGACTTGAGACTTGACTTGGACTCTAGCTTAAAGACTTGAGACTTGACTTGGACTCTAGCTCAAAGACTTGAGACTTGGCTCGGACTCTAGCTCAAAGGCTTGAGACTTGACTTGGACTCCAGCTCAAAGACTTGAGACTTGACTTGGACTCTAGCTCAAAGACTTGAGACTTGACTTGGACTCTAGCTCAAAGACTTGAGACTTGACTTGGACTCCAGCTCAAAGACTTGAGACTTGAATTGGACACTAGCTCAAAGACTTGAGACTTGACTTGGACTCTAGCTCAAAGACTTGAGACTTGAATTGGACACTAGCTCAAAGACTTGAGACTTGACTTGGACTCTAGCTCAAAGACTTCAGACTTGACTTGGACTCTAGCTCAAAGACTTGAGACTTGACTTGGACTCTAGCTCAAAGACTTGAGACTTGACTCGGACTCTAGCTCAAAGACTTGAGACTTGACTTGGAGTTGCAAAACATGACTTTTTTTTAGGTATATTTTGTGGTTAATGAAGTACACTTTGTATGCTTTAACTTTATAGTACTTAGCCAATGATTTATATATTACATAAAGAGACTTGCTCCTTTTGCTATTTGACTTGAGGTTTTGTGATGAGATTAAAAAAAATTAATAAAATGTGTTTTTCTCGCATGCCTCTACGGGGAACGGAGAATCAAAAAATGTATAAAGTTCCTGATGAATTGAAGTAAATTCAAATCAAAACATCCTTTTACAAACTCTTACACACTTTAATAGGCTACTCTATCAAAAAGTCAGCACAACTAAGTAATGCCAAGTATGCAAAAAAGTTTAGATTTCTGCTCAAGTCCAGGCAGGCTGCAGTCAGATCATGCTGATACTTGCGACTACAAGGGAAGAAAAACTGGATTTTGTTTCTTAAATCCTTCAAGTTGTGAAGATCTAATTTTTCTTCAAGTGTAATGTAGCCTCCACTTTTAAGGTGGTGCACATGTTCAGAGGAATAAACTTCATAAATCTCAAATCTATTCTGGTACACCCTTACAAAAAGGAAGTTTATTCAAGTGTGCTATTAGTATAGTTCTTTTAAACTTAAAATAAGAAAGTATGCTTTAAGATTACTTTTTATGTACTTATCAGAGGTAAACTTAACAAAATTATACTTAAGTATACTTGGCTTATATCGACAAGTACACAGAAAAGTCCAAGTATACTTGGCTTATATTACAAAGTATACGTATATTTGGCTATAAGTTCACTGAAGAAAATGTACAAGTGTACTTGCAGTAAAAACTATTAAACTAGTAGTTTACTGAGAGTATACTTTAAAGGGTTCTTTCATAAACTAACAAGTGGGCTACAAGTATATAAGTAAGTAAATTAACAGTATGCCTATAAGTTCACTTGTAGTATAGTTCATATTATAGTTGCAGTACAAAATACAACTTGGATGTACATGTGTACTCAAAGTGTACTACATTTAAAGTATACTTAAAAGTATACTTTTATAAACTAAAAAGTGGGCCAAATTAGTCCCAAGAAGTATTGAAGTAGTACACTTACAAGTATACTACTAGTGCATTGATATTAGTATACTTATTACATAAAGTATACATGGGAATATACTAATTAACTTGACGTATACTTCTTTTTTGTAAGGGCAGTACAGTACAGTATACATGAGACACTTTAAGTACTCAAGTAATAATCTAATTCTTTAACTTCTTCTAAAGGTGTTTTCTGGTTAGATATTTGTACTTTTAGTCAGGTGTGGCTTTCAGGTACTTCATCACCACTGGATGTGTTTTTGTATTATTCTGCATCATCAAAGACGGGTCTAATGATTATTCCGAGACTATAGATTTGTATTCGATGCAAAACTATCATTTGACTTCCACATGCAGCCATTCCCTCCTGTCCTGTAGTAACCCCTTTACCGTCATTCCCATTATCTGATCTTCCCCCCGCCTGTTTCTCATTTAGCCCATTAGCCTTACAGTATTTGTACCAGCCCATTTCCACCCTCCCACTCTGGCCTGGTTGTCTGGTTTGCATCTGTCTTCCCAGCCTCTGTGTCTGCCTGCTTGAGCTAATGGCATGTTTCAGATTTAATGTTCGTTATTGTCATAACCGCAACAGTTAGAAGCAGTCGTTGGCAATGGAAACATCTTAGGGGCCCACGCTAAATACGTATGCATAAGAAAATTACACAAGTAAAAACAAAATGAGAATCTGAGGCATAAAATAAAATATAGGGATAAAATTTAGCATAAATAAAATAGAAAAATAAAGACAAGTATAATTAAGTATTCTTGCCTTATAGGCCTAGAGAAAGGTATACTTGGCTTATAGTTGTGCTGACTTTTTGATAGAGTAGCCTCTTGAAGTGTTTGAGAGTTTGTAAAAGGATGAGTCCAAGTCAAGTCTCAAGTCACTTAAGTGCGAGTCGAGTCTAAGTCGCAGACTCGAGTCCCCATCTCTGCTAAAAAGTGGGCTACAAATATATACAAGTATACTTGCAGTATACTTATAGTATACTTGCAGTACAAAATAAAACTTAGGTGTAGTTCAAAGTTTACTATTCTTACATTTAAAGTATACTTAAAAGTGTACTTTTATAAACTAAAAAGTGGGCCAATTTAGTCCCAAGAAGTATTAAAGTAGTACACTTACAAGTATAGTAATAGTACATTGATATTAGTATACTTACTACATAAAGTTGAAATGAAATATATCTAAATATATACTTGAACTTTACTTAAGTATACTTCATAAAATCCACTTGAAGTATATTACTTTTTTATAAGGGTTGGTATGACACACCCTTCACAGCTAGCAGTGGCACTAACACTGCTGGTTTTGCAGCCCTTGGTAATCATGTCATAACCTGCAAAAGATGATGGGAAATCTTTCAGAAACCGGTTCACAACAGATGGTGACGTGTTTAATAGAAAGTTTAATGTGAGAGAAAAACAGAAGAGAAACAATGATTGAAAGATGACAGGACAAGATGTCTGTGTGCAGCATCTTAATCCACATGCTGTACACAGAATAGTGTTACATGTAAATGTTCACACAATCAGTTAGCCACAGTTCGTTTGTGGTTTCCTGTGGCAAAGACACCCACATCTCAGAGGTATAATGTAGGCCACTCTGCAACCACAGAACATTTCCAGAATGTGCAGCTAGAGAAGCATTAGAGAAAACACAAACAAGCTGCCAAATATCATCATCTACGAATTACATAAATACCAAAAAAGGATTTATTACACTACAGTGTGGAAGCGTTGCAAATGGTATTTTACCTTTTTCAAGTTCAACAATAACATTTACACATAACTTTCATTTCTTTGCGTTACAATGTGGAGCCAAAGCGATGAATCATACGCTGTTCTTACCCGCAGACTGAGTCATAAACCGAATGAGAGCTCCATAAAACTGCATCAGGAACGGAGAGAAAAACACTTTTAATCGACCCTCCCAGAAGAGAACTGGAGAGAAGATGTAGACTCTTTCAAATCTCACTCTATTCCTTTAATAGTTCAACTTCTCAGTCTTCTTTCCAAAGTGAGCACATTATCAGACAGTCATGTAAATAAATACAGGAACTAAAAGTGGAGTGAAAATTATCTTTAGTAGAAAATCAATTATTTTTGAAATGCTGCAGTAGTTCATCTCAAAGTATTCCATTGATGTCTGCAGAAACATCCCTCACAATTATTGCATTGTTGTGGGGTTTTAAATTCTTTTTTTTGGGATTGATGCCATTTTGTGGCAAATTTTCAGTTCACTGCATACTACTTTACAAGAAAGGTCAAAGGTTAATTTTCTGTTTAAAATACATGTAAAACATTCCTACACAAATACATTCACTGTAGACACAAATGTGCATATCCTGGTTCTGTGTATTCAGTATTATAGCCTATATTGACTTTTCCTAGTAAACTTTTACCTACTGCTGAAACAGGAACGTAAACAGCTCAGACCGATATAGACAACAGCCTTCAGCTGGCTGTCAGTGTCAACAAAAAGAAGAACAAAACAGAGACTTGCATTTAAGAAACATTTCCGGGGTGAAAAAACATGTAAACATTTTGACCAGTACGGCTCACAAGATGACAAAACAACTTTTTCGTTTTGGTGGTAAACTTACTGACACAATAACTGGGTTTTGAAGCATGAATGAAGTGTTTTGGGTGAGTTACCACCTTTTGCAGACATGCAATACAGTTGTGGTGTGCCATCAAACAGTTGTGATAATCGCACTCACAGTTTAGAGAAAGTTAAGACTGTTTAAAAAAAATGAGATAAGAGATAAGATATTCCCACAGTAGGGACATTTGCAGTGTACAGCAGCAAAGGGGATAGTGCAGAAACAAGCCGCATCAGTGAAAACAAAAAGCAAGATACAACACAGTACAAAAAGCAAAAACAAAAGCAGACAGACATATAAAATATGAACAATTTAAAAAGAAGGAAATATAAAATAGGAACAATTTAAATAGAAGGAAATATAAAATAGGAACAATTTAAATAGAAGGAAGTATAAAATAGGAAAAATATATACAGTATTGACAATAAACAGACTAATAATAAACAGACTAGCCAATGTGATTGAGAAAAAAAAATGAACTATAATAATGATGATGTCAAATTCGACTGACACAGTTCTCAGTTTATTCTCAGTGAGTCATATTTAATTTATTGAATTAGGACAGTGCACATTAATCCACATATCAGCAATATGCATCAATGTAAATATGCCAGATTTAGAACAATAGCTAAATTCCATCCTTAGTCCTAAGGAAGGTACTTACAACAACAAAAACACATAACATTTTTTTTACAATTACAGGACACCTCACAGGAAAGTCCACAAGACAGGACACAGAAAAGCTCATAAAACTGTTTTACAGGAGGAAACAGATGTTATACATGAGTACGTGACTGGTGTGTTTTTAGCCAATGTTGAAGTTTTTTTTTTTAAATGTTAAGTAGTGGTCACAGTCCTTGATATGTGCTGGTAAAATTTGTGTGGCTCTTACAGACTCCACCATTTGACTAAATTTAGTTCCATACGCCTCGGTACATTACAGTCTCCCCTAGTTTGTGCTCTGGTATTTATCGTGTTATTGTGTTTTTTCTGGGGGAGGGGGGAGAGCTCATTTAAATCTTTAAAAACAAGACAAATATCCATGAAAGTTTGGTAACTGTCGATGTTTAAAATGTTATACTTACTTATGATATTGCAATAATGGAAAGGAAAAGGTTTCTGTCTTAAAGAGCGACTTGATGGGTTTTAACGTGCTCGCTGTGGTATGTGACCAGGTTGTGAAACAATATGTTATGTGAGAAAAGATCATTGCGTGCATATACATTTTTTGCTGACTGTGAAGTTAGAAAAGTTCTTAAATGACGGAAATTTACCAATTTAAATTGTTCCACCACATCAAGTCTCTCTCCATTGACTCGTACACATGGTTGTTGTTGGCCCTCTGCTGGCTGGCGGGAGAAAAACATGCATTACAGTTATTTCCTGTTTCACAGAAGAATAGTTTATCAGCAGCCACAGAGCTGCCAGCTTTGTTTGGATCATTCATTCTGTGACTGTAATAAAATAAAAGATTCAGCCTCTCTTCTCACCTCAGTAATTTTCCTCCTTTAGGTATCTTCTTCGCTCTCACGGCAGCGATTGAAGTGATGAAGTGAATGATGATGATCGATGTGGTTGTTTACAGTTTTTCTCAGTCGCTTTGGCTCGAAACAGTCTTAACTTTCTCTAAACTGTGAGTGCAATTCACTCAACTCTATTGCATGTCTGCAAAATGTAATAACTCACCCAAAACACTTCATTCATGCTTCAAAACTGAGTTATTGTGTCAGTAAGTTTACCACCAAAACGAAAAAGTTGTTTTGTCATCGTGTGAGCCGTACTGGTCAAAATGTTTACATGTTTTTTTCACCCCGGAAATGTCAAATCATCATTATGTGAGCCGTTCTATTTCCGTTCAACACTGACTGCTTCCTGTAATATACCAGAATGTAAGTTTTGTCCTGCTGAAGGCTGTTTGTGTATCGCACTGAGCTTTTTAGTTTCCCATTTCAACAGCAGGCAAATACTCTACAATACTGTAATAGTTACACGGAAACAGGATTATGCACATTTGTATGTATACAGTAAATTTATTTGTGTATTGTATGTATTATAAAAGAAAAACTTTTTAGAAAACAACAACTCTGCAACAATGAAAAAACCTGCGGTAGTTCAGTTCAAAACCGACAAACTGTTCCTCCTCCTCATAGATTTTTATGGAATATACATGTATTTGTGACAGATTTTGACAACTGAATGGATCAATTTGCATGCGACGGCTCAAATGGTGAAGAGGATGAAAAGTTCACTCAGAATCAACTCAGTTTTGACAGTTTTTTAACAGTTTTGATCAGCCAGACGTGCGCACGTGGTTATTGTACTTCCCCTTTTGCATGTGTGCCAAAACATGTGCAATTTGCTTGAATGAATGAGAAATTAAAATCCGAAAAATGTACGAAAATAGTCTGAAAAATGTCCGAAAAATGTTAAAAAACAAAACAAAAAAAAGTCTGAAAAATGTAAAAAAAAAAAAGTTCAAAGAATGTCGAAAAAAAAAAATTGAAAAAAGTCTAAAGAAAGTCTGAAAAATGTCCGAAAAATGTAAAAAAAACTCTTATCAACATGGGAGTGGGCAAATATGCTGCTTTATGCAAATGTATGTATATATTTATTAATGAAAATCAATTAACAACACAAAACAATGACAGATATTGTCCAGAAACCCTCAAATGTAAAAAAAAAAAAAACATTTGAAAAATGTCCCAAAAAAAAAATGTCAGAAAAAGTCTGAAAAATGTAAAAAAAAAAAAAAAGTAAAAATGTCCAAAAAATTAAAAAAAAAAAAAAAAAAATTGTCCGAAAAATTAAAAAAAAAAAAAAGTCTGACAAATGTCCCAAAAAAAGGTCTGAAAAATGTTAAAAAAAAAAAAAAAGTTTAAAGAATGTTGAAAAAAAATTGAAAAATGTCCAAAAAAATGTCTGAAAAATGTCAAGAAAAATATTGTCCAGAAACCCTCACAGTTACTGCATTTAGCATAAAAAATATGCTCAAATCATAACATGGCAAACTGCAGCCCAACAGGCAACAACAGCTGTCAGTGTGTCAGTGTGCCGACTTGACTATTACTTGCCCTAAACTGCATGTGATTATCATAAAGTGGGCATGTCTGTAAAGGGGAGACTCGTGGGTACCGATAGAACCCATTTTCATTCACATATCTGGAGGTCAGAGGTCAAAGGACCCCTTTAAAAATTGCCATGACAGTTTTTCCTCGCCAAAATGTAGCATAAGTTTGGAGCGTTATTTAAAGATAGGGTCGACGATGTTGGAAAGCTAGCATAATTTGAATGTAGCATCGCCTCAGGAGGTTTGCCTGCAGAGAATGCTGACACATATGACCTAGTTATGATGATATAGCCACATGTCTGCTGTAACTGGTGGGCTATAGCATCATTTTCTATCTGTATGGTGCTCTGGGAGGAATGTGCACCCAACATGTTGCACGGATGGACTGCAATACCTTTTTCTGTGTATTGGGGGAATATAGTGATGGGTAATTTGTGCTTGATTTACAAGTCATATAAATGTAAGGAAGCGTAAAGCATCGTTAATAACTTTTTTAAATTTAACTTTATGGTTTTACATCAGTTTTCATAACATGAAATGCTCTTATTTAACAATAAAACCTTTAAATCTATAAACTAATGTAGCAATAAAGAGGAAGTCAAAATCTGTTAAAATGCAGATTTTAACTGTCTCATGGGATAGTCAATACCTGTGTTTTTTCAGTTTATGTATGTAAAGTAGTGGATAAGTTATGCAAAATGACAAAATATTTCTTTCTTTAGGCATATATTTTCTTGCAATTATACAGTTTAAAACAGATTAATAACAGTATTTTTATGTATTTGACAGTGATATATCGGTATAACAAACATATGTTTTTGTAAAATTACAGAAAATCCTTCTACTTTTATCAGTAAAGAGTACTTTATTTTCACGGTTAGTTTTGTTAAAAATAGCATTTAAAAGCTGTTAAAAAACAGATATTTAATGTATTCCATTTATACAGATTTTTTTTTGTTAAAACACATGACACATTTTAATAAAAAATAATTATTGTAATTTTTACATTTTTTTCTGTCATTTTGAAATACAGAGAAAAAATGTAAAATTTCTTGAGAAAAACTGCAAAAAAAATGTTTTTTTTTTTTTTTGTATATGTGTGTTTTTTATTACAAATATCGATCTGCAGTCATTCACAGATTTTACATGTCAACATTTTGTTTATTCTCCCAGAGTAACATATTGGGTAATAAAGGAGACCAATATAGTGGAGCTGTAGCTGCTGCAGAGTCTCAGAGAAAGAGTGTGATGATGGCTGAGGACACCAGCAGGAGGAGGACACTGGAACCAGTGGGTGTGACACTGGAACCAGTGGGTGTGGCGCTGTTACACAAGTCTGTGCTACAGCACTTTATGGGTTTAACACACAATTTACTGTTCATGCAGCTCTTGGTGATGACACCTGCAAGACATGATGGAAAAAACCTCAGTCTTACTACAATAAAAGCCACCAGGTGTTTAGTACAGCGATCTCTCAGCTCAGATTAACAGATTTGAAATGTTTATATGAGATGTAGAAGAACAGCTCACCGTTCACATCAGTGGTGTAACAACGGTCAAAGGGGTCAACGGTCGTGGCCGCACAAGTCATCTGGTATGTGCAGGCTGCGCCTGAGCATGAGTAGCATCTTAATGCACATGCTGTAGAGAAAGACAGAATGGAGTTTTCATCAGAGTCAAACAGATCCAAGATGGCCTTTCTCTTAAATAACCTCCCCTGAACTGATTCAGCACAGGCTGGAAAAATGGGGAGGGAACAATAAGCTACATGTAGGCAGGGTAAACAATTTATTTTTATTTTTATTTTTATTTAATTTATTTTTTTTAATCTGGTTTTATTTTATCTTGTTTTATTCATATTTAATTTAATTCAATTTGTTATGAGAAGAAAAAAAAAAAAATCAAACAAACACACCTTGATATTAATCTTTGTTCCGTTCCGTTGGCTTTTTT
Organism: Sebastolobus alascanus; assembly: GCA_916701645.2. Taxonomy (NCBI): domain Eukaryota; kingdom Metazoa; phylum Chordata; class Actinopteri; order Perciformes; family Sebastidae; genus Sebastolobus; species Sebastolobus alascanus. The sequence continues at coordinate 1,518,557 of CAKAOJ020000026.1, read as the reverse complement.
TGTTTTGTTTTCTTTACAAAAAACTCAACTGGCCTTGCTGTCTCCAACCCTACCGAATGGGCTCCTCCTCCATCTCCTCTCTCCTCCCTCCATCCATGACTGCTTATGGATAGAAAAGGGAAAACGCCCTGAACTGTCTACCAGGCTCACAACCTACTAGTACTACTGCAAAAATACATATATAAGGGGATACATAACATCCCAACCACAGATAATGATAACACATCCTATTGAATTAACAACAATACTAAATATCCTGTGCCGAGCAATATGGCTAAGTAACACCTAAGGCTTAAAAAACAAGCCAGGCTTCCTTCTTCATTAAGTCCTGATGGAAGAACCGTTACTCTTCTATTGAAGTTGATTGCATTAAATCCGTGTGCTCCAGTGTGCTTTGGATCTGTTACAGGATGGCCCTACCCTGTAAACACCGGACACACCTACTTTTCCTTGAGGATAGGATGAAGGGTGTGAAACCTCCTTCACAGATTAATGTCACACATGGTTTATATTTAAGATACTCCAACTCGAATGCTCATTGTTTTACACAGTTTAACCAAAAAAAGGAAGAAATTCCAAGAAAACTGGAGAGAAAACGCAAACAATCGGACAAATATGAATCCTTTTGTTCTTTAACAACAACAACAAATGATTACACAACAGTCTGGATGTGTTCCAGATGAAAAATCTGACCACTGTTATAAATAAAATCATTTCCAGCATTTTCATTATTGTATTATCAACCAAGGCACATGAATCATAAGCTGTTCTTACCTGCAGACAGAGTCATAAACAGGATCAGAGCTCCATAAAACTGCATCGTGAACGGATGGCAAAAGACAACTTTGTGAGAGGAGAACTGGAGAGACAATGTTGACCCTGTCAAAGTTTTCCTTTTATATTCTGGTAAAACCCCTCAGTCTCTTGCTACAGTCGTATCCACAGGAGGCCTCCACCCAAAGTGAGCTCATAAGAGAGGCAGATAAATACAAATCCTGAAAGTGACATGAAAATCATCTTTAGTAGAATAGAATAGAAAGCTTTATTGTCATCGTATTAAATACAACGAGATTCACAGTTGCCACTCCTGGTCAGTGCTTTAAAACAGATACTTGACAAGACAAGGCAGGTAAAACATATAAAAGATAAAACACACATAGCTATAAAGCAAATAAAAACAGGAATAAAACAGGTAAGGTAGAGTAATAAATAAATAAATATAAACAGAGGTAATTGCACTTGAGAAATTGGTAAATGTAATAAATAACTGTAAACAAAGGTAGTTGCACTTGAGGTATATATTGCATCAAAGGATATATTGCCTAGTCAGATGTATTTCACATTCAGTGTATTAATATTGCACAGATTTATTGCTTGTTCAGTGACCGTATGGCCCAGGGAAAGAAACTGTTTGCAAGTCTGGAGGTGCGGGCTTTCATTGACCTGTAGCGCCTGCCAGAGGGCAGCGGATCAAAAAGGTGATGAGCTGGGTGGGAGAAGTGCGTCAACGTGATGCAGTACGTGAGTACGCTCTCGATCGCCGAGCAATAGAAGGACTCCAGTAGCTTCTGTTCCAGTTTGTTTTTCCTGAGAATTCTCAGGAAGTGAAGTCGCTGCTTGGCCTTCTTTTTCACTGCGAAGGAGCTCCTCGGAGATGTGCACGCCCAGGAATTTAAAAGATGTAGCAGATCAAATCTCTTTTTTGTGTGTAATGAAAAATTACTAAGTATGTAGCAATGTCTCATTGTGCAACAGTGGAAAGTTACTGACTACTCTGTCTAATGTGTGCTCTTTGTCTCATGTAGTGGGAATGTACTGAGTGTTGACTTTCACTGGGACACTGTGCAAAAACATCTCCTTATCTGTGTAAAACAACTCCTTTTCCCACAGTTCCCCGTTATAGATTTCTATATAATCACATTGTAACTTTCTCCTTCAGCGCACTCTTCTGCAGACTCTGTGTGTATAACCAGTGCCTCTTCTTGCAAGAATAAAATACAGCAAAGACATTTCATCTGTTTGATTAGGACTCATCTAGGGAAATTGACAGAATTTCCATTACAAACTTGGCGTTGTCGGCAGGATTCCATGGAAGATCGTCCTGAGACGACGGGGGACCGGTGACTGGCCATACCGGAGAAACCTCCTGCCTGTACCTTGACAAGTTAAGAGATGACAGGACCGATCCCCGGCGGACCATTTCTACTGGGATCCAAAAGGACCTGATTGAGTCCAACAAATCAACTATTGACCGGGTGAGATGTTGAAATCCTGATTTCTTTTAATCATTGATAATAACGATATTGAAAGACAGTTTATACAAAACCAGTATGATATAAATAATGAAATAGAACATGGAAATTGAGGTTTCTTGAGTTTCATAATAATTTCACTTGTCTAGTAATAACTGGATTGTTGTGGATTTTGGTTGAAGTAATTTCCTGACGTGATTTGAGATCCTTTGCCATCTTATGCCTCCACAAAAGAAAGGGATAATAAAGGAGAACTGGAAAATAGAAATGGATGTTCAAAATTAAATTAGTTTTGAAAATTGTAGTTTCTTGACCTAAGAAGTATTTGTGTTAGGTGGCCATTGTTCACACACAGTGCTTAAAGGGAGGCAATGGATCAGCGTTCACGTCGTGCCCCCCGTCAGTACCCAGGCCCGTCTGGGGAAGCCAATGATCCTACCAGCAGACTAAATTCCAGGAGACAACGCCTGAGAGCCAAGTCGAAGAATCTTAGTCATAGTCCCCAAGCCGAAAGCAATACGAATACAACAACTTAATTGTAAAGTTGGAAAGATATTTACAGATTCAAACTTCCTGGATCAATAACTCATAACCAAAACATTGTGGAAACACAAACAACAGCTCTTTATAACCGTGGTAAGGCAGACAACGAGCTACAACCTCATTTTAATCAAAACGAGCCGTCCCCCGAGCTGGACACATAACATTGGTCTCTATGCGCAGCTGGCTGTGAGACGAGTGGTCAGGGACCGTCTACAAAGAGAAAAGAGATAATTATTCAATAACTTCAGTATTATATAGTGTAGTACCACCAAAATTACTTCACACATCAATGATCTCCTCATAGTTGTACTACAACACTTAGTTTGGAAAAATATGCTTTTGCATAATTTTGGTGAATTTTTAATGGGAAAAATATTCAATAACTTGAGTAATGTACAGTGTAGTACAGTAGTAAAAATCATGGCTCCACCACTTTGGTCCAGACTGAAATATCACATCAACTATTGGATTGCCATAAAATGCTGTACAGACATTCATGTTCCCCAGATGATGAAATCTGTAATTTTACAAGAAATATTTTTATAATTCCATGAAATCTTTTATTTTTAACATATATTAATTGTTAGAACACAGAATTGTCATACACCTCTAAAAAACAGAATAATTATCTTAAAATTACACCACAACTCATAGATTTTTTTTAATAATTTATTATTATTCGTACCAGAACATGCATTCACCAGTTTATATATATATAAACATACATAGATATACATTATGTGTATACATACACGTATATATACATATACATTTACATATATATATATAAAAATTAGGGCTGTCAATCGATTAAATTTGGTAATCGCGATTAATCGCAAATCTATCACACATTTTTTATCTGTTGAAAATGTAACTTAAAGGGAGATTTGTCAAGTATTTAATACTCTTATCAACATGGGAGTGGGCAAATATGCTGCTTTATGCAAATGTGTGTATATTTTTTAATGGAAATCAATTAACAACACAAAACAATGACAGATATTGTCCAGAAACCCTCAAATGTAAAAAAAAAAAAAAAAAGTTCGAAAAAATGTCCCAAAAAAAAAATATCAGAAAAAGTCTGAAAAATGTAAAAAAAAAAAAAAGTAAAAATGTCCGAAAAATTAAAAAAAAAAAAAAAAAAAAAATTGTCCGAAAAATGTTAAAAAAAAGTTCGAGAAATGTCCCAAAAAAAGTCTGAAAAATCACAAAAAAAAATCGAAAAATGTCTGAAAAATGTAAGAAAAAAAAAAGTATGCAAAATGTCCAAAAAAAAAAGTGTGAAAAATATAAAAAAAAAAAAAAAAGTTCAAAGAATGTCGAGAAAAAAATATGAAAAATGTCCAAAATAAGTCTGAAAATTTTCCGAAAAATGTAAAAAAAAAAAAAAAAAAAAAATACAAAGAATGTCCCAAAAAAATTGAAAAAATGTCAAAAAAATGTAAAAAAAAAAAGTGTGAAAAATGTCAAAAAGAAAATTGAAAAATGTCCGAAAAATGTCAAAAAAAAAAAAGTCTGACAAATGTCCCAAAAAAGTTCTGAAAAATGTTAAAAAAAAAAAAAAGTTCAAAGAATGTTGAAAAAAAATTGAAAAATGTCCCCAAAAAATATTGTCCAGAAACCCTCACAGGTACTGCATTTAGCATAAAAAATATGCTCAAATCATAACATGGCAGACTGCAGCCCAACAGGCAACAACAGCTGTCAGTGTGTCAGTGTGCTGACTTGACTATTACTTGCCCCAAACTGCATGTGATTATCATAAAGTGGGCATGTCTGTAAAGGGGAGACTCGTGGGTACCCAGAAAACCCATTTTCATTCACATATTTGGAGTTCATAGGTCAAGGGACCCCTTTGAATATAGCCATGCAAGTTTTTCCTCGCCAAAATCTAGCATAAGTTTGGAATGTTATTTAAAGATAGGGTCGACGATGTTGGAAAGCTAGCATAATTTGAATGTAGCATCGCCTCAGGAGGTTTGCCTGCAGAGAATGCTGACACATATGACCTAGTTATGATGATATAGCCACATGTCTGCTGTAACTGGTGGGCTATAGCATCATTTTCTATCTGTATGGTGCTCTGGGAGGAATGTGCACCCAACATGTTGCACGGATGGACTGCAATACCTTTTTCCGTGTATTGGGGGAATGTAGTGATGGGTAATTTATGCTTGATTTACAAGTCATATAAATGTAAGGAAGCGTAAAGCATAGTTAATAACTTTTTTAAATTTAACTTTAAGTTTTTATAACATGAAATGCTCTTATTTAACAATAAAACCTTTAAATCTATAAACTAATGTAGCAATAAAGAGGAAGTCAAAATCTGTTAAAATGCAGATTTTAACTGGTTCATGGGATAGTCAATACCTGTGTTTTTTCAGTTTATGTATGTAAAGTAGTGGTTAAGTTATGCAAAATTACAAAATATTTCTTTCTTTAGGCATATATTTTCTTGCAATTATACAGTTTAAAACAGATTAATAACAGTATTTTTATGTCTTTGACAGTGATATATCGGTATAACAAACATATGTTTTTGTAAAATTACAGAAAATCCTTCTACTTTTATCAGTAAAGAGTACTTTATTTTTACGGTTAGTTTTGTTAAAATTAGCATTCAAAAGCTGTTAAAAAACAGATATTTAATGTATTCCATTTATACAGATTTTTTTTTGTTAAAACACATGACATATTTCAATAAAAAGTTAATTATTGTAATTTTTATATTTTTTTCTGTCATTTTGAAATACAGAGAAAAAATGTAAAATTTCTTGAGAAAAACTGTAAAAAAATGTTTGTTTTTTTACAGTGTATGTGTGTTTTTTATTACAAATAGTGATCTGCAGTTATTCACAGATTTTACATGTCAACATTTTGTTTATTCTCCCAGAGTAACATATTGGGTAATAAAGGAGAACAATATAGTGAAGCTGTAGCTGCTCCAGAGCCTCAGAGAAAGAGTGTGATGATGGCTGAGGACACCAGCAGGAGGAGGACACTGGAACCAGTGGGTGTGGCACTGGAACCAGTGGATTTGGCACTGGATGTAGTGGGTGTGGCACTGGAACTAGTGGATTTGGCACTGGAACTAGTGGGTGTGGCACTGGAACCAGTGGGTATGGCGCTGTTACACAAGTCTGTGCTACAGCACTTTATGGGTTTAACACACAATTTACTGTTCATGCAGCTCTTGGTGATGACACCTGCAAGACATGATGGAAAAAACCTCAGTCTCAACTACAATAAAAGCCACCAGGTGTTGTGTACAGCGATCTCTCAGCTCAGATTGACAGATTTGAAATGTTTATATGAGATGTAGAAGAACAACTCACCGTTCACATCAGTGGTGTAACAACGGTCAAAGGGGTCAACGGTCGTGGCCGGACAAGTCATCTGGTATGTGCAGGCTGCGCCTGAACATGAGTAGCATGTCAATGCACATGCTGTAGAGAAAGACAGAATTGAGTTTTCATCAGTCAAACAGATCCAAGATGGCCTTTCTCTTAAATAACCTCCCCTGAACTGATTCAGCACAGGCTGGAAAAATGGGGAGGGAACAATAAGCTGCATGTAGGCAGGGTAAACAATTTATTTTTATTTTTATTTTTATTTTTATTTTTATTTTTATTTTTATTTTTATTTTTATTTAATTTATGTTTTTTAATCTGGTTTTATTTTTTTTTGTTTTACTCATATTTAATTTAATTCAATTTGTTATAAGAAGAAAAAAAAAAAAAAATCAAACAAACACACCTTGATATTAATTTTTGTTCTGTTCCGTTGGCTTTTTGTTTTTTGTTTTCTTTATTTTTATTTTTTTATTTTTTATTTTTATTTTTATTTTTTAATCCGGTTTTATTTTATTTTGTTTTATTCATATATTATTCTATTTTATATGTTATGAGAAGAAAAAACAAACAATACATAGTCACATGTACACACCTTAATATTGATCTTTGCTATGTTCTGTTGGCTTTTTTTTTGTTTTCTTTATTTTTCTTTATTTTTTTTATTTTTTAATTTAATTTAATTTAATTTAATTTAATTTAATTTAATTTTATTTTATTTTATTTTATTTTATTTTATCTTATTATTTGTTTTTGTTATAAGAAGAAAAACAAACAAAGAAAAAAAAAGACCTACTCAACTGGCCCTGCTGTCTCCAACCCTACCGAATGGGCTCCTCCTCCATCTCCTCTCTCCTCCCTCCATCCATGACTGCTTATGGATAGAAAAGGGAAAATGCCCTGAGCTGTCTACCAGGCTCACAACCTACTAGTACTACTGCAAAAATACATATATAAGGGGATACATAACATCCCAACCACAGATAATGATAACACATCCTATTGAATTAACAACAATACTAAATATCCTGTGCCGAGAAATATGGCTAAGTAACACCTAAGGCTTAAAAAACAAGCCAGGCTTCCTTCTTCATTAAGTCCTGATGGATGAACCGTTAGTCTTCTATTGAAGTTGATTGCATTAAATCCGTGTGCTCCAGTGTGCTTTGGATCTGTTACAGGATGGCCCTACCCTGTAAACACCGGACACGCCTACTTTTCCTTGAGGAAAGGATGAAGGGTGTGAAACCTCCTTCACAGATTAGTGTCACACATGGTTTATATTTAAGATACTCCAATGCTCATTTTTTTTACACATTTTAACCAAAATAAGGAAGAAATTCCAAGAAAACTGGAGAGAATACGCAAACAGTCGGACAAATATTAATCCTTTTGTTCTTCAAACAACAACAACAAATGATTACACAACAGTCTGGATGTGTTCCATATCAAAAATCTGACCACTGTTATAAATAAAATAATTTCCAGCATTTTCATTATTTTATTATCAACCAAGGCACATGAATCATAAGCTGTTCTTACCTGCAGACAGAGTCATAAACAGGATCAGAGCTCCATAAAACTGCATCGTGAACGGATGGCAAAAGACAACTTTGTGAGAGGAGAACTGGAGAGACAATGTTGACCCTGCCAAAGTTTTCCTTTTATATTCTGGTAAAACTCCTCAGTCTCTTGCTACAGTCGTATCCTCAGGACGCCTCCACCCAAAGTGAGCTCATAAGAGAGGCAGATAAATACAAATCCTGAAAGTGACATGAAAATCATCTTAAGTAGAATAGAATAGAAAGCTTTATTGTCATCGTATTAAATACAACGAGATTCACAGTTGCCACTCCTGGTCAGTGCTTTAAAACAGATACTTGACAAGACAAGGCAGGTAAAACATATAACAGATAAAACACACATAGCTATAAAGCAAATAAAAACAGGAATAAATCAGGTAAGGTAGAGTAATAAATAAATAAATATAAACAGAGGTAATTGCACTTGAGAAATAGGTAAATTAAATAAATAACTGTAAACAAAGGTAGTTGCACTTGAGGTATATATTGCATCAAAGGATATATTGCATAGTCAGATGTATTTCACATTCAGTGTATTAATATTGCACAGATTTATTGCTTGTTCAGTGACCGTATGGCCCAGGGAAAGAAACTGTTTGCAAGTCTGGAGGTGCGGGCTTTCATTGACCTGTAGCGCCTGCCAGAGGGCAGCGGGTCAAAAAGGTGATGAGCTGGGTGGGAGAAGTCCCTGAGAATATTTCTGGTCCTACTGAGGCAGCGGGAGCTGGAGATCTTTTCCAGGGAGGGCAGAGGGCAGCCAATAATCCTCTGGGCTGTGTCTATGACCCTCTGCAGAGCCCTCCTGTCTGCAGCCGAGCTCCCAGTGTACCACAACGTGAATGCTTATGTGAGTACGCTCTCGATCGCCGAGCAATAGAAGGACTCCAATAGCTTCTGTTCCAGTTTGTTTTTCCTGAGAATTCTCAGGAAGTGAAGTCGCTGCTTGGCCTTCTTTTTCACTGCGAAGGAGCTCCTCGGAGATGTGCACGCCCAGGAATTTAAAAGATGTAGCAGATCAAATCTCTTTTTTGTGTGTAATGAAAAATTACTAAGTACGTAGCAATGTCTCATTGTGCAACAGTGGAAAGTTACTGATTACTCTGTCTAATGTGTGCTCTTTGTCTCATGTAGTGGGAAAGTACTGAGTGTTGACTTTCACTGGGACACTGTGCAAAAACAACTCCTTATCTATGTAAAACAACTCCTTTTCCTACAGTTCCCCGTTATAGATTTCTATATAATCACATTGTAACTTTCTCCTTCAGCGCACTCTTCTGCAGACTCTGTGTGACTCTGTATAACCAGTGCCTCTTCTTCCAAGAATAAAATACAACAAAGACATTTCATCTGTTTGATTAGGACTCATCTAGGGAAATTGACAGAATTTCCATTACAAACTTGGCGTTGTCGGCAGGATTCCATGGAAGATCGTCCTGAGACGACGGGAGACCGGTGACTGGCCATACCGGAGAAACCTCCTGCCTGTACCTTGACAAGTTAAGAGATGACAGGACCGATCCCCGGCGGACCATTTCTACTGGGATCCAAAAGGACCTGATTGAGTCCAACAAATCAACTATTAACCGGGTGAGATGTTGAAATCCTGATTTCTTTCAATCATTGATAATAACGATATTGAAAGACAGTTTATACAAAACCAGTATGATATAAATAATGAAATAGAACATGGAAATTGAGGTTTCTTGAGTTTCATAATAATTTCACTTGTCTAGTAATAACTGGATTGTTGTGGATTTTGGTTGAAGTAATTTCCTGACGTGATTTGAGATCCTTTGCCATCTTATGTCCTCCACAAAAGAAAGGGATAATAAAGGAGAACTGGAAAATAGAAATGGATGTTCAAAATTAAATTAGTTTTGAAAATTGTAGTTTCTTGACCTAAGAAGTACTTGTGTTAGGTGGCCATTGTTCACACACAGTGCTTAAAGGGAGGAAATGGATCAGTGTTCACGTCGTGCCCCCCGTCAGTACCCAGGCCCGTCTGGGGAAGCCAATGATCCTACCAGCAGACTAAATTCCAAGATACAATGCCTGAGAGCCAAATCGAAGAATCTTAGTCATAGTCCCCAAGACGAAAGCAGTAACAACAAACAGCCCCACGAGCACCTAGCGGTAGGACCTGCCCTCCGAATACGACAACTTAATGGTAAAGTTGGAAAGATATTGACAGATTCAAACATCCTGGATCAATAACTCATAACCAAAACATTGTGTAAACACAAACAACAGCTCTTTCTAACCGTGGTAAGGTAGACAACGAGCTACAACCTCATTTTAATCAAAACGAGCCGTCCTCCGAGCTGGACACATAACATTGGTCTCTATGCGCAGCTGGCTGTGAGACGAGTGGTCAGGGACCGTCTACAAAGAGAAAAGAGATAATTATTCAATAACTTCAGTATTATATAGTGTATTATAGTGCACCAAAATTACTTCACACATCAATGATCTCCTCATAGTTGTACTACAACACTTAGTTTGGAAAAATATGCTTTTGCATAATTTTGGTGAATTTTGAATGGGAAAAATATTCAATAACTTGAGTAATGTACAGTGTAGTACAGTAGTAAAAATCATGGCTCAACCACTTTGGTCCAGACTGAAATATCACATCAACTATTGGATTACCATAAAATGTTGAACAGACATTCATGTTTGATGATCCTCTGGCTTTTCCCAGTGAAATATCTCTAAGATTTATGGCGTCCTGAGCAGGTGTTTTGTAAAAAGCATGTGCTTAAAAAAATGTCAGTTTAAAATGATGCTAAATGACATTATCCAGTGAACATTGGAAAGTCAGAGATTTTTATTGTTAACCAAACAAAAAACTGTATACTCCGTCCATACTCAAAACAAGTTAGACTTTAAATCTAAATAAGATCGTCTCACTGACTCAGAAATAGAGTTTTTTACGGTGCAGTTTCATGTTGAAGTTGTTTATTCTTCTTCAGTTGTACAAATTAGAAAGAGAAAAAAGTGCAACATAGAGTAAATAAAACCAAATCCCAGAGCCTCAGAGAAAGAGTGAGATGATGGCTGAGGACACCAGCAGGATGACGACACTGGGACCAGTTGGTATGGCGCTGTTACACAAGTTTCCCTCACAGCAAGCCACGGCACCGACACATGCTAAGCTGGTTTGGCAGCCCTTGGTAACCATGTTATAACCTGCAAAACACAATGTGAAAACTCTCAGAGACCAGTTCACAAACACTTATCGTGACCTATATAATCGCCACCAGACAGCAACATGTTGTATCAGCTGTTTGATGTGTGAAATATTAACTAAAGAACAACTTACCGTCTATTCTGAGAGAGAAACAACGGTTGAAGATGACAGGACATGATTTGGTGTCTGTGCAGGATTTCGGGTCGGTGGCTGTGCACGTGTAGCATCTTAATCCACATGCTGTACAGAGACACACAACACATCAGGTCAGGTCATGCCACACGTCACACGTCACTTCTTCTTTTTTTAATACTAGTTTTCACACAGAGTTTATGTCAAGTTGTGGGTGTTCTGCAATAAGTCTGCAGTTTGCAGTAAATAGCCAAGGAGAGAGATGACAGAAAATGAGAGGAGTGAGATGGGAAATGACATGTAGCTACACTTCTCGTCTGGTCAGGAGTCCAGACAGAGTGTCCTTTTCACCTCATGGTTTACCATAAATTGCTCTTTTGGGGAAATATGCTTTTTCCTTTCCTCTTGGTAGCATTTTTCACCACCATGAACCAGAGAGGAAGTCACTGCTTCCGAACAAGGAATCTGACACGTAAACCTCCGTAAAACCACAATTTATTTACACTTTTGTTTTTGCAAGGATTACAGTTTTTCTCAATCGCTTTGGCTCAACAGTCTTAACTTTCTCTAAACTGTGAGTGCAATTATCACAACTGTTTGATGGGACGACACCACTCTATTGCATGTCTACAAAAAGGTAGAAACTCGCCCAAAACACTTCATTCATGCTTCAAAACCCAGTTATTGTGTCAGTAAGTTGGCCACTATAATGAAAAGTTGTTTTGTCATCATGTGAGCCGTACTGGTCAAAATGTTTACATGTTTTTTCACCCTGGCAGTCAACTGGAAAGGTTGCTTATATACAAATCTCTGTTTTGTTCTACTTGTTTGCTGACACTGACTGCTTCCTGTACTATACCAGAATGTCAGTTTTGTCCAGCTGAAGGCTGTTTGTGTATCGCACTGAGCTGTTCAGATTCCCATTTCAACAGCTGGTAAAAGTTAACAACACTGTACAATACTGTAGTACACAGGAACAGAATATGTACGCGTGTGTTTACAGTAAATGTATTTGTGTAGAAATGTGTTACAGGTATTATGAAAAAAATTCATGCACAATGAACAGAAAATTTGCGACAAAATGGCATCCATGCCAAAAAACAAACCCTGCAACAATGAAAGAACCTGCTGTAGTTCAGTAAAAAACAACAACAAATTGTACCTCCTCACAGTATGTTACACCACGTCATAGATATTTATAGAATATACATGTATGTCTGACAGATTTTGATAACTGAATGGATAATTTTGCACGTGAAACGATGAAAGAATGTTTAGAAGTTGTGAAGAGGACGACAACTTCACTGAGAATCAACTCATCAGTTGTGATCAGCAAGACGTGCAAGTGGTCATTTAACAAATAGTAGACAATTGTACTTACTCTTTTGCACACGTTTGAGAAATTCTAATCTGTTGTGAACAACAAACTAATTGTTCAGAGATTTGAGTTTATTGTTGAGAAAAAAATAATTCTTATTCGAGAATTGAGCCAAAACGAATGAGGAAAACTAAACAAAGGAGATATGATGCGTCAGTTACAGTTTTGTTTTTGCTAAATTAAGCTAACCAGCTGTTGGCTGTAGCTTCATTATTAACAGATATTGAGAGTGGTATCAAGCCTCTCATCTAGCAAATATTTCCCTACTATTTCCTTAACTTTCTGACACCACTTTTTTACAGTTTGTATAAAAACCTTTTAACATTTAAACACATTTCTTCAAGATGCAAAGTTCAGTCAATGCACGTATAGGCCTAATAACTGGAAAGCTGTTCTTACCTGCAGACAGAGTCATAAGCAGGATCAGAGCTCCGTAAAGCTGCATCGTGAACGGAAAGGAAAAGCAGACTGTTTATCAGCCCAGTGAGAGGAGAACTGGAGAGAGAAACTTCCTCTTTCAGCCCAACTTCTTCTCAGTCCTCTTTCAGAACTTGGACATTTGCATTTCCTCACAAAGCCTCCTCCCAAGTGACCTGAATAATGTCACCCCTAAAGTGACCCCATTATCCCAGAGACAGCCATGCACTTTTTCGAAAAAAGAAGACAAGAATTTAATGCTGTTAGATAGACTATGAGATCATCTTTCAAAGCAGAAAAAAAGTGAATATTTTTTTTGTGTGTGATAAATTTACCCTAAAGCACTTTCACTTCCTTCTTGTGTTTCTCAAAATATATTATTAAACCACTTACTCAGATGCTCCTTCACCAGAACAAATAGGTGTCTGAAATAATCAGAAATAGAGTGAACACGTGGTACCGAAATAGAGAAGTTTAAGCCGAATGGAAAACTTTGACACAAAGTGACCTGACTTTCTGACCCATTAGTCAACATCTGACCAGTCTACCAGACAGTCATCAGTTTGGCATTGTGCAACAGATCCGCTTAGAATAAGGAGTCATTAAATGGGCTATTGTTATTTAGTTAGTACCCATCTGATATCTTGATGCTAGTAAATTCATCAAATTATTCATCAATAGTGCATCCATTTCATGAGCTCACGTATTCATCTGCAGTAGATCAATTAGAAAAATGCAGTTGCAGAAAATGAAAAAAGTACCTTTTCTGAAGTCAAATCGGACTAGAAACTACTAAAAACAAGCAAAAGGTTGCGACCACAATGGTTTAAGTTTGAAAAATGTCACAGGAAGCCTGCCATTTTTGTTTTAATAAACTCTCTTTGTTGAACACATGCTCATTGGTACAAGCAGATACATAGACAATTGAGAAAAAAAAAAAAAAAAAAAATATATATATATATCTATATATATATATAAATAATAAAAATTATATATATATATATATATATATATATATATATATATATATATATGTATTTTAGTCCTGTAATAATCTTCCACATGTGGAATTTGCACATTGGTTTACTACCTCATTTTATTTTATTTTAAAACAAAATTGTAACTTGCACACTTTGTTAATACATAGTATGTCATTGCACACTTTGCTATTGGATATAGTATATTATTGTTATTCTATGTTCATATTTTATCATTTATAAGCTAGTTGTAATAGTCTGGTATATTAATAGTGTATTATACTATAGATATTATCTCTAGTGTTGATATTTATATTTACTGTTCCTGTACCTCTCTCTCTCTCTCTCTCTCTCTCTCACTCTCTCTCTCTCTCTCTCTCTCTCTCTCACTCTCTCTCAATATCTCTCTCTCTCTCTCTCTCTCTATCTCTCTCTCTATCACTCTCTCTCTCTCTCTCTCTCTCTCTCTCTCTCCCTCTCTCTCTCTCTCTCTCTCTCTCTCTCTCTCTCTCTCTCTCTAAAGCAAATGTTCTGATTGGCTCGACGCTGGCTACGTCACATATGCGCCTGTGATGTCACCACATGCGCCGCTATGTTTTGAAAGCCTGGAGCAGCTTGAGCTGAAACCTCTCACTGCACCGGTCAGCTTCAGACAGATTTCTACTCGTATTTTAACGATGCAGCTGATGTATGAGGACAAATGAAAACATGCCAAAGTCCGTGAAGAAGTCGTGCAGCACTCAGAGCTCCATCAGCAGGTACTTCGGAGGTTTGAGCAGCAGCAGAGCCTCCAACACACAGAGTGGGATTAACCCAAATCCTGCTCAACCCCAACTCTGCAGAGGCAAGGTGAGAGGTGCTACACTGAATACACACACACACACACACATACACACACACATGCTCAGATACTTAACTTAAAGTGGCAGTGTGCAACAATTGTTTGGCATAATTTGGCAAAATTCCATAATAACCTTTCAGCATATTGTAATTCAAGTGTTCTGAGAGAAAACTAGACTTCTGCTCCTCATCATGTCTCTGTTTTCAGGCTTTAGAAAAATCTAGCCCGTGAATGCAGATTTTGACCAATCACAGGTCATTTCAGAGAGAGAGAGAGCGTTCCTATTGGCTGTGCTCCGGTCATGTGACCAGAACTTGGCTTCCTTCAACAGATTTTACAATGGCGGCTTGGTCACAAACTTTCTAATTTTACAGCTAAACAGTAACTATAAGATGATTCGGAAAACATCTGAGGTGAGAAATAGTCATTACAGTAACAGAATATTGATTCATATCTGATCAGCGCTGCCTAGTTTGACCGTTTGGTCGGAGTTCGCGAGTGATTGACAGCCGGCTCTCATAGACTGCAGCTGGGCAGCGGACCTTGTTTTCCTCCGGTAAGTGAAATCCTTCAGATGCCGTTAGGAGCACCGGAGGACACAGTAGGACACAGAGGAACAGGATTTTTTTCAGGTTACCTGTTTCATTTACAACTGTCACGATATAGCTGCCGTTTTCTAAAAATAACTTTTTTAAATCATATTTGCGCCGATCTCGCATACTGCACCTTTAATGCTAATTACTGAACCTCAACTGCTTTTGTCCTGCAGAAGAAACCTTCCCCTGATGATGATTTTGGATTACCAACAAAACGAGCCAAGCGTTCTGTCCGAGACCAGCAGGTGGAGGATTTGGACTGTGAGCCGGCATCCTGTCAGAGCACTAAAGGTGAGTGTGTGTGCACCTCAAACAGAAAGAAAAAACCCATGTCCTCCACGCCTCACCCATTCCCAGCTTCTAAAAGCATCACATTTCTTCAAAACAGCATGCGCTGAAATGTTAAATCCTCCTGTTAATGTGAGAAGTTTGGGAGAGATATGAGAGGGAGCTTCTCATGATGCATTTTGGTTGCTTAAAACTTTAAAAAAAGTGGAGTTTTGACATGATGTTAGTCTGACAAACTGTTGATTAACCCTCATCCTACCAAACAATTTAACATACAAAGTCTACCGAATGCACTACTGTAAGAAATCACAGCAAAATGTTAACTTCTCAAAACATTATTAGTTTTGCAATTAATGTCATCTAAAAAAAAAAAACAGATTACTATTATTTTAGGAAATAATAATATTTTTACAGTTAATTTGCATTTTATGTAAAACAAAAATAGACAGAGAATATGAGGAAAGGTGTCTGCTGCATCTGTCTTTGGGATTCTCTTCTATGGGTTTATAATCATACTTTATCTGTATTCTCTCTCCAGAGGAGACGACGGTAACACCGAGCCGAGGATTAGCCGGCCTCTGCTCCTCCACCTTGGAGAAGCTGAAAGGCTTCACCTGCTCGGCTGAGCCCAGCGTCACTCCTCACAGCGTCACTCCTCACAGCGTCACTCCTCACAGCGTCACTCCTCACAGCGTCACTCAGAGGGAAGAAAAGAAGACCGATGGTGCTAGCAGTGAAATCTGTGACCGAGGAAGCAGCGTCCGGCCACCTCGGGACGTTACGGATCAACACAGCAATAAAACCAGACCTCAACAGCCAGAGGAGGAGCATGAGGAGGAAGAGGAGGGGAAAGAGGAGGACAGTTCAGGGCCGGCTGCTACTAAACAGGTACCCAATATACAAATGTTAAGTCTCCCGCATCTCTCTCATCAGAGTGTGTTTTACCCTGATAAAGGCCCAATTCGAATCTGATCCCTACACCCTCCGTGGTGGAGTGAACTCCGTTTGTAGTCACACTCACAGCTCGATGAAGCTCCCTTCTTTAACATGTAGGGTATAAATACAGCGGTCACTTCGGGACGAACTTCCCTCTCTCTGGCAAGTAAACTATAAATAAATATCAGAATCAGAAATACTGGGGGGAAAGTGAGTTACGTTTTGCTCCCGATCTATATTATATATACTGTATATATATATATATATATATATATATCAATGCATGCATAAATAAAAGTGCAAGAATATTATAAATAAATAAGAATATTAGTTTAAATGTACTGTATAAATAAATGCAGTGTTCATGCCAGAGTAAACCAGATTATTGCACAGCTGAATTAATGCACTAAATCATCCACTGTTGAGGGAAACTGAATTAATGAGGGACTTGTGGTGAGCGAAACTGAAATAATGAGCTCCTTATCTGTTGCTTGCAGCTTACCAGCATCATCAACGTACTCTTTTAACTACTGAGATGTGACCTTCAGGGTCAGTCTCCCGTGCTCTCTGTTCTCTGAGTGTGTGAGTTGTCCTCTCAGCTGAGACTCAGACTTTCAAAAGGCAACTCTGGTTGTTTAACATCTTTATTCACTCATTTCTCACCAAGGGAACCTAGAATTTCCACGACATAGAGAACAACATCTAAAAGATGAAGTGAACTCATATGGGGAAGGAAAGTTAGTTTTTTCTCATGCATGAGTGGAAAATGAAGAACTTAATGGTTTAAGTGTGAAACTGTTGCTACTACGATTATTTTCTATGTTGTTTTTTCTGCTGCAGGGGTTCCGCTTTTCTCAGTTTGCCAAGTCAGGAGGAGGAGGAGGAGGTCGGAGAGGAAGGGTTGCAGAGCTGAGTCCTCCTCCGTCAGACTCCAGCAGACGCTCAAAGAGCGTTTACACTCCCCTGGAACAGCAGGTCATCCAGCTGAAACAGCAGCATGCGGATGCGTTGTTGGCTGTGGAGTGCGGATACAAGTACAGGTTCTTTGGAGAGGATGCAGAGGTGAGAACTGAAAAAAAGCACCAACAGTATCAATACAAAACATATCAAATATGTGTGAAAGTCATGTTTCTTGACAGTGAAACTGTGTTTCATTGATGGTTAAAGGATAAAGGAAATGAACTTATTGTTAAAGGCTTTCATATATGTCCTACATTTTATTCCTCTATATTTATAAATCGTCATAGTGGATAGGAAACTGATTACTGATTTATGAATGCTCAGATCAAAAAATAAACTTGTGTGCCAGCGCTTTGTTCTAAATTAAAATTTGATATGCACTACTTTCAGTAAAAAAGTTTAGAGAGCGTGTCAGAAATTCCCTCGAATTTTGAGGAGGGAGAGATGTCATGTTGAGGAATTGGCCTCAGTTATCCTCAGTTATAAGGCTGCATGGACGTCATCTTTGTGTGTTTGTGTGAACAGATCGCTGCAAAGGAGCTGAATATCATGTGTCACCTGGATCATAACTTCATGACGTGCAGCATCCCAACGCACCGTTTGTTTGTTCACGTCAGGCGCTTGGTGTCCCACGGACACAAGGTATGAAACATATCATGCATATTGTTTGTATTTAGAAGCTGTTTAGAGTCACAGTGGTTCTGATCTCAACGTTATTGTCTTGAATTTTATAGGTTGGTGTTGTTAAGCAGACGGAGACGTCTGCGATCAAGGCCTCGGGAGCCAATAGGAACGCTCTGTTCACTCGTCAGCTGAGCGCTCTGTACACCAAGTCCACTCTGGTGGGAGAGGGTATCCTTATGATGTACAGTAAAGATCTGTGTGTGTGTGTGTGTGTCCTTAAAGCAGCGGTTTCTCTCTCTGAATGTCTGAAGCGTTGTCCTTGACAGCTTTTCTGAGACGTGAACCCGGTCTGCAGACTGGGGGATGTGGAGGAGGGGGGCCGTGGTGACGTGGTGTCGGACCCTCCTGACAGCTTCCTGCTGTGTGTCAGTGAGAACTGGGACAAAGTGAAGAAGCAGCTCACTGTGGGGCTGGTGGTGAGTCTGATCAGAACTAATATTAATACTAATCCATGAAAACTACAGATGCATTCAGGCAGCGTCCTGATCAGGTGGTTCACTTTTAAGCAGATTCATATTTATAGTTTATGTGAAAATAAAAGCAAGATTCAATCTCAGCTTGTTTGTCAAAATATAGTAATATAATATAATAAAGTGATACCAGAGCAATTAAATACAAGTTAATGTTGGTCACAGCTGGTTGTAAAGAAAAAAATCAATCTTGACTATTAAAATTTCTCATTCGTCTCAGTTTTAGGCAACACAATGATTTTATGGCATCTTAACATGCGCTCTCACCTTTTCATTATTTTTCAAAGTAGCCTCAATTATGAAATATTATTTCCCTCATACTTTATCTTTTTATGGTGCCGCTACAACAAGTTGAACTATGAGCACTATATTATTATATTGCTCATGTAATAAAAGTCTTTATTATATGAACAATATGAAGGCATTATTTCATAGAAACACTGAAATAAATCAACAACCAAGCCACTTTGTTTCTTCAGTGTGCATTGATTTGATGCATGTGTTTGTGCATGCAGGCGGTTCAGCCCAGCACAGGAGACGTGTTACTGGACTGTTTCCCCGACGGTCCGTCTCGCTCTGAGCTGGAGGGTCGGGTCCTAAAGATCAACCCTGTGGAGATCCTGGTGCCCTCTGACCTCTCAGAACAAACCCACCGACTCCTGCAGAGCATCGCCAACGCCAGGTAATCTGCTATCAGGCCACTAGAGGGCAGTCTCTACCCATTTACTACAGGACAGTATGTTCAACTGTGCTGCTTATCTGTGTGTTTGTGAGTTTAGTCCACTTCATTCTGAGGGATTGTGTTTAGATTTCCCCCCGGCAGGTAGACAGTTGTTTTGTCTGGAGCTCTCTGGGCTCAGTCTGGATGAGGAAATCAATGCAGGCTCATTGAGAGGTTATGTGAAAATGTCCCTCGGCACCGTGGGCTCCACCGCAGGGCTCAACAGGGTCCGACAACCACAGCTTATTTATTTTAAAAGTTTAAAAGACTGACTTTCCCTCTAACATGATGTTTTTATGATACTTGTTTTACAAAGAAAGATATTTGGAAGATGATGTTTCGAGTTTGATTCATTGTTCAAACGTGTAAAGTAGTTATAAATGTTGAAAAAAAAAGTTAATAAAAGCTAATAAAAGTTGGCTGGAGGCCCCAGCAGCTTCTAGTGTTGATAGATGTTTTGTGACGATTTAGAAGTTTTTCTCGGAGCCAAAGAAATAAAGTCCAGCTTTTCCAAACTGCAGCTGAGCAAACTAAAGATATATATGGGTATAAATTCACAGACTGACCGTACACGGTCCAGTCATATGCTCGGTTTTGACTGAGTCTTGTTAAATGTGCTTTCACTTATAAGTGATGGGGGACAAAATCCACAGTTCTTGTTCTGTGCAAAAAATGCAGTAAACCAGCAGTCGTAATTACTCAAATCAAGCTGATATCTTTCTAGGTTGCAGCCTTTTTTATACAAAATGTCCCCATTTTGTAACTGTTCTTCCACTGCAACTCAACAGGAAAACAGCTTGACCAAATTGTGAACCTATCTATTAAGTACATAGCTGAGTATTCACAGTCAACGTAACATGATTATTGAAATTTGGCAGCAGTCAAACCGTCCCATTGATGAGCTCAGCATACGCACTAGAGGTAAAACAGCTTCTATGTTGCTTCAGCTGAGAGTCCGATGCAAAAGCAGACTTTCATTAATGCACGCAGGCTGCTGTGTTGAACCACAAGATCAAAACACTTTGTCCTTTTGTTCATCGGCTGACTAACGCGGTCAGCGACGGTGACTGTTGAGCTGATGTATCCCAGAAACCTGTTGCCTCCCATCGCGCTGCCATTCGTCTCATCTTTGCCGACAGTCTGCACCCAGCATGTTCACACCAGTGGGGACTGGTTCCTCTGGAGGCTGCCTGTGATTGCATTATGCTCTGAAAATGAAACGAGGGAGTGGGAGTGGGAGTGGAGTGGATTAGATTAGAAGGATAAATGGGACGGATGTCTGCTACTTTCTGCCTCTTTTCTGTCTTTGACTCCTTCGATGGTGCACATTTCTCATTATTCACCTTTCCTTTTATTTCAACGGCTACTTTCTTTCCCCTCTCTGTTTAAATCTAACTCTTGAAAAATTTGGTTCATCTGTATTCATTCCTCTCTTTCTTTCTTTCTTTCTCACTCCCCCTCCTCCTTTTTTCAGCCATCCAGTGTTGAGTGATTATAATAGTGGAGATGGACCTGTAAAGGCCAGTCCAATTATTGTGTTTGAACAGCACTGCTCTCTAGCGTTGTGCTCATCAGACATTTCTCAATTTGCCGCCTGTATCATACAGATACAGAACGGCTTTGTCTGTTCAGCTCAGACAGGAAATTCATCACATTTATATTCACACGGGCCCGTTACAGATCACGACTACTGGACACTTCCCAAGATAGTTTTCAAGGTGTTTCTTCATTCATCAGATTCATCAAACTGAAAAGAATGACTTAAAATCCATAAATTATTCAGAAGTAGATGTTTTATATGGATTTCAGCATTGACCTTTATTAACTTTACTCAAACACATGAAACAAAATAATACTAAAGCACCCAGGTGAGCATTTAAAACCGTTTTTTTTGTGGTCGCTGACGTTGGCTCCACAGCCTCGGTGTCTCCGGGGGGTCGGGCTGACGAGACGGGCCCCCTGGCAACGGGATGTATGTGTGCCCGTGGAGCGTCAGGTAATGAGTCCCTGGGAGGTTGGTAGCAGCGAGGTGCAGTATTAGTCACTTTACTCATCCACAGCCTGGAGTCATGAGTCAGGATCAGAGAGCAGGGACGGGGATTAGAGCGGCTGACGCTGTCAACACAAATGTTCTCGCTTTTACAAAGATTTTAAGTCGATGACTGACGCTCTCGAAAGTTAATATCACATCCTGCGTACATGGTAAGACAGTAGTCATGTATCAGGATAGATCCACACACACACACCAAAAGACATAATGTGTGTATTTTATATGAGTGTGAATAAAGCACAACTTAAACTGGCCCCAGAGTACATAATGGATCTCTTAACACCCTATGTGCTTGTACATAGTCTGAGATCATCTGATCAGCTACTTCTGGCTGTTCTCAGGTCCAATTTTGTGACGAGAGGGGGATCAGGCTTTTGCTGTCAGAGCTCCCAAACTCTGGAATGTATTTCCTGTAGAGATTCGCTCGTCTAATCCTGTATCCACTTTTAAAAACTTCTGAAAACACATTTTTTTAAGGATCTTCTTACAAGGTCCCAATGTTATAAGTCTGTATATGCATATGCATTTTTTTATGTGCTAATGAAGCATGTGTGTATGGGTATATATATATATATATATATATATATATATATATATATTTATATATATATATATATATATATTTGTTTTTATCACCATTTTAACATTTTATTATTAGTGATATGTTCTGTTTAAACAGTTACCATATTTTTTACTTTATTTATCTGCTTTTATTGTCTTGTGAAGCACTTTGTAACATCTGTTTTGAAAAGTGCTATATAAATAAATTTATTATTATTATTATTATAATTAATAGATTTAAAAGGCCACTCTCAGATTTGTATTCACCCTGCAGCGATAGACGCTAATCGAGCACCTTAATCGGTTGTGCACATTAACCTCTGCTCTCTGGGTCACAACATCTCTGACTTAACCTTTAAGCATGCATGCTTTTGATTGATTATCACCATCACACTTGGAAAACTCATTGCTCAATGTGAAGCACAGACTCCTTCGCATCTGCAGTGGAAAACTAAACCCAAATAACATAAAGGAAACGTATATATCTCTCACTTGCCTTTAGTGGTGTCTAGGGCTGGATATCGTTTAATCAATGATGGTACCAGTATCAATACCTGTACCCTTAAAGTTATACCGATACCAGGGCTGCACAATTAATCAAATTTAATTTCACGATTCACGAATTTCGATTTTGGCTTCCCTCAGTTCAATGCACATGATCGACTGTGATGTTGACGTTTAAAAATGCGTTCCTGAATATTGTGACAGCAATTCAGAGTAGAAGAGAAATATACTGTTACATTACTCGTTTGGAAAAACGAAAATACAATGAATTCAGGTGAAGAAGAAAGCTTATTTTAAGTCTTATTTTGGTGCAGAGATTTGTTAATTATCTGCACGCTAGTCACCAAAAGAGCTCAGAATATGTTTTTTGTAGGGCTGTCAAAGATAACGCGATAACGCGTTATTATCGCAAATAAAATTCGATATAACGCCACTAAGAGCATATTTTTTATGCTAAATGCAGTACCTGTGAGGGTTTCTGGACAATATCTGTCATTGTTTTGTGTTGTTAATTGATTTCCAATAATAAATATATACATACATTTGCATAAAGGAAGCATATTTGTCAACTTCCATGTTGATAAATCTCCTTGACAAATCTCCCTTTAAGGTACATTTTGAACAGATTAAAAATGTGTGATTAATTTGCGATTAACTATGGACAATCATGCGATTAATCGCGATTAAATATTTGAATTGACAGCCCTATTTTTTTGTAATTAATACTAACTAACCCTTTAATTTGAACCTGAACCAGTGTCCAGCTTTGTAGTTTCCTGTGAACCTTCCTGAACCCAGGTTCACAATGCTGGTTCCTCTCAATGCTACACTGCACCTCTCCGTCCTCGGATCAATACCAGCAATTTCTGCTGTTCTTGTAAACCTCATAATGTGATTGAATCGACTGGTTAAATGATTTATGGTCGTAGTTGCACCGCTGACACAATATGCTGCCTATTGATCACTTTGTCTTTGCTCCCAGTCTAACCAGTGACTGAAGTGAGAGATGATGATTCGTCTGTGTGAGGGTGTGTGTGTGTGTGTGTGTGTGTGTGTGTGTGTGTGTGTGTGTGTGTGTGTGTGTGTGTGTGTGTGTGTGTGTGTGTGTGTGTGTGTGTGTGTGTGTGTGTGTATAAGCATTAGGAAACGGAAGAAAGAAAGCGCTCCAGCACTGCGTCCAGAGCCACGTGTTTGCCTTGGTTGCCCTGGCAACAACAGAGCGGACAAAGCAAGCGAGTCCTTGAAAGCAGCAACGCCGAGCGAGTGAATGGAGCGGTAGGGAGATGAGATGGAGCAACGGGGAGATGTAGGGAAAGTGTGTGTGTGTGTGTGTGTGTGTGTATCCGTAGAGTCTCGTTGAATAAAAGGCTTGAACATGCTGAACTGAACTGCTGCGGCTGCTTCTAATTTTCCTCACAGACAGGAAAGTGATCAGACATCGGAGGTTGTGTTTCCTTCATTTGTCCGTCCGTCCAGTCACAAGCACCGCTGACCTCTTGAACCAATGCTGTCATGTTGTTCCCCTCCAGCGCTCAGGCTGATGACCGAGTGAGAGTTGAGAAGAGGGACGGCACTCAGTTCGAGTTCGCCACCGCAATGAACACAGCCACCGAGTTCTACTGCCACACCCAGGACAAAGGTGTGTTTGTTTGTCTGCCTCTTTTCTTGTCATACTTCCTGTCAGTTACTCTCATTCAGCTGTAGCACGCTGGATGTTTGTGAGGAGTGGGGCTTTCTGTGACTCACGGCTGTGTCTTTTTAATCTGTAAAAATGTGGCGTGTTTGTGCGTCTGTGTCCTCCAGGCTCTCGCTCTCTGTCGAGTGTGGCGGCCTTGGAGAGTTCAGTGATCTGCTGTCTGGGGCCGCTCATCCAGTACCTCCAAGAGTTCAACTTAGAAAGAGTTCTT
Source organism: Sebastolobus alascanus (assembly GCA_916701645.2). Taxonomy (NCBI): domain Eukaryota; kingdom Metazoa; phylum Chordata; class Actinopteri; order Perciformes; family Sebastidae; genus Sebastolobus; species Sebastolobus alascanus. The sequence continues at coordinate 1,494,214 of CAKAOJ020000026.1, read as the reverse complement.
AGGAGTGAAAGGTACACACAGTTATCACACAGTGTTCCCGCTGGTCATTGAGATCCTGTAGAGCTGAAATGATTAGACAATTAGTCGGTTAGTCGATCGTCAGAAACATAATCGCCTTTTTTGATAATGGATTTAACGTTTCAGTCATTTTTCAAGCAAAGATGGTGAAAAAATGGCCAAATGGTTACAACTTCTCAAATGAGACTTTGCTGTTTTTCTTTGTTATTTATCTTTATTCCATGAATACTCTATTCTGATTGGTCAATCATGGCGTTCCACGGTCTGTTATTTCTTTATAGCAGACCGTTGCTATGTATAACAGACCGTTGCTATGGACGCAGTTCTGATGTCGGACTCTGGCGGACCATTTTTTTGTCAAATTATTGATTTATTAAATAAGTAGCAGTGTAATAAGCGGGATAATATACAGCTAGCGGGTCATTGTCGTGAAATAAACTCCTTCAGGGCGATGCTTCAAGTCGGGGTTTATTTCACAACAATGATCGGCTCGCTGTACATTATCACTTACTTGTAAACTGAATCTTTTGGTTGAACAAAACAAGACATTTAAAGACGTCAAAATGCAGCTTTTAGCCCCAAGCAAGGAAGGAGGAACAGTTTTTGGTCATACAAATGCTTTGATTTGAGTTCTAGAAAGACATTTTCATCCTTCTTGTCGTCCCATTTTTACATGTCTTCCTTATCGATCATGTGATCATGCAGCTGTATTTTAATATGATGTTGTGCTCCATGCAGCTCGTTCCGGCGTCTGTCCTGTGAGTCGGATGGTATGAACCTCAGCGCCGCCACCCTCAGGAACCTGGAGATCCTCAACAATCAGGTAAAAGCACATCTCAACTGGCAGTCATGGCAACCGGTCAAGCATAATGAAGGGGGGCGGGGTCTGTCTGGAGACCACGTTCAGTTTTATCTATATTTGTGTGTTAATATATGTAGAAATGTGCTTGTATCTGGCATCGGATTATATCCTTTATTATTTTTATGTCTGGCTTGTAAAGCACATTGTAATGAGCAGTCGTTTTAATAAGTGCTTATAAATAACCTTCATTATTATTATTATCAACCACACCAGATGTGTTTGTTAACAGATGAAACCTTCAGTGCACAACATGAGACTAACAGCCTACAATCTAGTGTTAAATATTACAATTATATTTCTACAACACGTAGTTTGTTGTCAAACTAAGAGCCAAATGAGCTCTTTGATCAGGCGACAGCCAGACGTTTCCCATCATGCCCCTGGGTCTTGCAGTCGGTGGAGAGCAACTGCAGCGCCTGGCTCTAAAAACTGCGGCCGCCTCGATCTCGTGAGGTTATCGTTGCCCACGTGTGCATGACGTCAGAGCAAGTTGGACACAAATCTGACGGGCATGCATTCTCTAATGAACGGGAAGCGTGGAGAGGACGGAGCCTGTGGACACGTACCAAAACACACTAAACTAAGATGATGAACATTATAAACATTATACCTGCTAAACATCAGTGTATTAGCATTCTCATTTGGAGCATGTTAGCATGCTGATGTCAGCATTTAAACTGAACCGCTTGCATGACCTTTAGTCCTCTTGTTTATTGTTCCGGGTCAAAGTTGAAGGTCTTTGCTGTTAAGTAAAGTCTTTAGGGAGTTCAGTTAAACTCTGTTTTTGGTCTTTACCAACTCCTGAGGGAAAAAGCTGACACTTTCCTTCATTATGTTCACCAGCTGCTAAATGTGTCTGTCTGCTGTTTGGTGCTGAGCAGGAAGTGTCCTGTACAGCCGATTTTTAGAGCTTTTTCACGGAAAGCTGCAGCTGAAAATGTCTGACTCACAAGTTCATGTCCGTGATAATTTACCGAAAAGGTGGAGTAGTTAAGAAGCTTGAACATGATGTTTGCTCATGTCAGTAAAAAAGCCTGAGGAGGCAAGCTTTCAGCACAGAAGTGTAGACAGCCGCTGGAAATGTCATGTGTCTTACCAGGTAGATAAACACCTTCCAGAGCAAACACTTTTTCATATATCTGTCAAGACTGTCCATATTAAGACAGCAAACTGTACAAATTTAATGGGTGAGTTAAATTCTCAGATCATACAAAAATGTTCAGTGACTAGTCAGCTTGCGTGGGCGACGGCTCAAAAGTTCAGCACGACTCGGCTGCCGTGGCGTGTGTGTGTGTGTGTGTGTGTGTGTGTGTGTGTGTGTGTGTGTGTGTGTGTGTGTGTGTGTGTGTGTGTGTGTGTGTGTGTGTGTGTGTGTGTGTGTGTGTGTGTGTGTGTGTGTGTGTGTGTCACACATGGAGTTCAAGCTCAGTTCAAACCTCCTCACCTGACTGCTCGTGGCTTCCAGCACCCGCTCACCTCTTATGTTTATTACATCACAATGTTTTTTCTTCCTTTAATGTGGCACATTTAAATAATGTAAGCTGTGTGTTCTTTGGTTGACAGACAGATGGCGATGTGAAGGGCAGTCTGTTGTGGGTGTTGGACCACACTCGAACTCCCTTTGGGAGGAGACTGATGAGGAAGTGGGTGAGCCAGCCCCTCACAGACCCGCAGTAAGTACAGGATGACCTCTGACCTCTGATGAAGCTTCTTTCTCTCTATTCTCACATAATAACCGTTTGCTCCGTGAGGTTATCTGGATCACAGAACCACGGTGAGGGCACTTTCTTGCCCTGAATTAAGAGTCTCAGGCAGCGCTCGCTTATGTACGCTCAATATGTGGGACGTGGAACAAGGGATAAAAATGCCGGGCAGTCCCTCGTAAAGTGGGACACCTGGTCACCCTAACTGCAGGGTGAAAACGCTCGTATAGAAAGTGTTCTGGAGGCGATCTCTTTACATAAAACTGACTCACAGCACTTCTTCTACTGTACAAACAGCCTCTCAGTTATATTATTGCAACACTGTTCCAGTTCTCTTCTCTGCAGTGCGATTTTATTATCCATATATTGATTGTGTGTGTGTGTATGTGTGTGTGTGTGTGTGTGTGTGTGTGTGTGTGTGTGTCCCTCTGCCTCCCACAGTGCAGGGATTATAGCTGTGGATTGGGCTCTACTCTCAGATTATACAGATAGCTCCTCTACAGAATTTCAACATCAAATAAAACCCAGATTACACGCAGGCACATTAATTCCAAGACACACAGCAGCAGCAGCAGCACATGACACAAACACTCATGCATGTGCACACACACACATTTATACACACACACAATAGACATTCATGATTGAGTTTGAATTCGATGTCCATTTTATTACATAACTAAGCTTGAATTTATCTGCTTTTGGCCCGTTTTTCCAGATGTTTATGTCAGAATAAGAATGTATTTTCACAGATTATATGTAATTTAGACACAAGTCAGCAGGTTTTTAACACTTTATTCTCTAACCTTTCATTTTTTGTAAAAAAATACTAAAATGCTGCTTAGGTTGATCTATTTTTTAAAAATTTGTTTTAAATTGGGTAATTTTATTGAAGACAGTATTTCAGATGGGAAAACTGAATGTAAACAGGATGTAGTGTGTATATGCACGATGAGAAGTAATATATGTACACAGAGATGTAGACAGGAACGTAGTATCTATAGAGAAGTAGTAAATATGTATATATATCTACATAGAGGTGTAACAGTTTGTAAAGTATATAAAGGTATATAAAGGTAAAGTGAAGTGACTTTCAGTTAGTGCTTTAACTTAAAAATAATGAACTAATGTTGGTGGGAGTAATGGACACAATATGCTTGTTTTATTGCCGCAAATGGTCCCCGTCTGTAGTTATGCACTTTTTAATGATAAGGCACAATTTTTTATTTTATAGCAAATTATTTCGCGTACCCGCCATTGACTCCACTTTGAGAATCACTGCCCTAAAGATACTGTAAAATAATGGAAAAGAAATCACAAACTGAATCTGTAATCACTACCTTCATATCTAGTTGGCTTTAAGTTGTTCAGGCTGCCGGCAAACATCAGCACATCACAGAGTTTATGAAGAAGCTAATCAGCGACAATTTGGTGGTTATCTGCTCTAAATTCAAAACGTACCGTGCCTTTCAATCACGTCCAATTCAGCTCTCCAAATAAGAAAATCTATTTTGCTGATGACTGAACATTATGATTTCTTCCATCATTCCTATCTACTTTCTTTCTTTCCTTTCCTTTCATGAACCCACAGATCCGTCTCAGAGAGGCAGGACGCTGTGCAGGAGATCCTGGAGTCAAACTCACTCACTTTAAATTCAGTCAAATCCCTGCTGTCGCATCTGCCCGACCTGGAGAGAGGAATCTGCAGCATTTACCACAAAAAGGTAAAAAGCAATAAGAAAAGGACACACACACATCTCGCCCCTTGGATAATATTGCCCGGTCGGTACTGTGCATGTGCAAACCGGGCAAGTAATTTGTTATTTTTGTAGAACCTGTAATTGTTCCTGTCAGTTACGATAACATTTTACTCACCATCTTGAGCTGAGATCTGTGGGCGTAGTGACTGTTAGAAACTGCTAGAAAAAAAAATGGTCAAAACTGACAAAAGGCAGTAAAAAAACAAAACAGTTTTTCTTGCCATTTTGCATAAAAACGAAAAGACTATTTCCTTTCTCTCAGTTTCTCTCACCCCCTTCCTCTCTCTCTCTCTCCTCTCTCTTTTTATGGCGTGCCTCTTGATTAACAACAGGGAGCCGTCGCCTCAGTGGCACTTACATGATTGTCCGACACAATCTCATTTCCCATCGGACCCATTTTTGAAATGTCAGAAGGCTTCATCCCACCTGTGTCTGTGTGTCTGTGTGTGTGTGTGTGTGCGTGTGTGCGTGTGTGCGTGTGTGCGTGTGTGCGTGTGTGCGTGTGTGCGTGTGTGTGTATGTGTGTGTGTGTGTGTGTGTGTGTGTGTGTGTGTGTGTGTGTGTGTGTGTGTGTGTGTGTGTGTGTGTGTTGTACAGAGATGAGAGAAGCACTCTGGTCTGAGCTCATGTTCAACTTTCCTTCATATGTTGTTAAAAGTAAACAATCAAATGTCACTGAACACACACGGGGTTCCTTTACTTGTCATTTAGCCCATCTGTAGATAAATGTAGCTGTGTGTAATGGCCTGTGTCTCTATGGCTCCATTGACATACTGGGAGGGGGGGGGGGGGCACGCTGATGGTCTCCAGTCATAAAGGAGCATCACAAGGGGGGGCCGCTGACATGAGGGACCATTAAAACTGCAGCATGTGATTAATGCCATAAACCAGCGTCAGTGTGACTCTCATTAACCTTTCATGACGTGCTACTGTACTGTGACATCACTAATGGCGATGTGAAGTCAATATAATCTACGTTATCGGTTCTCCTCCGAGGTGTTTCCACGCAGAGCATTGATTAGTCATTAACTTGAGTTCATCTCAAATGATCATCGGTTTTATGTTTAAAGCTGCAACATCGATGTTGAAGAAACATAAAACAGTATCTGGTATGTGTTATATGTTTTATTGCTGGGTTTTATGGTGATGTTTTGGGTCAGAAATCTACTCGCCCGAAGTAAATTTTTACTTGCCCCTATACAAATTGTTGTATTTATTAGCGGTTATAAAATAACAACCAAAAACCAAAGTTATTTGTCATATTTAATCTTTATTTAAGTAAATAAATCTAGAATCTTCGCCCACATCCACCAAACTTTTCTCCTGTTTCAAGGATTTGGCTTCAGCTCATAAACTTTCTCTTTACCCGCCGCCATTTTTTATAAGAGTGCCCGATCGGTACTCTGCATGTGCAAATCGGGGAAGTAAGTCGCTAGATTTACTAGCCAACGTGGCATTTTACTTGCAAGCGGACGATTCTCATTGAGCCTGTTGAGCCCTGTATAGACAGCTGTGTTTCTTATAGTGTAGAATAGCTGAAATGTGCACAAAATAAAATAGATTGTCTTCTATCACCTTATTTAAAAGTGATGATAAATGTAAATAAATGGTGGTATTTGGCATCAATGAATGATGAAAGCAATAACTGCTCTGAATAAATCCTATATCTACATTTTGTCACATTCTGTGTAGCACAGTAAAGCAGCTGTGATGTTTTATTTTCTTGGCGGCTCATTGTGAAGACTTGCAGACTTTGCTGCTGCTAATGAGCGGCGTCTCTCACAGCGTTGGCTGTAATAGATGGTCGCTCTTTAAGCTGGGCTGCCACACCGAGCGCTGATGAGATTTACTGATCTAATCTCTCTGGTTTACAGAACCCCCCACTAACACAACACACACACATACATGAAGGAATACAGAGATAATTATTGGCATTTTGTTTATACATCTGGTTTATAAATGACCATTACGTTTTGATCAGTTGCATCTTCCGTTACCAGCCTAGCCACCGGTTGCTGAGCCATTTACTCTTCATCAGATATTGTGCTTTTCTTTGTGTTCCAGTCTTCCACGCAGGAGTTTTACCTCATTAGCAGCGGCCTGTCTCGCCTGGGGAATGAGCTGCAGGCCTTGCTCCCAGCTATCCAGTCACAGATCAGCTCTGCGCTGCTCCGAGGCCTCCTGTCGGACACTCCTGACCTGCTGGCTCCGGCCCACGGCCACCTCAAGGTGCTCAATGAAAAGGCTGCAAAGTGAGTATCCAGCAGCACCAGGAGGAGGTGCAAGAGGAGGAACTGAGTGTTTTCGCATGAGCAGCGATACAAAAAAACTACCTAAAAATCAGAGCAGCGAACAGCCTGATTTACTTGATAGTGATTTATTGTGGTCATTATTGTTTATTACAAAAGAACATGGTTAATCAAATCAATATTTAATAATTTAAGTGGCTTTGTTGCAGGGCTGCAACTAAGGATTACTTTACTCATTATTATGGATTAATCTAGTGATTTTTTTTAAATTAATTGATGAATTGTTTAATCTATAAAATGTCAGAAAATAATTAAAAATGTCCACCACAATTTCTGAGACAGTACAAAACCAAAAGATTTCTATTAGCAATGATATAAAACCAAGAAAAAGCAGCAAATCCCCACAAATTCAGAGCCAACACCAGCTGATGTTTTGCATTTGTGCTTAATAAGTTCCTTGATTATTAAAACTTGTTGGAGGAGTTATACAGTGGAGGACTTATACAGTTAGGTTTTGGGAAGATTATCTTGCTATTTTACTTGCTGTGTGATAGTATTGTATTATCATTTTCTCAAAATTAAGGAAAGGAGAATTTGCAGCAGCATTTGTCAAGATCTGAGAGCCACCATATACACACGTGCATGTTTGAAAACATGTACAACAAAGTATTTCAAATTTCAAATCTCTATTGATTCTTCTACAATGGATTTAATTTGATTCAATCGCTAATTTCCTTCAGTTTGATTGCTAAACGCTGGTGGTGCACAGTGCAAAATCTAGAAATAGGTCTAGAAATTATGTGAAAAATCAGAAAAACACACCACAATACCACGAAAATAGGCCTAAAAATGTAAGATACTGATACCTGCTGTCACACTTGGACTCTGTGTTTCTGTGTTTGTGGAGGTCGGGAAATAAGACGGAGCTGTTCTCGGATCTGTCCGGCTTCCCGGTGCTGCAGGAAAGGAGGGAGCAGATCCAGAGCGTCATCAACGAGATTCAAGACCACCGCAAAGAAGTCCGACTGGCGCTGAAGTCTCCGGCGCTGGACTACACCACCGTCTCTGGATTGGAGGTACCGACTGGCTGAGAGTGAAAGACGGGTGGGAGGAGATTGATGGCCTGATTTGGGTGGAAGACTGAGTCACAGCGATGATCTGATGCCTCTGTGTTTGTGTGTTGTGTGTATCAGTATGTGTGTTAATCAAGAGTGACACATTGTTTTGTCCGTCTGCTCCCGTCTTATTTATCAAAGTCTTCTTCCTCCTCTTCCTCCTCTGCCCTCAGTTTCTGATTGAGGTGAAGAACTCGCTGTCGTCCACCGTTCCACCTGACTGGGACAAGATCAGCAGGTGAGCTCAGAGCTGCAGCGCACACACACACACACACACACACACACACACACACACACACACACACACACACACACACACACACACACACACACACCAGTCACCAACACTTTTATCAGTTTCTATCACCTCTGAACCGACTAACACGTTATCTGATTCGAGTTTGAGTTATTTTTATAGAAGTATTATCCGAGATTTAGCTTCATAATTCTGAGGAAATTAATTTTTTCACTTCACTTCACAATGTGGAGCGTGATATGTTACGCTTTGTCTCTATAACACTGACGATGGCAAATTAATAATAATATATCAATATTAGAGCTGTCTAGAAGTCTAGTTTTCTCTCAGAACACTTGAATTACAATATGCTGAAAGATTATTATGGAATTTTTTGCCCAATGATGCCAAAAACGTTCTGCCTGCTAAAGCTTTAACTGCAGGTAACCATAGCAACGGTACACTAGTAAACTCTGCTACCTGGTAATTTGGTGAGGGAACTAATCCTCTAATGGTTTAAAGCTGCACTTTTGGTTTTACGGCCCGCAACTTTACTCTTTTAGTTCATTCTCACTCTTCTCCTTAAACCTTGTTTCCAGATGCAGGCAGCTGCTTTCATTCCCTCTGATAAACCCAGTACCCAACACTACCCGACCAGCACTAAACAGGAGTTAGACAAAGCTCCTCGCTGACAAGCTGATAAACATAGTGGAGCATTTAGCAGCTAAAGAGCCAGATATTTCCCTCGGGAGTTGGTGGAGAGCAAAAACAGAGCTAAAGGGAGAAGTGAATATTGGACTTCCATTCGTCAGGTGGCCACAAACACATTATTACTCCATGTCTGCTGGATGTGTGAACAGGAAACGGTTTGCAAATACGTTCTCAGCAACAGCTTTATAAGGTGATAATATATCAGTGTTGTTCAGCTGCCCCCAAGAATAAAAAAAAAAGCATCAATTAATGCTGACGATGAAAAGACAACATTCCTTTTCCGAAAGCGATGAGCTGATCTGAACTACTGGCTCCTGTTCATCTTCTATCAGAAGCTGTGAACCACTCGCAAATCCTTCATGAGGTTCACCAAACTACTGGATAAATTTACGTCTTCAGGCAATGATCAAATAATAATAAAAAATCTATATCTACAAGTTGCTTTTGGATAGATTGGGTGTTATGAAGTTGGGTTGTTAAGGTACTTATCCATAGTCAGTATATTACCTACAGTAGACGGAGTTTGGAGAAACAACAGGAGTTACCACACGGAAGCAAAGCATGAATATAACTTTAAATATATGCTATATTTAAAATAATTTCCAACAGGGATCTGAACTGAAAGTGAAACTTATCTAGACTATTAGAGCTGCAACAATTAATTGATTAGTTGTCAACTATGAAATTAATCGCCAACTATTTCGATAATTGATTAATCAATTTGAGTTAGTTTTTTTTATGAAAAAAAAGTCAAAATTCTCTTATTCCAGCTTCTTAAATGTTAATATTTTCTGGTTTCTTTACTCCTCCATGACAGTAAACTGAATATCTTTGAGTTGTGGACAAAATAAGACATTTGAGGACGTCGACAATTAAAAAAATCGTTAGTTGCAGCCCGTACTATGTAGAGCTTTGAAGAGAGCATAGATGAGGAAAGGGCTGTCTGACGGCAAGATGAAGTGGTGAAAATATTCTGAGTTTAGCGTACACTTCAACGGGATATACATTTTTTGTTAAGGTGAGCCTTTCTTTTAGGTGGCTAAAATTTTGCTTCCATGCTGGTACTCCTGTCTGCTTCTCCAAACTTGAGGTCATCTACTGTAGGTAACACACTGACTATAGATTAGTACCTCATACAACCCCACTTCAAAACACCCAAACTATCCCTTTAAGGCAGCTCAAGGTGTCTTGCAGTCCCAGCACTTGTTGAAGCTCAGTAGATGGTGTCATTTAAAAAAAAAAGAAAAAAAGAGTGATGTGACATGTTATTCGTGTTTACTAAACACTCCTCCACCTCCTCTCCTCTGCAGCACCAAGGCAGTCAGCAGGTATCACTCTCCTTTCCTGGCGGAGCGCTACAAGAAGCTGCTGCAGCTCCGAGAGCAGCTGCTGCTGGACTGCCAGAGGGAGTGGACCAATTTTCTTGAGTATGACACACACACATACACACACACAGCTGATCATAAACTCGAGTGAAAAACTGTGATAAACATGTCAGTCTGAGGTTCAGAGAGATGCCTGCACAGCTCTCAGCCTGCCAGAATTAGTCTGTTTTGGTCAAGTACGCCGTCAGTGCCGTCTGCTCAGAACACAGTATGCACTTACCTTAATTTACACTTGAAAATCTCTCTCTCTCTCTCTCTCTCTCTCTCTCTCTCTCTCTCTCTCTCTCTCTCTCTCTCTCTCTCTCTCCCCCTCTCTCTCCCTCTCTCTCCCTGCAGTCAGTTTGGGGAGCACTATCACACCATGAAAAGGGCTATTAGTCACCTAGCAACCATCGACTGTCTCTTTTCATTGGCTGAGGTGGCTAAACAAGGGGACTATTGCAGGTGATGTCCTCTCATGACAACTGTAAATATTTGTGTGTGTGTGTGTGTGTGTGTGTGTGTGTGTGAGCACTCGTGTGTGTGGTATTGTGTGTGTGGGTGTCCTGTGTCGTGTCCTATAGTCTCAGACAGGCTGTGTGTGGGAGTGTGCACCAGGCTCAGCATCGTGCTCAGCCAAAACGCCAACATCTCTCCCACTCACTCATACTGTACACACACACACACACACACACACACACACACACACACACACAAACACACCTTTATATTGTCCATTTTAGTGTTTTCGCTTCACATCCATCCACGTCTTCGTACTGCAGTCCCTCTTTTTTGCAGCTTTTCTTTAAATCAGTGTTTCTTCTGTTTTGCCGTTGCTCTCTTAAAGTCACTTTTCACTTTTCCTGCAAGTATATGTGTTTTAAATGAATAGTTTGACTTTTGGGGAAATATACTAAAGCTGCAACAATTAATCGACTAGTTGGCAACTATTTTGGTAATCGATTAATCGTTGTTTTTTTTTTAAGAAAAAGTGTCTAAATTCTCTGATTCCAGCTTCTTAAATGTGAATATTTTCCAGTTTCTTTCCTCCTCTATGACAGTAAACTGAATATCTTTGAGTTGTGGACAAAACAAAACATTTGCGAACGTCATCTTGGACTTTGGGAAACACTGATTGACATTTTTCACCATTTTTTGACATTTTATAGACCAAACAACTAATCGATTAATCAAGAAAATAATCGACAGATTAATCGACAATGAAAATAATCGTTCGTTGCAGCCCTAAAATACTCCTTGATCAATACCACTCATGTCTAAATGGTAAATATGAGACTACAGCCAGCAGCTGGTTAGCTTATTATAAAGAGTGGAAACAGGGGGAAACAGCTAGCCTAGCTCTGTCCAACACTGTGTAGTGTAAAAACAACATAATGTAGAACATAATGTTGCCTAGCAGTATATTTGCCAGGAAGTTACAGCGCCACTCTTCTCAACCAAGACAGCAAACTTTATTACTCCTTTCAACCTTGACAAAGGTAGTACAGACCAGATCAACTCCTTTCGTTCTTACCTTTCACAATAAAAGCCCTAGACATATATTATTCACAGACGAGTAGACAGTTTATTTGTCACACCCCCGGTGTGTAAAGGCCTTAACTGTCAGCAAAAAAGTCAATAAGCGTATTTCCCCAAATGTTGAACTATTCCTTTAATGAAAGCAGGCATCCACAGTTTTTGTTTGTGTTTTAGTATATTTTAGAAGAGCCAAGCCAATAGATCATTAGGCCAATATTATTGGCCAATATCAGGTTATCACAGATGAATTGGAGTGTATTTTGACAAAAATATAAGCAAAAAGAAATTACAGAGCAGCATTAAAACAAAAGTTTTACTTTATTTATTTATTATTTATTTTTAACTTATTTTTTTCTCAATTAAATTTTATTTCATGTGTTTTATTTGTATTTAATAATAAGAATAATTTAAATTTAAGTTATGTAAAATGTCCAAACTGAAGAGTTTTATTTACTGTTGCTGTCATGTTTAATAGTATTGTTCAACTAGAGTAAATATCTTTACTTGGACATGTTTTTATGATGTAATATCATTTTATTATTTTTTGTATTTATATGAAAAAGGAATATCAGTCGAATTTGTTTTTATTAGATTTTTTTTTTATTATTATTTTCAAAATTGGTATCAGCCACAAAAATGCAATATTAAACTGTAAATAAAGAGAAAAGGAAAAAGTGAAGGTGAAGCACGTTGCACAATGCTGTGGTGGGATTCATGGGATTCTCATGGTGTCAGTGTTAATGATAATGCCATCTCTAGACGTGTGTGTGTCCGTGTGTGTGTTTTCATTGGGTGTGCATGTGCATAACTGACTGAGTTTGTTCTCTGAGTTCAGGCCGGAGGTTTGTGAAGGTCAGCGTCAGATTATGATCAGGGACGGCAGACACCCAGCCATCGACCTACTGATGGGAGAGCAGCACCAGTATGTGCCCAACGTCACCCAACTACAGGTACAACATATGCAGCAGTGCACACACACACACACACATGCATAAATACACACATGATGCACACGCATAGAGACTTGCATGGTACCACACACACTTCCTCGCTCAGTGCTGGAGTGGGTGTAGGTTAATTCTGCAACAGAAGCACAAGCCAATAGGAAGAGGAGCCAAGCTTTCTATCCACCCACCTCCTCAGCTGTGCAGGACAGCAAATATCTTATTCTGTCTCTCTCCTCGCCTTCTGTCTATGTCGCTGTTATTCTCCTCCTCTCCTCTCCTCTCCTCTCCTCTCCTCTCCTCTCCTCCTCTCCTCTCCTCTCCTCTCCTCTCCTCTCCTCTCCTCTCCTCCTCTCCTCTCCTCTCCTCCTCTTCTCCTCTCCTCTCCTCTCCTCTCCTCTCCTCTCCTCCTCTCCTCCTCTTCTCCTCTCCTCTCCTCTCCTCTCCTCTCCTCTCCTCTCCTCTCCTCTCCTCTCCTCTCCTCTCCTCTCCTCTCCTCTCCTCCTCTTCTCCTCTCCTCTCCTCCTCTCCTCCTCTCCTCCTCTCCTCTCCTCTCTCCTCCTCTCCTCTCTCCTCTCTCCTCTCTCCTCTCCTCTCCTCTCCTCTCCTCTCCTCTCCTCTCCTCTCCTCTCCTCTCCTCTCCTCTCCTCTCCTCTCCTCTCCTCTCCTCTCTGCTCTCTCCTCTCCTCTCCTCTCCTCTCCTCTCCTCTCCTCTCCTCTCCTCTCTCCTCTCTCCTCTCTCCTCTCCTCTCCTCTCCTCTCCTCTCCTCTCCTCTCCTCTCTCCTCTCTCCTCTCTCCTCTCCTCTCCTCTCCTCTCCTCCTCTCCTCTCTCCTCTCTCCTCTCCTCTCCTCTCCTCTCCTACAGGGTGATGGCAGGAGAACTATGATAATCACTGGTCCTAATATGGGGGGTAAGAGCTCGTACATCCGCCAGGTGGCTCTGATCTGTGTTATGGCTCAGATGGGCTCCTACGTCCCGGCCTCTGAGGCCCGCCTGGGCGTGCTGGACGCCATTTATACCAGGTATGAACACAAGCACGTTGAAATCTACCTGGATTAAACTTGACTTAACACCCGAGACAGTCAGAAATGATGGAAACGGACTGCATTTGATGACTTGCTGGAAACCTACTGTCACCATATTTTCATGTCTTGAGAAGTGACTTGATGCTTCAGTGTAGCGTACAGTAGGCAGATCCCAACATGATATCAGGAGCAATCTCAAGAGAGAAAAAAGCGCCCACACACTGAATAGATGCTTCCAAAAAATTATGATCATCAAATATATCAAATATATACAAAACATGTTTTCTTACCTCTTGAGATATTTAGCAATGAAGATAATTTTGCTTTTATTTGTTTTATTATTATTTACCCGTCTCTGAGATTTCTACCTTAACCCTAAAACAATAAAAGTGAATGACATTTTAAATAATATAAATCAATAAAAAATTGCAGAAAATAAAGTGTTCTTCAGGCGCTGTGAGGCAGAACGAGGACAGAAGTTGTGTTTCGAGCGCACTTGGTGGATCTGGATGGAAAGAGTAAAACGGATTGTTTACACCTGGTACTCTAAATGGATAACGCACGGCAAATAAACCTTAATGCATCACATGATGAAATAACCAACAGATACAGAGAAAATGACTGTCCCAATTATATCAAAATATTAATACCATAAGAAAGAAAGAAAGAATGGCCATACACATCATATTATTCAGTATGATGTAGTGCCATCAAAACGTACAATTAAAAAGGGTTTATAATCTTTTTATTTATTCAGACTTGTACCTACTAAGGCATCAAATTAAAAAATGTGGTAAATACATCACAAGTTCATGCAGTAAGTTATATTTAAGTGGTCATAGAATTTTTTATTTAATATTTATTTATTTATATTAATTAATCAACTCATTGGATTGGATTGGATTTAATACTATTATCATCATTAATATTTTTAATATTATTTCAGGAGGAGGGGAGGGAGCAGAGGTGAACATGGGAGGTCTTTGATGGACGGGATATATTATAAATAATTAAACGTCCTGACGCTTAATCTTGTTTGAGACTTTCAATTAAGATAATTTGGAAAATAATTCCACTAGGATTTCGTCTGCAGCAGTTGTTTTTTAATTCTTCTCTACATTAAATAAGGACACTATTTCTGCTGGATAATCCCCAGAACACACATTTTCATTGGGACTACTTTCTTCTGAAGCAGTACTCTAAATGAAAACTGTTGAAAGCTGCAGGAGTTAACTTAGAAAATATGTTTTGTTTTTGTAATTTGGGTGAACTGACACTTTACTATGAATCCTCCAGCAGCTTATGAATTGGCTTCATGAAGCATTGTGGATTTTACAGAAACATGTGATGAATAAAAGCAATCATTTGAGGCAGCTGCAGCGGCTCGCTGGTAGTCTCTTGATGACACCAATGTGTAGATCTTTAATTTCCTGGCAAAGCATTTTAAAGATGAGACATCCATAAATAATGGCACATTCACACTTAAAAACAGGTTCATACAAACACTAGTCCATGATGTAAAAGTGAAACAACACACATCTCTCGTTTTATTGATGGTCAAACACTCTGAAGAAGTGATATCTGAGTCTAGCTTCGTCTCCGTCGACAGGAAGACGAGGTGACCATGACAACGCTGACGGAGCACAGTGCACTTTCACCTCTGCGGATTATTTCTTATTAGTGCATTTAAACATAAGGACACGGGTGGAGACAACCTGAGGACAAAACAAAAATCTCACTTTCCCCCCCCAAACACCTCATTCACCTTCATCGTCTGTGACACGGTCGAGTTTATCTACAGGACTCCGACTAATCTCTTCTAATCCCGTTGTGTTCCTCAGCACACAGGAGGAGGAAGTGTGTGAGGGGAAAATAAAAGATGAAGTTGTTTGACGAGGCCGGCTCTATTGTTCTGTCGTCTGTACGATGCAGCTCTCTGTATCGTAGGAACCCTCAGACAATAAGGCTTTGTTGGAGAAGATCTTTTTTTTTTTTTTTTCCCCGCTGATGATTATTCTCATTATGATGAGCGTAGCAGTAAGCTCTGCATGTAGTTTCCAGCCCTGACTACATATTAGTGTGGAACACAGGCCAGTATACGGTATGGTCTCTGCTGCTCTGCCTCTGCTGCACCATGTGATTACACCTAATGGCTTGCAGATGTGTGTAATTGTCTTTTTTTTTTTGTGGGTTTAAGCATGTTCTTATGTATTAACCCTGTGGCTGCCAGAGACCTATCAGCAGACCAAGAGTGTGTGCGTTCGTACTTCTATCTTGAGAGAAACGGTTTGCGGTTTTAGACTTCATAGTTGTGTAATGAGGTGATTCTGGCCGGTCTTCACATATGTAAGGGTCTACTTTATGGTCAGGGTTTAGGGTTTATTAGAGTCGACCAAAGTAAGGAAATGATCATAAAACTTGGAGATTTATTAATTGAAGTGCAGATCATATTTTGTCATCTTGTAAACTGGAAACAAGCTTCTTCGTCTTTGTGTAATAGTATCATATGATCTGAGCACCAAGCTTTGATTGGTTAGCAGGAGGTGCTTTTATACGAGTTGATCTCTTATCTGGAACATAACCTGCTCCGGAGGAGGTGTTCAGCATCAGTTACCATGGCGATCTGCCCCGGTAAGAAGTGAACCACCGCCGTAGGCCGGAGTTACCTCGCTAACCCTAAATCCTGCTCCGTAGTACGGGCCTCTGCTCATCAGGATCTAAACTAATCACTCACACACCGATTGGCAACAGCCTTCTGGAGCCATTTGGTTTTCAGTATCTTGCCCAAGGAGCCGGGGATCGAACCGCCGTTCTGTGGACGACCTGCTCTACCTCCTGAAGCTGCCTCCTAATTACTCCCTCAAACAAAAGACTTTGAATTAGGAGTAATTAGTGTCAGCTTTAGGTCATGGTACTAGTGCTGCTGTGGACTTCAGTCCGTGAACATCTACAAAAGTACAGAATGTGTGTGTCCCTCCGTTGACTAGTCAGGTCTCTGATTGTGGTTCGAGGTTAATTTTCTCTCTGAAAAAACGCAATTTAAGGAGCTCATTGATGTCCACAGAGAAAACACAACTGCACGGTATCCGCCGCTGTCCTCTCTTCACCTCCTCTGTTACTGTACCTCCGCCGTCCTGTCGGTGTCTAATTGGACTGATCGACCTCTCTCCATCACCGACATCCTGAGGAGAATCAGTTCTGATGATAAGCGCTCAATCAATTCCCACCGCTGTGTCAAGCGTAGTAGACGCAGCGGTGGGAATTGCTTCATCTTTGTCTGTTTACGAGCGAGAGGGGAGACGGACGTGAGAGTGAGAAACTCGTGAGAGGAATGAGCAGACTTTGTGGGTTGGGGGTAATGAGGTGGTGCGTAGGTGTCTAATGGGATATCCTGTCTGAACTGATCCACATGATTGATTATCAATGAGGATAAAGAGAATAATCTGGAGATTAGCGCCTCACACAGAGTCTTCTTTTTATTCTCCTGCCCACTCCACTGTGCTACAGCATTTTTACAAATATGCCATACGGTGCTTTGAGCATAATTCAGTGACTTTAGTAAGCCTGGTGGGTTTGTGTGTGTGTTTCCTGGCGGCTGACGGATGTGTATGTGCAGGTATGCAGCTGCTGTTTGAGTGTTTTATTGCCAGTATTGAGTCCTGAAGGTTATAGAGCACATCCTTCCATCCCTTCATGGTTGTTATGGAAACAGCAGAAGGACTCCGAATGTAAAACCGTGTTTTTGAAAAGGACCTTTAATCGACCGTGGACTCGTAGCAGTGATTATGCCGTGTTTTACTAAAGTCTTTCATCGGCCCCCCCCTCCCGTCAGAAGTGCAGTGAGATGTGGCTAATATCCAAAAAGACCTCACAACCGCTGCTGAGTGTTTCGGTGCCAACGGGTCTCTGTGTAACATCGTCACCTCGGTGGGTGTTGTACGGCGATGGGAAACATGTTGAGCATGTGGAAAAATGTTGCATCCTAAATCGACTCATTCGTTCCTCAGAGTTTTTATAGTGCTGCGGTGTGAGAGTGCATGTGCCACCTTGTAGGCGGCGTACAGCGCTGGTTAGGCCTTTAGTGTTCCTGTAGGACAGCGTTGAGTTAACGCTGCAGAAATAAACCGGTAGGACTAATCTAAATGATTGACAAATGCCTTTTGTTTTATGCTTATTTTGATCTTCTTGCTGAACAGATCTAGATAAGAAGATGGGTTCTTGTGTAGCTTTATTATTTATTTAGATTACCATTATCTTAAAGGTAGGGTTGGTAGTGCTGTTCAAATAATTTTTTTTGTTGTATTTGTTGAAATTCTCATTAAATCCCGACAGCAATCAATAAATCAAATGCAAAAAAACAGAAAAATCTGGTATCTGTGGCTGTTGCAGGACTGTAATAAACCCGTCCAACCAACAGTGGGCAACTCCAGGTTCTGAAAAGTGAAGCCAATGCTGAAGTGTCTTAAACTTGCATTCTTTCTAACAGCCAGCAGGGGGCGACTCCTCTGGTTGCAAAAAGAAGTCTGATTGTATAGAAGTCTATGAGAAAATGAGCCTACTTCTCACGTGATTTATTACCTCAGTAAACATTGTAAACATGAGTTTATGGTCTCAATCGCTAGTTTCAAGTCTTCATCAACACAGCATGATGTTCATTTAGTAAATTATGGTCCCATATAGAGTCAAATAGACCATAAAGCAGGGGATGCTTTAGGGCGGGGCTACCTTGTGATTGACAGGTCGCTACCACGGCGTTGTCCGGTCTGGGAGTTGTCCGCGTTTTCGTCTTACAACTTTAACCCTTTGACAGTGTGCTTTCAGTTCATGAAAGCTAATTATAAAATGTTTGGTCGCCTAAAAATGTCTTTATTCAGTGTTCGGTTGTACTTAGCTCCGCCCTCTCATGTCACTTCTGGTTGCAAAGAACCAAGATGGCGGCGGCCAACATGCTGAACTCGAAGCTTCAAAACGGCAGTCCACAAACCAATGTCCACTTCTTATATACAGTCTATGGTTTGAAATGGTTTGCAAAGAAGTTTTGATTGATTAGAGTAGCGTGATGTCATAAAGTATTAATAACATAAAATAACTGGGCAATCTGAGAGCAACAAGCGAACCACGAGTGTCAGAAAAAACACTTGAAATGTGGCTAAACATGTTTTCTGGAGAGGTGTGAGGTGATGATAAATGACTCTATTTTCAGAATCAGTTTATTTGGCGGGAAAGGAGGAACTCAATGCAGAGCAGCAGGACACCCAGCTGGTGGAGTGTGTCTGTGTTTCTGTTGTACATCCGCTCATCAATGGACGGACAGAGAGTGTGAACGGCGCTCTTCCTTTTCATCTGATTCTGTCTGTCCTTCCTGCCGCGCACTATCGATCTGATTGTCATAATTTCCCCTGAGTCTTAGCATACATACACCCACACACACTATAAATTGGATAATGAAATGCAGCAGCATGTCTGCCACACCCTTCTCCTGTGTGGCGTGTGTTGTAACCATGGTAACTTAGCGCTGGAGGCTCCTGTCGGTGGTTCATTGATACTCCGGTACTATGTTGAAGGACAACGAGGACAGGAAGAGACAGATTTAGAGGTGAGAGAAGCCGACTGGCGGATAGATGTGGCATCTGTGATCCACCTGAAGTCACTGCTCTGTCTGTCAGTGTGTGTCGCTGCTTCAGGGGAGCTTTCAAACTGGCTCTGAGGCTTGTGGAGAGTTCAACATGTTGTTATTGTATCTCTGTATTCGGTAATATCTATTGACACGGACTCAACAGGTGGCAACATCCATAGTGTTCAAGGCAGTCTTGTTCCACTGTTGGAGTCTTTTTGATTTTCTGTCACTAGCCTCAAATTTAACCTCCTCAGTGTAACATCATCAACCATAATTATCCCTCAATGTGTTTGTCAATACATTCATTACATGACTTCTAGGCTGTCTAGTAAACGTGTCTAATGTGCTTCTCATTACACATTGTATTCTTGTGTTGGGCGTTCTAGCAGCGGATTAAAGCTGCAGCGGGTAGAATCGGAGCAAATATGATTAAAAAGTTATTTTTATAAAATGGTCAGTAGTAGTAGTAGCATTAGTAGGTCACAGTAGTCCATGATGCAAATCATGTTCCTCTGTGTCCTCCGGTGCTCCTAATGGCATCTGCAGGATTTCACAGACTGGAAGAAATCAACCAATCAGAGCCGAGCTGGAGCCTCCCGTCTCCGAGCAGCTGTCAATCACTCGCAAACTCTGATCAAACGGTCAAACTAGGCAGCGCTGATCAAATATGAATCAATATTCTGTTACTGTAATGACTATTTCTCACCTCAGATGAATTCAGAAACATCTTGTAGTGTACTGTTTAGCTGTAAAATGAGGAAGTTTGTGACCCGGTTCAGTTGAGGAAATACCAAGCACCGCCCATCAGCCGGAGCACAGCCAATAGGAACGCTCTCTCTCTCTGAAATGACCTGTGATTGGTCAAAGTCTCCCGTCACGGGCTAGATTTTCTAAAGCCTGAAAACAGAGACATGAGGAGGTGCAGAAGTCTAGTTTTCTCTCAGAACACTTGAATTACAATATGTTGAAAGGTTGTTATGGAATTTTTGCCCAATGATGCCAAAAATGTTCTGCCTACTGCAGGTTTAATATCCATGGTTTTGGAATGAGATGTTCGGCAGTGTTTGGGTGTCCACATACTTTTGGTCACATAGTGTAGCTACCTCTTCTGCACCCGCTCAGTTAATAAATAAAACAAAAACCTGGCCTCACATCAAGGTTGTTTGTTAATATTGATGAGGTTCATCAATAACATTTGGAAGTCTGCTTCTCTTTTCTGTTTGTGAGACCTGCGGTCGTTGATTGGAAATAGATGCGTAGTGAATAAATAATTGATGGCGCTTCAAGTTTTTCTTTTAAATTTGTTGGGCTGTTTGAGTGTTGCAGAATCATTAATTTTCTTTCTTTTTTTTTATATTAGCAGCGATGCTTTAGGCTGAATGAGGATAAATCCTGAATAATTGGAAAATAAAAACCTGGAGGAATTTTTGGAAATGATTAGATATTAAACTCAATTAACCTGAGACGACATCAGAAGAGAAGAGAAATTCGTAACCAGAGTTTCACTAGTCGCGGAAACAATGTTAAGAGTTCAACATGGCCTCTTTAAAATTGTTGCTGGTGTATTCAATTCAGTAAATTTATATCTATGTATTTATTTGTTAATTTTGTTTTACAAAGTTAGGAAAACAATATTTAAGCCTGATGTTGCCTTACACATAAAAGACTGATCCCAGTCACTTCCACACAGTGAGGCAGACAGCTTAGTAATTAAACAGGTATCGGTATCAGGACTGAAAAAGTTGGATCGGTACATCCCTCTTTAAAAGAGCATAATTTTGAGGTCCAGAGTTCAGACTGTGACGTGTATGACAGATGACGACGGGTGAGATTGAGACTTTATCCATTTTAGTCCTCCACACCATCTCCATCACCATCTCCATCACCATCTCCATCACCATCTCCATCACCCTGCAGCTGCACGTCGCCCTTCCTCCTTTTTCTTCTGTTCAGTTTTAAAACAGAACCTCAGGGTGTTATAGTCACTCTCTCTCACTTTCTTCACACCCCTCCTTTTCCATCTCACTTTGTCTTTTCTTGGTATGTACAGTAAGTAGCTGTGGAAGAAGAGGAGGAGGAGGAGGAGGAGGAGGAACAGGTTCACTGATCTGTTTGTGGGTGTTTTTTTGAGTTTCTGGAAGAACAACAGAATTATTTCAGTGGCTTCAACTTTGAGGATTTAAAGACACAGTCTCAGTCCCAACTCGTCAAATACTGAGGCTGGCCCTAAGCGGCCCTGAGCTACAAACTGTGATGCACTATAGGTACCCCTATACCCCCTATAGCATCAAGGACGGTGTGTCAATCGCTCGTTACATGCATAGTGTCTTTTAAAAATATACTTCTGTCTTCACAGGAAGTTAGGTACCCATAGAACCCATTTTCATTCACATATCTTGCGGTCAGAGGTCAAATGGATTCCTTAGGTTTTCTACAGTAGTTTTATATGATGCCACAGCATCTAGCTTTAAAACTGCGCCCGCTACAACCTCCAGAAGATCGATTGCATTAATGTGTTAAAGAAATTAGTGGCGTTAAAACAAATTTGCGTTAACGCGTTATTATCGCGTTGACTTTGAAGGCCCTACTATAAATATTGTGCAATCTGATCTCAGCATAACTCTCTGTCACCGTTTCACTTTCGACCTCTGACCTCTCGTTGTTTCTTTGTCTGATTATCAGGATGGGGGCTTCAGACAACATCTATAAAGGACGCAGTACGTTCATGGAAGAGCTGACCGAGGCCTCGGAGATCATTTTCCGCGCAACCGAACGCTCACTGGTTATCCTCGATGAACTGGGACGGGGCACGAGCACCCATGATGGGATTGCCATCGCCTACGCCACCCTGGAGTACTTCATCAGAGATGTAAGTGTGTTTATGTTTGTGGACACTGTACTGATGACATGGGAATAAGACACATTTAAAAATGAGAGGGAAGACACTGATGGGACATTTGAGTAACAAATGTGAAATACACCCAACCGTACACAAATTCATCTTGTTGCTAAATCCACCAGCACTGTTGGTTCTTGAAGCCGGCCCAGTTAACCATCAGGCTAATGGTCTAAAGAGGGTTGTGTCCATGCAATTGTTTGATGGTGCGTGCTCGTGAGCTCTGCAGACTGCAGCGATTGTTTGTTTTGCAGAGAGAAAGACGAGGCTCCAGAGAGCCCTCAGCAGCAGAGCAGCTCTTAGAAATCTGAGCCGAATTGTGGACAAGCTTGATCTATAACGTTAATATTCTGTTAGAGAGCAAGCTGCGATGGAGAAGGAGAGAGAGAGAGTGATCCCTCGATACCTCGTTGTTCAAGGGATGTATGTTGTACTGCGGCGTGCCTCATTTAGCTCTCATGAACCACCCACATAATCAAGGCTGATGACAGGTTGTCCGATCCGTCTCAAGTGATCGTACGTGTCCGTAGGTGTCGTCGTCATTTCTTAATTACATGTTTCCTGCTTATTTTCGTCAGCCGTCGTTAAAATGACGTGTACGGGAAGCAGAAGGGTCCAATTTTAGCCAGCAATCGAGGCCAAAGGGAAGAACCGGTGCAGGGGTTTGACAGAGCAGGAGATATGTGGTGCTTTCCAGCCCAGTGTTCCTATGAGAGTGTGTGTTTGTGTTCTTCTGGGATTATGTGAAGAGTCACAGTCAGGTGTCCTTTGGGTGTTGCACACTGTTGCGTATCTCCGTTTTGACAGAGCAGATGAGTGGTACCTGGAGAGAGGTACAATACCAATACCGACATTGGCAAGTCAATTATTGTTCCCTCGTGGAGAACTTAACAGTCCTTGTTTTTACCAATGTGTTTAACAAACGGATCAATACTGTAAGCACAGGAAATATTACAGTTTGACACGAGCTGCGTGCTTGAGGTTGTGGCATCAATGAGGACACACAGCTGTCAGCTGTTTACACCCAGAATATCTTCACCTGTCAAACCGCTGCAGGACTGATGCTTTTTTAAAATGTTGCTGCTGTCAAACTGCTCACACGTGGGTCAAGTGCAGGTTAACATTTCACCGTCTTTGCTACGCTACGCCCAACGGGGAAAATTGAGAGTCAGCGCAAAGTCACAAGCTCTGCAGATTAGCCGATGGAAGGAGATTCTCAGAGTTTTTTGTGAAATTTGTCAGTTATTTTTCAGTTTCAAACAGCGGGAATACGAGATGAAGCGACACATATTCATGTTGTGCGGCTCAAAAAGAGACGTGCAGATCTATGGCTGCATTCGGGCGAAGCATAGAGATGTTACAAGATAAGGGGCAGAATAGAAATGTTTATTATTTAAGTTAGATAGACATTATATCATAATTGTAGACTACCTCTCAGCCTTGGTAACGTGTCCCACATTGTCCCACACAAACATACTTTAGTTTGTTGGGATCTGGTCATCCTACCTGTATAATATAAACTAAAGAAACATGAAGCGTCCTGTTCGTTCTCGTTAGATGTTTTCTAATCCGCCTGTCATCTTCAGTTTATTTAAAGTGCTCATTACCCAGAGAGTCTCGGACACTTTACAAGTCAGTAAAAAGAAAACAACAGAAAAGAAAACAATCAATAGAACATGAAAACATACACATGCATCCTCATGTCATAATGTTAGTATGACAACAAGGTTGAGGTTAGTAAAAACAAATATCATACAGAATTGGCGTAGCTAGCTTACAGTCAGTGATTTGGGTTTCCAGCCGGTGAAATCAGAGAGATCATAGTGAACAGAAAAAAAGACGTGTTTTCTGCCTGGATGTGAAAGAGTCACTCAGAGCTCGAGTGGGAGATTATTCCAGAGAAGTTGAGCTCAGTGTGCAAAGGCTCGACCACCAAAAGGGTACTCATTAAATCGAGGAATTGATAATTAACCATCATTAAGCATCAAGGGAAGGTAAAGGGCGTGATGGAGTATACGGGGAAATGAGGCTGGAGATATATATATATATATATATATATATATATATATATATATATGAGGGAGCCGGTCTATTTAAAGCCTTATAGGTAAGAAGGAGGATTTTGAATTCAGCTCCGGTAGACATCAGTTCAGGTGTTTAATTATCAGTAATTAATGTAGAGACAGACACCGGCTGTGACTGCTCTGTCCTCCGCACTGCGATTGCATCATTAACGTTATGGTTCCCTTTATAGCATTGGGTTTAAATCTGAAATATTGCCAAAGAAGCGCTTTTGCTTTTTGCTTCGACACCAAATCCGTGTGTGAAATCTGACTCTTGCTACTCTCAGCTGAGAATCCGTACGGAGCAGATGCATTCACTTATAGTTTGTAGCGTCCGTTGTCCGACTATGTGTTGATAACACGGCGCTGATACGCCAAAATGAACTAAATGGGTTTTATTTCTGTAAAAAAGCAAAAAGATGGTGGGTACGTAATGTGTAACACCGGTAACACCGACTACCGTGGCAGGTCTAAAACCAACACTGTAGCTGGAGCGGTGCAGAGGTCTGGTGTTGGTAGGTGTTTGTGTTGTATTAGGTCCTTCCAGGCTTTAGCTTCTCTGGGGGAAAAAGGATTTATCAACTCAGACGGTCCACGCTGACCTTAGGGAGCACGTATTTAATCTGGCACTTGAGGAACTTTGTTTTCGTGGTTTAGCACACCACCAGCTGTTTAGCTGACAGTCAGTGAAACCACTGATTCTAGATTTGGGGCCTCGTGGTTGTTGTGAAAGCATTCAGCTCAGAGTGCAGCTCCCACTTCAGATACCACTGATGGCTTTCTGGAGTTTTACCATTAAAGCATACTTCCTCTGCTGCTGCCCTCTGGGTAATCAAAGCTGTATCCAATCTACGAGAGCTGGTATTTGTTTATTTTCTGTTTTCCAAGGCCTTAGTCAAAAAAAGCTCCGAACTGCCCCGAGTTACCCCCGTTCAAATATAGATGAATAAACATTTATCTCTCCAGTTTTCATGTTTTGCCAGTTCCACATTAATCTTTGGACAGAATCTCGGGGGTTATGTAATCCTGCTGGAAAACGTAGAATGAAAATGTGTAAGTAGCAGCTGCTGCTGGCAGGAGGAGGGAGCTCTCTAACTACCTGTTGTATAACAGCATTGATTTGTGAGAAAAGCCTCGCTATTAAAGGAAAAGACAAACAAAAGGAGTTATGCGATACAGCGAAAGGCCTCCTCAGCGCAGGCAGACCTCTTTCATGCTCACTCCTCTTCCTCCTACTCGTCCTCCTCCTCTTCCTCCTCCTCGCCAGACTCAACTGTTGGCGTCAAAAGTCAGACTACTCCTCCTTTGACTCGGTTGTTATAGTAACACACCTTTCCCCGTCCCCCACCAGCGCTCACCTGAGAGCTAGTTAAGAATGCAGATGGGTTTCATAACACCACTCAATAAAAGAGACAGCCTTGATGCAGGAAGAGAAAAAGAAACAGAAAAGCTGAGGAGAGGAGAGAGGATCTCTAAGACGAGGAGTCGCTTCCAGCAGAAGGTTTGATGGTGAAATCACGACCGGCACATGGTTGGATCAGTAGCTGTGACATCAGACTGTCATCTTCTTTAAGTTGGGCAGTAATCAGAGCGTAGCTATCAAAATAACAATGTACAACAGATATAGTAAAACATAGCTAGTTTACCTCCAATTCTCTCTGCAAAATGGACAATCCAGACTGTCCATGTCCTCCTAACCACCTGAGAGTCCATCTACGCCGGCGCCTCTTTTTTTTTCAGCAGACAGGACGGCACAGATGATGAAGGCTGCACGTTTCTGCCTTGTTAGCATTGTGACCTGTACAGGCCTCTGCTAGCAAACAAACTTTATCTGCCTCGGAGCTTTTAAACAAATCTTTATTGACAACTGTCAGCAGCCAGAACGGTCCTTTTTCTATTTTACACGTGCAGTGCAACCCCCCAGGAAGAGCGCTGGTTGTTGATGCCAACTTTTGTAGTGGCCAAACGACGGTACTACAACTTCCGTGTCCGTCACGTGATGCCATTGGGCCCAAAAAGACTTTTCCCCATAGACTTCCATTGGGAAAGAGACGTCTGTAACTCAGCGGATCATTTTTTTTTTAGGTGAATCAACTTCCCAGTACGAACACTTGAATAGTCCTTATTTAAATCGTTAGGTCCTAAAAGTTGTAAAATGCACTAATAGCCGAATCCAGAGTTATTTCCCTTCCTCCGTTCATGTGAATGAGACCAGCGAGGGCTGGGAGGAGGAGTTAGCAAGCCGTGACGACAGCGTGACGGCTGTGACTCCGTGACCGAGCGGACGCTACTGCGCCTGCTCTACGGGCCCAATGGATCGCCGGAAGATCCGGGTACTTTTCCACCCGTTAGTCAAGCCATTTTGGCTTCATGTACCACTGAGCAACTCTCATAGGAATGAACGGGGCCCCGCCTCCAACGCTGTATCCAGCTCTCTTTATACATCCAGTGTGAGCACTCAGGTCGTAGCTGTGAGCACATAAATCGTGAACTTTGGCTTTACATCGCAAACCCTCTACTCGTACAGTAGGAGCAGGAATTACACAACAACATTTCTGAAATCGTACAGTCCAGCTGTAGTCGTTACTCACTCTCAGACTTGGACTCTCACTTTTATCCACGCCAACAGCAGGTCCTGTATTTAGCCTCACACTAAGCTCATCGCTACACATCGCTCTCCACTCGTACCGTGACTCAGGCTTGTACATGGGACTGCACTAACATTGTAACACTGCACTGTGAAAACAGGCAGAATCAGGCTCAGCTTTACACTTGGGAGAACTCACTAAAACTCACTTTTGGCTGCACACTAATGGGCACATTCTCAGTTGAATGTATCGCTCCACGTGGGCGTAAATGGTCTGATGTGCTCACGCTGATGCACAGAGCTCCTACAAAGACCCACATGTGCTCCACTGCACTGCTCTGTTTCTGTATGCAGCACATGGAGAAGATGCTAGTCAGTTTTTCTCTCAGCTCACTGTGATTCCTTTTTCCTTTTCTTGCTGTTACAAGTAAGAATTTAGTTTGAAGCTTCATTGCATGCCATACATGGTTTATTTAGAGCTGTGGTTCCTAACATGTGTGTGGGGACCCCAGAGAGGGATCTCAGGATAAAAATCAGAAGGGCTGCAAGATGATGCAAGATATATATTTTCTGTCACACATAATTATGTCTTTTTCTGGTTTAAAGGTGCTAAATTAGAAATTCAGAATGTTAATATAGCAGCAAACAAGCAGCAAATAAAACATATTAGTGTGGATGTAGCCGTAGTCTTCAGCCCCAACTGACGCTGATTTTAGTGACATCACTTGAGACAATTTATCAGATTTAGTACAGCTTCCTCTGATAATATATGTGAATTATGTAAAAATTAAGAAATATCTATTTTATGAATGTCAGTACAGATTCTGGAAGAAAATTGGGGACTATCATCATTCAATTAAGCTGGAAAAAAAAACAACAACATAAAGTTCAGCGGACTGTCAATTTACAAATTTTATAGGGGAAATTCTACATTTATATTTATATACGTTTTATCTATATAATTGTTAATATTGTCCTTTTTCCCTTTCTCTCTTTTTTGTTGGAGTATTTTTTTAGGGCTGTCAATCGATTCAAATATTTAATCATGATTAATCACAAATTAATCTCACATTTTTTATCTGTTCAACATGTACCTTAAAGGGAGATTTGTCAAGTATTTAATAATCTTATCAACATGGGAGTGGACAAATATGCTGCTTTATGCAAATGTATGTATATATTTAGTATTGGAAATCAATTAACAACTCAAAACAATGACAGATATTGTTAAGAAACCCTCAAATGTAAAAAAAAAAAAAAAAATTCGAAAAATGTAAAAAGAAAATAAAAAATCCGCAATAATGTCCAAAAAAGTCTGAAAAATGTCCAAAAAAAGTAAAAAAAAAATAATTAATAATTCGAAAAATGTCCCCAACAAAAGTCTGAAAAATGTCCAAAAATGTAAAAAAAAAAAAAGTCTGAAAATGTCCAAAAAAAATTGAAAAATTTCATAAAAATGAGTATTAAAAAAAAATAATGTAAAAAAAAAAAAAAGTCAGAAAAATGTAATAATGATAAAAAAAAAAGTTCGAATAATGTCCAAAAAAAGTCTGAAAAATGTCCAAAAAATGTAAAAAAAAAAAAAATAATAATTCGAAAAATGTCCCCAAAAAAAGTCTGAAAAATGTCCAAAAATGTAAAAAAAAAAAATAAAAGTCTGAAAATGTCCCAAAAAAATTGAAAAATGTCCGAAAAATGAGTATTAAAAACAAATAATGTAAAAAAAAAAACAGAAAAATGTCCAAAAAATGTAATAATGATAAAAAAAAAAAAAAAGTTCGAATAATGTCCAAAAAGTGTTAAAAAATGTCCGAAAAATTTAAAAAAAAAAAAAAAAAAAATTGAGTGGTCTCGAAAAAAAAATTGAAAAACCTCCAAAAAATTTAATAAAAATACAAAAAAGAAGTTCAAATAATGTCCAAAAAAAGTCTGAAAAATGTGAAAAAAAATAAAAAGAAAGTCTGATAAATGTCTAGAAATGTCCCAAAATAAGTCTAAAAAAATTGAAAAATTGAAAAAAAAGGAAAGTCTTAAAATGTCGAAAAAAAATTGAAAAATCTCGAAAAAATAGTATTAAAAAAAAAATTGTAAAAAAAAAAACGAAAAAATGTCAAAAAAATGTAATAATGATAAAAAAAAAAAAAAAGTTTGAATAATGTCCAAAAAAAGTCTGAAAAATTTCCAAAAAATGTAAAAAAAAAAAAAAAAAAAAATCTAAATATGTCCCAAAACAATGTCATAATAATAATAATAATAAAAAAAAAAAGTTTGACAAATGTCAAAAAGAGTTAAAAAATGTCCAAAACATGTAAAAAAAAAATTGAAAAATGTCCGAAAAATGAGTATTAAAAAAAAATAATGTAAAAAAAACAAAAGTCAGAAAAATGTCCAAAAAATTTAATAATGATAAAAAAAAAAAAGTTTGAATAATGTCAAAAAAAAGTCTGAAAAATTAAAAAAATTAATAATTCGAAAAATGACCCCAACAAAAGTCTGAAAAATGTCCAAAAATGTCAAAAAAAAAAAAAGTCTGAAAATGTCAAAAAAAAATTGAAAAATGTCCGAAAAATGAGTATTAAAAAAAAATAATGTAAAAAAAAAAATCAGAAAAATGTCCAAAAAATGTAATAATGATAAAAAAAAAGTCAGAAAAACCTCCAAAAAATTTAATAATAAAAAAAAAAAAAGTTCAAATAATGTCCAAAAAAAGTCTGAAAAATGGGGAAAAAAAAGTCTGACAAATGTCAAGAAATGTCGCAAAATAAGTCTTAAAAAAATGTCCGAAAAATGTAAAAAAAAAAAAATGAAAGTCTAAAAATGTCGAAAAAAAATTGAAAAATGTCCGAAAAATGAGTATTAAAAAAAAATATTGTAAAAAAAAAAAAAAAACAGAAAAATGTCCAAAAAATTTAATGATAAAAAAAAAAGTTCGAATAATGTCCTAAAAAAGTCTGAAAAATTTCCAAAAAATGTAAAAAAAAAAAAAAATTCTGAAAATGTCCCAAAACAATGTAATAATAATAATAATAATAATAATAAAAAAAAAAAAGTTTGACAAATGTCAAAAAGAGTTAAAAAAATTGAAAAATGTAAAAAAAAAAAAAAAATATATATATATTGAATGATCTCGAAATGAAAAATTGAAAAATGTCCAAAAAATGTAATAATAATACAAAAAAAAAGTTCAAATAATGTCCAAAAAAAGTCTGAAAAATGTGAAAAAAAAAAAAAAAAAGGTTTGACAAATGTCAAGAAATGTCCCAAAATAAGTCTAAAAAAATTTCCGAAAAATGTAAATAAAAAAAAAGGAAAGTTTGAATAATGTCGAAAAAAAAATTGACAGTTTTTCCTCGCCAAAATTTAGCGTAACTTTTGAGCGTTTTTTAGCCTCCTTCGCGACAAGCTAGTATGACATGGTTGGTACCAATGGATTCCTCAATGGTTTTTCATATGATACCAGTATCTTCACTCTAGCTTTAAAACTGAGGGAGACAATGGAGTCATGCTTGGTTTGATATCTGTATCTCAGTATGATGCCAAATATTCTCTGTTTTGTATTGTCACACATTGTTACTGACGATTTCTCTCCTCTGGAGCCACAAAGGGTTTATAATATACGGTATATCACATATGCAGTAGTACACCCAAAGACCTGTAAAGTGTAATGAGATTTATATACTCACAGTTTCAGAAATGAATGGATGGAAAATACTTCTCATTCACCCTTACTGGTCAGTAAAAGCACAAATGCTGCACCGAGACCAGCGGCTTTTTTCGTAGGGGGGTAATTGGACAAGTGGCATCTGTTTCTAAAGCCCTAAAGCTCTGGTCCATGTCAGCATCTTAAACAGTCGGTCCTTAATGTTACTCCCTGGATGAAAGCCACAAGCACTGACGTGGTAAGTATGTCCCTTTTAAACAAAAGACACAATAAAGGAAAGGTCTTCACCTCTGCTCCTGTCACTGACCCTGAGTCGAATAATTTGGGCCAATTAGAGAACAAGATTGACTCGCAGCCAAAGTCAGAGGTCAGTGACGCACGTGCACGCTTCATTTAAACCAACCATCTTCGTCTCACACACACACACACGCACACACACACACACACACACAGCACCTCAGCGAGAGCCTTGTTAGTTGCGAGGTGAGAACACGAAGGGTGTTGACTTGAGTCAGAATTGGATTTGTGTCTAATTGGATGGAGAGAAGTAACAAGACAGAGAGACAGCAGCAGTGGTGTTGACACCTGCAGCCTTTTCCTCGGGATCAGATTACCGAGTGGAAGCACACACACACACACACACACACACACACACACACACACATCTTTGACAACACATCTCTACAGGTGAACAGTGAAACAGACGTCTGATAGGAGGAGAAGAGGTGGACGAGGTGACACAATGCAGAGAAAGTTTTATTATCTGTGGCCACCTGGCCGATCAGCAGTCCGTCAGAGATGCTGTTTTATTTGAACCTTCGTGTCAAGTGAGCAGAACACACGCAGCCCGTCCCATCTGGACCGGCGCTCCGAGCATTCCTCTATCTGTTTATAAACATACCGCTTACATTAAGGGTGGATATTTATAGATGTTCCTCTTTTTCAAGAGTACCGCAGACTACCACTGTTCATAATCAGAGAGGCAGAGAAATGTTCCCTGCATTTTTCTATCTTCCAATTATACATTTTAGTCCGTATCATAGTCATCTTGGAGGAGATTTAAGATCATACGCACCATTAAACCTAATCAACAGAAATCTGAGGGTGTTTTCACATATAGTCCTTTTTAGACGAACCAAACTCAGTCCTCTTAAAGTGGACCAACAGAAAAGGGACTCAGTTCTGTTTCCGGACCACTTAAGCTCTGATGGGTCCTCAGTCCTCTCTCTGTTCACTCTATAGTTCCTTCATCACTGCTGGTCAATGCTTTTCCCTTCAATGACATTTTTAGGGTTGGCACCGGCGCTTCTACACAGAAGACTGTCCAGTTCGTCGTAAAAGGGGCATGTGTCTTTTATGTCAGTGGATTCTGCGCTTTTCCTCATTTTATAGCGTGTGGTAAAGTACGTTTGACGTCGTTTTTTTTTTACTTTGACTCACTGCAGTGCAGTCCTATTGAAGGCCCTCGCTTTCATATGAACTGAAAATTGGAGGAAAACCTCAGCGTTTCTGTGCGTTGTAGATGGTTGCCGTTTGATGTGTTCTTTGTTTCAGAGGGGTCTGAGTTCACATGTACGCAAAAAATGCTGACTAATCGCTCTGAGTTCGTTTGGAGGGCTGAAAGGGAACCAAGTGTGAAAACACCCGAAATCTTCTGTAGTATTTCTTCTAGAGCTCCAACCATTGGGCGACCTCCGGGGTCTGAAAAGTGAAGCTAATGCTGAAGTGCCTTAAACTTGCATTCTTTCTAACAGCCAGCAGGGGGCGACTCCTCTGGTTGCAAAAAGAAGTCAGATTGTATAGAAGTCTATGAGAAAATGTCGTCGGGCAGAATGTCTTAAAACTGCTAATTCAGTCAAACTAACTGTATAAATATGGATGTGAAGGATCATAGAATCTGGAACTAGCTGATTGTATTTTTACTTGATTTTAAACGATGATTCGATCTATTATTCAAAATTGCCCGTGATGACTTTTCTGGTTACCGACTAATCGATTAATTGACTAATTGTTTCGGCGCTAATTTCATCAGATCGTCCAGCTCTGCAGAACACGGCTGTCAGTTCACCCAGGGGTGCTTTGGTAATGAGCTGCCATTAGCACCTAATCAGACCATTATCAAGGCTGCAGCCTCCCTTCGCCACGCTCCGGTTGTTTTTACCTTTCAGTGTAGGTGGACAGGAATGATTGAAGTAGCCTGCCTGTGTGTGTGTGTGTGTGTGTGTGTGTGTGTCTGCAGTGCAGGTCTGTGTGTCTTTGTTTGAAGCGTGTAGGAGTCACCGTGCACGTCTCTGTCAGAGGAAGGTATTACTAGTGACGTGTGACCTTTCTTAGACCGAGCGGTTAGCAGGACGATCCTGCAGCCGCCTGTCTGCTGCGATGATGTAAGACTCAGCTCTGCTTCGCCATGAGAGCACGTACACTATTTGTTATCATTACTGTCATCATCAGACTTCATGATTATTAAAACTAACATTTTTTGGGATATTTAATCCAGCATTACTTTGAAAAGTTTGTCACATTGTCAAGACTATGTTGTGTTAACATCTTAAGCCCTGGAAGGTGTGGTTCGCCTAGACAGACATACCCAAAATAAATGAAGAATAGCTCCACAACTACCAGGTCTATATGCATGACCTTGGCCTCTATGGATAGGTAAGATCTCAGATAATTCATCCCCAGTGTCAGTAACACTGTGACTGTTACTATACCTGAGTAACTTGTGATGAACCAAACGAAAAATGTACATTTTTATCCTCGCCTAAAATGTTTTCTAGAGTAGACAGTGGATAACACCATTGATGCAATGATGCCATGCACAGAGATGCCACTGAATTCATTCAGCAACTCCTTGACTACAACTGTGCCAAAGCAGATATAAATAACACAAAGCACATAGATTCTACAAGGGTTTTAGTCAGGATAGGACCAGGAGGACTCTCCATTTGGCACACTTGGATATCCAAAGTGTGCAAAATGGGTTTTCTACCTCTTGAAAGGGTATCTGGCTATAAAATACTACTGATATCCACTACAGGAGGCTATGTGCACACAATGGAGCCTTTGGCCGTGACATTTACCCTGTGCATCATCACATTCTACCATTGTGCACAGTATAAAATCTATAAAAAAACAACTACATTTTGACTCCAAATGGAGTAGTTTTATTATAATATTGAAATACGATCAAGTAAAACTCAGATAATAACAAATAAGATCAATAACAATGTAAATAAGATAACAAAAAAGACTCCAAAGTCAAGTATATATGTAGTTAAGGCCTCGTCTTTTAGAAACTATTCAGAAAAAAGACCACCACAGCATTTTATGAAGTCTTTAAAGGCAGTGTTTTAACACACAGCTCAGCCGGTACCGGGTTAGTCGGGTAAAAGAGGTTAATGCGTCCTCCTACTCCTGTTCACATGTGATCAGGCTGTTAAAGTAAGCAGGAAAAGGAAATGCATTTGTTTTAGTGAAGAGCTCTCAGCAGCTGTCCTCAGGGTGCAGCGCTGAGAGAGAAAACGTTTGTGCATGCATTGAGAGAGAGAGAGAGAGAAGCTGAGTGAGTGCCCCTCAGCTTTTTGAGATTCTCACGTCTTAACCTTAACGCCAGAGTTGGATCATGTGGTGTTTGGGTTGGCTCCCGGGCCTGACGGAGATGAAAGGTTAGCGTGGTGAGGTGAAGTGCCTTCACTTTTCTCAATCTGTCTCCTTAAAGCCTGAAAAGCCGAGTGATTGACTGCAGACGTCCTTAAGAGAAAGGAAAATGGGGGGAAAATGTGACATAATACTGTATGTATGTGTTTATACTGGTGGTTGTATTCATCACAGCATGTCTTCATGTAATAGCTCAGCACACTGCAGGGCACAGAAGCGGTTAAATAGCACGCTGGGTACGGTAGATGTAGATGTTCTCTGCTCTTTGTTCTTCAGCTACAACTTTTGCTTAGTTGTGGTAACACAGACGTTGTTACATAATGCAACATTTGTTATGATACCTACCATTTGGTATCACTTTGTCTTTCTGTGCTTTTTTTCCGCCTACTTCTCTCTTTCGTATACGGCTGAAGAGAGAGTAGAATAAATAATCTGATTAATATTCACTGAGGTCAAAGGATAAAGAAAAACATTTAGTAGAAAAAAAAACAAGATCCCAATGTTTACTCGGCATGTTAATTATAGTATAATGATGCATATTATTTATAGGGGCGTACAAAACTTGTTTTTTTATATTTGAAGGGCTGAAGTCATGGAGACAAATTTGCCAACCTTGACACCTTAAAAAAAGGGAGGATTTCAAAACCAAAGCGGGGGGGGGGGGGTCTGGTGGTTTGTGCAGCGGAATTTTGTTTATTAATCTCCGGCCCAAGTAATTATCTGACGATTCATCTCACGACCCCTTGTTGGGATCCCGACCCCCCCAGGTTGGAAACCACTGATCTAATAGATCTAATATCTAGACATTAATGGCTCCTACTGACTTTTATGATCCCCTGACTTTTATCCTCCGCTCCGCTAGCAGGTTGACATTTGCGGTTTTGAGTGAAATATCTCGACAACCTTCATGTCCCCCCCCCTCAGGATGAACTGTCATAACTTTAGTGGTGCCTTCACTTCTCGTCATCAGGTCTAAATACTTAATAAACTTAATAAAACTAATGACTCTCCCATCAGCCTCAGCTCTACTTTGTGTTTAGTGCACATTAGCAGATATTAGCATGCTGAACTGGTGAACATGTTAACATTGCATTTGCTAAATGTCAGCGTTGTCATTGTGAGCACGAGGCTCACAGAGCCAATAGCGTGGATATAGACTTGGCTTCACCTTCGTTATGAGAATGTTTCTGTTTCATTGCTGTGTTTTATGGGACTTTGGCTCATTGATTTTTATATGTGATCATTATTCAGTCAACATGACCTCTCTTACACCTGGTAATAAAATGTGATCTGCATCTCTTTTACCCGACGAACCTGGTACCGGTTATCTTATTTACATTGTTATTGATCTTATATAGGTTATTATCTGAGTTTTACTTGATCATATTTCATTATTATAATAAAACTACTCCATTTGGAGTCAAAATTACGCAATTTAGTTGTTTTTTTTATTGATTTTATACTGTGCACAATGGTAGAATGTGATGATGCACAGGGTAAATGTCATGGCCAAAGGCTCCATTGTGTGCACATAGCCTCCTGTAGTGGATATCAGTAGTATTTTAGAGCCAGATTCCCTTTCAAGAGGTAGAAAACCCATTTGGCACACTTTGGGTATCCAAGTGGCCAAATGGAGAGTCCTCCTGGTCCTATCCTGACTAAAACCTTTGTAGAATCTATGTGCTTTGTGTTATTTATATCTGCTTTGGCACAGTTGTAGTCAAGGAGTTGTTGAATTCATCAGTTGCATCTCTGTGCATGGCATCATTATATAATGGTGTTATCCACTGTCTAATCTAGAAAACATTTTAGGCGAGGATAAAAATTTACATTTTTCCTTTGGTTCATCACAGTTTACTCAGGCATAGTAACAGTCACAGTGTTACTGACACTTGGGATGAATTCTCTGAGGTCTTACCTATCCATAAAGACCAAGATCATGCATATAGACCTGGTAGTTGTGGAGCTATTCTTCATTTATTTCGGGTATGTCTGTCTAGGTGAACCACACCTTTCAGGGCTTAAGAGGTTAAACTGATAACGGCAAATACAACAGCAATATCTTCACATTTACTGCAGTTTTTATACGATTTTCTTGTCTGTGTTTTGTGCACACTGTGATCAGATTTTCACAGGCACTCTGGGAAGCTGGTGAGTAGGTGGGAAGGTGGTAGTTCTATTGTCAGTAAAACCAAACATAGCAGGTGGAGGGTCACCAGCAGTCACGTTACTGTCCAGCCTGTACGTACTTTTCTTACTTTTACCTACCGGAGAGACGTCTTCATCAGGAGTGACGATCCTCTCCGCTATAGAGCAGCGACTGCAGTGATGACAATCCTTCCTGCAGCTCGTTTCTATGTTTTCTTCCCAATGTGAACACAATGTACAGATTGCATTTCCACCTGGCTGACCTGCAGTTCTCCTCCCTCCTTCACATCCAGAAGAGCCTCGTACACAGACTCTCTGGCGCTGACATGTTAACACTTCCCTCTCTCCTTCCTTTTGTAAGGTGAAAGCCCTCACCCTGTTTGTGACCCATTACCCTCCTCTGTGTGAGCTGGAGCGGGCGTATCCTGAACATGTGTCCAACTACCACATGGCTTTCCTACTCAATGAGCCGGACGTCGCCTCTGACACCGACGGTATGTGTGTGAAAATGCTGGTAAATTTAGAACAATCTTACTTTGGCTTTTCCAAATCATTATCACTTTTATTGTATATATATATATATATATATGTGTGTGTATGCTGACAGACGGAGAGGTTCAGCCAGAGTTCATCACTTTCCTCTACCAGCTGACTGAAGGAGCTGCAGGGCGGAGCTACGGCCTGAACGTCGCCCGATTGGCTGACATCCCAGACGCCATACTACACACTGCTGCACGCAAAGCCAGAGAGCTGGAGAGCACGGTCAACGCCAGGAGGTACAACGAACACACACACATTCACCCTGACCATTTCTTAAAGGGGGATTTTACACTAAAAGATCAGTTTGCTAGTGTTTCAGGTACCAATGAGACAGTGAAATCCAGGAAGTCCAGTTTGAGTAACAGATCTGTGAATTTGAAGGATTATCATTTATATTAGGCTTCTCTGAAAAAGGATTTTAAAACTCTGGAAAGTTATCATGAAGGCAATTATTTTGTTATTATTTTATTTTGTCATTCGAGGTAAACCGTAGCAAAATATACTGTTCACGTTACAAAGTAGTCTAACATGTATTTGATGATATCGCCTCGTTAAAACCTGGTGTTGTCGCTGCTTTGACAGACTGGCCTCTTTCAAATGAACGGGAGGCTGCAGCTTAACACATAAACACTATCAAGTTGCATTGTGGGAAATGTAGGATCCAGTATTTTTGGAGCTTGACCCATGTTAAGGACTAAAAGTCAGAATATCTCGACCTCTGCTGCTTTGATTTTTTATTTCTCAGTTCACCACCAAACTGCAAAAAATGTGGGATGGACAATATCTATTAATATAGAATATAATAATATAATACAATTTATTTAGGCGTGTTTGTGGCGCAGTTTTCCTTTAGCAGAAACGAGATAGGTTCCTTGTTTAATGTTCTGATTTGAAATAAATGTTCCTAATCTGTTCTAATCCTAATTTAATTAATAAAAATGTGCTGGAATTGCTAATTAAAACCAAATTGAGACAATTTTGTCAAACTTTTGTCATGTAGGGGGTCCACATCTTATTTTCCCTCGGCTAATTACACGCACACCAATAGGGAAAGGAAGAGAAAATCTATGTTTTTGCTGACGTAGACAAGTTTTTCTATTAGGATGAACCACACACTGCCAGGCACAGATGTTTCGCTTACGATTGAGTCAGGAAGCGGAAATACGGCAAATTCATAGTCTTGTGCTGTCAGAGCGTCTCCAAATAGTCATCTATCTCTGTACATCTGTACACGGCATCTCCTCGCTCTGTAACAGACAGCCTGCTGGGAGTTCAGTGCTGCTTCCTATGTAATCCTCACCATATGAAATATCTGTCAGCACGCACGCACGCACGCACGCACGCACGCACGCACGCACGCACGCACACACACACACACACACACACACACACACACACACACACACACACACACACACACACACACACACACACACACACACACACACACACACACACACACACACACACCAATCGACATCAATGTAATCCTTCCTATATGAAATGTTTGTCCTTTGTTGGAGTGAAGCCAAGCTGAGTACACAATAATCGTACACAGAGGAGTCGAGCTGGATGTTAAGAACAGAGATTTTATTGTACTCTCACATACAGTAGTTTTATCCACCTTATTCCTATCCCCCATGATGCCTTGCGTGAATTATGTGAATTATTAGGTACGCTAATCATCTCTCCTAGAGCGATTGTGTTAAAAAATCTAGTAAAACATGTGTGAGCACCACCTGTTGCACCTCAAACTGGATAATGTGATCACAGCTCTGCCTTCTACTATGGAGTGATGGGAGGACGACCTGAAGAAGTGGCCTCAGATAACCTACACTAGCATATTTAGCTACTTTATTGACTCCGTTGCTACAGACGGTGAAGCGACGAACAATCTGAAAAGCTCTGAGGCAGATCAGTACTTCTACAGTTTTTTCAAAGTAAAAGTCAAAGTAACTGGCTGTCATTAAACAGACGCTACGATGCTGTGTCCTCCTTACACATGAAATCATACCTGATGTTCTCCTGGCACTGCTGTCGGTCCTTTCCGGTGGTCTTTTGTAGCCCAACCACAGAGTAGGAAACGGGTCGACTAAATGAAATGAGCACACATAACGAGGGTTTATACATGGTGATCTCTTCAAGTTTAAGTTTCTCAGCCACATTCTTCTGGATTCCTCGTCTGTAGGTCGGCGATGGAAACTGTACCGTTGGTCCTTTGTCTGGTTGTAAGTACAGCCGCGAACAGTGCAACAAGTCTCAGAGCTCCATATTAGAAGATGCAAATTTAACGTTAGTTAAAAATCTGTTTAAAATAAGGCAGGATTTGCTAAATTGAAGGCGAATTACTTTTCAAAAGAAGCGCCGTTGTCGGTTAGCCACTATAGTTAGCCTACAGGACTAACTAGCTTACTGCTACTTCCGCTACCTCACAGGAGGTTCCGCCCATAATCATTCCTACAGTAACACCCCAGAGAATAAGGTGGATATACAATACTTTGTTTGAGCAACCTTTCCGTGTCTTTCTCTCCGTATCTCCAGGAGGAATAAGAAACTTCTCTCAGATCTTTTGAGCGTCTCGGACAGACCGTCCCTCACGGAGTGGCTGCAGGCAAACTGTTGACGTCGCTGCAACAATATTCAACACACACATGAAGAAAAGAGAATCCAGGTCACACTCAAAGAAGAAGTAATAACTTGTTTCAGAAAGGACTCAGCACTGACAGAGTAGAGTGGTTTGTTGCTGCTCTCTTTGCTAGTGTGTGTGTGTGTGAAAATGATTTTTCTCAGGTTCCTGGTTTTCACCATCATGTGTACTTTAACCTCAAAACATCAATTAATACCAACTGATCAAGATTTTACCACCAACTAGATGTGACATCAGTGTGTTTGGTGATTAAATGAAGAAAAAAAAAAAGACAAACTTGTCACACTTTCTGTTCTTTGACCTTAAAAGAGAACTCCACCCATTTAGCATTTAGCATTAAGCACTACTACTAATATTAACGGAGTCACGATGGACTGAAAAATCTAAATCGATGCAACAGAACCAGAGATGTTGTCTTTTTTTAGTTCCTTGTCAATATGTGGCACCTACATTACCCACAATGCAACTTGACCGCTGAATAGAGAT
Source organism: Sebastolobus alascanus (assembly GCA_916701645.2). Classification (NCBI taxonomy): domain Eukaryota; kingdom Metazoa; phylum Chordata; class Actinopteri; order Perciformes; family Sebastidae; genus Sebastolobus; species Sebastolobus alascanus. The sequence continues at coordinate 1,454,385 of CAKAOJ020000026.1, read as the reverse complement.
TCGGGTGTGCTATGCTAGTTGCACCTAATATAGCCTTGAGCCCCCCAGGAAGAGCACCAGGCTTTGAAGCAAATTTTCGTAGTGGCCAAACGATGGTACAACAACTTTCGTGTCCATCACGTGATGCCATCGGGCCCAAAAAGACTTTTTCCCATAGACTTACATTGGGAAAGAGACCTCTGTAACTCAGCGGATCATTTTTTTTTTAGGTGAATCAGATTCCCAGTACGAACACTTGAATAGTCCTTATTTATATCATTAGGTCCTAAAAGTTGTTAAATGCACTAATAGCTGAATCCAGAGTTATTTTCCTTCCTCCGTTAATGTGAATGAGACTCAGACCGAGGCTGGAGCGACGGCTGGGAGGAGGAGTTAAAGGAAACGCTACTGTGCCTGCTCTATGGGCCCAATGGATGCGGAAGATCGCCGGATGATCCGGGTACTTTATCACTCGACAGTTCGAGCCCTTTTGGCTTCATGTACCAACTGAGCAACTCTCATAGGAATGAACGGGAGCCTCCAACGCTGTATCCAGTTCTCTTTATACATCCATGCTGTCAAGCAGAGACGAGGGGCCGGCTACAGATGTCCGTAAAGGACCTGGTTGGTTTGTCTGGGCCTTTAAGATCACTTCTTTCTAACTCCAGGTTTTGTTTTTTTTCGTTTTCAAACTTGAAGTCTTCGATCCTAACTGACGTTGCCGCAAGTGACATCTCATGAGGCGATGTTTTAGATTTTGTGCCGCTCCCTCTGGCGCCTCAAAAGGATTTATTCACATAGTCTATATGCAGCTGTTCTCCCCCGTAAACAGACTTTAATGTGTAAAATCACTGTGGAGTTTCCCTTTAAATAAGAACTACAACAACATTTCTTTATATGAGGGGCAGAAAGCATGAAGGAAACAGATTGAGGAGGCTTTAAATTGTTGACTTTGGGTTTTGTCCATTTTTAATGTTGTATTGATTTTTATCCATTAATGTATTCATTAGTGTGCGTGTGCGCTCTTTGATGCAACTCTATTAATAATGCAGAAACAAATCACAACATTTGCCACTGAGAATATCTGCTGTTACATCTCTAGCTCTCTCTCTCTCTCTCTCTCTCTCTCTCTCTCAACACACACCAACCAACACACGCTCCGCCTTAATTCCTCCAACTCCAAGATCAGCGCGCATCACCAGAGAGAGAGAGAGAGAGAGAGAGAGAGAGAGAGACCAGAGAGAGAGAGAGAGAGAGACCAGAGAGAGAGAGAGAGAGAGACCAGAGAGAGAGACCAGAGAGAGACAGAGAGAGAAAGACAGAGAGAGAGTGAGAGAGAGAGACCAGAGAGAGAGAGAGAGAGAGAGAGAGACCAGAGAGAGAGTGAGAGAGAGAGAGAGAGACCAGAGAGACCAGAGAGAGAGTGAGAGAGAGAGACAGAGAGAGAGTGAGAGAGAGAGACCAGAGAGAGTGAGAGAGAGAGACCAGAGAGAGTGAGAGAGAGAGACCAGAGAGAGAGAGAGAGAGAGTTAACCAGTGTCAAAGCCGCTTACAGTGTATCTGGTGTGTGATTCTGTCTCTGTCTCTCCACTTGAGGGTTCGACCCGCCTCTCTCTTCCTCCTGCTTGTTTCTTTCTTCTTTCTTTATAGAAGCTTTTTTGTTTTCTGAAGAGCAGCATGGATTCATTCTAGTGTTTGTGGGACTCGGACATGTTTACTATGAGTTGTTGTGCAGAAGCGCTCCCGTCAGAGGGGCAACTCTCCGGTGCGCCGCGGTGCCGCTGAGCCGCTGAGCCGCGCGTCTCTCCGTGGGAAAGTTCACACGCAAACCCCCCCTCATGGGCTCCTGGTGAAAGCTCCACTTGTCCCACTTCTCTGCTCTCTTCCCAAAAACCCAAACGACAAAAAAAAAAAAAAAAAAAAAGATGCAGAAGAGCGTCCGCTACAACGAAGGACACGCGCTGTTTCTGTCGGTGGTCGCGCGTAAAGAGGGGACGAAGCGCGGCTTCCTGAGCAAGAAGACGGCGGAGAACAGCCGATGGCACGAGAAGTTCTTCACCTTATACCAGAATATACTGTTCTACTCCGAGAACGAGCAGAGCGCCAGACCCGCCTGGATTTACCTGTTGGAAGGATGCACCTGCGAGCGCTCACAGGCGCCCAAGATGTCCACGACTGGGAAGGAAGCGCTGGAGAAACAGGTGAGAGTTTGTCCAATCCACTAAAACCCAGCTGTGAATATAAAGTTCACACATCTGTTCTTCCCCCAAAATCTGCTCAAAGCCCGCTGACAACATGGTGCAGTCACTGATTGTATCTCCAAAGAGAGAAATATCTGTGTTTCATACAACCCCTGTTTTACGCAGAGATTTATATTGATTATTGCTTGTCAAACTTTAAAAAAAAATCATAATAATGAAAACTACAAGTTCAGATTGTTTCATAACGCCCATGTACAGTAAAAAAAAAGAACAGCAAGTGTCTCCTGCAGCACCAGACTAAAGTGGCTGCAGCAGCTCAGTCCTGCAGAGCTCCAAGTGCATCGTCCCCGAGCAGCTGATCATCCCCCAAAGATTCAGATGTGCAAATGGGAGCAGGCTGGTAGGAGAGTTAGGTGCCTTCTTTCCAATTCAAAGCAAAACAACAACAAAAAACCATCATCATAAATGTATTTCTCTTTTATCAGTTCGTTTTTTCTCTCCGAGGTCATGAAATTTGCTGATCGCAGCCACAAAACATACTTTATTTATAACCTGTTGAATGTGAGTGATAGTTTGTGTCACATTTTCATCATAAACACAGTGAAGTTACTCTGAACTCCACCTTAATGTGGATTAATCAGACAAGGTTGACATTTCTTCTTAGTCTGACAGCTGAAAGCAGCTGCAGCAATGCAGCAACAGGTTCTTGTATTTAACCTCATGAAGGCTATCAACTTATGTTTTATTCTACACCATATGTATCACATGCATATTTAATATTTTCTTGACTCAGCGCTGCAGTAAATCTACTTCATCTTTACATATAATGAAATATTCATTCCCAGGATGCCATGTTTTTTATGGCTGTAACATTATGTAACAAATGTGCTTAATATACTGCAGCATGGCGTATTTAAATTTAGAGACTTTAGGATCTTGTGATCTGAACTACACTTTAAAATAAAGCTCTTTTGGTTTAAGTAATGCATGTTTGTGCAACTTGGATGTCTAATAACAGACCCACTGCTCAATAGGGGTGTAAGAAAATATCGATACTGTATCGATTTTCAAAAACACTATTGATTTTGAATTCATTTAGTTTACATGCAGAGATTAACTCTGCAGATGCTCCCTCTCAAAGTAGTGCTGTGATGTTGGATGTTACAGAGACTGTGATAAATACAAATGCAGATCCCACTGTTCTGATTGCATAAAAAAAAAATACTTTTTACTCAGATCTTATGCATATGGTGGTGTGTTCTTTATACTATGACAGTTTTCCTAAAATTAGATAAAAAAAATCTGGTTACACTTAATTTTACAGGTCTGCAAATTTCATGGTAATTAGGGGATAATTAGCAAGTTACCTATAGTTACTGCCAAATCAATTTACCTCAAAATTGATAAAAAATGACTTTGTTTGGCTGTCTTGACTTGGGACTTGACTCTAGACTTTTATTATTATTATTTTATATCTATTATAAACATTATTTAATAATTATATTCCGCTATTTCCCAATAAGCAGTAATACATAGCTGGTAATTTATTTAATACATTTCCAGGAAAAGAATAGAAAGTTAATTGATATGCTTTATTTCCATGTCTGCTGGTAAATAGATAATAATTAGCATAGTAACATCTTTGAAATTTCTTTAAAAAGCTCCCTGAATCATGACATTAGCTACCAGGTTACATTTGTATAGACAATAATTCACAATGGTGAGATCTGTGCCGGATCAGAAGTGTCTTCTATTAGTTTTCCACCTCCGATGAAAGGCAGCCGCTTCTCAAGCCTAAGGGCCCTATTTTAACCATTATATGCTATTTTAGCATATAATTATTAAATAATGTTTATAATAAAGTCATTTTTGAGGTAAATATTGGGATAATTTGGCAGTAATTCCAAAGAAATTTCAAATAGGTTACTTGCTAATTATCACCTAATTACCATGAAATTTGCGGACCTGTAAAATGAAGTGTAACCATGAATCTCAATATATGGCCTTGCTTACAGTATCGCAATATATCGCGGTATATTGAATCGTAACCCCCGTATCGTGATACGTATCGTATCGCCAGATTCTTGCCAACACACAGCTCTACTGCTGAAGAGCTTCATGAAATATTTTGGGCAAACCTGTTGGTGGCTGCGCTCCTGGAAGTTGCCTCAGCATTGTTGCTGCAACAGTTAGGTAGATCTTGTTGCTAGGAGACATTTGAATAACCATTTGCACATGGGGTTTCATTGAGAAAAAAATGCTTTGGTCACAAGTATATCACCAATCCTCGGGTTATACCAATCAAAGAATCAATCTTTTTAGTAAAAAAAAACAAAACTTTTACCCCATGAAGGTAATCACAGAGCAAACAGAATGATTTTCTGTTTCTGATCCCAGTTTTGAGCTGGCCTCAGGGAATGTGTGCATGTGTGTGCACAGGCATCATGCCCATTAAAATGTAGGGGGGGAGGGATACACTGGAGAGCATTGACTTTTTCACAGTTTGAGCAAGTATTAAGGAGACAGTAAGTGGATGCACAATTAACCATATGAGAGGTCAAAAAATAGTCATCAGAAAATATCCGTCCCCGTCGAATCCCTCCTCCTCATACAGAGGTCTGTCTCTTTAACGTTACAGTCGGACAATTCATTCCAGATGTATGAAATGGAGAAAAGGCTTCAGGAGAGCCAGGAGAAGTGTGGTTTTAATCAAGTCATACATAAAGCAAGAAGTCTTTATTTCTGCAATTGAGTTGTTATTAATGATGAAAGCAGGACATCTCTCTCTCTCTTTGAGGGCAAAATTACATGTGGCTCCAACCGCTAATATCGCCACTGATGTGTAAGCCCCTAAAACCTGTCTCTTCTGATGTTTCGTGGCTCGGCAATTATGATGTCTTATTTTATCCACACTCCACGCTGACTGTCTCACTCTCTCTCTCCCCATCTGTCTCACTCTCACACTACAGCTGTGATGTTTAATTAGGGTTATTTTCAATCTGCCCTCAGCTGAAACCGCGTGTGCTGCAGTGTAACTGTTTTAACTACATAGCCATGCACACAGGAGGCATGAAGCAACGCTAGCGCGGGCATTTTATCTGGGTTATGAGGCTGTGTGTCTCTTAGATCGAGTCTCAATCAAGGAGAAGTTCAGTCTGATCCTGGTTTTATTCCTCGTGCGAGGGTTTGGTAGGATAAAGTGAGAGAAGGCCTTCCATCTTTTCCATCGGTCGCTTTTGTTCTTCTCTGTTTTTCTGTGCGGTAGAGTGAGTCTGCCAGCAACCTGCAGTATTACACCCCCACAGTGAGCCACAATGCAACCACACAAATAACACACATCTACTGCCCCCCCCCCCCCCCCCCCCCCCCCCCCCTCTCTCTCTGTTGTACTCTCAGATAGACGCAAACCCTTCAAATAATTTTGAGAGCATTCGCACTGGTCTGAATGGTTTCCACAGCGACTGTGGGCGTGCATCGCTGTGAACACGTGTGTGTAAAAGGTCCGTTGATTTAGCTGTGCGTAATTGTCTCCCTCCCCCCATTGTCGAGTGTTGGGTTGTGTTGAAGATTCCAGAGAGAAGAACGGTTCATCAGAGGCCATGAACCAGAGGGAGATGACTGTGTCGGCTCCTGGTACAGGCTCTTGTAATATAATGCATTGACTACTGCAACTCCCTACTGGCAGGCCTCCCTGCGTGCACATTCAAACCTCTGCGGATGATCCACAACGCAGCAGCGTGACTTGTCTTCAACCAACCCAAAACAGCACACGTCACGCCGCTGTTCATATCCCTCCGCTGGCTCCCAGTCGCCGCTCGCATCAAATTCAAAACCCTGTTGCTCGCTTACAAAACAAAAACGGCTCCCGCCTACCTTAACTCCCTCATCCAGGTCTACACTCCCTCCCTCCTACCTTAACTCCCTCATCCAGGTCCACACTCCCTCCCTCCTACCTGAACTCCCTCATCCAGGTCTACACTCCCTCCCTCCTACCTGAACTCCCTCATCCAGGTCTACACTCCCTCCCTCCCTGAACTCCCTCATCCAGGTCTACACTCCCTCCCTCCCTGAACTCCCTCATCCAGGTCTACACTCCCTCCCTCCTACCTGAACTCCCTCATCCAGGTCTACACTCCCTCCCTCCTACCTTAACTCCCTCATCCAGGTCCACACTCCCTCCCTCCTACCTGAACTCCCTCATCCAGGTCTACACTCCCTCCCTCCTACCTGAACTCCCTCATCCAGGTCTACACTCCCTCCCTCCTACCTGATCTCCCTCATCCAGGTCTACACTCCCTCCCTCCTACCTGAACTCCCTCATCCAGGTCTACACTCCCTCCCTCCTACCTGAACTCCCCTCATCCAGGTCTACACTCCCTCCCTCCTACCTGAACTCCCTCATCCAGGTCTACACTCCCTCCCTCCTACCTGAACTCCCTCATCCAGGTCTACACTCCCTCCCTCCTACCTGATCTCCCTCATCCAGGTCTACACTCCCTCCCTCCTACCTGAACTCCCCTCATCCAGGTCTACACTCCCTCCCTCCTACCTGAACTCCCTCATCCAGGTCTACACTCCCTCCCGCCCACTACGCTCGGCCAATGAACGGCGCCTGGTACTTAGGGATGTGACTGTGAGGAAATGTTCCCACCGGTTAATAAACTTGTGACAACACCGGTGTTACCGGATTACACCGGACATTTTACAAGAAAAGATGACGGTCAATATGTGCAGCACGCTTACTTTGATCTTTAACGTGGGGTGGCGGTGTGTCTGGCCTCTCCGGTAGAGCTTTTTCTGCAGATCCGTCCTCCTCGCGGCGATTACCTCATTACGGTTCCCTCATCGTATTGGGTTTAAACCCGAAATATTGCCAAATAGGCGTTTTTTGCTTTTCGCTTCGACACCAAATCCTCCGCCATCGTCTTGTCTGTCAATTTAAAATGTGAAATTGCAATAAAAATATTTTGTCCCTAAAATCTATGAATAATCGTGATCTCAATATTGATCAAAATAATCGTGATTATCATTTTGCCGATAATTGTGCAGCCCTAAAATCAATGCTGTTTTAAATTTACCAACAAAAAGTACAGCTCTAAAATCATAAAGCTATACATCAAAGGGGTTTCTTCAAATGAAGGTTTCTTTCTGCTGATGCTCCCCTCAGGTTTAGGAAAAAGTTTTATCAGCGGAATTTATCCGTTGGCCCCTCTGGTAAGGAAGGGCGTCTGATTGTTGTTTTCCCTTGATTTCCTGCTTTGAGTATTAAATACAAAAAAGGGCATGGCTTGGAGTGCACAGCAAACATTAAACATTAAATAGGCCTTACTTGACATGTTAGGGGTGCTGTGGTTCGGAAGGTAGAGCAGGTCGAATTGCAGGGTTGGCGGTTAGTGGTTAGTGGTTGCCCGCATGTCGAAGTGTCTCGCAACTGCTCCTGCCGCTAATTCAGCCTCTGTGTCACGTGAAAATACTGTCTGAAAAAGATACATGAAGTATGTACTGGTAATGAAAGTTCAGTCTGAGAGACAGGCTCGGTATGGAGGCCCTGAGGTGCAAACGTTTTGCGAAAATGAATCAACAAAACACATCAACAACTTATTTCTGAAAACAGAAATGTAGATTTTTAAAACTAGTAGAGTAAAGTACCTGCTGTTTTTATATTTGTGTGTGTGTGTGTGTTCACCTTGCACAGGTGTTCGTGCTGCATTTATAGTCCGCCACATGGTTCCATCCGCCCTCGTGGCATTTCTTAAAAACATTTTGCACTCCTTTTTGTGGTTTTGAAAAAGAACAGATGAGACATGCACTTGAATGTTTTTGACAGTGCCTCTAGCAGCCTTGTTCAAAAGGAAATGGAAAATAAAAACAGCACATCATTTTAGTAGCTTAGATTAGGGCTGTGTATTGGCAAGAATCTGGCGATACGATACGTATCATGATAAAGGGGTAACGATTCAATATACAGTGATACCCAATTTATGTAATTCAAGACTGTTTATGGACCCCAGAATGCAGAAATATTCAAATACACCATTTTTTGGAATAGGTGAAAATAACACATTTGTACTGAATGCTAGAAACAGCATTGTTTTTGCCCCAAACTGCATGTGATTATCATAAAGCGGGCATGTCTGTAAAGGGGAGACTCGTGGGTACCCACAGAACCCATTTTCATTCACATATCTTGAGGTCAGAGGTCAAGGGACCCCTTTGAAAATGGCCATGCCAGTTTTTCCCCGCCAAAATTGAGTGTAAATTTGGAGTGTTATTTAGCCTCTTTCGTGACATGCAAGCATGACATGGTTGGTACCAATGGATTCTTTAGGTTTTCTAGTTTCATATGATGCCAGTATCTTCACTCTAGCTTTAAAACTGAGCCTGTTACAACCGCTGAAAGACAGAATAGCGTCCGGGTGCGCCGGATTTTTAAGAGGTTAATTAAATATCGATACAGCATTTATGGAGAATATTTTTCAGATGTTCCTTCAAGACAGGGATGCTAATTAAGTTTGCAGAATATGAGGCTCAGTATCATCATCATGGATGCTTCAAAAGAAATGGACAAATTAGCTGTTTAAGGGGATTGAACCTGTGACCTTCCCTCCATCCATGCGTAATGCACATGGCTGTAGTGAAGTGAAACAGGAATTCTCATTAGAAAGTTAAAGCACGGTAGAGATATCGGAAGTTAATTCAACGTGTGATCTGGCTGCTTCGGCTTTAATAAAGTGTGTTTTTGTTGAGTTATATGCACACAGGGCTTCCTCTCAACAGTCTCCTTCCTCATTACACTTGATGCAAGAAAAGTCGGGGTGACACTTTAGAGTTGAAGTGTCAGTGCTGACTTCTTGATGCATGTGTGTGTATGTGTGTGTGTGTGTGTGTGTGTGTGTGTGTGATTATTTCTCATTAGAGAGCTCGTCTAGCCCTCTCAGAGCCTCGCGCTAATCGTCTGCATCAAGGAACCAATTCTTCTCATATTACTGGAGTCTGATCTGCTTTCCTCCACAGGCTGCTTTTCATTTTCCTCTTAAGTCTTCTGCCAAGGGTCTGAGCCATTATGGACCTCATTAGTGTCAGATAAGAATTTACAGCTGGCATCTGCCTTTAAATCTGTCTCTTGTGTTTGAAAATACTGCACTAATCAAAGTAGGGACGGCTGTGAGGGTGATCTTACTTTCAAGGAAACATTCCTGGTACAACAACAATGTTCTTGTGTCTAATTCGTAGCATCTACTTCCTGTTCTATGAGAACCTTTGTCTCCAAATTGTCAGATGTTCATGAACTAATGTCGAGCACACACTCCCGACAATCGTCAGCAAAGCCCTGGTTTTTTAATGGTTCTAAAGATTATCTTTCCAGATATTCCTGTTAAGAGTGTTTTTTTTACATCCCCTAATCGGCTCAGAAGTCCATCCTGGCCGCACTGATCTCAAATCTTAAATATTAAACATGTTCAATATTTACGATCAGATATCCTGTTGTGTGTGGGGAACCCCGAGGTCAGACGATGACGCAGTCACGTGGGAAAAAACGATAGCCAATTGAGAACCAAGCTGACTGAAGCGGAAACACAACCACCACCGTTGTCATGGCGGCCGCGGCTAATGCATGAGCTAATGCAAAACGCGAAGCATAAAGTAGTAGTAAGATGGAGCTCACAAATGGAGGACCAACTTGTTGATTTGTGGCAACAACAGAAGTGTTTATTTAACCATGACTTCATCCATCCATGAATTTTCAGTACAAAGTAAAAACTAACATCGCTAATTCTTCCTGCCTGTCGTCCGCCATGTTTGTTTACACTAAAGTCACGTTTGATCGCGAGATGTTTTCAGTTTTATTAGTCGGGACATGAGTGAATCTGTTAGTGTTTGGTGTGCTGTTTTGACCAAATTGTTGCTCTCCACACACTATAGGAACAAAACTGTTAAATTCAGCATAACATGTCAATATGTGTGGCGTCTCTCACATTTTCAACATCTGTTTAAGATTTGAAAACTCTTTTAGTGTGGGCCAGCCTTTAGGAAAACAGTAGTACAACATTTTGGGGAATATGCTTGTTTGCTTTTTTTCAGAGTTAGATGAGACTCTCTCATGTTTGTGTGTCAAGTGTGGCGCCACAGCAGAGAGACAGCTTAACTTAGCATAAAGACAGGAAGAAGGGAGAAAAACTAGTTACGTGCTGTAACTCTTCTCAAACAACAGCTTGGAGCAGTGACTTCCCAGAGTCTTGTCGTCACCGTGGGGTGGCCAGGCAACCAGATGCACAGAAGTTGGAAACTATTGAGCTTAGGTTGTTGTTTTTTTACTTTGAAAAGAACTTTAATTCTCAAGGAAGCAAATAAGTGTATTCCCATAATATTAAACTATTCCTTTAATGCTGTTCTAATACATAATTTCATATTAACAATCATCATCGTATGATTAAGAGTAATGAGAAAGGGCTTGCTAGTAGTGAATAAGCCACAGAAAATTATCATCAGACTCTTAGAGATTAAGACTCTCCCATCAGCCAACGTATTCTCATACAACGGTTTGTATGATATCTTACGAAAAAGTTAGTTTTTTCTACGAATGTCCACAACACGTGTCAATTTCCGCTCGTTACATGCATACAGTCTTTTCAAAATAAACTTCCGTCTTCACAGGAAACAACTTCCTTAGGTTTAGGCAACAAAACTACTGAGTTAGGTCTAGGAAAAAAATCGTGGTTTGGCTTAAAATAACTCCCTTGGAAGTGACGTTACTTAAGTACCTAAGTTACGTGACAAATAAATCAACGTTAACTTCTGGTTTCACACGGGACACAAACGCCAGTCTCGTGGGTGAAAGTCTGGTATTTTTAGACCCACCCATCCACCCCCATCTACTCCCACGCTTTATACATCCTGGTTCACGATTACGTAAATTACACACAAACTGATTTTGCAGGATATGCACCAATTACTTTGCTTTGCTTTTCATAGGTATAGCTACAAACTGTGCTCTCTACGGATCCTCTTAGTGTCTTTTCGCTCATTGTTTGGTTTGCTTTTACAGCTCACAACTTGACTGTTTTGGTTCACTCCTCCTCTGCTCTCTTTGGTGTCGTTTTCAGCAGCTCTTTTCAGCAAAAAAGCTTTAAAAATCCACTCTACACTTCCTGCTCGGCTCCAGATTTGCTGATTGTCTGTCTGCAAAATGGCAACACAATACGATTGTGTTGCACCGTATTGATCAGCCTGTCGGTTAAACTGAATTTGTCAGGGCTAAAATTGTTTATAAAACGTGTCAGTCACCATGCACGCTGCCTCAGGTTAGTCACAGGAGAGGTGAGAATAATACATAGAAGAAACATCCCAGCAGGTATATTTCATCACATCTCCTCCTGAAGCAGAGCCGGGCTGTTCAACGGGGACACCCTGGGTGATAAAAGCTCTCGGGGCATCGAGATCTTCAGTGGTTTTTTATTGTTGTTGCTGGAGCTGCTCCCATCTATTATACATGCTCCTCCTGTCACCAGCTACAGGTGCTGATGTGGAGCGGTAACACACACAAAGAGAGGAGAGTATAAAATAAACTTTAGCGCCAGGTAATAGGATTGTCAAGTAGTTCCATGTGTGTTTGTTGTAGTCTGTGCAGAGTTTATGAGCAGTGTATTTTACAGGATCAGTTTAGGCAATTCTCTAGGATACAGTAAAACAGATTTACACGGTGTGTTTAGACGCCTCTGCTTTTACACGGTGGGAGTCGTAGAGCAAACTCTCCAATCCAGCATCTATTGCATTACGGTGGCAGCGGCAGGATGTTTCCTAAGGCGATGGAGTGACAACTGTGAAGCAACAAATGTGTAAGATGGGTGATAGCTATATATATGTGTGTATTAATGTTTATTGTTGATTTATGTAGAGTAGGAGGACAGCAGTGACAGTAAACAGTGGAGGAGGAGGAGGAGGGGAGCAATCTGTTTAATCTCCAGATAAACAGACAGGTAATCCCTGATCAGAGTGTTCTGAGGCGGGCACAGCAGTTATTAGTATACTTAATATACAGTGTGTGTATGTGAGATAGTTTTATGTGAGAGAGAGAGAGACGGCCCCATACTTTGTTGTAAGAACTTCTTTGGAGGAAGTGAACAGCATGGAGGACGATGAAGAACCAGTAGGATGCGGGATGTTGATTCAGTGATTGTCACATTAGCTGCTACATCATTAGTTGAATTCAGTGGTTACATAAAGTGCTGCCGCAGCCGCTGTCGGATTAATGTTTTGTATCTCTTCACAATGACAAGTCAACAGGAAATTAAAAACCTGTTCTTGCTGTTTGGGTTTCTGGGATTACAGAATGGGTCTGGTAGGGATAGAAATGTGCAAAGAGGGAAATTTAAAGGTCCCATATCGTGCTAATTTTCAGGTTCATACTTGTATTTTGTATTACTAGAACATGTTTGCTGTAATGTTCAAAAAAACGTTATTTTCCTCATACTGTCTGCCTGAATATACCTGTTTTTACCCTCAGTCTGAAACGCTCTGTTTTAGTGCATTTCAACGTAATTGCGTCATTTTTACACTTGGCTTTTGTACGCTTTGAACAAACAAGATATAACTTGGTAACTAGTTAGCTGTACAGGTGTTGGTAGGCAGATTTTAATACCTTTGGACAGAGTCATGCTAGCTGTTTCACCCTCTTTCCAGCCTTTATGCTAAGCTACGCTAATTGACATTTAACAGACAAATGTGTGTATTGATCTCATCTAAATCTCGGCATGTGAACAAACATATCATCATATCGTATTTTCTTCTAGGCTACACATATTTTCTTAGTTATTTATTATGGCAAATATGATGTATGACACCTGGCCACTTATTAAATAAGATGCATGGGTGTGCAGGTAACAGCCTACTGTACGGTAAATACGGTCACATTTATATTATTGAATGCACAAGGTTTTCATGACAATAGCAGTTTGTTTCTTTGTTCTTGTCCTCGGAGCGTTTTATGAAGCTACGTTCGGCACAAAAAAGACATTATTGCCGCTGTGGGAGCACGACAGGAGCTGAGAAATGAGAGGAATATAAAGAGGAGACTGGTGGGTGGAAAAGTGAACCCTTCTTTCCTACACTATTTATCTCTCTAAAGCTTCTTCTCACAAATGACTTTTGTTGTTTCAGTAAGTGATGTAACCCTTATCACGGCCATGTGCATGTCATTAATTTCACTCTGTCGAAGCCAAAAAGCTTCTGCTTAGTTTAAAAACACCCACCGTGTTAGAATATTATTATATATTTTATTTTGTGCCTCTTGGCTTTTTCAGTAGAATGTTTTCATACTCTCTGTATGGTCTTTTCAAACCTAAATAATTATGTTTTGTGAATATGAAGCCGATAATCTCTTGCTGATGTGTTTGAGGCGTTGCGTCCCCATGAGAATGCCAACAACAGGTGGTTTGAGATTAGTTTTATTAATCGCTCGTGATCACTACATGTGGTTCTTTTGTAGTTCTGTTTTCCTCTATTCTTTTAAGGAATCACACACATGGTGCGTGTACGGTATATACTCCCACACAACATCCAGTTCCCTCTATAGTTTCACATACACACACATGAATGTGGTCTCCTCTGTGTTGTATTCCTCTGTAATGCTAATTATCACCCTGCGGGGCTCAGGATCACTGAGCAGTCCCTGCTTCACCACAGCAGTGCAAAGGTGGAAACGTATTATACATCGGCAGCATCTAGTGGAGCCCATTGTGTTAAAACCGCTTGTTAATGATTTTTTTCTACTTTGTAATCAGCACATATGGATCTAAAGAATAGGATGAGACAAAAACCTCTGGAAGTTGTCAGATGACAAAGGACATATTATCCCTTTAAACCCTTTCCATTCCAAGATTTACAAGATTTGGTGCTAAATTTAACCATTAAATTTTTTAACAACTCGAGAATTGATAAAAATGATCAATAATCCCTCCAAAATACCACATTAAGACACCAAGACCTTGAGGAACACCATAGAAGAAGCCAAGCTGTGATTTCGCATCAAAAACGTTTGACAATTGGAGAATTCTGCCAGAATTGCATTTTTCGGTGGTGATTGGATGGCGAGCACTTCTGTTGTGTAAACTGCTCAGAAACCCCCTTATTCTCAATCTAGCTAGGAAAACCATCCATCCTCTGAATGCTCTAGGTCTCTAGTTTGATCTATCCATCCTCTGAAAGCTCTAGGTCTCTAGTTTGTGGCTGTAAAGTTTCATGAGGCTGTGATTATCCTAGAGGTCACCACAGGTCATTTTTATACAGTGAGGTCACGTTTCAATAAATGGTCTCACTACAATGAAATGGTTACTATGGGGACTAACATCATCACACATGAATACAGTTGGGCTCATTGGATGCACAAGAGTCTCAGCTTTACAGTGGTACCCAATTTATGTAATTCCAAGACTGTTTAGGGACCCCAGGATGCAGAAATATTCAAATACACCATTTTAGTATAGGCGAAATTAACACATTTATACTGCATTCAAAAAACTGCATGTTTTTTGTCCCAAACTGCATGTGATTATCATAAAGTGGGCATGTTTGTAAAGGGGAGACTGGTGGGTACCCATAGAACCCATTTTCAGTCACATATCTTGAGGTCAGAGGTCAAGGGACCCCTTTGAAAATGGGTTAGATGGGGTCTTCCCGACTAGCTAGTATGACATGGTTGGTACCAATGGATTCCTTTGGTTTTTCTAGCTTCATATGTTACCAGTATCTTCACTCTCACCTTAAAACTCAGATTTAAGGGGTTAAATTTATAAACTGTGGCATTTCACTTGTTCATAGCTGCTATGGAGTAACTTTCTTGTGCCTTCATGGAATTAACAGTTTGTGCTTGTACTGTTACATACTTGTTTGCAGTATTTTCTTCTCAATGGTGGCAGTGTCTTTTCTAAATACCTGCTTTTTTGCAAATGAAGTTCAAACGAAGTTAGGCCAACCTTAGAGGTTTGACATTGATGGAGGTGAGACAAGGCACATAGCGTGATGATCTATTTTTCTGACCTACGTGGCTGCTAGTTCCACCAACACAGTTTTTTTTATTTGGTTATTTGTATGAAACATTTCTCAGAATTTGTGAACGGCCTTATTTTCATGCTTATATTTAAATAACCATGCCAGTGGTTTTGCATGTTTTAGCCCATTTATTGTACCGCAAAATATGTGCAGGTCGCACGCATCTTAACCATTTGCAAACTGGCATGTTTTAGAAATGTGACTATTTCTTCCACTGTTCTATTCAGCTACTGATTTCTAATCGTTCAAGTATGATGTGAAAATAGCAAACATTTGAAACTTGCTTAAGTTGCACAGTCAATTACATTGAACATTAAACGTTCAATATATGATATTCAGAGCATTAATATAGCAGCAAACAACCATTGTAGGAGTAATATCCACTTGAACAGAGAAAGTAGTCTCTCTCCCTCTGTGTGTGTTGTAATCAAAGCTTCTCCGTGCTTTCCTTTACATCGCTGTGCGTGCCTTTTAGTGCATGTGAGCGTGCCCAACTGGCTCGCTCACGTCCGCCACTCTGCACTGCACTCATACTGTTGCCGTTGTTTGCACTTTTAGCGCTGTTAGCACCGTTAGCTGCGATGTTGAGAGCCGTTGAGAGGCAATAGAAATGTTCTGAATTTAGTATTGAGCAACTTTTAAGTCCCGTCATGGTATAGTCCACTTACAGAGGTGTTGTCACATGTTTTCTGGTAAGACCTCTATTCTGAGGATTCCTGAGAATAGAGATCTTTAAAGAGACGGCTCACTGGTTTTCATGTTGTGTGGAAATAAATAGAAACAAACGGCTCCCTGGAACACCATGAAAAATGTGGCTAAAGACCCGTAAGTGTATAACATGCACTCAAAAGTACAGATGATTTGTAGTTAAGAACGAGGAACCATCACGGCAGAAAAACTGTACTTCCTAGTTGTTCTGTTCTGCTGCAGCCTATACTTAAACTATATATATATACCATACGTGCTCCATGTGACTGTGCAGTTTCTGCATTGTTATCCAGCCTTTCAGTCCTCTCAGTGTATACACATTTAGTCCCAGTGGGGATCAAACCTTTAACACTGACAGCGTCCGTGCCTCTTTATCCTCATTGAAGTGAACAACATCAAAGCAGTAAAATGCCAGTCGCTGTGAAAGGCTGAGAGTGAGAGAAAAAAAAAACACGAGGTCCATCTGTGGTTCTGTACAACACAATTTGGCCTCCCATCAGTGCAGATAGCAAAGCAGACAGCAGTGTTGCATCATTAGTTGCTATTCCAGTCCCCTAATCATCAGCGGATCCCAACACGCTGTCATCTCTGCTTTTAAATATTTATAACACACGAGTATTTCTGGATTGCTTAATGAATCTATTACCACCAAGTCCAGTTTGACTCTTTAATCTTTAATAAAGGAAATTCATCACAGCGCCGCCGTGAACCTGAGGGTGTGTGATGATATCCTAACGTTCAGTCTCACTCCTCACCTCTGTTCTCGCAGCGAGCAGTTTTAAATTGCGTCTGAATAATGCCCCTTCATTGTGCCCGTGTCTTGCTCCGTGGTGGTAAAACACACTCCTTTGTGTCACGCTGTCAGTCTCATTTTCTATAATAGCTGTTCCTCAGATTAGGCGAAAAAAGGTGAGTGGCAAATTGGTCGTCGGTGACATAAAGAGCAGAAAAAGCGTCTCTGTCTCTTTGTCTCTGTGTTTCTTTTGCTTTTCCTCTCTGTCTTTATTTGTTGAAATGAAATCTCTTACAGTACAGTGGAGGCCCCGAGGGGTGGAGGCTACGTTTGAGCTGATTTGAAGGGAGAGAAAGTCCTGAATGGTGCTGTAGTTGAGTTGGGAAGCTGCGTGTTCACAGCTCGGAGAGAGTCGGACCTCTTACTGCTTTCACTGTGCTCCTCTTTGACTAATGAGGACACGCTACAGCGTTACAGTGTATTTCACTGCTCTGCATTGTTAATGTTTTCAATGCCATGAGGTCCAGCGTAATGCAAAATCTGCTATAAAGGATGTGATACCATTAAACTTTAATGATTGCCTGGGGGCAATTGGGTCACTGATGCAGCATGCAGTAGGAGTATATGGCACATATATAAAGCATGTATAATCAGGCTTTACTTATTTAAACATACAAACTGGCAACTTTAAAGTTAAGCAGAAGTATAACGGGAAAACCAGACTTTACATACAAAGAAGAATTTAGTGCAAAACATTTACATTTATTAAGTATCCTGGAAAGAGAGATTATGTAAGGGATAATGTACAGCGAGCCGGTCATTGTTGTGAAAAAAACTTCGCCCTGAAGTGGTTTATTTCACAATAATGACTCGCTAGCTGTACATTATCCCGCTTATTACACGGCTACTTACTTAAAAAATCAATAATTTGACACAAAAACGGTCCGCCAGAGTCCGACATCAGAACTGCGCCCATAGCAACGGTCTGTTATCCATAGCAACGGTCTGTTATCCATAGCAACAGTCTGTTATAAAGAAATAACAGACCGTAGAACGCCGTGATTGACCAATCAGAATCGAGTATTCAACAAAGCCGTATAGTAAATGAATATAAATAACATCAGTATATACTGTATGCAGTATGAACCGTAGTGGTTTGTAACCAAGTACATCAGAAACAGAATCAGATTTATTTGCCAAGTACATACATACAAGGAATTTGACTTGATAGTTTTATGCATTTCTCTAAATGTACTTACACAGAAATATTAGTAACAGCTAGAATAGACAGTACTGTTATGTACACAGGTAGTGGAAAAATAGGTGGATATATAAATATTATATAAATATATATAAAAAGCCCCAATAACAAACAAGAAATTAAGAAATAAAATAAAAACGTCTATATACAAGTCAAGTGTTCTTTAAGTTATAAACAATAAAATAATGCAAAGAAATAAATCCATTTACATTAGTATACTTTGAGGGGGTTCTGTGCAGTTTTCTTTTAAACAAACAAAGTTTACATTCATTGTTTCTCGTCAGAGCACAGTGTGCATCCTCGGGGCCTAACAGACACTTTGCAAATGTTTTATGAGGAAGGAAATGCACTCAAACTCTTTTGAATATTTTAAATTGTGCATTGTTTAAATCCATGTTCGCTAGCTTCTTCTTCTTCACTGCCTTTGTGGGCACACTGCTACGCCCTTTTGCATCCTTGTGTGCATGAATGATACAAACAAAACGGGGACAAACTCGTAAGAGCATTGCTCTGTAATACTATTGCTCCACAGGATACCTTTAAGCACCATTTTGAGGTACTTGTACTGTACTTTACTGGAATACTTCCATTTTAAACTACTCGTATTTCTACCAGGCCTACATAGATATGAAACTGTTTTATATCTGTTTTTTGCATGCAGTATAAATGTGTTATTTTCGCCTATTCTAAAGATGGTGTATTTGAATATTTCTGCATTATTGGGTCCATAAACAGTCTTGGAATAACATAAATTGGGTATCACTGTAAAGTTGAGACTCTTGTGGATCCAATGAGCCCAACTGTATTCATGTGTGATGATGTTAGTCCCCATAGTAGCCATTTCATTGTAGTGAGACCATTTTTTTTCCCCTCTCTGTATAAAATGACCTGAGGTGACCTCTAGGATAATCACAGCCTCATGAAACTTTACAACCACAATCTAGAGACCAAGAGCATTCAGAGGATGGATGGCTTTCCTAGCTAGATTGACAATAAGGGGGTTTTTGAGCAGTTTACACAACAGAAGTGCTCGCCATCCAATCGCTGAGAAAAGCAATTCTTGCAGAAATGTGAAAAGTTTTTGATACCAAATCACAGCATGGCTTTTTCTATGGTGTTCCTCCATATTGCCACGGATGGGTATACATTGTAGTTAATGGAACGGTCTGGGTAGTGGGCGCTGAGAGGTACCTTGTGCAGCGAATACCGATGGCCTTGACAAGGCGTCGGTATTTGACACCCTGGGAATGAGAACAGGCTGTTATTGCAGCAGAGTGCTGTTGCTACAAAGACTATTTCTTCCACCATAGAGCATAAAATAGGAGAAACCATTACAGTTGCTATCATTGTCATCACTGTATATGTGATAATAATGACAGGGACATCTGTGCGTGATCAAAGCAACTATGATGTGAATCAATACCAACATGGTGTGAAAATGTTTATGCCTTTAATAAGGCTATTAAAGGCAGATACATTGTAAACCCTGACATCTAATGTGCACTCAATAACCATTAACTCCATCTATAGGCTGTGTTGTCTTAAATGTGCAGACGCTCAGAATATCCACCTGGATCTCTAAATTAGCTAAATTGCTTCTTTTCCTACTTAATGCTGCTTCCTTCTCACGTCTAAAATTGCAGGATGGATCAATAAAAGCATTAAATGAATAGAGGCAGCGCTGAGGAGCAGAAAATGGAAGTGCAAAACACAGCGGAAGCGTCGGATATTGCGTTGCCATGGAAATGTTATCTTGTTAGGCGGTGACACAATTTAGAAATATGTACTCGGTTAAGAAATATTATGTAACCGCTCCCTCTCTCGACCCTCCTCTGTCTCTCTCTCTTTTCTCCCTGTCAGAGACGGTTAGAGCACAGATTATTGTTGATGTAATAAAATCCAGCCAGCCAGTGAATCGGAATGACAAATAGATAAAAAAAAAAAAAGCAGGGAGATTGAGATGGTGATGGAGATGGAGTTGGAGATGGAGATGGAGATGGAGATGGAGATGGAGATGCAGGAGGGTCTATGAGTAACCTTGGTGACTCTGTCCCCACTGCAGGGGCCGAAGCCCGTCCGTCCTCCTGCAGGGTAAACGTCTCTCCTCTGGACTCCGTTTGGTTCAGCGGATCCTCACTGAGAGAGACACAAAGAGAGTATGAAGGGATGTGGGGATGGATGGAGGAGGAGGAGGAGGAGGAGGAGTGGGTTTCCACAACAAGAGAAGCGAGGATGCTGGCTGAGCGGGGCAGAGGAGGCGGAGTGGGATGATAGGTGGAGTGCAAAGAGAGAGAGAGAGAGAGAGAGAGGAGGAGAGAGGTGGTTGGATGATGAGAAGAGAAAGTCCATGCAGTCTTCTCTGTGTTCCCTGACTAAGAATAGCAGCTCTTCTGGTAACCCAATGCCCCAGGACATGACCATTTGAATAAAAGCCTCTATCACTTCACATAATGCCTGCTATGTATGTGTGTGCGCTCTACTGTAGGTGTGTATGGCAAGCCGTTTTAATAGCTAAGGACTTAACATTAGAGATACCCACAGTTGCGTTTTGACTAGTCGGAATTCTTACTCCAGATATCTATAATGTCATCTCCCTCACTCAAGGTGTAACAGCACAATCTAATACAGGAAGTGATTTTGCTTATGTTTGGTAAGCCACACTAATCACTCTCTCTCTCTGAGGTCCACTTCCTTTTGGCGTGTTTTTTTACAGAGTTTACAAGTGTGATGGTGCCTTCAAATGAAACTCGGGAGCTCGTGTTTACAACGCGGGAAGTCGTGTACACGATATGCTTGGCGTTCAAGTGGTTAAGTCGTGAGAACACCGCTGCTAAGCAACGGCAATATTAACGTTGCTGTCGGCATCTAGAAGCCACAGAGGCTAACAATTTACCAAGTTAGTGGTAGTAACAAGTGGGTAACATAATGCAGGAAATGCAAAGGCATAATGACAGAGGAGAAAGATCAGGCCGTTGGGAATATCAACATTTTCCTCAGACATATTATAAAATTACCAAGAAAAACCAAGAAAAACAATATACGACTAAAATGACAATATATTAACTTATTATGTACATCTAAAAATTAACTTCCATGGCCTCCGCCATTTCTGACAATGTCAACAAACACGTCTCAACTCGTGAATACCACAAGAAGGGGGCGTTCATATGGGCCCAACTCGTAAACCAAGGCCTATTGAAGTAGGCTGGGTCATGCGTCATCAACAGGTCATATCTTTGGGGGTACAACACATACGCAGTAAAATCTGGTCAGCACTCGCCGAAATTGAGCCAATCGCAACGCACGACCGCAGCTTCAGTTACACTGCGCATGTATTATACCCCATACCCCATATGGTTTATTTGTAAATACATGTAGTTAACCTATTTGGGGGGTGTTTAGGTGCCCTTTGCTGTTGGGAGAGTCCATTAGTAGTTAGGCCAGCAGGAGAGGAAGTCTAATTGTCAGAGCAAGTTGGAGGTCAGGTTGAGTTCTTCTTCAGAGTGTGTTTTACCTGTGGAAACCTGTTTCATTGTCCAGCTGCCTGTTTGGGTGAGATTGTGAAATTCTTTTTGTCGCTCGCTTTGAATCACCAGTAAAAAAAAAAAAAACAGAGCTCTGGAAACATCTGTCTGACTCATCTGCTCATCTTTCAACCACGTCATACACCTCCATCCCGCCTGGTTTTCATCCTGGTTGTAAGGACTTTACACTATCCTAAGTAACAGTTACAGATATCTCAAACGTCATTATGACTAGTCTGAACTGTTGGGCATAACGTTGCACATCCAAGGTTTCCCATTGGATATTGGCCGAACGGAGCATCTGATCATTAAATGCCATAGGTGTGTGTGTGTTGCATGTGTCTGTATGTACAGTAAGTGTGGAGAAGTATTTTGAAGGCAGATTCTCAGGGAAATTCATCAGAATAATAAGCGAGACAGACAGGAAACGAGAGAGAAAGAGAGACAGGGAGCGGGCTAATTGATGGTGATGATAATAGGCCGGTGGAGACGAGAGGCACAGACGATACTTGATGCTTTATTTCAGTGAGCAAGTAACTCCGTCCTGTCTGTGTATCCTCGGCCTGCTTCATGTGGAACTTTATATGGGACGAATCTGGGCAAGAAAAGAGCGTGAAAAGCAAATGTAGTTTAACGCCATGTTTCCATATGTGTGCGCCATATGTCTGATTAGCTGTGACTCGCGTCTCAAAGGAGCCACTGAAACATCTTGAGCTGTAAAGTGAGACCGTTGGCACCACTGAGCAGTTTTGTTGTAGATGTGTTAGGCGTCAGGGTCACATATATAAACAGCTTTTCTCTCTTTATCTCTCTCTCTCTCTGCAGCACTACTTCCTCATCGTGTTTGGTCATGACGGACAGAAGCCTCTGGAGCTGCGGACGGAGGAGGAGAGCGAGTGCGATGAATGGGTGGAGGCCATCCAGCAGGCAAGGTACACACATAGTACTGCATAAAGGGTGTTTGTGTGCTTTCCCCCCTCTCTGCTTTGTACAGCAGGAAATATGACATCAGACGGCATGACCGCAGTTTGATGTGATGTGACAGAACATTAAGATTAGAGCGCATTAATACTGGTGGTTTCTCATTTTATAGCCCATTAAGTATAATTTACTGCAAAGCTGATTGTGTTCCAAAGAACACTTCACTTTCTGCCCCTTGTTTCTTCCACCGTTAGTTTCACTTTATTTCAGTGCGGTATGAAACTTGCAAGGATTGGAAAATTTGATTTATAAACACAGTAATCCATCTTTTTTTTGTCAAACTGACATTATTGTGGCATGAAGTTACTGCAGCAACTTTTGAAAGCTCTTCCTTGTTGGTGTGTTCTCAAAGAGGCTCAGACATCTAAGGTCTAGATCTCAACAAACCACGTGTGGGACAAAGATTGTGTTTGTGTTGGAAAAGGAGGGACACGTTACCAAGGCTGAGAGGTGGTCTACAATTTTGATATAATGTCTAACTAACTTAAAGGGACTGGGATTTTTAGGGCTTGAGTGACACTACTGATATTATATGAAACTAGAAAACCTAAGGAAATCAATGCTACCAACCATGTCATGCTACCATCTCGGGAAGGAGCTCCAAACTTACACTAAATTTTTGCGAGGAAAAACTGGCATGGCCATTTTCAAAGGGGTCCCTTGACCTCTGACCTCCAGATATGTGAATGTAAATGGGTTCTATGGGTACCCACGAGTCTCCCCTTTACAGACATGCCCACTTTATGATAATCACATGCAGTTTGGGGCAAGTCATAGTCAAGTCAGCACACTGACACACTGACAGCTGTTGTGCCTGTTGGGCCTGTGAGGTTTTCTGGACAATATTTGTCATTGTTTTGTGTTGTTAATTGATTTCCAATAATAAATATATACACACATTTGCATAAAGCAGCATATTTGCCCACTCCCATGTTGATAAGAGTATTAAATACTTGACAAACCTCCCTTTAAGCTCCATTTTGAACAGATAAAAAAGGTGTGATTAATTTGCGATTAATCACGATTAACTATGGACAATCATGCGATTAATCGCCATTAAATGTTTTAATCGATTGACAGCCCTAAT
The DNA here is from genome assembly GCA_916701645.2 of Sebastolobus alascanus. Lineage (NCBI taxonomy): Eukaryota > Metazoa > Chordata > Actinopteri > Perciformes > Sebastidae > Sebastolobus > Sebastolobus alascanus. The sequence continues at coordinate 1,430,864 of CAKAOJ020000026.1, read as the reverse complement.
ACAAACTATAATCAATTTGTGGACTTCTCTGTGTTTTCAGTTACTCTGACATCATCATTGAACGAGAGGTGCTGATGCAGAGATACATCCACCTCGTACAGATCGTGGAGACTGAGAAGGTGGCGGCCAATCAGCTGCGCACCCAGCTGGAAGATCAGGACACAGAAATCGAGAGGCTCAAAGCAGAGGTAAAGAGAGCATGCACGTGTACAATTCTGTTGGGTCATAAATTAAACCAAAAAGCATGGTTACTGGGTCAATACCGACGCAGTACGAGGTAAAGTTGACCCAGTACCCGTGAGCATAAAAACCACTGGGTCACCAATCACACCCAAAAATGGTTCAGTGTTATTTATATTATTTCTATTTGGTTATTTAGCCATACCAATATGTTATATTGACCCAGTAACGGTGTCATATTTACATTTCTGTTGGGTCATAAATTAAACCAAAAAGCGTGGTTACTTCTCACCCACTCTAATGTTATTTTTAATTTTTATATTGGGTCATCAATTAAATTAGACCCAGGTTTAGGACCTTCAGTGAGTGAGAGAAGGAGAGAGAAATGAAGAGAACTAAGACACAGACTCACGCAGGGGCAAAACATTTAAAGTATTTAAGATTAAAAATGTTGTTGCAGTGTACTTATTATTATTTTTTTTTCATTTTCATTTTTTAAAAGTCACCAGAATACAGGAAACAAAGTCTCTGAAACTCTAATTTGATTTGATTTAGAAATTCTCTCTATTTTTGAGGTCTCAAGGTTGGCAAGAATGTGCATACATAAAGCAGGCATCACTCACTCACCAACTCGCCCACACAACTCTGCTGCCATATATATATATATATATATATATATATATATATATACTGTATATATGGAGTGTGTGTCTTCTCTTCTCCCAGCTGTGTTTCTGGGTGGAGGAGGAGTGGGTGTGAGCGGTGCTCATTCACCTCTGAGCGTGGGAGGAGAAGCCCACCGCTCAATAAAGACATCCCATCAGCTTCCTTACAAACTGCTGCCAAACCGTTATGCTTATCGAACGCAACACGTCTCTGCTCCACCGTCACAGCAGGATAAATCAGACGTGCGCGCTCACACTCACAAACACACACACACACACACACACACACACACACACACACACACACACACACACACACACACACACACACACAAAACACAACTGACCTCTACGACGTTGTTATTCTGAACTAATTACAATTCTCTCTCTCATACACACAACAGCAGGTAATCACTGGTTTATGGTAATTAGATCAATAGAAGTAAACAATAAGTGATCTTACTCTGGATCCTGACGTCACTGTCGGTCACTCTGTTTTTGCACGTTTACGAACAGTTTGTTTAATGCAAAACAGTGGAGCATAGTTTGATATGTGATTTTTTTAATTTGCCATATCATGATATATATGATATATATGATCATGATTTCAACCATACAGTTTTTCCCAGCCAAAAACGAGTGTGTATGTATTGGGCGCGATATAAAACTGACCTTTATTGTGAAAGTTTTCCGGAGGGAACTTAGTATTTTGGTACTTATCATGACGAAAGGAGCCCATTTGTGCCCACAACTGAAAACTGTCCGAAAAAAGAAGTCTGAAAAATGTCCAATAAAAAAGTCTAAAAAATGTTCGAAAAAAAAATATAAAAAAAAAAAGTTTGAAAAATGTCAGAAAAAAAGTGTGAAAAATGTCAGAAAAAAAGTGTGAAAAATGTCAGAAAAAAAGTCTAAAATATGTTCGAAAAAAAAATGTGAAAAATGTCCGAAAATAAATGTCTGAAAATGTCCAAAAAAAAATCTGAAAAACGACCTAAAAAAAAATATTTGAAAAATGTCCGAAAAAAAAGTCTGAAAAATTCCCGAAAATAAATGTCTGAAAAATGTCAGAAAAAAAAGTGTGAAAAATGTCCGAAAAAAAGTCTAAAATATGTTCGACAAAAAAGTGTGAAAAATGTCCGAAAATAAATGTAGGAAAAATCTCCCAAAAAAAAAGTTTGAAAAATGTTCCGAAATTTTTTTTGAAAAAAATGTCTAAAAAATGAAATGTCTTTATTCTTTGATTTTTGGGTTGCTGGAATAAATGTAATAAATAATGCCTGACAATGAATGATATATTTGACTTCAGGACATCTCTGACTACATACATGCTGAAAATCAAACATTTTTTACTGTATTAATTTAGATATTTTCCAAAGTAAAAGTCTCTTGAAGTGTATGATTCAACTTTTTCTCATAGTCTACTGTTAAAAAAGTTAACAAAATTCGCAATAAATCGCAATACATTATCGAATTGGCGCCCAAGTATCGTGATAGTATCGTCCTGGCACTAATATACAGGTGCCTGATTGAAACTGAATTTTGGTGTGAGCAGTCGTTGGCCTTGAGGGAAACTGTTTACTTGTTGGGCCAGCTGCTAACATCTCCATAAATCACAGCTCCACCGTCATTTCCAGCTCTGTCTCGGCTCATCTGTGTCAATAATGGCTTGTATAAATACTTGTATAGGCCGGATTTGGGAAGAAATAACACTGTGTTTTAGCCTGTTACTGCTTTTAGCTGTAATTCTCCCTCAGAGCAACAAGTGTGGACGCTTCTCGTCGCTACGCGCCGTGATCATATCTCACCGGCGGGCTACAGTTGATAACGAAAATGCAAAACGAAAGACATTTTATATTAGGAAACATCTGCCTGTGTAATTGGGCTTCTCATGAAAAAGGGATTAGACTTTGAGAGCCAGTTGGTGACCCATCTCATTAAAACACACTCTTGTTTGTTTGTTTACGTGTGTGTTGCTCTGTGTTTATGAATAATTAAACCAACTAGCCACTGTAACTGTCAGCAGTTGGCAGACCGGCTCCTCTCCGCTGCCATTTGCATGATAGCACTGGTGAGTAAGGAAATGAAGATGAAAGTGTGTGCGTGGCTTTGGTTTCATCTTTCAGGATGATGTTGTCTGGAGGCCTGACGGTAGAAACAAATAGGTGGAAGTAATATAGTACTAGAGACAACCTCTGCAGGCTGGGTTCATTTCAACATAGCGTTGCCAAGAAAACCCTTTTACCAGCTATGTTTGAAGTTAGTCATCACTGTTATTTAAAGAGATGCGGTGATATCTATTATTAGGTTTACTATGTGAAATGAGATTTTTTTTTTTTTCCACGGCTTAATAACATTTTTGAGTATCTGCCTGGTGTATTCCCTTTGTGATGCGTCTCGCCTTGCTTTCCAAACCTGGAAGATGAACTTTCAGCCGGCTTTTCTCACCTGCAGCGACTAAATGTCTGAAGAGAGTATTTCGCGGCTGTAAAGAAACTGTCATAATTAGATAGATTAGGTCTTTAAAAGGCCTTGATATTACGGTTTCCATAGACTGGTTTGTTCTATAAATATATTAATCTGCAGAGGATTATACGTTGTCGTCAGTACCCGCTGTGCCCCAGAATGCACTGCAGGTAATCAAGCACATCAAAGCCTTCATTTGCTTACTGTCATCAGCTGATAGCAGCCGATCATTCTCTCTGTTTCTGAATGAAGGCGCCAGATTGTCAAAGATGAGGAAGTCTGATGTCTATCTGGTGCAAACACACCAACATGACTATCACGCATTCAACATTCAACCAAATTACTCTTAATCCCTTTAGGAATATAACATCCTCTTGAATTATAACTTCCTACTCTACCTCAGAGGACCATTGTTTCTATTTATTACACGGCTTTGTTGAATACTCAATTCTGATTGGTCAATCACGGCGTTCTACAGTCTGTTATTTCTTTATAGCAGACTGTTGCTATGTATAATAGAACGTCGCTATGTATAACACACCGTTGCTTTGTATAACACACTGTTGCTATGTATAACAGACCGTTGCTATGGCCGCAGCTCTGATCTTGGACTCTGGCGGACCGTTTTTGTGTCAAATTATTGATTTCTTAAGTAAGTAGCCGTGTAATAAACGGGATAATGTACATCTAGCCGGTCATTATTGTGAAATATACCCCTCCGCTCCTTGTCGGGGTTTATTTCAAAACAATGACCGGCTCGCTGTACAGTACATTATCCCTTACTTAATGTGATTTTACTGTAATTTAATGTGTGTTTTGTGGCGCTATTTAGTCATATACATTATGCTTATATTGTTTGTGATTGAATCTCTCTTAAAAGATTATAGCTCTGAACAAAACTAAGGAGCGAATGCGGCCTTACCATGTCAACCATGAAAATGAAGACCCGGATATCAAAAAGATCAAAAAGGTGCATAAATATTTTCTACTTACTGTACAGTAGGTTTCATGTGATTTTCTCTTCTGTAATCCTAGTGTCTTACCTGCGAGCATGTTGCCTGCACAGTATGTACGCTCCATGTGTGTGACTGTGTCTAAAAGCTACCTGGTTTGTATTTCCTCAGGTGCAGAGTTTCATGCGTGGCTGGCTCTGTCGGAGGAAATGGAAGATCATCGTTCAGGATTACATCTGCTCTCCTCACGCCGAGAGCATGAGGAAGAGGAACCAGATCGTCTTCAACATGGTGGAAGCAGAGGCAGAGTATGTCAATACTTTATAGAGTACAGCAGCAGCACACACTCTGGAAAAGTTGACACTATATTTTCAAGCTTTGCAGTACACGCCATAACCAAACGGCAAACTCCGGTTCGGGCTGCACAATTAATCGTATAATAATCGCGATCACGATATTGAGTTCCCACAATTAAATGAAGATGATCGACTGCGATATTGACGTTTAAAACGCTCCGCTCATAGAAAACGGTTTTGTCTTCACTCACGGCAGCCAGTGAGAAACTTTTTGTGAATGTTGCGGCTGCAATCCAGAGTAGAAGAGAGAGCAGATGGGCAAAACAAAAATGTGACTTTTTTGGGAGTTTATTATGACTTTATTCTCGTAATATTATGACTTTATTCTCGAAATCTCAGATTTATTTATTTTTTCCTCAATGTGGCCCTAATACTCCATCGTACCGTCGTACCATAGACCTACAACAATAATAAATAAAAATGAAAATGTAAACAAAAACCTTTTTTTCATCACATTATCAGGTGATACATATGAGTGTTTTTCTGTTTGTCCATGTGACGACAGGTACGTCCACCAGCTCTACATCCTGGTCAACTGTTTCCTCAGACCTCTGAGGATGGCCGCCAGCTCCAAGAAACCCCCGATCAGCCACGACGATGTCAGCAGCATCTTCCTCAACAGGTGTGTAGATGTTCTGTCCATCTTTAGCTGAATCACTCAAGTGTTAATTATGCTGGAGGCACGAGCAGAGGCAGATACTGAGGATTAATAAACAAACAAACAATAAAATCTCGTTTTGTCATTTTGTTTTCACACAGCGAGACCCTCATGTTCCTACATGAGATTTTCCATCAAGGCTTGAAGGCGAGGATAGCCAACTGGCCAACTCTGGTGTTGGGTAAGCTGTCACTTCGCCTCACACACAAACACACACTGTATGCAAACACTCTGCAGCCACGGAGTGACATCAAGGTCAGGTTTCATTCAAACGTCAGTCTTGACGTTTTACTGCCCCATTCACACAGCCGCTCATTTCCCTATCTCAGTCTGCAACGAGCTCACTGATTGTCTTGACAGACAATGACGACCCAGACCAGAAGGTATCCCACAATTTCACCTCCTAAAAACAGAAGCCCTCTTCGACCGATAAGCATCACCTAGGAGACAGACCGCTGAAAGACACGACAGCAGATTACTTGTGACAGATTGAAAAAGAAAAAGGGGTCGACTGATTAAACACCCTTATCTGACGCTTCAGGCTGACGCTGAATTGAATTTTTATGTGTTTTACATCAAATCACTTTCTCAATAAAGATTGTTTGTTTCCTAAAATATTTAGCCTCCAATACAGCATGCTTTTAACCCCACAAAGATTATGTTCAATTGAATAGAAGCATCCATCTGTGACTGATATAACGAAGGATCTTTCAGTCTGTTTCTTGCACTGTTTTCATTTTTTTATCCTTGTGAGGGCACGAGGATGATCTAGTCATTTGTTTCAATCAGGAAGTAACATCTACTTCTTCCAGAGGGTCTCATAAATGAGGCTATATTCAGTATTTAACCTCTTTTACCCGACAAACCCGGTACCGGCTGAGCTGTGTGTTAAAACACTGGCTTTAAAATCTTCATAAAATGCTGTGGTGGTCTTTTTTCTGAATCGTTTCTAAAAAAAAACGAGGCCTTAACGCGACTAAAACGACACTCAAAGTGTATTTTGTCCAAATAATGTTTGTTTGGCAATGATTTCAATATTTTAGTCTTTAATCTTTAGTCTTATTTACATTGTTATTGATCTTTTTTGTTATTATCTAATCTAATCTTTCATTATTATAATATAACTACTCCATTTGGAATCAAAATTACACAATTTAGTTTTTTTTTTTTTTATTGATTTTATACTGCGCACAATGGTAGAATGTGATGATGCAAAGGGTAAATGTCATGGCCAAAAGCTCCATTGTGTGCATATCGCCTCCTGTAGTGGATATCAGTAGTATTTTAGAGCCAGATTCCCTTTCAAGAGGTAGAAAACCCATTTGGCACACTTTGGGTATCCAAGTGGCCAAATGGAGACCACAAATCTATCTTCTTATCTTGTTGGTTTCTTATTCTGTTAATAAGAAGACACAAGATCGATATTATTCACCATTATAATATATTTTTAGTTCTGTGTTATTATAAAACAATATAGATGCATTTCTAGGGGGTTCAGTGATCCCCTGAACAAACTGCGCCTTTGATATATACTGTATATATGTGTGTGTGTGTTTGCTTCTAGCTGACCTGTTTGACATCCTGCTGCCGATGCTGAACATCTATCAGGAGTTTGTGCGTAACCATCAGTACAGCCTGCAGGTTTTGGCCAACTGTAAGCAGAACAGAGACTTTGACAAGCTGCTGAAACAGTACGAGTCCAACGCCGCCTGTGAGGGAAGGATGCTGGAGACCTTCCTCACGTACCCCATGTTCCAGGTAGATCCCTCCTCACAAACATACCGCTTTCTTTTAATACAATTCACTCATTTTAATAACGTTTTCTGTTCTCTTCTACAAGATTCCTCGCTACATCATCACCTTGCATGAGTTGTTGGCACACACGCCTCATGAGCATGTGGAGCGCAAGAGTCTTGAATTCGCCAAGTCCAAATTAGAGGAACTGTCCAGGTATGTGTCAGGACCGCACAACTTTCCTGATACGTTTTGATATTGAACACTGAACTAACTGGCGCATTTGTGTGTGGCCAGAGTGATGCATGACGAGGTGAGCGACACGGAGAACATCCGTAAGAACCTGGCCATAGAGAGGATGATAGTGGAGGGCTGTGACATCCTGCTGGATACCAGCCAGACCTTCGTCAGGCAGGGTAAGTCACTGCTCAGCAGACAGTAAGAGCCTCCTGATCTGAGAGGACAGCATCGGTACCTTGGTGGAGCTCAGTCACTGAATCATCATGACTTTAACTACAGTAATACTTTCCACTCGGGGAGATTTGTTCCTCTGTTAGCTTGCCCAATGAAAATTTGATTCTACAAATTGGCTGTAACTCCTCGAAGACATTATTCTGAACGTTAGTAACAACTAGCATCATTTAAAGTAATAATATCGTCCTAATGAATCATTCCCAAGCAGTTCAAAGCTGAATTTCATGTACATTTTTGCAGTTTCCTACATTAAACTGTCAGATTAAACCAATTTCCCTTTACTTAATGAAACCTCTAAGCACTTACTGTACTGTCTTCACTTTCAGTCCACTTTTTGAAATCGCAAATTGCTTTCGGCAAAAGCGTCAAATTAATGTAATGAAATGTAAAACTGATTTAAAGCCGCTACAAGCTCTCATTCTCTTATTGTGAAGATAAAGGGATTGCCTGTGATCACTAGTGTAAAAATGACGGTGGGGACGGTGGGCAAGTAATGTAATCGGTGTATGCCCAAACACCGTGTAACACCGGTAACATCGACAAGCCTACTGAAAACATATATGGATATTATATTACATTTCTGCTAATAGATCCCCTAAAATGTGACACATCTCTGCCCGGTGCACACTCAAAATACATGTGTGCAGAGATGAGTAGTTCAGAAATGTTGCTTTTTACACGTGTACGTTTGTGCCACTGCAGATGCTTAACAAACACCGCCCTCAGCTTAGTGTCAGCTTAATGACATGTAATGTAATCCTGTGCCCCTCCTGCGCCTCAGGCTCCCTGATCCAGCTGCCGTCGGTGGAGCGAGGGAAGCTGAGTAAGGTCCGTCTGGGTTCCCTCTCTCTGAAGAAGGAAGGGGAACGGCAGTGCTTCCTCTTCACCAAACACTTCCTCGTCTGCACACGCAGCTCCGGCGGGAAGCTGCACCTTCTCAAGGTGAGAACACCTCAGCCTCAGAGTGGAAATGAACTTTTTAATTGATCGCAACTTTGAACCAAAATGAACTGTTTTTAAAATGAAACTCTTGCAGCAAGGTGGAGTTTTATCCCTGATTGACTGCACCCTCATAGAGGAACCAGATGACAGCGACGAAGAGTGTAAGTTTACAAGGGATGGGGAAAAAATATCGATTCACCTATGTATCACGATTTTTTTTTTTTACGATTTTGTAATCGATATATTTACTTCATTTGAGTCTATGCGGAGGTAGAAGGAAGTTAATGCTTTTATTGTTGTAGTCTGAGTAACGTGGCGTCATATCCCTTTCAAAGGCCAAAACAACGCCGCAGTGAGCCGAAACCATAGATGTGTTATTAGAATGAGAACGTAGAAAACGGCGGAGGGGAGGCATGGATACGACCTGTACCCTCACATGTTAAATCACAAAGTGGTAAACACTACACATCCAGTAAAGGATGGAAACACTTTGGGTTTCACACGTTGCAGGAAAAGCAGAGCTAGACATCACGGCTAAAGCTGCATGCTAACTCTGTCATGGACAGGAAACGTTATCGTATTGCGGTAACGTTGCGGTCAAGCTGGCCCTCACTCTCATCTCCGTGGTCAAATCGGCTGACACTAAAACTGTAGAGCACCAATATACTGACATTTATGTTAAATGCATTCAAACGGCCCCGATGGAGCTGACCATGGATGGATAAAGAGAACGGAGCTGACAGGAGAGCTAGAGACGGACTTGGAGAAGTTAGAGGAAGTATACACGTGTGACTACGTCCGGTTTTCAAAATAAGGTGTTAACAAAAGGAACTGTATATACAAAATAATATATGGAAATAAGATTGATTGGATTATATTCACCAGAAGTATAAAACATTACATGTCCCTTATAAATTAAATAGAAAATACCACTAACTTCTGAGGGAAATGTCTATATTCTTTGATTTTTGGGTTGCTGGAAAAGATTAGTAAATAATTCCTGACAATTACTGATATATTTGACTTCCTCCTGACTACATACATGCTAAAATTCAAACATTTTTACTGGATTAATTTAGATATTTTCCAAAGTTAAAGTCCCTAGAAGTGTATGATTTAACTTTTTCCCATGGTTTAGTGTTATAAAAGGGAACAAAATCGCAATACATATCGAATCGGCACCCAAGTATCGTAATAGTATCGAATAAGGAGATAGGTGAATCGTCCCAGCCCTAAAGTTTACCACAACTATGAATGTCTACGCTGGTCGACACACAGGCAGCAGCTCTTATTGGCTCATTTAGGCCCTTCACCACTCATGGAGGTTAATTAGGTGTCAGGCGATAAGTGTCCTGAAATTACTTCCCTTTAAATATCAGATGCTCACCCCTTTAAATGTCAGGTTTTAATCTTTTGACATTGGTGATCTTTGTCCATTATTATTTTTTTTTTCTTCTTCTGAGGATTCATTTTGCAAATAGGGAGATTGATGAAACACCTACACACACACACACACACACACACACACACACACACACACACACACACACACACACACACACACACACACACACACACAAGTGCTGAGACAATCATGTGCACACATCAACACACACCTTTATACTTAAGCCTCGGGGATGCGTAGGATGGAGATAGCAGGTCCACTTAATTAACCCTCTGTGTGTGTGTGTGTGTGTGTGTGTGTGTGTGTGTGTGTGTGTGTGTGTGTGTGTGTGTGTGTGTGTGTGTGTGTGTGTGTGTGTGTGTGTGTGTGTGTGTGTGTGTGTGTGTGTGTGTGTGTGTGTGTGTGTTTTTTACTATCATCATCATTAAGAGGATTGCTGCACTGTGAAAGCTGTTTCTCTTTCCTCTATCACACAGCTAAAGCTGGCGGTCAGGTGTTTGGCCAGCTGGACTTTAAGCTGGTAGTAGAGCCAGCAGACACACCTTCATTCACTGTGGTGTTACTGGCACCGTCGCGGCAGGAGAAGGCGGCGTGGACCAGTGATATTAGCCAGGTAACACACAAACACACACACACAGACAAACACAGCATAACAAGAACCTCCAAATAGCGAGAGCGAGTCTCCGCTGGGCATTGAGGAGGCTTAGTGATGATGAAGTAAACACAGACACGGGTGCAGTTCCCTCGGGGGCGAGTTCAGCTCGCTGCCTCGGTACTTCACAAACAGAGTAGCACCGTACAAGCATATCACACTGGATTAATTCTTATCAGACAAAAAAAATACACTCACAGTTTTAAATTACTTCTTTTTTCAACTACTTAATGGCCTGAAAACAGTCGAATCGTGTGCATAATTGCTACGGTCGCTAGAGGCCGCTGTTGTGCTCTTTTATTCCGTCTTTTGGTGATCTACCATGTGAATAGATGATAAAAACCTACTAGTGGGTGTAGTAGGCCCCTACTGACCCACATCTATGGGGCTTATAGCAACTGATAAATCACCTATTTAATAGCCTGACAACAGTCTAATCGGCTGTTTAAATTCTTCAGGTCGAACAAACATTCGAACAACTTGCAAATATTCTCACTTTTCCACCTCATACTATCATTCTGGTACTTTATTCTCTCATAACTTACCTTCCTTTCCTCTCTGTCTCTGCAGTGTATAGATAATATCCGCTGTAATGGCTTGATGACCAGTGTCTTTGAGGAGAACTCTAAAGTCACTGTGCCTCATATGATCAAGTAAGTATGTTTGTGTGTGTGAAGAGGAACACCCATCTCCTAATGCCAGTGTCGCATACCTGGGTGGAAATGTTACAGTTGTGTTGATGTACTGTAAATTGTTGTTATGTATTATGCTTTTTTAATATATTTATTTCTGCTCAAAAGTATTCTTTGGTATCCACTCTTATTTTTAGCGTAAATATATTTATTCTTTATTCATTTTTTACTTGGCTGTTTTTGCTCAGCTACTTTCATAACCTTTTCCTCGCTTAGCAGCCCAGCAGTCACCCATGCTCGATTGTGTGTGTGTGTGTGTGTGTGTACGTGTGTGTACGTGTGTGTCCATCAGATCCGATGTGCGTCTCCATAAAGATGATGTTGACATTTGCTTCAGCAAGACGCTCAACTCCTGCAAGGTCCCCCAGATCCGCTACGCCAGCGTGGAGCGGCTGCTCGAGAGGCTGACCGACCTGCGCTTCCTCTCCATAGACTTCCTCAACACCTTCCTGCACACATACAGGATTTTCACCACGGCAACGGTGGTCATGGACAAGCTGGCCGACATCTACAAGAAGCCCTTCTCCTCCATACCTATCAGGTCATACAATGCAAACACACAGATATATGCATTCACAAACATGTGTTTGTATGAGTGTGTGAAGTGTGTAGGATGTGTATTTGCATTACATGTAGGTGTGCTGAGAGTGTTTTATTGGATGTAGTCAGTGTTTTGGACTCTCTGTCCACAAGGTTGAATACATACTGGCTGAAATACATACCAGCTTGTGTGTGTGGAGGCCAGCAGAACAGATGATTCAACAAGGTTTTTGGCACAGCCATAGGAATATACTGTGTGTCAGATGAGGAGTTTCTCTCTCTCTTTATACTTTATTCATACTCTCTCTCTCTCTCTCTCTCTCTCTCTCTCTCTCTCTCTCTCTCTCTCTCTCTCTCTCTCTCTCTCTTATTAGGTCTCTGGCTGCATCAGAATTGAGTGTTTATATTCCTTCCTAGACTTTAACTTAACTTCAACTGGAAAAGCTCTGTCTTCTCCTCTGCCCAAGGGCAGGTTTGTATGTAAAGCCTAATTCACCGAGGAGAACAGGGAGGACCCATCCAGAGACCAGAGGTGTGCAGAAAGGTTAGCGGGGGCGTTAAACCTTTACTTAAACCTGCAGTAGGCAGAATATTTTGGGCATCATTGGGCTAAAATTCCACAAAAAACTTTCAGCATATTGTAATTCAAGTGTTCTGAGAGAAAACTAGACTTCTGCACCTCCACATGGCTCTGTTTTCAGGCTTTAGAAAATCTAGCCCGTGACGGGAGCCAATCACAGGTCACTTCAGAGAGAGAGCATTCCTATTGGCTGTGCTCCGGCTGGTGGGCGGTGCTTGGTATTTCCTCAACTGATCTCAACATGGCTGTCGGGTCACAAACTTTCTCATTTTACAGCTAAACAGTACACTACAAGATGATTCTGAAAACATTTGAGGAGAGAAATAGGCATTACAGTAACAGAATATTGATTCATAGAGTCAGAGTCTGCAAGTGATTGACAGCTGTTCAGAGCAGACTCCAGATCAGCTCTGATTGGTTGTTTTCCTCCGGTCTGTGAAATCTTGCAGATGCCATTAGGAGTCATTTTTTTCAGATTATCTGTCTCATGCACTACTGTCAGGATATAGTGACCGTTTTATAAAAATAACTTTTTTTAATCAAATTTGCTCCATTTCTACCCAATGCTGCTTTAAAGCAGCTTTAACTTAACGTTATAAACCCTTGAATATAAAACGATTCATTGAAATCAGTTGAGAAATGTAGACGTTATAGTGCTTTTTATCCAGAAAAACGGCGTGTTTACAGCAGTATGGCGCCCACGTTGACGTACGATCCAGGAGTCTATGTATATATGTTTATGGTTATACATGCGTACTGTCAGCATACGGATGTTAGCATTAGGCTCAAATCACTGCTATGCCTAAGTAAGCGTAGCCTCACAGAGCTGCTAGCATGGCTGGAGTCTCGTAGTCTTGCTTTAACCTTGTGTATTTATATTTCATGGCTCTTTTGTGAACTAAATCTTTCACATTTTATCTTCAAGTTATTCAGTTTTCCACGTCTTTTAATTAGCATTTGTTGACAAAGATTGGACCACTGCAGTTTCCAACTTTTACAAATGATTAGAGTGCGTTTCAAAGTCAAAGTCCCCCCCTTTGGTTGGCTCAAATGCTCCTCGGTTTTTCTATTTTTCTTGATCGAAGAAATGCCCCCCCATTTCATTTTTGCCCCTTCCAGTTAGAGACTCTCGCTGATATGGATATTCACATGGCCACATAGATGCATGACGTTAACACAGATCTCTGCACTCACTTAACACTGGGTTTTTCTCCCATGCAGTCCATGTGTTAATATCTGGGAGACTGAACATATGCTGGTGTTCTCTCCTCCTCCTCCTCCTCAAACACACCTTTCCTCTTCCAAGAGATCCATCTATCATCCTTCCATCATCTTCCCTCATCTATCTCTGTCACATCTCATGCTTTTGCATTTTCATGTCTCAATCCGACCATCAGCCCCATCCATTTAATCATTTTTCTGTGTCATCCATCCTCCCCCTTGTCTCTTCATGTCCCCTCTAACTACAGGGCGCGGTACCACTCATTTGAACGTCTGTCCATCTCATCCATCTCTCCCGACTACAGTCTGAAGATCAAGAAGATAGCCGTGGATCAGTCCAAGTAACCGACTCCTCTCTCTCTCTGTCCTCCTTCTTCATTGTCTCTTTCCAACTTTTCCTGCCTGGTCTTCCTCTCCTCTGGTCGAGGGCTGCGGTCGAAAAGTCAAAAATTGACGTCCTAATGTCTTCTCCTAACCATTTTTCCTTTGACCTCGATGGAAAACGTCATGAGGTCAAGGAAAGATGTGAAGGAGGATTCAGAAGGACAACCGTGGTGCTCAGAGAATCCGACTGTTCTTAAACTAGGCTCCGTAATTATGACGCGACGGCAGCAACTGTTATTGACATGGTGAAACTACAATGTTCTGAAGATGGACTACAAAAGGCGCTGCTTCCCCCCGTGCGTTGTTAAACATCTCTTTCAGTGACAGACTGCTTCACCCGCGGTGTGTGAAAGAGAGATACCGCAGGTCCTTCTGCTGCTGGAACACTTTACATCAACATATAATAAAGGATTATCTGACCTAACGTGGACAACCGGTGAAAAATATCACTTCACTACCAAGGTTGGAATTGAAATAGAAAAGGAATAACCTATAGGCTACCACAAAAGCTCATGTGAAAAATATTGAGTTATTTTTGCGTCATGGAGAAGGAGTAGAACCATTAAATGTATATTAAATAGAAATTAAGTGTAAACTAAATGGTTGTCCACTCATATTTATCAATATGATTCCCAATTAATGTATGACTATATGAGAATATTATACAAGATAAGCATATCGTTTGTTTTCATGAACGGCTGAATTGTGCGTCGCCTTAAAAGTTGCGGCTGCAAGGAATTGTTGATGTTATTCTCTCCTTTCCTTTGGTGAAGGATGCTCCAGTGTATCCAATGCTAAAGGAGATAATAAAGGAAGCATTGAAGCACCTTTCCTCAACATTTAGAGGATTCAAACAGCTCTTATCACGGCTGCTACTGAGATACTTCCAGGTCATTTCACTCCGTTAGGAACCTTCCGAAGCAAAAAAGACTTTTCGACCGCAGCCAGAGTCTGACACTTCACTGATGCATGACTTCCCCCTCTCCTTATTTAATCTACCTGCTATCTATCTCTTCATATGAATGGAACAACTCACCGGGGTTGTAATTTCACCAGTTTGCACCACTTTAGGTTGATGATGTGTCGACAGGAATGGGAGAAGGGAAATGTTTTGTTCAATCTGCAGCTGGTCTGTAGCATGTTCTCTCTGTGGAGCATCACTTCCTCAAGGCCGTTTTTTTCCTCTCCGCATTCATATCGATCCCTTTTTGTCGTTCCTCCTCAGTCTGCTTTATGTCCTTGTCTTAAGCATCTCCCGCTGCTTGCTTCAGAGTTCTTCAGCATTCCTCCCCTCTGCTTTTCATGCATCTTTCCTTCCTCTATCTGCCTTTCATTCCCTCCCCCTCCTCTCTCTATCTGGGATGCAATTTTGTTCCTCTATTTCCTGCTGAATAACTGTCTTGTGTGAATAAATGATGGATGTGTTTATCTATGCATGGTTACTCCTCCCTTGATGTAGCTCTGCACACACGACTCTCTGAGCAGTGTTTTGTCATCATGAAATGCTTGTTGATTAAAGCTTTTGCACTTTCATTGCCTGGTAAATAAGGCGTTTAAATGTTGCAAATGTAATCTGCAATAAAAGATTGCTGAGTTTTGTACTCTAATCTATAAAGTAGGGCTGTCAATCGATTCAAATATTTAATCACGATTAATCGCAAATTGATCGCACATTTTTTCATCCATTCAAAATGTACCTTAAAGGGAGATTTGTCAAGTATTTAATACTCTTATCAACATGGGAGTGGGCAAATATGCTGCTTTATACAAATGTATGTATATATTTATTATTGGAAATCAATAAACAACTCAAGACAATGACAAATATTGTCCAGAAACCCTCACAGGTACTGCATTTAATCTTAACATGGCAAACTGCAGCCCAACAGGCAACAACAGCTGTCAGTGTGTCAGTGTGCTGACTTGACTATGACTTGCCCCAAACTGCATGTGATTATCATAAAGTGGGCATGTCTGTAAAGGGGAGACTCGTGGGTACCCATAGAACCCATTTTCATTCACGTATCTTGAGGTCAGAGGTCAAGGGACCCCTTTGAAAATGGCCTATGCCAGTTTTCCTCGCCAAAATTTAGTGCATGTTTGTAGGGTTGTTTAACCACCTTTACGACAAGCTAGTATAACAGGTTGGTACCAATGGATTCATCAGTTTTTTCTAGTTTCATATGATACCAGTATCTTCACTCTAGCCTTAAATGTGAGACCGCTACAACCTAAAAATCGCGTTAAAGAAATTAGTGGCGTTAAAACGAATTTGCGCGTTATTAATGCGTTAACTTTGACAGCACTACTATAAAGCAATCCATGAAACACATTTGCTGAACACTTTTAGGTTAGTTTGAACCCTTTTTAAGTCCCACAATTTTAAGACAAGCAACGACTTTTTAAAGCTAAACAGCTAAATTAATCCCCGGACTTTAATCAAACTAGCTAGCAAATTTAGTTCTTTTTACACGTCCAGTAGACACGGAGCAACATTAGCAATCATTTGGAGTCGTGTTACGTTCACTGGACGAATGTAAGTCCAATATTCACTCTCTTTTTAGCTCTATTTTGGTCACCATCAACTGACAGAAATATCTAGCTCTTTAGCTATTAAATTTTCCACTATGCTCATCGTTTGAATCGATAAATATAACGAATAAGTTGTCCAACTACCTCCTGGTCATTAAAACTGGGGAACCATGTATATGTGGATGTAAACACCCTTAAATTAAAGCTTAAAGTCAGCACGGTAACCTGAAAGACAAACCCAGTCTGCCGGAGTACAGATACAACACAAAACAAATTGTGTCACTGCTCTAATAACTTCTGACTGCACTGTATGAGCCCACTCATTATACGTCACTCTGGATAACTACATTAGCTAAATGCCCCAAATAAAACACTGCCTTGAGGAAATCTGAAATTCTGAATCCACAGTATTTTGACCCTAAACCAGATCTATGTCTCTAATACAGGAAAACTATCTGACAAAATGATGAAACTCTTCTTTTGAGCTGCTGCAATTACACACTTTCTCTTTCCATCCTTTTAAAATATTCTCTTATTTTCCTAACAAATTGCGTTTCCCCCCCCCTCCTTTCAGGTCCTTGGAGTTGTTCTTCGCCACCAACCAGAACAACAGAAGCGGCGAACACGTAAACGAGAAATCTCCTCGTCTCTGCCGCAAGTTCTCCTCTCCACCTCCTCTGTCCATCTCGTCCCGCACCTCCTCCCCTGTCCGAACACGAAAGCTCTCTCTGCACTCCCCCAGCACCGTCAGGGTCGGAGGCCTCGACCTAACCAGTCCTCTGTCGAACTCCAGCGTCAACAATAACACCTCCCAGTCTGCTGCCAGTAGCCCCACATCTGCCCACACCCCCCAAACCCCGACGCCTCAGACCCCGACTCCGACCGCCTCCTCTCCTCCTCCTTCCACCTCTCCCCCACCCAACCCCAAGTCACCGCAGGAGCAAGCTCCTCCCATCCCCTCGTCCCCAGACCAGAGTCCCGGCTCGACGGCAGAGGGGGACGAGGTGCCCAAGATCGACCCCTTCTGTGTCAAAATGAGACGGAGCATCCGTAGAGGTAGGTTATAGTTTACACACAAATACAGTTCGTCGCTGATATGTGGTTAGATATATCGTTAAGTATGGCAAGCCGTTTTAACATTTAATAGCTAGACAGGAGATTCATTAGAGATATCTGCAACACACATAAGGACGATTTAAATGATCATATTGTGCTTCTACACTGTGCTTAGTTTATTGAATATCTCTATGACTGAACATCGACATGGAGCCTTATTGGCGTGCTGAAAAGCTCATGAAGAGCTGGAGGTCACTCCTCGTGGTAAATGGCACAGTGTGAAGCGTTCCCTTTAAGAGCACAACGGGCGCCTGGTGGGACATCGTTATCTCCTTACATTGGTGTGCTTGAGTCGGCTGCATGCTCAGATCTTCTAATAGTGGTGTTAAACAGGCCTCTCAGACTGGAGAGAGATAGTGTCGGAACATCTGAAGCAGCACAGCGAGGAAAAGCTGCAGTTAGACCCTCATTAGTATGTGCACACATATACAATATGCTTGTGTGTGTGTGTGTAAGAGTGTGTGCAGGAGCATGTGCATGTGTGGCAGCTGCTAACCACTCAATAGGAGACATAGAGCCATTAGCGGTCGTACCATGAAGGCACTCTCACCTCCTCTGCATACTGTCTCTCACTTTCTTTAGCTTTTAATCAGACATGTATGTGTTTATATGTATCTATGCACATGCAACTATTTGCATCTTCCTTTTCGTCTGTTGATCTCCCTTGGCCTTTTTCTCCGTCACTGACAAAATTTCAGTGTGACATTCATACTTGCCGACCTTGAGACCTCAAAAATCGGGAGGATTTCAAAACCAAAGCGGGGTTTCAGAGACTTTGTTTCCTGCATTCCGGTCATGCTAAATAACAATTCAACAGTGCACTAAAAGGTCCTAAAATGTGCCTTTTAGTGCATGTGAGCATGCCCCACTGGCTAGCTCACGGCCGCCGCTCTGCACTGCGTTCATCCAGCGGTTACAGCTGATAAGTCGTCACGGAAGCGTAGCGCCTACCCTCCGGTTCTCCCTCAGGTTAGCTCCGTTAGCTGCGATGCCATTGCCATGTTGAGAGCATGGATGTATAAAGAGAACTGTATACAGCGCCCTTTCTGAGTTGCTCAGAGGCGCGTGAAGCCAAAATGGCTCGACTGTCGAGTGATAAAGTACCCGGATCATCCGACGAGCAGGTGCAGTAGCGTTTCCTTTAACTCCGCCTCCCAGCCCTCGCTCCAGCCTCGGTCTGGGTCTCATTCACATGAACAGAGGAAGGAAAATAACTCTGGATTCTGCTGTTAGTTTTTGTTATTTAGGACCTAATGATTTAAATAAGGGCTATTAGAGTGTTAATAAAGTTGATTTACCTCAAAAAAAAATGATCCGCTGATTTACAGACGTCTCTTTCCCAATGTAAGTTTATGTGAAAAAGTCTTTTTGGGCCTAATGACATCACGTGATGGACACGGTAGCTGTAGTACCGCCATTTAGCCACTAGGGAAATTGGCATCAACGACCGGCGCTCTTCCTCGGGGCTTGGTTGAGAGCTGTGCAAATTTCGAATTTAGCACCTTTAAAGTGCAATAAAGTTCTCCTCTCCAGTAGAGCAGCTACAGTAATGGCCACCACCATGACTATAAACATAACTATCATCATCATCATCATCATCATCATCATCATCATTATCATTATTCTTGTCCCTCTCCTCTCCTCCTAGCTGTGCTGGAGTCGGTGTCGCTGGAGAAAATCAACCCAGAGTCTCCTCAGAGCAGTGAAGCAGGAGATATGTCTCCATGTCGCTCCCCTTCCACACCTCGACACCTCCGCTACAGACAGCCTGGAGGTAACACTGCGTGTTTGTGTTTGTGTGTGTGTGTGTGTGTGTGTGTGTGTGTGTGTGTGGATTTATGACTCATAGACCACAGAGCCATAGCTGCAGGCCCTCAAAGTGGGTAGCGCTGTGCCACCCTGCAGAGCCAGGCAAAGATCCCTGACCCTGGAGGCCGACATCTTCAGTACAGCAGAATAACATAAAGCTCAAATGCAGCCAGACTGTGGCATAAATGGTCCCATGTGACTGAGTTATGATGGTGATAATGAGGATAATTTCAACGTGATATTAAAGGTGATGACTGGTATGATCTCAGTGAGAATTCCTGTATGGCTCTTGGACATACTGCCACCAGTGAGGAGTGTTTTTATGGTCTTCAATGTGCCTGTAACAAAAATGACAATGTTGATGATTGGTTGGTTTCATAAGTGACGATAAAGACATTTTCAGATTTTTATTTTGCATCTATAATTTCTATAAAGTATATTCCCAAACACTCACAAACACTAGTACAAAGATATGATTATCTTTTTTACATGCCTGATGTATTGATTTATCTGTTCAAAATGTTCCTTAAAGGGAGATTTATCAAGTATTTAATACCCTTATCAACATGGGAATGGGCAAATATGCTGCTTTATGCAAATGTATGTATATATTTATTATTGTAAATCAAATAACAACACAAATCAATTACAAATATTGTCCAGAAACCCTCACAGGTACTGCATTTAGCATAAAAAATATGCTCAAATGTTAGGGTTAAGGTTAAGGGACCCCTTTGAAAATAGCCATGCCAGTTTTTTCTCGCCAAAATTGAGCACAAGTTTGGAGCGTTATTTAAGCTCTAGTATGACATGGTTGGTACCAATGGATTCCTTAAGTTTTCTAGTTTCATATGATACCAGTAACTTCACTTTAGCTTTAAAACTGAGCCCGGTACAACCTCCAAAAGATAGTCATTTACAAGAATAGTAAGGCAAACTTTGAATTGTTTGCAATGCACATACTCATGTGAATATTTCATCATAAGGTTCCCCAGCAACTACCAACTATTAGGTTATCAATTATGTTGACAAAGGAAAATAAATGTTGGTTGCTATGAAACAAGAATCTCAATTATTATAATAGTGCAATTTGACATTTAGGTAAAAAAAAGTAATGATACCAAAACTTATTTGAATTGGTTACCAATCATGTTTCATTATGTTTGTATGAAATCAAAATTATTTTATTCACTTGTGTCGACTCCTCTTGATGATAACAGCTGCCTGCAGAAATTATAACAGTATTGTTGCCGCTGATGATAATTATGTGTTTGTGTGTCTGCAGTCCAGTCAGGGGAGAACTCACGCTGCCCAGTCTCTCCGGCTTCAGCCTTTGCTATCGCAACAGCAGCAGCAGGACATGGTTCACCACCAGGTGCACACACACACACACACACACACAAACACACACACACACACACACACACACACACACACACACACACACACACAAAAGGATTAAACACTGTAAAAGAAAAGATGTGTTCAATGGCGCTTTAAAAATAATATATCACCAAAAGTGGGAGGTTTTGTTTCTTGTTTCAGTTTGCAATAGTAGAAATATTTGTATCTGATATCATTTACCTAAATCAGTAATATTTATACAGGCCTCAAAAGGAAGCCTACAGAAGCACCAAAAGGAAATATTGTGCATGCATCGGGAGTAATGGCGGGACGCCGATTGATGCGGCCAGGCACAGTGAAACCGGAACTCTGCTGAGATGATGCCTGCAACAAGAGTCTACGACAAATGGTTCATGAGTTATAAGGGGGCGGGGATAACGTGTAGGGGTGGGGCCATCAGTCTACATTGGCATATAAATGACCACAGGCCTGGACCGTCATTATGGCTGTGAAATTTGGAGCAGATTTGACAAAGTACGCTGAAGTTACAACAACTTCCTGTCATGGCGAATGGCCCAAAATAGCCGCCACGCCACGGCAGCTTCGTTTAAAGAAAACTCAGGATTTTTAATAATTTTTCATCTTAAGGTCTTTAGATGGTCCTGACCTAATTTCAAGTCGATCTGATTTAATCTGTATGAGAAGTCCGTTAAAGTACCTAAAAAAACGGTAAAAATGGGCGAAAATGGCACATTGAGTTCAAAATGGCTGACTTCCTGTTGGGTTTCGGGTATAACTCAAAGAGGCTTTTTTGTGCATCTCCACATGTTACATCTGCCTACCAAATTTCATACATGTTGGTGAAACCTGAAGGAGGGGCTAATTTTTTCCAACTTTCTAGGGGGCGCTAGCGAACCATTTTGCAGCGCCCTAGCCCAAGAGATAAGTGTGCAAAGTTTAACAACTTTCTTAGCACCTTTAGGCCCTCAAAAATGCGACTTCTTGAATTCCTTGAATTCCTACGGTTCCAACAGGGCCTTCGCTGCTCAACATTGTCGGTGCTCGGGCCCTAATTATGACAATTTCACACAAATGTAGTATTATCACACAATAATAACATGTTCTCTCTGTCTCTCTTTTTCCTTTTTGGTTTTTAATTTCTCCTCCAGTGTTTACTAACTCTGAGAGAACTTGTGATAAAGACTTCATCATCCGCCGAGCTGCAACTAACAGAGTTCTCAACGTGCTGCGGCACTGGGTTTCCAAACACTCCCAGGTCTGTCTGCGCCCACCACTGTCTGTGTTAGTGTGTGTGTGTGTTTGTGTGTGTGTGTGTGTGTGTGTGTGTGTGTGTGTGTGTGGTCCCCTGTTTCTGCTGGGGTGGTGATCAAGTCTGTGGTCTCATTAAATCAGGTGTCTGATGCCTTTTTATCCCCGCTCCGCTGCGTTCACTTGAGCATGTAAACAGCCACATGCACACAAACACACACACAGTGAATATTGTTGCCGTGTCAACTGGACGACCAGCTCAACTCGCCTCGGTCCACCTACTCTTCTGCCGAACAGCCAGCGTTGCCTCTAATGAAGTGAATATCGCGGTAATTGCCTGACTCCCCGCTTAGAGGTCCAACTGCATCGATCTGTTTTATGTATTTTTCTTCAATAACACAAAATGCTGTGATGACAGGCCAGCTTTAGTCGGCTTATTAACGCAGAGAAAAAGCACAATCACACACACACACACACACACATATACTGTACACCCACTCACATTTCTCTTTGGGAGGCCAAAGAACAAAGAGCTTGTTAAAACTGACCTTTGAACAAGCGTTGAATTGGGGGGGGGGGGGGTGAAAGAGAAAAAGAGGAGGAAAAGAAGGTGTAAAGGCTGGAAGGAATGAGGGGGTTTAGGAGGAGGAGTGGACATGAAGGATCATACAGTAGTGACTGATGGTTGGTCAGACATGTGTGTGGGGACTGGAGAAAGTCATATATACAATATATACAAGGAGACTATATAAATTCATCATATACTTCACTATTTTTATATTTAACCCTCTGAGACCCGTGACTGACTTTACTGTCTTTCAGAGGCTCAAGTAGGTTAAGTTTTAGGGCTAAAGTGAAGCTATAAAAAAACCTAAGGAATCCATCGCTACCAACCATGTCATGCTACCACGTTGGGAAGGAAGCTAAATAACACTCCAAAGTTGGGCTAAATTTTAGCGAGGAAAAACTGTCATGGCCATTTTCAGAGGGGTCCCTTGACCTCTGACCTCAAGATATGTGGATGAAAATGGGTTCTATGGGTACCCACGAGTCTCCCCTTTACAGACATGCCCACTTTATGATAATCACATGCATTTTTGGGCAAAATCATGACTGTAAAGCTGAGACTCTTGTGGATCCAATGAGTGCATGTGTGATGATGTTAGTCCCCAGAGTAGCTATTTCATTGCAGTGAGACCATTTTTTAAGTTTGACCTCACTGTATAAACTGTATAAAGATTTTGTTCGCTCCTAATTTCTATCTTTTTTAGAGAGTTTTAGAGAAGAAGAACAAAGATGTTTTGGTTAGCTTTCATTTCTTTGGTTAAGGTCTGGTTCTAGAGTTTAGATCAGAATCAGGATCAATGTTCGGGTTTGTTTTTAGGACTTTGAGATGAACGGGGAGCTGAAGATGTCGGTGATCTGTCTCCTGGAGGAGGTTCTCCGAGATCCAGACCTCCTGCCTCAGGAGAGAAAAGCTACCGCCAACATACTAAGGTACCGCACACACACAAACATGCAGCATGTGTGTGAAGCACTTGAATATAACACTGAATAGTTTCTGCCATCAAATTGTCTTCTATTTACTATTCAATTATCATTAAAGCTTCTGTTGTGTTCTAATATATTATATTATATTGTGTTTGTTCCTATTATATTCTGTTATACTCTAATCTGTTATTTTCTGTTCTATTGTATTATGTTCTGTTTTATTTTATTCCCTTTTAGTCTATTCTATTCTACTCTGTCTCCTAGTGCCCTTTCTCAAGACGAGCAGGACGACGCCCAGCTGAGGATAGAGGACATCTTACAGATGGTGAGAAAACTGCAGCACATCAAATCGTCTGATAACTTTGTTTAGTGCGTCACTGTAAACATCTTGTTGTGATTTTTTGATGGTTAACGATATGATATTATTCTGTTGGATTGAGAAAATAAATTCTACCTTTCGCTGCATATTGTTAACCTCTTGTTATTGCAGAGTGATGCAGCCTTTAATTTGAATTTGGATATTAATGTGGTCCTCTATGGGATGATTCAGATTCATTCTTAATTGTCCTCTATAGAGGAAATTCACTTTCACCGTCTGTACACGATCAAACACTCAGAACAAGTAACACAGCAGGGTATAAACAAACAAGAGCATCACAACACCATAACACAGGTCTGTTATAGCGTGCCCAGGCTGTTTAAGGCAGTAATGGCGATTTCTTTTGCAGAGTAGTCGTCTATATCTACGGCCGGAGGGGAGGAGGATGAAGCAGGGGGTCGTGTGTTATTGTCAGTGTCAATGAGGGCTGGCAGGTTGGGAGAGGGGAGGCCAGTTATTTTAGAAGATATGTTGGTGATTTTCAGGAGCTGGTTTCTATTGCTGCACCCGATTCAACTGTTATCAGACCATTAAGTACAGTAGGTGTTATCAGTTGCTATACGCACCATAGATGTGGGTCATTAGAGACCTACTACGCCTACTACGTTGTGAAAGTGAAACTTAAAAGCAACACGTTCTAACACGTTAAAGAACTGAATGAAACGTCACGTTTTGAACACAATCGAAAAGGCTTCTTTAGGTTTAGGCAATAAAACTACAACTTCTTTAAGTTTAGGGAACGAAACTACAACTTCTTCAGGTTTAGGAAAAAAAAACAGTTTGGTTTAGGCAACAAAACTACAACTTCGTTAGGTTTAGGCAAAAAAGAACAGTTTGGTTTAGGCAATAAAACTACAACTTCTTCAGGTTTAGGCAACAAAACTACAACCTTTTTAGGTTTAGGCAACCAAACTACAACTTCTTTAGGTTTAGGCAACAAAACTACAACTTCTTTAGGTTTAGGCAACAAAACTACAACTTCTTTAGGTTTAGGAAATAAAACTACAACTTCTTTAGGTTTAGGCCAAAAATAACACTTTGTTAAGTTTAGGGAAAAACACAGTGTTTTGGGTTAAAATAACTACAAACACAAAGACAACTGCATATTGTTGGTTTCACAAGAGATGTGAACTCCGGTCTCCTGGGTGAAAACACTGTGTTATGTGTCCTATCCATCATCCCCGACCTCCAGCCTTTATGGAGTTTCACACTGTCTAGACTTCATCTTCTGCTCCTGTCATAATTATTACGGTCGCGAGAGGTCTTTTTCCGTGATCTACCATGTGAATAGATGATAAAACCTACTAGTGGGTGTAGTAGGCCCCTATTGACCCACATCTATGGGTCTTATAGAAACTGATGACGCCTATTTAATAGCCTGACAGCAGTCTAATCAGCTGAGTGGTGAGGGTGAGCATGGTGAAATAACAGGTGGAGGATGACCTGGTTCTGTGAAGCCAGCGCCCCTGAAGTATTTCCACTTTAATACAAACCTCCTCCAAATACTTTACCAGCTCCCAGAGATGAAAATACTCTGGAGACCTGAGGGGCCCTGCTTAATTATCTCGGCTTAATAATGACGAATCACAAATACACACACATTGCCTTGTAAGAGGTGAAAAGTCCTGGTCAGTAGGCTACACACTGCTCTCTCCTTCAGACAGGAGGAGTAAATACACCCTGTCAGCTGTCATAAAACATATCCATCATAGCCAGTCTCTTTATTAGATATTTATATCTCCTTGTCATCTGTGTTCTGGTGTGAATATTTTTTTATTTACGACTCGGTTTGTCTCTGTGTGTTTAGGCGGACTGTCCGAAGGCAGAGTGTTTCGAGTCTCTCCCAGCGATGGAGCTGGCCGAGCAGATCACTCTTCTGGATCACATCGTCTTCAGGAGCATTCCTTATGAGTCAGTCCTCTCATTTACACTCTCACACTGTGACCCGCTTCAGGCCAAACTAAATCACCTTTACTGCTTATTATGAGACCAGTTAACCAGTGCAGCTCCCCGCAGCAGCTCCGTAGAACAGGATGCTTTTAGAAGGACAAACTGGTGGCATTTTAACTTTAGTTTTACTTAATATTGAATTTACATCGACCTATAAGATATTGACATCACTATGCGGTAAACTGCTGCTGTGATGCTCCTTCAGAACAGCTTTGTGAAACATCTGCAACACCTGCAATTCAATTTTAGATTCTTTGCACCGTAAATTTAGTAATTTAATTTTTTGATAATGGATTCTGGAAATCATTTCAGAAGCATTAATTTACCCCAGTTTCCTCCACTATTGCTGGTTAGGTAAGGTGGGTGGCACATGAAGAGTAATTAAACTCTACATGATGTTTTTGGGGTTTTTTTTTGGTGTAAATGTGTTTGTATTTCTGACACATATTTATCCATGCCATTTCGTATCATACAGCAGAGTCAAACAGGGTAAAATCCTCATTGTATCCTCATCTAATATATATATTTACTGTGTTGCCCTCTCTCAAAAATCTGTATTCTAAGAAAAAGTATGCAACTCTTCGGTTTGTGAAATTAAAAAGACATATAGACCGATTAATCGATTATCAAAATAGTTGGCGATGAATTTAGTAGTTGACAACTTATCAATTAATCAATTAATCATCGCAGCTCTACCGCACGCCGTTCACTTCTTGACTTAATAGCCTTTTCGAGACGTCTGTCTTTAATCCTTATCAACCCCAGCTGGAGACCTGATAATATCCTTAAGTCTCAGGCTTTAGCTAATGTAATTTATATCTTGTGAGATTACTGTGCTACATTTTAGTGTGTGCGACCTCATTTGGACTTGTCTCTGTCCCGCTCTCTTAGAGAGTTCCTGGGGCAGGGCTGGATGAAGGTTGATAAGACCGAGAGGACGCCGTACATCATGAAAACTTCTCAACACTTCAATGACGTAAGCTCTTTCAGTATCTTTAACAACCTTTTATTTCCTGACCCTTTTCCTGTAATTATCCAACACAGGTCCTTTATGTTCTTTTTTCTTTCCCCTGTGAAGATGAGTAACCTGGTGGCGTCACAGATTATGACCCACACCGATGTGGGCTCGAGGGCCAACTCCATAGAGAAGTGGGTTGCTGTGGCTGACATCTGCCGCTGCCTCAACAACTACAATGGAGTGCTGGAGATCACGTCTGCGCTCAATCGCAGCGCCATCTACCGTTTGAAGAAGACCTGGGCTAAAGTCACCAAACAGGTGGGATAATTCTCCATCAATCCTCTCTGTATACTTAAAAACACTTGTATGTAAAGTTTACCTAAGCATAGAGGATTAGAAGAAAGTTCTTTGGTCTCTCTTCAGACGTATATAGAATTGATGTCATTAGAGAGTTCAGGGAGAGACGATGCAGAGATGTAATGTCTGGTATGTGCTCTTTGAACACTAAATCGATTAAAGCCATAATCATCCCCTCACCAGACAGTCTGTCTCTCCACCATGCTGCCTATTCAGGGCCGAAGCAAATTCGATTATGTCATTTTATTATGATCATGTTTTATGAAGAGTAAGTGGGTTAATTCTTGTTTGTCCCGTGTTGCTCATAATAGTATTTTTAAATGTTTATTTGTGGTTCTGCTCAGACTAAAGCCCTGATGGACAAACTGCAGAAGACCGTGTGCACTGAGGGAAGGTTTAAAAATCTGAGGGAGACCCTGAAAAAGTGAGACTTTGCGAATTATATCATAAGAACATACAAATGTGCTTTTATGTGACTTTGAGACTATTTATTATTCCTTCACACTTTCCTCCTCCAGCTGCAACCCTCCATCCGTGCCATACCTGGGAATGTATCTAACAGATCTGGCCTTTATTGAGGAGGGAACGCCCAATTTTACTGAGGAGGGTCTTGTTAACTTCTCCAAAATGAGGATGGTAGGCACATACATGCATAAAAAAAATGATGCAAATCATCTGTGCATGTATACTTTACTGTGATTGTCAACTTAAATTCCACATTTTCTTCAGATATCCCACATCATCAGAGAGATCCGACAGTTTCAGCAGACACCCTACAGGATAGAGCATCAACCCAAGGTACTTTTCTGTAAACACATTGGATATTTTCTTCATTTTATGAAGTTTTAAAAGGCAGTGTTTTAACACACAGCTCAGCCGGGTAAAAGAGGTTTTAAGACGACTATGAGATTTAAATTAAATTTGAGTTAAGCAGCATATTTGCAAAGCCATTTTGGTTTATTCCCTTTTTAGCCTTTTAAGACCATCTAGGCATCTAGTTGCTATTTTTTTTAAAACATCTCAGTCTTTAATTAGAAATAACAAAATGAAGACGTCGCTGTAAATATAATGTGTGTTGCTGGTCTGTCCAGGTGACCCAGTACCTGCTGGATAAGACTCTCATCATGGATGAGGAGACGCTCTACGATCTCTCCCTGAAGATCGAGCCCAGGCTTCCCGCCTGAGTTCCAGCTGTTTGTGGCCAGTGGGAGCCTGCCGAACCTGGACCCCCAAGGGCAACTCGCCCACGTAATCTCATCAATCAAGAGGAAATCGAGAAGTTTTGAGAGCGAGAGATACTGACTGAAGTGAGAGATATCTTTAGAGTCAAGTACGAGGACAGTTGAAACAAGCTTTTACAAGAGACTGAGGAGAGGACGGGCTGAGCATTTCTAAAGTGTCGGATTGATTGTCTTCAAGGAGAGCAAGAGGAAAAGGTTGCATTGCGTGAGGGTTTTGAGGAAATGACGTCCCTCAGTCGAGAGTGTGGTGCACATGACATCACTCTTCCTCAGACAGCCTGAGAGTGCAGGAGAGCTTGGATGAAATACAGTGGATGTAACAGAGATGTAGCATATACAGATAGTGTGACAGAGAGATGTCTGAGCTCGTGTCTCTGTGCTGTTGTCTGTGTTCTGTTGCCTGTGCGTTTCCGTGCCACGTCCCGGAGCGAGAACCCCGAAAAAAATGCTTTCTGTCATGACGGTCACTGCATAAAATTTGCATGATTTCAGCTTGGGATGTAACTGTCTAAATGGCCTTCAACCTGACCCCTGACCCTCAGCTTAGCATGCCTCACTCTGACTGGGGTGACTCTCTAAGCCACTATGCATCCTCAGTGGGCTGGGTATGGCAAAGACGCCTTTAAGCCTTCAAATATGATGTAGAAAGATACTAAAAATGAAGATAATTTTAAGTGGAAAATTTGATATATTTTGATGAAGTGGCTGATTTTTCCATTATTGAAATTCTGTATTAGTCTTTAGTCGATCTTTGCCTAAAGATTAGAATGAAAAGATCTTTCTAAAAAAAAAAAAATGTCCACATGAATGACACAAAATTATAAACTTTATCAGTGCCTTCCACTAGTGTAGGTCTATTTCCCCCCACAATTGCCAATTTACAAAAGTTTTACATAAATCCTGTTTATAAATCTGAAGATTTCCTTTAAAAATTTGGACTACAGTTCCACTCATTCAACTTCTTTTTTCAGTCGTGTAGACTAAACAGTAGCATGTTAGTGTGAACACAGTAAAGTCATTGCAGCAGATATCTCCCTCTAGTGTTTAAACATTGTTATAACCTCTACTGACCCAAAGCTTTTGCAGCGTTTGTGTGCAAGTTAGATTTCTTTGGCTTTTACAACTCGTCAGATACTGACGTGTGTAGTCGGGTCCCAGTGTGTAACTCTTGGATGTAGGCTGGGACAGTTTTTGCACTCTCTGAGATGTAGCTTCGCTTGAGTGACAGTATGATCGTTATTTACCATGCTATTTAATTCATCAGATACTGTATTTATGTTATTTTTTTGTATATAGTGACTCCACACATATCATGATGATTGATGAAGAAATACTTTGAATTGTTATGCTGTGAATATTGATTTTAGATAACACTTTATTTTACAGGTCCGCAAATTTCATAGTAATTAGGTGGTTGAAATTTCTTTGGAATTACTGCCAAATTATCCCAATATTTACCTCAAAATTTTAAACATTATTTAATAATTATATTCCGTTATTTTCCAATAAGCAGTAATAATTAGCTGGTAATTTATTTAATACATTTCCAGGAAAGGAATTCAAAGTTAATTGATATGCTTTATTTCTCTGCTGATAAATAGATAATAATTAGCAAATAACTTATTTGAAATTTCTTAAAAAACTCCCTGAATCATTACATTAGCTACCAAGCGCTCAGCCGCTTCTCAGCCTAAGGGCCCTATTTTAACCATTATATGCTATTTTAGCATATAATTATTAAATAATGTTTATGATAGAGTAATTTTCGATAAATTTTGAGGTAAATATTGAGGTAATTTGGCAGTAATTCCAAAGAAATTTCAAATAGGTTACTTGCTAATTATCACCTAATTACCATGAAATTAGCTGACCTGTAAAATGAAGTGTTACCTGATTTTATTGTTTTTTTTGTGTCGCTTGCTTTTTATGTTGAATTCTTGTTTATAGGCTCTTGTATTGCAAGAAATCTGTTTAACTTTATTCTAAAAAAAAAAAAAAAAAAAAAAAGATGTCTTTTGAAGGGTAAAAAAATGTAGCATTTGAATAAATTGTTTTCCGTATTGCTGATATGGTGAACATAGTTGTCCTGCATGCACACAACAGCTGCATGTTGTGCATGTCTGACTGGACGCTCCTCCCTGTGCGTCCTCCCTCCGCTTCTCTATATTAATATTGTCTCTGCAGCTGCCAGGAGGCTCTGTTAAAAGGCATAGAAACAATATTTTGTCCATCAAATCTGACACATTTGTCTCTTAGTGTAGCTCATGAAGTCAAGCATATAGTCTCTAGGCTATGTCATCTGCAAAACAGCCTGTTGTTATGGAGTAGCAGTGTTAGAAGGTATAGCAGGCCTCAGTGAAAACATAAAACAATAACCTTGTTCCAGGTCAATTAGAGGAAATGTTTTCAGGCTTTGCTTTTAGAAAAACTCGTCCTTTGCACTGCGTCTGTAACTCTGAGTGTCTGTTTTACACACAGGTTTGGGAACACAGGATGCTGCGTCTGTGTTGTAATATCATTTTCATGTATTTGTTTGCATTTTTCACTTTTCTGGGTGCAGGAGAAATAAATTCAACATGCCTTAGTTGTTTTGCGCATTTCCTTGGACTGTACAATAATGTTGATGATATTAAAGCTGCAGTGGGTAGAAATGGAGCAAATATGATTACAAATATATTTTTATAAAACGGTCACTATATCCTGACAGTAGTACATGAGACAGGTAATCTGAAAAAAGTCATGTCTCTGTGTCCTCCGGTGCTCCTAACGGCATCTGCAGGATTTCACATACCAGAGGAAAAGAACCAATCAGAGCTGATCTGGAGTCTGCTGTCGATGAGCAGCTGTCAGTCCTCCACAACTGTTTTTCAGCCATTGTCTTGTTTCTTGTTTTTCACTGAAGTAGGGTTTTTAGAGTTCTGACAACCTCTGTCTTGAGGTTCTGACCTAAAGGCCTCGACCCTCCTTGTCCTGTAGTGTGACCTGGCACTGAGGCCATCCTGCCACCCTGTGGTCATGAACAGCATCGCCTCTTTTTGCTCCACCATACTTTCTCAGTCTTACAAGTTAAACGATAATGTGCAAAGTGTAAAAAAAAAATTTCAACAAACTATACCATGATTTTTTTTTTTTTACATTTTACATTATGACTTTTTTTTTTCAATACTATACATTACTTTTTTTTTTACTTACTTAGTTATAGTTTTTCCGACATACTATGACTTTTTTATGACATTTTTTTAAATACTATACTATGACTTTTTCTGCCTTTTTTTGACATACTACGCTTTGATTTTTTATGATTTTTTTATTTACATACTATATTATGACTTTTAATAAAAAAAATGTTTACATGCTATACTATGACTTTTTAATGACTTTTTTCGACATATTATCTTGTGACTTTTTTTGGCATACTATACAATGACTTTTTCGTCACTTTTTTCGACATATTATATTATGATTTTTCTATGACTTCTTAAAGGTACTATACTATGACTTTTTTATGACTTTTTATGACATACTATACTATGAATTTTTTTCGACATGCTATATTATGACTTTTTTATGACTTTATTCGGCACACTATACTATGACTTTTTTGTGACTTTTTTCGACACACTATACTTTTACTTTTTTATACTATACTTTTTTTTTTTTACATTTTTTTTACATTTTTCTGATATTTTTAAGACTTTTTTCAGACTTTTTTCACACATTTTTCGGACGTTTTTTTTTTTATTTTTCAGATATTTGTCAGAATTTTTTTTTCCGGACATTTTTTTTTTACTTTATTTCAGACTTTTTTCTGACTTTTTTCGGATATTTTCCGGACATTTTTTCGGACATTTTTCGGATGTTTTTCGGACATTTTTTTTTTTTTTTTTTACTTTTTTCAGACATTTGTCAGACTTTTTCGCACATTTTTCGGACTTTTTTCGCACATTTTTCTAACATTTTTTTTTTTTTTTTTCAGTCAGAAATTTTTCAGATTTTTTTTTGCCTTTTTTTCGGGTATTTTCCAGATATTTTCCGGATATTTTTCGAACATTTGTCGGACATTTTTGTTTTTTGAAACTTTTTTTGGGACATTTCTTTCGCTTTTTTCGGTCATTTTTCGGACTTTTTTTTAACATTTTTTCGAACTATATATATATATAGTGGTAAAAATATAGTAGTAGACAGATATTATTGCCCATGAAACTGGATCTACTTTACTGTTTGTGTTTGTGCTGCTGTGTGGAAGCATGGACGTAGAAACAGAACGAGTGGAATCAGTACCTGAAGGCAACACTGGTCATCCCCATAAACAAAAAAAAGGGAAAAAAAAAAAAAAGAAAAAAAACAGCAGGTCACATGACCGCCTCCGTTATTTCCTGCAGCAACCAACCGCTCCGCTACTCGCTCGCGCCTGCGACAGCACAGCAGCGGTGTGGTCGCTCCGAACGCTCACTAACGGAAAAGAAGAGAAAAAAACACTCCGCACCGAAGTATAGAACAACACATATATCTGTTTTATACTCTTAAGTTGCTGTGTTTTTTTACTTGAGCTCATAATGGCGACAGCTGCGGTGTCTGCCCCTGCTGGCTGCGGCCCCAGCCCCGGCTCGGGAACGGAGCTGGTCCGCGGGCAGGCCTTCGACGTCGGGCCTCGGTACAGCAACCTCTCCTACATCGGGGAGGGAGCCTACGGGATGGTGTGGTGAGTTTAACCTACCGAGCTGTTTGTTTGGGACACGATTCACAGAGTTTCAACCGTTCCTTTTTAAACCCGACTCAACGTTCTTTAACCGTTAAAAAATAGCTGTTTGTTTGGACACGATTCAAAGAGTTTAAATCGTTTCTTTTCAAACCCGACTCAACGTTCTTTTTCCGTTAAAAACTTAACGAGCTAACTGTCATGTTTTAAGCTAGCAAGCAACATGTTAGTTTGATGAAGACAGCGGCCGTTTGCCGAGGAAAAAACAGATTAAATCACGGCTGAATTAGCTGACTTTTGGTGGGTCGACGAGAAGCCCGTGTAGTTAACATAGAAGTCTATTTTTATTCAGGTACAGCTACTGATAATGTCATGTTTCTACATGTTTGCATCGCTTTTAAACTGAGGTTGTATTAAATCCTGTTCTTCTTAAACTGTAGCATGCAGCTTATAAAATGAACAAATCTGGTGTTTTGTCAATAATGTTACCACAACAGGGTGTGTACAGTCCTCCACGTTGAATTAACTGGGATTTTAAGTCACTTTGTGGTGGTTTCTCTCTCCCAAACTAGCCCTTTTATTACTTCACCATTGAATATACAGGTTTTCATTTGAAATCAATACAGAATATATACTAATCTGATACTAATACATCTTATTTTTGCTTCACTATATCATCATAAAATGTTCTCACCCATGGTAGCTGTACACTATACTTACGTTTACATTGATTTTAATTGACTTTCTGGTGGGTTTTCTCTCCCAAACTAGCCCTTTTATTACTTAACCATTGAATATACAGGTTTTCAGTTGAAATCAATACAGGATTTATACTAATTTGATACTATATGTTATTTTTACTTCACTTTTTCATCAAAAAATGTTCTCATCCATGGTAGCTGTACATTATGTGTAAGTTTACAGTGATTTTAATTGACTTTGTGGTGGTTTCTCTCTCCCAGACTAGCCCTTTTAATACTTCACCATTGAATATACAGGTTTTATAGTTGAAATCAATACAGAATTTATACAAATTTGATACTATATCTTATTTTTACTTCACTATTTCATCATAAAATGTTCTCACCAATGGTAGCTGTACATTATGTGTAAGTATACAGTGATTTTAATTGACTTTTTGGTGGTTCCTCTCTCCAAGACTAGCCCTTTTAACACTTCACCATTGAATATATAGGGTTGCAGTTGTAGTCAATGCAGAATTTATTTATTTTTCCTTCACTATATCATCATAAAATGTCCATGTGTTCTCACTCATGGTGGCTGTACGCTGTGTTTAGGTTTCATTGGTGATATTTGCCTGAAAATGTATTTTCCTTTGTGTTTTCCTTGTACATTTGTTTCAGTAGCTGATGCTGATGGCTGGTTACATATTGTGAAGGAATTTATAGGCGAGACCCACTCTGGAAGCAGTATTTCCTATCTAAATGATATGCTATCAGAGATGTAGTGCAGGATAAACACATCGAAACTAAATTCATGCACAGTTTTATATGTGGTTTATAGATTTTACCCCATTCTACTGCATGATTGGTATCGTAATTGTGTGCATTTGTAGTATTCATTCTGATAATCAACCACAGATTGTCTGAAGTCAAATCCTCCTCTCCTCTTTCTAAAAGACTAAATCTTGTCGTTTCTTCAGCCTGCGCTACTGTAGTTGACCTTAAATGAGCACACTGTACTGTATTACATAATATATTGTCCTTGTGTCAAACAACAGCAGTTCTTTTTTTTTTTTTTCCTCTGTGGTGAGAGGAGCTGGGTTTTCTGAGAACATTGACTTGACACATATAACTGCCCACAGTGTAGAGGCACAGCAGGTTGTTGAGCATCTTTCTTTCTGCAAAAAACCCACCAAAAGCACACAGCCACGCTTGTTACTGGTATGATCCCCTATCAACAGATCACTGGTTAGATCAAGGCAAGCAGAAATGATGCATTACTGTTCACCATCAAAGCCCCAGTGAAGGATGTTCAGATGTAAAGATTGTATGCAAGTTTGCTCTAGCATTAAATGCTAACCCCAGCACATTTACATTGATGTTGATTTATGTGTTGTGCCCTTTAATAAAAAGGCAAATACATAAACAAAATTTTAGGGAATAATTAATGGAAACACAAACAATAACTGAACATAAAAAGTATTGTTGAAATGATGGACTGGACGGTTTTGATCACAGGGTGTTGCCTTGTTTACGGGTATTTTTTGTCATGGATAGGGGTGATCTATTCGATCTTTGGAGGATGTTGGCGGCCTCAGTTTTAAAGCTATGTCATGTCATGCTAGCTTGTCGCAAAGGAGGCTAAGTAACGCTCCAAAGTTACGCTAAATATTGGAGAGGAAAACCTTTTTTTTTCAAAGGGGTCCCTTGACCTCTGACCTCAAGATATGTGAATGAAAACGCGTTCTATGGGTACCCACGAGTCTCCCCTTTACAGACATGCCCACTTTATGATAATCACATGCAGTTTGGGGCAAAAACATGCAGTTTTTTTGCATGTGTTACTTTTGCCTATTCTAAAATGGTGTATTTCTGGTGCGTTATTTATACTATGACAGTTTTCCTAAAATTAGATTTTAAAAAACTCAATATATCGCCTTGCTTGTATCATGATAGGCATCATATCGCCAGATTCTTGCCAATACACAGCCCTACTAGTCATAGAAGTTTGGTCACAGTTACTTGAATCCAAACCATCCTTGGGAAAAAAAGAAATACAGACTGACCACCCGTAAAGCTTGATTTTAGGGGACAAATCAAGAATAAACTGTTAAAGTTTGTACTAAACATCCTAATATGAGCAAAATGAGGTCAAGATATGTTCACTGTCTGGAATGCCCTACCCAAAACTCTGCTCACACAAAGACAGCAGACCTGCTTTTGTCATAAGTAAAACTTGGCATGTCGTCCTCTTAGCCAACAATTAATTTTACAAGTGGTGACTTGTGGGGTTTTCATAGAGGTGGTGTTTCTGCTCTTAGCCTCTAAGAAATCATCTGTCAGTCAAACTGTGACGTTTTATTCCTTTTAACTTTCTTATCTGTTCACCCATGCTGGCCTTTCTTCTTCTGGTTATTACAAGTAATGCCAGTATTGTGAAATGCATAAGAGGAATTCCCCCCCCCCCATTTAAAGTTATTATTTTGCTCTGCCCTGTGACAGTTTGCTTCAAGATCAGATATCTGACCAAATGATGGTTAAGTGATGCTGTCAGGAGGAAAACACAAGATCATTGATGATTTGATGGGTGAAATTGGAATTTACTACTCAGTTTTAATGCATTTGTTTGGTTCGTTTAGGCAGGTTTCGACCTTTCAGGTCACACAAAGTACTTGAGCTAATATCTGTGCTTTAAATTACAAGTCTTGCTTATCTTCCAAGGGAACAGTGATACTGTATATAAGGAAGAATAATTTCAACCAATTTATGAGTATAGAGGAGACACTCGTATTCAGATATCTCATATTATTATCATAAATCAGAGCAACAGGCACAGACAGGAACATCATGCTTTACTAAGGTTACAAGAACAGGAACTGTATTTGTTTTGACTCCCAATGATGCCAAAATCTCTAAGATGGCAAACTGACAAGTTACAAGAACATTGCGTCCATTAAATGTGACCTTTTTGTTTCTTTTACAAGCCTTTCTCACTTGTAAGTGTGAGACTAAATAGGCAACAACATACAGTACATTAGTGTGACTAATTTGAGACAGCATTGCGACTGGTTTTCTCAGTTTCTCCAGGAGAAATTCAGATTCTTTTAGGTGCTTTTTTTGAGAGCATTTTCCCCATCTTTGTAATGAATTCAATTCCTCTTGTAGGCCTGAAATGACTGTATCAACACCTTTTATACCCACAGCAAGAGCTGTATAAACAGTCCAGTATTCTTCAGTCATATTCATGTAAAAGCCCAGTTCTGTGCTTTGGTGTTGTTTCTATATTTTTGGTGTTGGAGTGGGTGATGTGTCAGCCTCGGCCTCAGTGCACTTGCTGTCTTGCTGCGCTCTTCTATGAGACCTGTGGTTTTGAGTCAGTTGGTCATGTTGCTTTGATGTGCAGCAGCCAGAGAAAGTGGTGCAGCGTGTACTTCGTAGACAGCCCTGGGTTTGCGTCTGAACTATTTTTGCATCAGGAAGTTGTTCTTTATCTGGCTTTATATGGTGGCAGTGCACCACTATATACTGGTGTTAGGATCTTGTAAATGAGTCCCCCTGGCCTGCATTCAATAAGAGTCTGAAAAACTGGTTTTATGTTAATATTTTATATAGGGCTGTTAATCGCACTTGTTTTATCTGTTCAAAATGTACCTTAAAGGGAGATTTGTCCAGTATTTAATACTCTTATCAACATGGGAGTGGGCAAAAATACTTGCTTTATGCAAATGTATGTATATATTTTAGGGCTGTCAAAGTTAACGCAAAGTCGTTTTAACGGCACCAATATCTTTAATCCAACTTGCGATTTATAGGTTGTAGCAGGCTCCTTTTTAAAGCTAGAGTGAAGATACTGGTATCATATGAAACTAAAAAATCTAAGAAATCCATTGGTACCAACCATGTGATACTAGCTTGTCATGAAGGAGGTTAAACAACGCTCCAAACTTTTGCGCTACATTTTGACGAGGAAAAACTGGCATGGCCATTTTCAAAGGGGTCCCTTGACCTCTGACCTCAAGATGTATGAATGAAAATGGGTTCTATGGGTACCCACGAGTCTCCCCTTTACAGACATGCCCACTTTATGATAATCACATGCAGTTTGGGTCAAGTCATAGTCAAGTCAGCACACTGACACACTGACACTTGTTGTTGCTTGTTGGGCTTGAGTTTGCCATGTTATGATTTGAGCATATTTTTTATGCTAAATGCAGTACCTGAGAGAGTTTCTGGACAATATTTGTCATTGTTTTGTGTTGTTAATTGATTTCCAATAATAAATATATGCATACATTTGCATAAAGTAGCATATTTGTCCACTTACATGTTGATAAGAGTATTAAATACTTGACGAATCTCCCTTTAAAGTACATTTTCAACAGGCAAAAAATGTGTGATTAATCCTGATTAATTATGGACAATCATGCGATTAACTATTTTAATTGATTGACAGCCCTAATATATTTATTATTGGAAATCAATTAACAACACCAAACTCAAGCCCAACAGGGAACAACAGCTGCAGGGACCCCTTTGAAAATGGCCATCCAAGTTTTTCCTCGACAAAATTTTGCATAAGTTTGGAGCGTTATTTAGCATCCTTTAGGTTTAGGATTTCTAGTTTCATATGATGCCAGTATCGTCACTGAAGCTGTAAAACTGAGCCCTCTACAACCTAAAAATCGCATGTTGCGTTAATGCGTTAAAGAAATTAGTGGCATAAAAACGAATTTGCGTTAACACGTTATCGTTTTAAAAATTTAAATGTATAGTTTACAAGAGCTTTGGTAATTATGCTTCTGCAGAGATGTGCTTATAAAGCGTCTCTACAGATCTACACAGAGAGGTTATTGTATAACAACATTTTTTATTACTGTAGCTCTCAGATGCTCGACGAGGTGCAGACACACACACCTCCCACCTATCAACAATGTGTCCTGCAACCCTGTCGATCAAACAAGCTGATTGGTTGATCCATCTTCCTGTTGGGAGACTGTTTTAACAAAGCCATACAGAGTATTTTAGCTAAATACATTCCAACAATAAATCTAAAGTAAGCAACATACAGTGTATACATTGTGCTTACATGTAAAAGACACTTTATATTAAAGTTTTACACCTAGACATGTGAAAAAGAAGACTTGTGAAATAATATAAAAAAAACCCCAAAACTTTCTAAAGCTGAGGTGCTGTTTACGGTTGCCATGTCAACAGCTTTGTTCGCTGTCTCCATGTCCTGCTGTCTGCTGCTTTTATTGTTTTCAATGTGCAATCCTAAAAAAAACCATCATGCAAGGACAGCGAGTATAACGTTGTGCCACTTGGTGGCTGAGGATTTATAGCTGCTCATGGGTTTTATTACTGGAAAGATGTGGCTCTTATGGAAATGTACTGTATGCCCCGTACAGTAGAGACCTGGGATGGATAACCCTTCATCAGTGTGATGATCATGTCTGATACTAGAGCTACATGATGACGGTAATATATCTATGGCTCTGATATGGTTTAAAACTGTTTTGTCTTCTTTCTAAATGTGATCCAACAGCAATCACTTTTTAAAGGACCAGTTTGTAACAATTAGGGGGATCTATTGGCAGAATTGGAATATAATAGTATGTTTTCTGTAGTATATAATCACCTGATAATAAGAATCGTTGTGTTTTCGCTACCGTAGAATGAGCCGTTTATATCTACATAGCAAGCGGGTCCTCTTGCGCCGCCATGTTTCTACAGTAGCCCAGAACGGACAAACCAAACTTTGTTAACTTTTCCTGCTTTGGCCGGGGTCAATAACGTTACTCGCTCCCGTAACCGCCACTCTCTCTCGCTTCACCACTCACTTCCCACGTACACACACTCTACACACTGGGTCTGCTCCAGAAGGCTCTAAAGAGGGTCATTTGCGTTTCCGCATCGGCCACCGTAGCTCTCCAACACACTTGGCTCACGTAGGAGGCTTCAGTTGGTTGCAATTTTCTCACCTCACTGCTATATATCGCCAGATCCTACACACTGGACCTTTAAGTGTTTCTTAGAAGCTGAAGCGTCCATACTCCAAGAATCTGGCGATACATATCATGGCACTGGGGTAACGATTCAATATATTGTGATACTGTAAGCAAGGCGATATATTGCGATTTTTTTTTTTTTCAATTTATCTTTAGGAAACTGTCATAGTATAAAGAACACACCAGAAATAAACCATTCTAGAAAAGGCAAAAATAACACATTTATACTGCATGCAAAAAACTGCATGGTTTTTGCCTCAAGCTGCATGTGATTATCATAAAGTGGGCATGTCTGTAAAGGGGAGACTCGTGGGTACCCAAAAAAAACATTTTCATTCACATATCTTGAGGTCAGAGGTCAAGGTACCCCTTTGAAAATATCCATGCCAGTTTTTCCTCGCCAAAAGTTAGCGGAAGTTTCTAGCGTTATTCAGCTTCCTTCCCGTCAAGCTAGTATGACATGTTGGTACCAATGGATTCCTTTGGTTTTATAGATTTCATATGATGCCAGTATCTTTACTCTAGCTTTAAAACTACCCTACGAGTCCGCAACAGCCTCCGAAAAGGTTGAAACATGGCCGGCCCAACGGCGGGTTGTCGGATTTTTAAGAGGTTAATTAAAAATCGATACGTGTTTTATTTGTGTTTTGGAGAATTGATACAGTATCACACAACATAATATTGCAATACTCATGTGTATCAATATTTTCTTACACCCCTAGCAAATCTTAATAAAACAAGGTGGGATAGAGGATTAAAACCAGTCTGAGTCTTCAGTTAATACAAGTTGTACAAACAAAGTCTGGTATCAGTATGTTATTCTACAAAGCTTTGAGTTTGAGTCAGGATATGCTGTATTACGAAATCCGGTTGTGTTTGACTGTATGGTAAGAGGGCGGTCGACTGTGAGGCATGTCTGTGTCATTTTCAGAGTAGGCCTATTTTTGTTTTCAATAGCCTCTTGTTGACTGTGAGGCTGTTGCATGTCAGGGCTTTCCAGTGGCTGAGGGCTGCACGGAGCCTCTTAACACAAGCCTCGGTTAGTGCACACCGTCGGGCTTACACAATCGCAAGATACTGTATCACCCTCTGTGATGATATTCAGAACTCTGCCTCTGTAACACACCCACATGAGTAGTTAGATCATGGGGGAATGGATGCTGCTGAAGTGGCTCCTGTTGATAAAAAGTTTGATATCTAAGTAGTGGCAGTTGGTAATGTTCGTGGCAAATTGGAAGAAACGAAACAATAGGATGTCATTGCTTCTATTAGAAACTCATAGTTGTTTTTGATGAATTTTATTAACTGCTGGATCTGTTGGTATTTTGAGAGAGAGAGCTGGATCAGTGCATCCCTAAAATCAATTCAGATATCTCACCTCAGGATATCTTTGGGGTACCGATCCA
Organism: Sebastolobus alascanus; assembly: GCA_916701645.2. Classification (NCBI taxonomy): domain Eukaryota; kingdom Metazoa; phylum Chordata; class Actinopteri; order Perciformes; family Sebastidae; genus Sebastolobus; species Sebastolobus alascanus. The sequence continues at coordinate 1,389,723 of CAKAOJ020000026.1, read as the reverse complement.
ATACCAGTGCACTCTTTTCCCCCAAATTTAAAATCTGTATACTGCACTGCGCTGAGTGAATGTGATCTATAAAGAAAATATTGAATTTTACAATTAAATTGACAAAGAAACTGTAATAGCCGATACCTGAGCTGCCTTTAGGGTCTGTATCGTTGCAGATATGATCCACCGTATGGGATCAGTGCATCCCAGTGGGCAACTCGGGGTCCGAAAAGTGAAGCCAGTGCTGAAGTGCCTTAAACCTGCATTCTTTCTAATATCCAGCATGGGGCGACTCCTCTGGTTGCAAAAAGAAGTCTGATTGTATAGAAGTCTATGAGAAAATGACCCTACTTCTCACTTGATTTATTACCTCAGTAAACATTGTAAACATGACTTTATGGTCTCAGCATGATGTTCATTTAGTAAATTATGGTCCCATTTAGAGTCAAATAGACCATAAAGCAGCGGATGCTTTAGGGTGGGGCTACCTTGCGATTGACAGGTCGCTACCACGGCGTTAACCGGTCTGGTAGTTGTCCGTGTTTTCGTCTTAGAACTTTAACCCTTTCACAGTGTTTTCAGTTCATGAAAGTTAATTGTAACATTTTGGTCGCCTAAAAATGTCTTATTCAGCGTTATGTTGTACTTAGCTCCACCTTCTCGTGTCACTTCTGGTTGCAAAAAAACAAGATGGCGACGGCTAAAATGCCGAACTCCAGTCCACAAACCATATCAGCAAATATTGTATCATTGTCCAAAGAATCAATATAATATCGTATCGTGATGAAACTTGTGATTTACGTCCCTAATATGCAATAGGTTTACATGTAGTCTGGTAATAAGTGCATGTAGAGTCCAGACAAACCTCACCAGGACATTTTATTTGGATTTATTTCGATAGTTTTAAGATACAACTAGTCGTCGAGAAATACAGTGTACCTCTTTGCACCAAGGTGCTATCAAAAGAAATATTGGTATTGTCCGCCACATTTCTTATATAGTTAACACATTTATATTTATATTAAATATCTTTTCTAGTCTTGATCTCAACTCCTTGACCCGTCTGATTCTCACCCGTTGCTGATGCTCTGCTTCATTCTGCCATGAGCCGTCCTCCTTGAAATGCCACTGTGGCGCCCGTCTCCATGGCAACCCCTCTGCCTCTGACATCAGTACCACCACTCCACAGCCAATGGGAGAGGGCGGGAGAGAATGAGAGCCTTGACACTCTGAGATCCTGTTGTGCAATTCAGAAGGAGATGTAATTTGTGTAATTTGGGTGATTACGCCTGCCAAGGCGAGCACGATGACTTCTGGTTCAACAAACGCGTGAAACGTTCACGCACACTGCGGCTTGTTGCAGTGAAGTTGATGACGATGTTCATCATCAGGGCCTGGCAGATGCATTTTATTACTGCACTGCTGTTGCATCCACATATTTCTCAGGAAATTGACTGATTCAAATGAGTACGAACTTGCTTTGTTTGAGTTACATTGTGAGATGTGACTCAGTTGTGGCCTGTGAGGGAAAAAAGAAACAATGACGTGATTCTATGCAAAGTTAAATTTGCAGAAGTGGTCAGACAGCTTTGATGGGATCTCTTGGCTTCAATTTTATATCAACGTAAGCTTGCAGAAATTGAAGTTTGCATTGAAATCGGCACACACAACACGTAATTTTGACTCATCTTTTAAGGAAAGTCGTGCGTCTGTAAGCACAAAGCAACATGTTGAATTTACTTTCTCAACAGTTGTGCAACATTAAAGCGCAGACAGGACAAGCCACATATTTGCCTGTAACACAAATATATTTGTATTTTGTATCGTGAGTCTTACCGCCCATTTCGCTAATATTCCAAATTACCAGCATAAGTTAAAAATCACCAGTGTGGTTTAATTAACAGCTTAATGGAGAATCAGCGAAGAGATGTGGTTGATTGTCCTGCAGGGTTGTAGAGAAAAATGCATATAGACGAATAGTTGTAGCAATCTTCTTTGGATCTTTCATAGTATTAAGGCTGCAAAATAACAATTGTATTTGTTATTGATTGATCTATCAATTTATTATTTTCTTATAAATGGTTTAAATGTCAAAACTTTGTGAAAAATGCCCAAGATGAGATCTTTAAATGTCTTGTTTTGTCTAATCCGCAGTCTAAAACCAGAAGATATTCAGTTTAATATCACATTAGACGAGAGCTGCAATGATTAATCGATTTATAGATTGGTTGTCAACTATTAAATTAATCACCAACTATTTTGATAATCGACTAATCGGTTTGAGTAATTTTTTGAGAAAAAAATAAGTTAAAATTCTCTGATTTCAGCTTCTTAAATGTGAACATTGTCTGGTTTCTTTACTCCTCTATGACAGGATCTATAACTGGATTTCTTTGAATTGTGGACAAAACAAGACATTTGAGGACGTCATCTTGGGCTTTTGGGAAACACTGATCGACATTTTTCACAATTTTTTATATTTTATTTACCAAACAAGGAATCTATTAATCGAGGAAATAATCAACAATGAAAATAATCATTAGTTGCAGCCCTACATAAGACAAAGAAAAGCAGCAAATCCTCACAATTGAGAAGCTGGAACCAATGTTTGGCATTTTTCTGATCATCAGTATAATTGAGTTGATTAATTTTCTGTTGAACGACTAGTTTCAGCTGTAAACGCTATGACCAAACCTTGAATTTTGGGCAGTGATGTTGGATTAGACATGGTTGTGATGGCAAGTTGGCATCATAAAGGAAGCTGAATACAGGTGGAGGTGACATATTGTTGCTTTAGTCAGATTAAATCCATTATGGAGAAAGATTGCATACTGTTATTTGCACAGTACTACTGAAACGTTGTCCTATTAGCTCTTGTATTAATTGGTTTTCCTCATTCAGGGATACAAGAGGGTGCTTCATTTAATTGGCTGATTTTTTTATGTATGCAAAATAACAGCATCTGAATCTGGTTGAATGTAGAGACTCGACTGGTGGTTGAATCTACGACCTTGCAGATAACGAGCTCAAACAGAGATACAAAGGTCCGAGTGTTTGGTCGGCACCAGCTGGAAGTTTATACAAGTCTTTCTGTAGGAGGGCTGCTGTACTTCAGATTAGACAGTATAGTATTTACAGTGTTTGTCTGTAATGTAATTCAGCTGGGTATGTAGCCAAGTTTCCTTTGGGGGTTTTGAAGTAAATGAACTACATATATTTAATCTGAGGACACGCTAGTTGCTGTGATAAGGGATTCAAACCAGATTCAAAGTGGTGAGTGAGAGTGTGAAAATGGTCGGCAGACGCTGCTTTATTTCATGTACGTATCATCAACAACGGCCTGTATATCAGCCGTCCTCGGTCTTCCTGTTTCCCTTTCTGAATGATGAATACAGACTACCGCCACTTGCTGGTGTGGAGAGTTATTTCCTCTCATGCAGGCACAGAACGTTAGTGCTAACCGGTTGTCGGCTGTAGTCTTTGCGGTGTGTTCAAGTGCAACTTTTCGCCAATACAAAGGCGACGTGAGGTGACTCAACAGTCGACCTTCATCGGCGCTAGTTCTTTGATGTCGGCTTGGTGTGTCTGTGCCTTTTTATCACTAAAATGCACTGGGTGGATCCTTGAGGTCTAACTTCCACATACATATATTTGTAAGAAAATGTCTTCTTTTCAGCACATTGCTGCATTTCTTGACACATTATTGCCATCTGTAGATCAGTGGAACAGTAATATGTATCACACGTGTTCACAAGACAAACAAAATGTTAAAACATCACTCGAAACTCCTCTGGGAAATATATGGCATTTGCTGTGTGAAATAGCGCCTAGCTCTTTGTCTCATGTGGTTAATGTTTTATTTCATAAAAGGCATATACAACTTTTTACGATGTTAGCAGTGGTGGTGTTTGTTTTTAGGGGAGGTGGCCCACCTCAGCTATAAAACACTGCAGGAGACCTTAATGTGAAGCCTGTGATAAAGGACTACATACCACAGTGAGGAGGATCTATATAGATTGATATCAATGCTCATTGTGGCTATTGGCTATTGTGTGCACAGTGCAAGGAGGGAAAAGTGGCTTCCTCAAAGTCACTTCCTCAAAGTTTCCTCACAGTCTGAGAATGATTAAAGGCATGTGTTGATTATTTTTGCTTTGCTATGATGAGATATGTTGGTGATCACTTATAAAACTTGGCAGTGTTACATGCAATAGAAAAGCAATGTTCAGTAGTCCAGGATTTGTGTAGTTGTGTGTATTTTTCTTATTAAGGCAGAAAAAGAAAACACAAAACGAGTTTCCCTCATAGAGGCAACATTTGCATTAAAATTTGTATGTATGTGCGCCAGTATTTTATTGTATTATCCACTGTATTTAACAGGATGATGCTGGAGCTTATCAAAGCACGCATTTTGCAGAAGGCAGGGAAACATATCAGGTTTCCAGTCCATCATACAACTAGTTTATCGTATAGTGAGAAGTTCTTGGAAACTTTAACACCTCACAGTCACCTTGCTTAAAACTTGTGGTTAGTACACAGAAACAGGAAGTGCATTTTGATAAGCAAAAAGAAGATGCAGCCAAATCTCTTAATAGTTCATGGATAAATCATTACAATAAATATGCTCGGCAGAATACATTTTTTCGTGTCCTCAAATTGTGATTGTACTTGGCTAAAGACCCCCATACTACAATTTCTTTTTTCTACACACAGCAAAGAAGGCCATATTGTGTGAACTCTTGTGGGCGATAGTCGGTGGAGCCTGAGGCTTTACTACTGAAACCTCTCAGAGACAGAAAATGATGATATCAGTTCTCAGAAAAAGATTAAACTTCATTGATTTCTGTGCAGAAACAAAAATGTAACATGGACTCTAAAATTATGAATACAGGTACACGAATCAAATCTAGAATAAGAAATTGAAAACAGTACATCAGTTTACAGAGTAAATTTAAGCGCGAAAGGAGCGCAACCTCCCAAGCACCTTGGATAAAAGGATGAAAGCGGCACGGCTGGCATTTTCCACGTTTTTAGACGCGGCGTGTGTGCCCCTAAATCGGAAAATGCTCCATTCGGAATAAGGCCTAATTCAGAATATCCAAACAGAATAGTCTGTTTACATGACCCATATTCAATTCGGAATAATAGCAGATATTATATTGCATGTAATTGTAGTCATTGTAGCTCATTGAATATTCACCGATGCGATTGATAACCCACTTTGACTTGGTGTCACACTAGATTAGTAAATGTAGATCTGTACTGTAAATAGCACATTGCAAAGACCCTCTAATCCTACAGTACCAGTCCTTATTGCACCGTCAGCCTGTGAGTGTCGTCTGACGCTTCAGCTCGAGTTGCCTTTAAAGCCTTTGCAAATCGTTGGACTCGGTCCGTCTGGTTTGTGCATGGACGTTCATATCTGCACTCTCTCGGTACGCGTCGCCCTTAAGCATTGTGAGCTTTTCCCCTTCTTCCTTCAACCCAACCCCTTGAACATCGTCATGGTAACAGCCCTATTGCATAACACAGCGGCTGCAGTGTAAAGCCTTGTATTCCCGTCTCCATGGAAACAGAGCCCCCCCCCCTCCCCTCCTCCCCTCCTCTCTCTGTGCTCCTTCCTGGCCACTGAGCATGCTCAGAAAACAATACAGAAGCAGAGGAAACAGGAAAAGCAGTTTCATACAAGAGCCTGCAGCTCTCATTGTCACCAGAGCATCTTTATTAAGATAAGCACAGGGGATAAATCACAAGTCCACATTTAATGACATACCTGTATATATTAACAAAGATGTGTATAAATGCTTCATTTATCCAAAGTTACCAAGGGGGTCAGAAGAAGAAGTGTTGCTTTTGATTTATCAGTTTCAACCTTTCCTGAAGATTTTTATCTAGCTGTCAGCTTGGGCTGCAAGTAATGACTATTTTCATTATCAATTGATCTGCCAATTATTTTCTTGATTCATCAATTAATCGTTGGTCAATAAAATGTCAGAAAAAAGTGTAAATCTGTACAACCTAAGCTAAAAGGTCAATAAAACATAATAATTGAGAAAAGTATTGAAATTGTGTCATAAATACAAAAATCTGACATGTCTTTTCATAAAATGCTACTAAAACACAAAAACTCCCCACCATACAAACTCACATCAGTTAAAATCAAAACCAAAATCAAAAGGCCTGAGCGCGCCATTCTAAGAAATGAAAGTCCACCCTTCAGTGATAAGGCTGAGCAGGTCAAGGCTCTCCTAGTACCCTGAGGCGAGCATATTAATACTACACACTCAGCTCAGTGTACTTTGTACTTCCTCAAAAAGTTCCTTCTGGTACACGCCTGGACAAACTGACAAGGAGCTGAAGGGCTTGCCTCAGTAAACATGGTGAAATGTAGAGTAAACTCAGATTGTCCCCACTTCTCTCTACATTGAACACAGACGCTGATTTCCTTTTTGCAATGCAAGCACTTGAGCACATACATTTAGAGAAGTTGAGAGGCAACATGTTTAGTGCATTTTAAAAAAAAAAAAAAAGTGTTTTAAGTGTTTTTTTTTTTTTTTTTAGATAAGTGGGTTAGCGATTAAAGCATTATCCATTAACCTGTCCATTATTTAGGATTATAGGATTATTAGTTTAATTTATAAAATTGTAAAAAAAAAAAAAAACAGTCCTTTATTTAGGATTATAGGATTATTAGTTTAATTTATAAAATAGTAAAAAAAAAAAAAAAACCTGTCCATTATTTAGGATTATAGGATTATTAGTTTAATTTATAAAACAGTAAAAAAAAAAAAAAAAACCTGTCCATTATTTAGGATTATCGGTTTATTAGTTTAATTTATAAATTAGTAAATAAAAAACCTGTCCATTATTTAGGATTATAGGATTATAAATTTAATTTATAAAATAGTATAAAAAATAAACCTGTCCATTATTTAGGATTATTAGTTTAATTTATAAAATAGTAAAAAAAAAAAAAACAGTCCTTTACTTAGGATTATTAGTTTAATTTATAAAATAGTATAAAAAAAAAAAACCTGTCCATTATTTAGGATTATTAGTTTAATTTATAACATAATAAAACCCGCCGCCTTTTTCTACTTTCTCGTTTCGGCTCGCTGCTGCCAACTGCTGTTTGTTTTAGTAGAGCGGATATGAAGTCACTTTACTCAGACTACAACGATATTATTACATCTGCATAGACTCAAATGAAGCAAATATATCAATTCTGGCATTAAAAAGTCTATTTCAAAACCGTAAAAAAAAATCGCTATACATACAGTAAGTGAATTTTTTTTCCCCACCCCTACTAGTTATTTTATTATAGCAGTTAAAATACCCGGTGCACAATCCCGTATATGCAAGCTAAATTAGGCGTGCATTTCATCTTGTGCAGAAACGTATTTATTTAATTTTGTCATACCTTTGGAGATGATGTTGTATTGAGAGGAAATTCTGCTTGTGAGTTGACATCATGCATGAGGAAATATTGTGCCGTGTCAAAACTGGGTGGAAGCTACTGTACAGTATACCATTGACTGCTCTAAAAACAATCTGAAGATGTGTCCGTGCCAAACTGGCTATGCCCTGCATCATATCTGAGCTTTGATGAATAAGTCTTGTAGCTGCCTGCTTCTCTGTACATGACGAGTGTATCTGCTGATGTAGAACAGTTAACATGGAGAGCTATTTCCTCCCCCACACACACACACACACACACACACACACTCACACTCACACACACGCACACACACACACACACACTCTCACACACACACACATACACACACATTCCTCTCACACAAGTGGAAAGGAAGGTCACTCATATTTCCCTCGCAGAAGGCTGGCACACTTGTGTTTACATTTCAGTCCCTACACCCCCATCACTATAGCAACTCATTTTCTTATTTTGTCATACGACGTGGGTGTTTTTCAGTCATCTCTCTCTGTTGTTTGTAATGTGCAGACCTAAAATCACTCTTGGCTGTAGATGTAAATGATGGAGCTCAATATGAACTTGTGGTTTTCTCAATTAGTTATCCTGAAGGTACAGCTCTGTTGGGCAATTTCGGTTTCGCAATGGCTCCAAATGGCAGCAACTTGCAACAGTTTGACAGCAGATGACTTAGAAATCCAGAAAATCTTGGAAGCTGGAAGCAGTAATTTGCATTTCATGGCAGTAGGTGCTGAGTTTGGACTTGGTTTTTGGTGTGTCAGTTTCCGGGCACTCAAGATGTCTGGCCAGTTTTTGTAACACCAGACTATTATATAAATTGACATTCTTTGGGACAGACTACAAATTAGGTGGACTGAATTTCTGTTATTACATTAAAACCTCAATGTTCTTTAATTATCATGAACGCAATACTTTCATGTAACCCTAAAAATAACTAAAAAGGATATACATGTATTAGTCACAGCACCCAGACATCTTTTTATTTCCATTTTATTTGTATATATATTGTATATATTGTAGGTTACAAAAGTAAGGGGGGGTTTCTGATCTACCGCTGCATCGATTGGTTAGTTTGTTTGTGTAATTGTGTGAATTTTGGATCTGATCTACTGGATCTAACACGTACTGGTACTCCTGTCTGCTAATCCAAACTTGGGAGCGTGCCAACTGCCATCTAAGATACTGTATGTGACTATAAGGATGTACAGTATATACATATTGTATATGTAGCAGAAACCTACGTCAGGTCACGTGGGAAAAAGTTATTAGAAGGGCTTGGGAAAATAGCATTTTGACACTAAAACATACATACTTTGACCAAAATTTGAATGTTCGGATTCTGAATACAGAAGGAACACCACTGTGAAGCTACAGAATTATATAAAAACCTCAAAAATAATGGATTCGCCCTTTAAAAACAATAAGATGAAGCCTTTTTTGGAGTTGGCATGCAACACCCAGGTTTGTGGGAATTCAAAATATCTCAGGCTAAGTGAGCGTGGGGAAGTTGAGACGACCATTAAGCCAGTGAAAAGAGCCAGCAATTCAACATCGGACATGTCTGTACCTGGACTGGTGTGGAGGAGGTTCCTCACCACAGGCACTGCCAAGATGTAAGAGTGGAATTGAACAATTAGTCTGCTGGGTGTCGACACACTCAGACAATCAGTCAGACGTTTTTTTACACATGTGAAACAGTAACTCCTTTTATTGCATTTTGCTTGGAATCATTAATTTGGACAACAGGGTTTTGTACTATAAATCACTCTCACACTCCCAATATACACCTGGACCTGCCAGCTGCTAGAAAGCTGCTGTTTCAGCACAGTGGCTCAACAGAAAACAATTAAAAGCAAGCAGAGTAAACAAAAATCCAATGCTCCCAAAAGACCTCAGGGATCATTGAACATGTTAATACTTGTTGATGCAACTTAGTAAATGGTGAGCATCATCCGGACAAGAAAGGGCCTGCAGGCAAAAAACGTAGCCCAGTTTACACCACAATTATCTATTTATGCCAAAGGGCATGCTGGGATTTCTTTCCTGTTCATAAAAAGGAGTTTTGTGTCTGTTCAAGTGCCGTAGTGTCCTTTATCTTGGTAAGATGAGCAAATATGTGTTTTTTCCAGTTGAGATATTGTTGGTAATCTTTTTTTTTTTTATCAAGCACTTGTTTGCATAAAGAGCAAAACCTTTCCTTTTGCTCTTTTAGCAGTATAGTTGACACCACTCTCAGTTTTGAAAAGGGGTGGATTGAGTAAAAGTAAATCACTTCTGTTCTGTTGTGCAGTATGCGTGATGTGAAAGGCTCATACCTCCTAAGCTGTGTGCATTAAATTCTCTGGATCTGGCTTTAGTGTGAGATCTGCCAGACTCAGGCATCCCATGCATGCAAACATGCTTTATCATTCCTGTATATGTTGTGCTTTTCATTATTGGAATTTAAGATGCCATTCATACCAGCATTCATACCCACTCCACAAGATGAATTGTTACGTCACAGGCATTATTGAGTACTGAATATTGATGAAGAATATCTGCAATTAATTAAGTGAGCTTATCTAGATGAAGCTCTTTTGCCTCTTTCCCTCTGGCTCGGTGTAGTTACAGTTTAGATGCACCGTGGTGTGCCGAGCAGTGGCACGACTTGATACCATATGCAATGTCACTTCATCCTCTCAGCTGACCTGCAGTAATATGGACCTGCTTGGTAGCAACTGAGCTGTGTGTCATTGTGCTAAATGTCCAGGTATCAGTACTTAAGTAGCTCTTGTGTGGAGTAAAATGTTCTGTTCCTACAGTCCTGTTCTTACTTTTATCTAACAGATACTGCAGCAGCCTCATTGTTTTCTGCTCCACATTGTATCAGAGTGTATTTGCCTTGTTAAGATACTGCTAATGCAAACCAGGGTTATTATAGGAAACTAAAACTGAAAATGAAAATAAGCAGTAAAAACTTTTTTTTAGCAAACTGAAACTAAATAAAAACTAAACTGAGAAGATATTGCCTGGTTAAAAACTATTAAAAATAAAATAGAAATGAACATAATTTAATTTAATTTTTTTTTAGTTATAATATATCACAACCAAAAAAAAAAGGAGACGGCATTAATTTCTGTCACCTCTCGTGACATTGAACCACAGAAATTGAACGGACTTGACCTTCCAGGAGATATACCACAATTGCTTCACTAAAGTAGCAGGAAGATTAAACATTATGGTCGTTCCTACTCCGTTCTCCAACCATGTACTTTATATATATATATATGTAGCTACATACTTCTGAAACATTATAGCTGGCCCTAACAAAAACAAACTAAAACTAAATGTATAAAAACTAAACATTTCTGAAAGACTGAAACTAAATTAAAACTAGCAAACACACTCTGAAACTAATTAAAATGAAACTAAAATGAACCTGAAAAACCAAAACTAAAATAAAAACTAATGCTAAACTATTATAACATTGACGCAAACCCGAACATTTCCTGCTGTTTTCACTTCACATTAAAAGCTTTCCACATGAAAACCACAGGAAGGAAGCAGCATTTGTCACCGAGCTGGCGCCTGACTGCTGCCGTTCAATAAAACGGGGTGTGCACGGCAATATATGAGTTAATATTTCTGTTCCTTCATGTCAGTGGATCATTGACAATATTTCAAAGGGTAATGTTTACAGGAGCAGGTGCAAAATGTCATCAAGTTCAGTAACTTTTTCTGTACCTTTATTTTTGTTTTATGGACTTGTGCCGTTACTGCATCACAGGCTTTAAGCAGTCTAGGGCTGCAAGTAACGATTATTTTCATTGTTGATTAATCTGTCGATCATTTTCTCGATTAATCCATTAGTTGTTTGGTCTATAAAATGTCAGAAACTGGTGAAAAATGCTGATCAGTGTTTCCCAAAGCCAAAAGATGACGTCCTCAAATGTCTTGTTTTGGACACAACTCAAAGATATTCAGTTTACTGTCATAGAGGAGGAAAGAAACAAGAAAATATTCACATTTAATCAGAGAATTTTAACTATTTTATCTTAAAAAAAGATAGATAAAGAAAAAAAGATATCGATGCCATCCCATGCCATTTTCTGCAACGAGGATTGTGGGTATCAGTAAGATTGGTTCAGCTGCACAGAAGAGTCTGTACAAAATATACAAAACAGGAAGTTAAAACAGTCTTTTGCTCCTTGGTGTCTAATTGTTGTTTTTTGTGTGTTTTATTTTTAATAATGCAGCTCTGCCTATGACCGGGACAACAAGATCCGTGCGGCCATTAAGAAGATCAGCCCTTTCGAGCACCAGACGTACTGCCAACGCACCCTGAGAGAGATCAAAATCCTTCTGCGCTTCAAACATGAGAACATCATCGGCATCAACGACATCATCCGCACACCGACCATCGACCTGATGAAGGACGTGTATCCTTTAACACACACTTCTCATGATTTAGACAGGTTCTAATGTATGTTATGTGTCTGCAGTTTAATCTATGGACTACAGGTTAATGGCATTAATACTCTTTTTCTTGCATGTTTGCTATTAGATATTTGTGCTTTTGTGCTAATTTATCTATTTTAAATGACTTCTTTGTGTTACCAGTGAAGTTACACGCCAGCATTTGTGGTTGAATAGAGGTTTTCAGTTGTATTCTATTACATAATAGCCACCTGTCGCCATATACTTGGCAGAGACGCTCTTCAGTGTAGCCCAGCAGCAACTCTAGCAAACTGGTCGAGTGCGTAGTTACTGTCAGTTTCATAACGCAGAGTGTAGTTTTACACTTAATGTCTTACCTAAAAGAAGAACCTGCAGCTACTCAGCTCACTGCTTCCTGCTCTCCAGATCAGATGAGCTTTCACCCCAATAAAACCTTCCAGATGAAAGATCCTCTCCTCCACAGAAACAAGCTTTCTGTCACCTACTTATTAGTTATACCAAACATGGTTTCAGTACGTTGTAGCTACAAGAGCACCAGCTCATTTAACCACCATGACACCTTAGCTACTTTGGGATTTGACTGAATTGAGAGGTTGCCTAAAATACTAATCAAGCCAGCAGCTTTGTGGCTCTGCCAGCCTGCAGGAACAACAAAATCAGGATAAATGTCTGAGCTAAATGATGCAAGGTTTTTAAATTTTCTTTGCAATGCAAACACAATGCAATTTGAGCATGGTAGTAAAACTTAAGGGGTAAGCAGCAGCTGTATGAAGGAATGAATTTATCGTATTATTCATATTGATATCACCCAAAATAGGCCGGTTAGAGTCATAGTGTTGGTTGATTGCCCAGCCCTGTTGGATACCTAGAGATCTTGTTTTGTAGGACATAACAATGTGGTCCAGATGGGAATAAAAATGTGACTCATATCAGTGGTTGCGTTAGAGTGCGTTTTCCACAGTATTAAAGTAGAAGTTCTTTAACCTGGCACCGTGCAGATACATTGTCCAGGACCTCATGGAGACGGACCTGTACAAGCTCCTGAAGACTCAACACCTGAGCAACGACCACATCTGCTACTTCCTCTACCAGATCCTACGAGGGCTCAAGTACATCCACTCTGCCAACGTCCTGCACCGCGACCTGAAGCCCTCCAACCTTCTGCTCAACACCACCTGTGATCTCAAGGTACCTGAGGTCTCAAAGGGAAATTACATTGGGCTGATTTTCAGTCACTGATTATGCACATTTATTTCATATTTGAGATTGGTTGATGATTTTCATTCTGAGCATTACAAGCATTCGGCCTCTGAAGCCTAAATTTCATTGTTTTTAGTGTCTCATGATGGTCTAATGCTGGCAAAGAAACACTGATACCACCATAAAGATCAATAGTAGCACAATATGTCCCCCTGACTATTACAAAACAGCCATGCAAACAATTGCTCTAAAGGCTCTGAACATGTTGCCCAGCCTGTTAATGGTGCATCCTCTAATGTTGCAGTCATTCATCGTCTTGTCACTCGTCTCTCTGCAGATCTGTGATTTTGGTTTGGCTCGTGTGGCCGATCCTGACCACGATCACACCGGGTTCCTAACAGAGTACGTAGCCACTCGTTGGTACCGAGCACCTGAGATCATGCTCAACTCCAAGGTGAGCGTCCTCACCTGATAAAAGAATGAGTGAATATGTTTGTTTGGTTTTTTTTTCTTTGGTTTTTTTGCTAGGACACCTGAAAATATGATCTCTGTTTGTGGTTAATCAGAATCAGAAATACTTTTACTGATCCCCGGGGGGAAATTGGGACGTTACAGTTACTCTTATATATAAGCATTTGAAATATAAGAAGAATGGAAATAAAGGAAAATGTAAATATTGTACATAATGCTACAAAATATAACACAATATACTGTATGTAGAGTAATATATATAAATAAATAATAAAAATAAGAAATAAAAAATGCTGAGAAGTATGTTAAATATAAATGCAAGAATACTATAAATAAGAATACTTCTTGAAATATACAGTATCGTTAATATCGTTAATGTACAGGAGTATTACACAGTTGAATTATTGCACAAATTATTGTACAGTTAAGTTAAAACCTCCATCGTGCATTTTATTTTGTAAAGTTAAATATTTTGTATTGACCGTGCAGGTGCCGTATGAGTTTATTTCTGTATTTTTTTTTTTTTTTACTTTTTTTTTTATCTTAAATTTATCTTTCTGAATCCTGCAGATAATCAGAAGAATGAAGCTCTAGTAATTAAGGCCCTTATTCTTATTTGGCCCAACAAGACTTAACTTAATACTGTTTACATTCATGCTATGTTAATGTTATGTATGTCCACCTATTGACTTTAAATATGCCGCTGTAGTCATGACTGTGTCTTTGTACCCCTTTAATCTCAGGGCTACACCAAGTCCATAGACATCTGGTCAGTGGGTTGCATCCTGGCTGAGATGTTGTCCAACAGGCCAATCTTTCCTGGGAAGCACTACTTGGATCAACTTAACCACATTTTGGGTAATAAATCTCTTTATGTGCAGAGTTTTTAGGATTGATGTGGTGCTGTAATGTTGTTGTTTAAACTATCAGCAAACCCAGAAGAACTACTCTGTGTTTATATGTAAGAAACAGTTTGAAGAAGTTTATTACAGAAATGTTTTAAATGTGTTTGTTGTATAAACAATATACAGATTCTTTTCTTAGTAGTAATTATATTCTGAATCACTAATATTAGTTGAATGTAAACCATGTTTGCTGGAGTGGAAGCTGTTTAGATATTTACCTCTGAAATAATTGTGTTTATGTTGCTTAACATGAAAATCTGATAATTTTGAAATGCAGGATGAAGTATTGTATATTGTTCCCCTCTCTCTCTCTCTCTCTCTCTCTCTCTCTCTCTCTCTCTCTCTCTCTTTCTCTTTCTCTTTCTCTTTCTCTTTCTCTTTCTCTCTCTCTCTCTCTCTCTCTCTCTCTCTCTCTCTCTCTCTCTCTCTCTCTCTCTCTCTCTCTCTCTCTCTCTCTCTCTCTCTCTTTCTCTTTCTCTTTCACTTGATTATATATTTACAATAAGTATATCATGATGGTCGTACTGTATCGTTTGTCAATAACTTAATGTTTTCTTTTGAGTCAAATGTGAATCTGTTACTAAATGCAGTGTTTCTTCAGTCTGCATAAAAGATTTAACAACTTTAGAGTTGAACTAAACTTTCACACACTCTGGTGCCAGTCCACTGATACTGTAGCTGTTAATATTCATTTATGAAGTTGTACTTTTTGGTGCTAGACCACATATTGATTCTCCCATCTGTCATTTTGTTGTGCCTTCAGACTGTTACTTTAAGCAGGGGATGTGTAAATTAGTTGTAGTAGAGTTGTGCAAACTGTTTTTAAACAGAATCAGGAAGTAATTCTTCTCTATAATCTTGTATTTATCCTTCAGGGATCCTGGGTTCTCCCACTCAGGAGGATCTCAACTGCATCATCAACATTAAGGCCAGGAACTATCTGTTGTCGCTGCCTTTGCGCTGCAAAGTGCCGTGGAACCGCCTCTTCCCCAACGCTGATCCCAAAGGTCAGAGCCAGGACATACTCTTCATCGACAAACATGATTTCTAAAATATTATGAATCTTTGAGAGGTTGTACTGCAGACAAGGGACCACCGCTAAACAATTTCCTGACAGAATATAATTTTATGGGGGGCACAAGTGGCAATGTTTGAGGGTGGGAAGCTAGAGGAGTAGATTGGCTGTAACCTGTCCAGTTCTATCCTGATTTCAGGGTACAAAACTTGATTATATTGAGATTTTAAACATGCAGCAGCTCAACAAATTAGTTTAATTGAGTCTCTTAGGTTTCTACCTGGAAATAATCCAGACAGCATGTAGGGTGTGACGGTGCCCTCTAGTGGGCAGGAATGCTCATTTCAAATTCATGTGAAATGTTCTCCTCCTTGTGCTGCAGCTCTGGACCTGTTGGACAAGATGTTGACCTTTAACCCTCACAAGAGGATCGAGGTGGAGGAGGCCCTGGCGCACCCTTACCTGGAGCAGTATTACGACCCCACAGATGAGGTGAGACGCTCGTCTGGGGATGTTAGATGTCAGATTGTGATGTCTGGGCCTGTTTGGAATGAGGATACGTAATCTTATGTTAATCAAGACATCATGTTTGGAGTTATTTTGGCATCTGTTATGTTCCTCTATTCCTTAAAGGTATAATATGTAACTTTTGAATGTCTAAAAACGACAAGAATTATGTTATATATTTTGTTGAGTTGTGTACTTATATTATCCAAAATGTTTCAACAATGTTCAGACCCAGAGGAATCCTTAATTTGAATCAAGGGTTTCATTTGGTTGCCTGTCATTGGCGTCATATCCCCTTTGCGCATGCGTCAGCGTTGTGGTTGTCTTCCAGAAGCTGTCGTAAATTGACTTTTTATCCAGTTTTAAGCCACATTTTATGATACACTTTTTAGATCTTGGTGTTTTTTAATGATATATTTCAACCGGATGAAGGATTTTAGTCATCTGACGTCTGGATCTGAAGTTATCAGAGAAACAAGCAGCGCAGCAAACGTTAGCGGCGGAGAAACACTGATTTTAACATGAAACCGCTTTATTCAGTGTTTTCACTGGTTTTAATCACCTGGTCCATTTGTTCTGGAGAGGAGGAGACCTCCTGAATGATGAACACTGAAGGAAGAAGCTAACGGCAATGGTGGTGAAGACAACATCTCCCATGATCCCACGCTACGTCACGACGTCACCAAACTCTGTCTTTTGTTACTGTTTTGATTGAAAGACCCCTAGTGGCAGAAAATGACATATAATGCGTTTAAACATTAAATATATCCACATAACTGAATGATGGTGAACATGGTGATATAGATTTAGCTGCTCCGTCGTACATTGCTCAGTGGGATCAACACCAGAAGTCTCTAACGTCGTCCTCTCTGCCTCCCTGTGTAGCCTGTTGCTGAGGCCCCGTTCAAGTTTGACATGGAGCTGGATGACCTACCCAAAGAGACACTGAAGGAGCTCATCTTTGAAGAAACTGCACGTTTCCAGACCATCTTTAGGTCCTAACATCTCACATAGGTAAGTCCACATCACACGCAGTCCAGCTTATAACCTGAGAACCAACTTAAAAACTCCGAGAGGGACCGTGTTCAGAGCTACAGGTGCAGAACAATATCACCATTAGCTGCACTGAAGTCTTGAAACAACCAACTTTTCAAGGGTGACCCTCGTCAAAAACAATTACTGATTAATTCATTTTGAATTTAACAATTCACCACTCAAGAGCTGAAGCAGAGACCTCTCACTGTACATTATAATATTGGTACTGGAGTGTTGTAGAGTATGAAGTAGAGGTTCTTTCACCAGGATAAAACCGCTTTTAAAAACCATCTATCTGAACGGGCACTTTAAAGGTTTCACCACCAAGTATGAATCTCAGAATCAGCTTTGTGTCAGCCACATATATGTAGACACACGCAAGGAATTTTACTTTTTTTCATTGCTCTCAATTTACACTGAAAGAGATGAACCGTTAAACAAGGACAAGAATATTAAACTATTAAAAAAGGTCAATCTATAAAAGAGTAATAGGCGATAACTTCTCCTCAGATGTGGTGTATTTCCCTCCTTGATCTGTGCTATCCACCAGCTGCTCCCTGACAGGCCTCTTGTTGTGATAATAACTATCAGAGCTACATGTTGTAGCCTATCATCTGCTCTGTGTCAGCGTATGTAATTACTGTGTTTCCTCTCTGCAGCATTTCCATGCATAACATGAGTCTACTGAAAAGGAAACAGAGTGTGACATATCCTGAATTATAGCACAAAGCTGCTCTCTGCAGTGACAACAGTGTGTTAGTGGCAGCTTTAAAATGTATTTTCACATCTTAATCTCACTTATTTCAGTATCTGTAACTTCTGTTAATGTATCTTTAACTTTATCATAAACAATTTGCGACTGTTGTAACACCATAACTGATGTAATCCAGCTGCTGACATAATACATTTCTCAATAAGGACATTTGTGACATAAATATAATATTTGTAAATGCTTTATTAAGTTATTGGGAAGCTCTTACATTAAACTTTGTAACTGGATCTTTTAAGTGTTGGTCAACACTTGAATTACAATATGCTGATCGGTTATAATGGAATTTTTGCCCAATGATGCCAAACATATACTGTCTACTGTCACTTTAAGTGAATAAAAGACATTTATTTTTATTACTTGAAATAAAGAGGAAAAACAAGTATGTGACAGCTCATCACACGGTCGCTGTTTCTTCTCCCTCCAGATGATTCTGTGGACTGGCTTCTGCGCCTCCTCGCCTCCACACTGTTGCTGTGATTTTGTTTTCTTTTTGGTTTTTATTTTCCTCTCCTGTTGTCCACATCACCTGGATTCCTTGGGTCTCACTCGTCAAGTCCACTTTGCTCAGGAATGGCGTCAGGAATCAATCAATCAATCAATCATTCTCTTGTCTCTCTTTTCTTTTCTCTCTCTCTCTGAGGTGAGGGGCGAGGGGAGGTCCGCATCACAGCTTACAGTTTGGGGGTTGATTTTGTGTTTTAAGCCAAGATAAACAATTTTTTGTGTGTGTCTCAAAGGCTCTGGCTATTCCTATTCAAGACCTTTTTATGTCCAGTTGAATGACAGTGATAGACTAGCTGTTGTGTGTGTTTTTGGTGCAACTGTCGTGGTTATAACTACTACTGCCTACATTGCACAAAAAAACAACGGTAGATTACTTATAAGAATCATCCATCATAAAAAAAAAGGGGGTCTTTTGAATTTTTTAACCTTTGTCGCACTGTTACAAGGGATACCTTGATCTTTTTTCTCTCTCTGAAAAAAGAAAAACCTGAATTAAATCAACTGACTTATGCAATGAAATCACATAATCAGCCACACATTTGTGGGTCAAAAGCCATCACTTAGTGTTGATGAGGATCTATATTTTAACAAAGACCTATTTTAATCCTCACACAGAAGGCCCAAATGCAAATATATACATATAAATATATACAGTATATAGCCCAAAGAGTCTTAAGACATGTTAATGCCAAGAGTGATGATAGAAGGTGAATCAGATCCTATTTTCTTTTTATTAAACACAAAAAAATGCCCGTTTTCATTTCTCATCGGCTTCAGTAAAATGTCAGGTTGTGTATAAATGCACCAAATTAAAAGTGCATTGAAGGATTTCACCATCAATTTCTGCCTTAGCCATGAGAAACCTAAAGGAAATGTCTGTTTATTTCATACAAGTCTGTATGTACAGTATGATATTTTTCATATGGGAGAAAATTTACAGCGTCAGGACAAGAATTCAGTTATCACACAACTTGTTTTCGTACGGAGGAAATGTTGCCGTGCCTCCTTTTTTCTTCCTGTTTTGTGTTTTCTTTTTCTCTCTCTCGCCTTGTTAGAATAATACTGTGCCCTTTGCATGACTGTTATAAGCTCTGTATACAAAGACGACGATGTTAAGTGCCACAACAAGAGCGCCCAGGCTCTTTCTGTTCTACCTTATGTGGTATATCACACTTCCCAATCACATGGTGCTTTTTGTCCTGTTTCTTTCTTTTGCTTCAGCATTTTCTTTGTCTGTTTTTTTATGTCATTTCTATTTACAGATTTCCTCTTTTTTAGCCAAACTCCATCTTGCATGCTAAGACGTCTCGTTGTGGTTGCAAATAGGAGAATAACCATATATCTGTATTTATACCAATCACACAGAAACATGTTGTTTCCTCAACCGGAGAAATGGCATCCAGGCACGATACAGTTGAAATGATACTCAAACTTAACAGATCAGGTTTTTCAATTTGTCCGTTGTAACATTTCTTTGCTTTAAATTGCACATTTTCACGCTGATAACAGTTGGCGTTGTCAGCACCAGCCGACAGTTGGCGTTGTCAGCACCAGCCGACAACTGCAGTGAAAAAAAAGAAGCAGCAGAATCTTGTCAGTAACTGCTGATTAAAGACTGTTGAATTTGAAGATTTTATTTCAAGCGAAAGGAATTAAGACTTTAAAAATTATATGTGGAAACTTTGGGGGAAAAACAAACAAGCCTGTGTCATTTCATTCAAGCAGCACTGCAGCGTCTAATAGCTGCCATTTCAGTTTGTTTACAAGTGGGCCTCAAATACATTCAGTTTCATGGTAACACCTAGCATTTGGTTAGGTTACAATACTGCAGCTTCAAAATAAAAGCTCATTCAGTGATGTGTGAGTGACCTAATGAATGAAACAAAGTATTATTTACGACACTAAAGCATCTCAATGTAGACCTGAAATGATTCTTCAAGAATCTGTCTCACCTAGCACTTAAAGTACGAAATTAGAGATTTAAATATAAAATAAGACAATTTCAGAACTATCGAGTTGCTTCGGATGATTTTTCATTCTTTCCAATGACGACAACGATGTGACAAAAGTATTGGGCGAGCTGCAAAGTCGCAAGACTTTCTGACAGAAGATGAGCGAAGCTAAAACTCAACTTTTGACTCTTTTTCTACATTTGCATACATGTCAAAAAGCAAGTTTGAGTTGTACAAAAGCGTAGAGCTGCTCTGGACGAATTAAATCACAGCAGACAAAACCACAGTTTTAATTTGTCTTTTGTTCTGGCTGAATAATGTTAGACTGATACTGAGTAGGAGCTGAGAGAGAGGAGGCTAATGCTCCACTGAAATGCACTCAAGCCATAATCGTTCAGTGTGTTGCAACATTGACCACAGCCAACAGTGATGTCACGGTGTACTGACACACCCTGGAGTACACTTCTATGTCACTGCAGCCAGATGAGAAGTTAAACAAAAGAATACAATTTTCAGATGTTGTTAAGAAGTAAGACTCCAGATTAATCTGTAATTATCAAAGCAAGATAGTTAGACCTGAGATGACAAATGAAAATGTCTGGTAACGCTTTATTTTACAGGCCTGTAAATTCTTAATATGCCTAAGACGTTTTCATGAAAGAACTGTGTTATTTGGTACTGATTGTAGGTAAATTAGAGATCATGTTCAATAGAGCTACAACAAACAATTGTTTTCATCATTGGTTAATCCGTCAATTATTTTTATGATTAATCCTTTGGTCTAATAGAAATGTCAGAAAATTGGTGAAAAAGGCCCATCGTAAGTTCCCAGATGACCTTTTTTCAAACCCTGGAGATATTAAGTTAATGATATGAAACTGAGAAAAACGGCAAATCCTCATATTTTGAGAAGCTGTAACCAGCAAATGTTTAGTATTTTATCTTAATAAATTATCAGAATTTGACGATTAAATTAATCAACTAATCTTTTAATCCTTAGTGTTAAATTGGTCCGCTTCCAATTAATTAATTCCAATTAACTGCTAAGATACCGTAACCTAGGAGTCTTTTAGGCAGCGCACAGCAGGTCTGATACCAACATGTGCAATTTTTCCAAAGTTTCTAATAATAAATTAATGATGTCCCTTCAAGGAAATTCCTCTGAACACATTTAACTTAAATAACTGTCTCAGACTTTGTCTGTAATTTTTATGTAATTAGAATGAACTTACACAGGAAACTTTCATGAAAATATTAGGAAATAACAGACCTGTAAAAATAAAGTGTTATCAGAATATATCATACAAATTTTACATCTAAAAAATATAATTTTTGATCAGAGTTCCCACTTTGCTCACAGCCGAAAAAACTTTTGTTGGTTCCGTCGACGGAGATTTAACTCATCTGATGACATTTGAAAAATGACCAAACTCCATTGCAGAAATGGCCGTTTTTGCACTCTCAAAGTTCACCTGAGCAGACGTTGAACGTGAGGTAAAGACTCGTCTGTCCCAGTGCTCCTCACTCTCGCTGTACACACCCGTCTGTCACACGATTATAAAATGCACTTGCTTCTACAGTAGTTGGGATGGGACTAATCCGAGGTGCCTGCTGGGACTTGACTTGCCTGTAGATAGTAATTTTTTTTGGGGGGGGGGGGGGTTTAGTTAGAACATTAAGGGCACTGGAAACCTTACTGGGATTAGTTGTATAAAAAAAAAGCTTCTGCTGAGTTCTTTGTGCAACCTGTCTGTTTGTGCCTTTTTTGATAGTCTTGATATCCAAGATTTGATGTGCAGCTTTTGTTCAGTCGGGAATCCGTTTGTAATCGCAGTATACGCTCTTAAAAATGAACACAATCAAGTCTGAGGGTGGGAGGGGTCGCGGGGTGGGCATCCTTATCTTTCAGTTATGTACATTTTAAAGAGATTTGTTGCCACAGCTGTGTGATTTGTGACTGTATTGAAAAGATGAAAAGCAAACATTTATATTTTTTGCGTTACCCTTTTTTTTTTTTTTTTGGGGTGGGGGGGGTGTTTTTGTGCAGATATTTTTATTGTAAAATGAATGTTATGTTTCTATCAGACACTAATCTTGTTTGAGTTGTCTCCAGTGGAACTACTTCACGCTGTATGTTTTGATCAGTATAAACCTTTAATTGTGTAGTTAACATTTCTGAAAAAAAATAAAATAAGATCCTTGGTTGTATTTTAAAGGTTCCTGTTTGACCTGCCATAGACATTGTTTGAATTGGTCAGTTTTATTTTGCTGTCGTGTGAAGGATTTGACTTGAACGAAGCATTTCTTTGCTATTATTAAAGACTGACTGCCACTTTGAAAAACCTGTTTTTAAATCGTTTTTTTGTTTGTTTGTTTTTTGCAACTCTGCCATTTGAAATAGACGTTCATTAAAAACACTGTACCTTCATTAACATCTCTGTGAAGTCTCTTTGTAAGATTTCAACTGGCAACAGACAACTTCTTTAACTGCTCTCTGCAACTATTACACACAGTTACAACATAAATGTGTCTTGGAGTGACAAAGTATACAATTTAATTATGTTTATTACACGGCTTTGTTGAATACTTGATTCTGATTGGCTAATACAGCGTTCTACGGTCTATTATTTCTTTATAATAGACCGTTGCTATGTATAACAGTCCGTTGCTATGGCCGCAGTTCTGATGTCGGACTCTGGAGGACCGTTTTTGTGTCAAATTATTGATTTCTTAAGTAAGTAGCCGTGTAATAAGCAGAATAATGTACAGCTATCGGGTCATTGTTGTTAAATAAACCCCTTCAGGGCGATGCAAGACCTGCCGGGTTTTATTTCACAACAATGACCGCCTCGCTGTACATTATCCTTTATTAATGACAAGAGTAAAAAAAATCTTAATAAAAATGGTGTCTTACTCCATGAAAACATGAAGCGTGGCTGTTATTGTCCTCCACTTTTCATTTTGCAATTGTATTTTTCACTCAAAGACTTTCGGGGATGAAAACAGTTTTATCGTAATCTATAATAATACATCACAAATTTGTACATAATAACAGTATTTATGTCTTTATGTCTGTTGCCCTTAAAAATGTATTACATTTAAAGGAAATTTTAAATATTTTTTAATAGTATATCTATTTAGTTTTGGATCAAAGCATGGTGCAGTGAATACTATATACACTATACTGTAAATAAATAGTAACTACAAAGTGTATTGACACGAAAATAATCACAAATATGGTTCGAGGTTCATTTGTCATTTTACAACACAGGGTTGCACTATGAAATGTTTATATGAAATGAAATATTTTAATTATAATGAATAGAATTAAAATAAAATAATATATGTAGTTACTTATATACTTATACACATATACTGTATATCTATACACGTGCACAAGTGGCGATGAGGAAGTTGCAGTAAATAATTAAAGACACATTGCAAAAAGTGAGAAAATGCTTAAGAACATATACAATGATAAATTATCTCCAAAATTAATGAACTGCTAAAAAAAGTAAAGAAACATTTTATTTCTTTATCTGCAAAGTAACTAAAGTTATAAAATAAATGCAGTGGAGTAAGATGTACAATATTTGCCTCTAAAATGTAGTGGAGTAGAAGTATAAAGTAGCAGAAAATGGAAATACTCAAGTAAAATATCTCAAATTTGTACTTAATTACAGTATTTAAGTAAATATTCTCACTTTCCACCACAGAAGAGGTTTGAAATGTTTCCTCCTGTGAGGACTTGTGATACAATTTCCTGTTTTCTTATTTTTTGGAGAATTGCCTTTAAAAATGTTTTTAATTTTTATTTTTTTAAATTTAATAGTATATCTATGTAGTTTTTAATCAATACGAAAATGAAGGACGGTCAGGAGAAATCCGTAATGTTTTTTTAACTTTTAAAGCTGAAGTTTAATTTGAACAAAAATGCGTATAATGTACGTAATAATGTCATGTTCAACAGATTGAATTAGCTCACTCATACTGTATTGTAGACACTTCATGCCACAGTGTCCTTTAGGGGGCGCTGTTGTATTGGTTAATAACATCTACTGCAGTCTGTCCTTTGTCCAGTCAGCAGTGTGATTCATAAATTCATGTCATGCACTTTTTGTAGCCTAAAAGCAATAAAAAGGTTAAAAATTCAATTAATTTCCTTTGATTTTATAAAGTTGACATAATTGTGTTCTTTTTTTAAAAGAATAGGATAAATTGACATTTATTGACGTGATAAATCTACGAACATTAATACAAATTTAAATCTATTTGCTTGTCAAACACCGTATAAAATAAATAAATAAATGAAATTAAAATGGGAAACAATGGGGGAAATTAGGTTTAACAAAATGCAAAAAAAAAAAAGGTAAAAGATTATATTTATTAAAATAAAATATATTATAAAAACTCATTATTTTAACCCTGACATAAACATTTATAGTAAAACTACAGTAAACACCAGAATTAAACATCATTCAATTGTATTGATTTTTTGGTGGGGGGTTTGTTTACTTGCTCTCCTTAACCACGTGCTTGCAATGCGGCCACGCATGCGCGCTGGGCAGTATTAGGTTTTACTTTTGGCACGAGTCTGTCTCGGTGGCGCGCACAGCCAAAAACAACCCTCAGCCACGCGAGCGCGCTTTCCAGCGTCTGGCCTCGTGTTGATTGGCTGTGGATGTGTGGCCCCGCCCTCCCTCGCAGCGGATTGGTCAGACGGAGATTCTACTTGTCGCTGATTGGACGCTATTTGTAGAACCGGCTGTGTAGCTAGGCTACTGTTGCCTTCACGTACCTCACCAAAGATCAACTTTAAGTGTTTTTAAAGATGAAGACATGTGCTTTCTGTTGTTTTGTTTGGAAGTAGCAGCTAAAATACATCCAACAGACTCTGTAACAAGTAAAAAGCTGAAAAGTGAAAGCAAAAACATAAAAAGTGGTGATTATTTATGTAATTAACAGTATAAGCAGCTGTTGAAATGCCATAAAATACACGTATTCAAGCAACACCTAGAATTAATAATGAAAGTAGCCTAATACAACAAAGTGTGTGGGCTACTTTTGCTGTTTTGTTCTTTGTTTTTGTTCCATGTTGAATGTTTCCTCATACAATGATGACAACTGAGCAGCTCCATCCACTGGGGAAGAAAACCAGATGTGGTTGAAAACTTCAGGAAAAAGTAAGTTATTACTTTTATTTTTTGAGTTATAATGTTTGCATTTTAAAGTATATTCTGAATTGTTTGACTATAGATTGTTGCTGTTTATTGTCATCAGTGTATTTCTGTGATGCATGTGTTAAGTGTCTGGCTGGAAACCAAGTTTCCTTTTGGGATGATTATGTTGAATTTGTTCAGACATGTTCCACGTTGTTGCTCTTCTGCGCTCAATTCTCGATTCTCCTATTTCCCTAAAAGGCAGCACCGGTAGACGTAATAAAACAACGCTTCTCTGCACTTTTTTTACGTTTGTTTTTGCACCGAAAACAGCTCACACAGTTCATCCCAATGAGACTATAAACACTTAAAGACAGAGCGCACAGTCTTGTTGGACACATCCGGTGTCGTGGACGTGTTTGTGCATTATTCAAAGCGCGCTGCGCATCACGGAGCTAATTAGGATTTCAGTATAAATAAGGCCGCAGACGGGACAGCTCAGCTCAGCCTGACGTCGGAGAGCTGAAGGTATCGAGGTTAAAACCCTTCAAAGAGCTGCAAGCTGCTCCAACATGCACACACTCTGACCCGCCTCACGGATGGGACTCTACTCGACTTGGACCCACGGACATATCCAGCACATTTTGCGCTTTTACGCACAAAGTATTTGGCACATGAACGCAGTGAAGATCCACCGAGGAGATTGATGTTTTTTTGGACTTTTTTAATGGCCCGACCTAGACAGATTGCTGCTACCTTTGTGAGACGGTGAAGGCGTCTTTTATTTGTGTTTTTATGTTTTTTACTAAAACCCAGAGACTCCCGCAGCTCCAGCGGAGGAAGAGATTTCTTCAGCGGGTTGTTTTGGTTTCCGAGGGGGGGAAGGCGAAGTGGTTTTGGGGTGAGTGCAGCGCCAGTGACCTGCTGGAGGACACGCGTGTGCTTGTCAGAATAATCACTATAATACCTGTACTAGCCTGCTGCTATAACATCCTCTTAGATACATTAAAGGGTGTGTCTGTGTAGTCAGTTTATAGCTCTTATTATACTTTATAGTAGATATTTAATGTTTCCTGTTGCACCATCTTTTATAGCCTATATTTATATTTTACAGCTTAAATGCATCAGGTTTATATTTTTCTGTTTGGGATGCATGCAGAGCCACTAATGCATGAAAAACACTTTAATTTTCCGGTACCAATCTCATAATAATTGCATACTTTTCCTTTACATAACAGCTTTTCATGTTTGTTTCCTGTTGCACCAAAGGATTTGCAATTTTTATATTTTACACCTTAAATGTATCATATTTATTGTTTGTTTTTTTTGTTCGGGATGCATGCAGAGCCACTAATGCATGAAAAATACGTCAATATTCTGGCGACAATCTGATAATATTTGCATAATATTCCTCTTGAAGTTTTGTATTTTGTCGCATTTCTTTAATCCCTGCTCCTCTAGGTTACAGCTCTGTAGGATGTTTATAACTGTATGGTTATAATAACATTTATTATAAGGTTACTTCTTTCTTTAATGAGACACGATTTGATCCTCGAGTTGCATTCAAGAGCAAACATCACCCAGCTGTGCAGCTCCTTCCAGCTGATAATGTGCACTATCTCCCTGTTATGATCACCACCATCATCATCATCATCTCTTTGGCTGCAGATGTCGGTCAGTTTTTTGGGGGGGCTTATGATGCCACGTGAACAGGCGACAGAAACACAGTGAAAGGGGATGGATTTCATAACGCTCATGCGCGCACAGCCTGCACCTCACGAGGGAAGCTGCAGTGTGTTGTGTTTACATCCATATGGTGAAGCAACACATTTGAAGGTGTTGCAACATAACAGTGCTCGTGCTGCATTGTCAACATGTATTTTCTAATGAAAGGCAGTTTAAAAAAAAAAAAAAGCAGTGCATGAGTTGTTGTTGTAGTCTTGAAGCTGACGCGCGTCCTCGACGTCAGGACAGCAAGGGTAGGACGAGGGCAGGCTGCTGTTTGAGAGGAAGGAACCAGATTACTGTTTGATTTTAGGCTATTTTTAAATCTAATGTCATCATTCGTGGCATTATATGTCAGATGTGGATCTGCCCAATGTCAGGATGATGCAGTGCTGACACATAAACAGTGCAGCAGTATGAGGAGGAGGAAGAAGAGGAAGAGGAGGAGGAGGAGGAGGAGGAGGTGTGGGCGGACAGGCTGCTGTTTTTGTTTTTTAATCTATAAAATATAATAAGAGTTTCAGCTTTGTCTCACATGTCAGAGTCTAAAGATGAATCTATTGATCTGTTTCTAAAAATAACTAATAGGTGAAAGCTGGTTTTAGCTCAGAGAGCTGTGTGGATGTTTTTCAGGAATAATCATCCCATAATATTAATTTTTTTGTTATGGTTCTCAGTTATGACTTTGTGGTATTTCTGCTCCCACTTTGTGTCGAGATAATATCAGATTGTATGTTTTGCTGTCTTTGACATCCTTATAAAACATGTCAGGATCCTTTTTCTTTAAGGATTTTAACCCACAATGCTTTTTTAATCAGTCCACAGAGTGATTCATATATAAATATGTATCATGCAGATGGTAATTTGAGTGCAAAAATGTGTCAAAATAACAATTGTTACTCTGCCTTTAGTTCATACAGAGAGCTGCAGGTGGAAAACAGAACATGACAAACAAAAAGTATTATTTTTCATATCAGAGAAAGAAGAAGAATCAGATTCATATTCTCATCTTGTATTTATTTACACATCCGGGTATCTGCGCGCTTCCTCCTCCTCTCAGTGGCGCGTTCAGGCCACATGGGAAATAAGCACTTCAGCCATAACAAAGCAATAACATTCAGTGCCTTGTTTTTTCTTACACTAAAATATATGAGTTAATTGAGATGAATAATTCTCAACTTTGTCACACTTTACACACAGACTCGTCATATGTGATGCATCACAGTTTATGTTTAAATATTACAGGCAACAAATAAATGTGTTATGAATATCCAAAATATGTTGACCTCAAACTTCTAAACTAGAGAAGGGTTTAAGTTACCCAAAGACAAAACAACTTGAAGCCTGAAGTGAAACACATGCAAGGAAAAGACTCAAAGGATCTTTTATATCTTCAAAGCATACAAAAGCAGCACTGTTAAGGTGTTTTATAAGACCCAGACTGAGCAAAAAACATAAATCTAAACTAAAAAAAAGGGCTATTTACAATAAGAATAACTTTAATTTAGGATGAGGTGAAGTTTATTGATTCTATGCGTGGAAACTGAAGTGTCACAGCAGCAAAAGAAAGTAGAAGAACAGATGCATAGTATAGATAAGTAACCTTAAATACTTGAATACATTTATATCATGAACATCTACTATATACAGCAGGGTTGCACATTGAAATGTAAACTGCAGCTCCTTCACGCTACACACACAGAACATATGTACAAATATTTAAATTATAATAGAATAGAAATTAAATAAAACAATATATACAGCTACTTATTTACATATACAGTACATTTATACACGTGTGCACAAGTAGAGATGAGGAAGTTGCAATAGATAATTAAATAGAAAAATTGCACACAAAAAAAAGTGAGAAAAACAAGTAGAAATGTGTAAGAACATATACCAAAATAAATTAACTCCAAAATTAATGGACCGCTAAAAAAAAAAGTAAAGAAACAAAACATTTTATTTCCACCTGGTTGCTATTCTCAACCTGGTTTCCATCTTTCCCACGGGAGCCTGAAGGCAGCGCAGCCGCCCATTGGCCAGCCCCGTCCGTCAATCACAGCTCCATCTCCCTCCCACGTGGTGACGTTCCCGTACCAAAGTAACCAGGCCAGTCCATTACGCACACAAAAGACACAACAAAAGCCCGTGTTGGGAAAAATGAGATCCGTCAGCACCCAAAGGACACAACAATAAGTTCCCATCTGGCAGCATCACACATGGACCAGAGGCTGGGAGGACGACAATCAGTTATTTAACTTTAGAAAAAAACAACAACAACAACAACTGAAAAAACATCTATGTGTTTCTTCAGCAAGCTGCGTTTTGCTCAGATGATCCAGGTGGTGAGTACAGACAATGTTTACCTCACAGAACCTGGTTCTGGTGTCGTGCTGGATTCACAGACTTGCAGCAGGCTCGGAAAAAAAACAAGCCAAAAACACTGTTGCTTTGGAGCTGGCGTCGTGGCTCTTTGTTGGGGATAAACACATTTTAGAAGAGGAGGTGGGGGGTTGCAAAAAGCCTGGCATGTCAACATTAACTTATTTAGGATATAAAAATGATGATAAAAACGCATGTTAGGTGTTAAATGTGTTGTTTTTGGGGTGAATTGAGTGGTGAGTGGAGCGAGTCTTTTGTCTGGACACTTCTTCCTGTTAGTGGTTACCAGAGACGCACAATGTGCTGCCTCTTTGTTTTCACTTTGCTCTGTTTCATTATCAGCTGTGTTACCTGCAACTCACATCTCCCTTTTTTTTAAATTCGTTTGTTTATCCTTAAAAAAAACGTCGTTTAAATACAAAAAAGAGCTGTTGCCATGTGAAGAGGAAGCCTGAAACAAAAGAAGCACAAATTCTAGTAGCAGGAAATCATTTTGTAGGATTAAAGGGATCTTTTTTAAGTGTTTTCCAGCTGTTACGGTGAAAGAAATATGCAGAAAATGCCAAAGTAAGATTAGAAAAGTGAACACAAAGAAGACCATGTGCTGTCAGATACCCTGAAGTGAGCAACTTGGCTTCACGGGGGATCAAAACAAACAAAGAACCAGCTCCACAGACGCTCACTTGTCCTTATTTGGCATTTATGAAGAAAAAAAAAGGGAAGGTGTGTGTTGTGTCATGTAGTCAGCAGGCTATTGTCTCTCTGTGTGAGTGTGAGATGCACAAAGCTGATATAATCACTGATGGTGATGATGCTCAAGTGTGACACACTCACAAAGCTCTTGTGTGCATGTGTGTGTGTGTGTGTGTGTGTGTGTGTGTGTTTACCTTTCCCCGTGCACGTGCAGCCAGGGTTAAACTGGGCTAATTCAGAAAGGGGATTTTGTCCTTTTCATGCAGGGATTATGCCTCAGGCACCTGTGCAGATTATACAGTATATGTAGAGTACGTAAATACAGCTCGTCTGGAGGCCACCGGGTCAGCCTGCCAGCTTTCACCTTGTTTTCTATCTTGAATGTGAGTTTATATATACAGTGTGTGTGTGTGTGTGTGTGTTTGCAGAGCAGCCACGCTTCACGTCAGGTCACGGCTGCTTCCTGTTGAGTTGCGGAAGCTCCTTTGTTTTCTCGTCTGGCTGCTGGCTTCTGTCTCGGCGCTGCTGCTCTTCCTGTTGCAGCACATTGAGCTCAACTGGAAACTTGTGGAGCCCGTTGTCATTGTGTTCTCACTCTCAGGGATGCAGCAGGGTTGTTGTTGTTTGTTGTGGTGCTGCGTTGGTGGTTAGAGTGACTGTTGGGGCCCGGGGGCTGAGAGAGACAATATATTTTTAAGACAGAGTATTTTTAAAGACAATAGGTAGTTGCTAATTCCAACACTTCATCTTGGACAGCGTCTGTCCTTTGTTATGTATTACAGACACTCTTTCAAAAGAAGTATCAGTCTGGCAGAAAGCAGTGGTGGAATGTAACTACATTTACTCAAGCACAATTTTGAGGTACTTGGAGTTTACTTGAGTATTTCCATTTTATGATACTTTATACTTCCACTATACTCCCAGGCAGATAATGAACTTTTTACTCCACTACATTTGACAGCTTTAGTTACTTTGCAGATTTAGTTTATTTATACAAAATTAGGGCTGTCAATCGATTAAAATAGTTAATCGCAAGTTAATCACACATTTTTTATCTGATCAAAATGTACCTTAAAGGGAGATTTGTCAAGTATTTAATACTCTTATCAACATGGGAGTGGGCAAATATGTTTGCTTTATGCAAATATATGTATATATTTATTATTGGAAATCAATTAACAACACAAAACAATGACAAATCTATAAATAATTTATAATTATATATATGTGCTTACTGACTTGCCCCAAAACTGCATGTGATTATCATAAAGTGGGCATGTCTGTAAAGGGGAGACTCGTTGGTACCCATAGAACCCATTTACATTCACGTATCTTGAGGTCAGAGGTCAAGGGACCCCTTTGAAAATGGCCATAACAGTTTTTCCTCACCCAAATTTAGTGTAAGTTTGGAGCTTTATTTAGCCATAGTAGTCATTATGCAGCCGAAAGGCCTCTGTCAGTGTTTATTATTATATATTATATTATTTGATCATTATTAGTGATGCATAAGTAATATTTTAATGTTGCTTGAAGCGTCGCCTGTGTAGCTTTTGCTAAACAGCGGCCACTGTGGCCACAAGGAGCAATTACAGAATAATAATAAATGCTGAAAAGGAAGTGCAACAGCAGCACAAGTGTCAGTCAGCAAAGTGACTCAGTAATGTTAATTACACAACAGTATTTCTAAAGTATGCTAAAGGTAGCTAACATTTAGCCACCTTAAGCTAGTTTTCATAGCAGAGTGTGGTGAATTCAAATTTAAGTGTGCAACTTTATAGAGTTGATTCACTCTCTCGGCTCTCATCCACCTTGTTTCCAGCAGCATCAGATCGCTGTTTTATAGACAAAGTTAGCAACTATCTGGTGAATAAAGTTGAGCATTTAGCAGCTAAAGAGCCAGATTATGTTTCTCAGGAGTCGGTGGAAACTTTATAAGGTCGTAATATGTCTGGTTTTGTGTCTGTAGCTTGTTGTGTGTTATTTTATAGTTTATAGTAGAGTGCAGACAAACTGATAAGAGTACGAATGTAAACAGTAGACTAATTTGAGACTAATGCACAGGGGAAACAACAATCTAATTATAAAACATAACATAATAAAAAAATAGATATACAAGATACAGTAACAAACTGTAGAAAAATAAACTAGTAAAAGGCCTTTTTCTATGAACAGACCTGTGTAAGCTCAAACCTCAGCGTCCACTTAAAGTCACCAAACATCCATCATCTCAGTGTTTACAGGAACAACACTTGTGTAAAATATTTCCTTTGACAGCTGAGCCTTTAAACCACGGACACAAACAAAACGATTAATAATGACAATTCAATAGGTAAGATAAATAAAAAGGGTCATAAAAGGCAGCAGGAGGGAGATAAAAGGGGATTATTTAAATAGAAATAGGTCAAATAAAACAAAATTGGTCTGTTTGACGATGTGGATGCTAAACTTAAAAGTTGTATTTGTTATATTATTTAAAGAATGAGGCACGTCTTGTCATTTAAAATTAATTACGGTGAGTTTCCAGGTTAAAAGGATTTTTGAAAAGATTAAATATGCATATTTTTTGGTATCGGTGTGAGCAGGAATGTCAGGTTTGATCAGCTGGAATCTAAAGTACAGTAGGAGGCGGAACAGGTCTTTATTCTGGTGGAGATTTGGCGTTGTTCACCTGCAGAGACGTTTCAGTCAACCTGAGTTCCTCATTCATTGTGTCTTGGCTGCATTGTCTCATCGTCTGGTCTAGTCCGTCCTGCAGATGAACTGAACTGGTATGTTTCTGCAGAGCTGAATCTGCTGCAGGCGTGTTGCATTCAACTCAGCCATGAAGCTTCTGTAGAGACATTTTTTGTGATGCCTTTTTTGTTTGTTTGTTTTTAACTTTTCAAGTATATTTCCAGTTTATTACATCTTGGATTATATTTTTGTTTTGGTTTCTATTTGTTATGATAACATTGTGCTCACCAAAGTGACTGCTGAGATCTAGTGTTGGAATTTAACTAAATATTTACTCAAGAACTGTACTTTACTATTCGAGTATTTTCATCTTATGTAACTTTATACTTCTACTCCACTACATTTCTTTGATAACATTAGTTACAAGTAACTTTTCATATTCAGATAATTCATAGAAAATATAAATCAACCAATAAATTATGATATATTATTATAGGTTATTACACGGCTTTGGTGAATACTCGATTCTGATTGGTCAATCACGGCTTTGTACGGTCTGTTATTTCTTTATAGCAGACCGTTGCTATGTATAACAGACCGTTGCTATGTATAACAGACCGTTGCTATGTTTAACAGACCGTTGCTATGGATGCAGTTCTGTTGTCAGACTCTGGCGGACAGGTTTTGTGTAAAAATATTGATTTCTTAAGTAAGTAGCCGTGGAATAAGTGGAATAATGTACAGCTAGCGGGTCATTGTTGTGAAATAAACCCCTTCAGGGCGATGAGAGACCACTCAGCTTCGCATCAGGGTGCCAAATCGCCCTGTCGGGGTTTATTCCACAATAATGACCGGCTCGCTCGCTGTACATTATCCCTTACAGGTTATTCTGAAATGGGCCATTCTGCATAATGAGTACGTTTACTTTTTGTACTTTAGGTATATTTTCATGCTAATACTTTTGCACTTTTACTTAAGATTTTGAATGTAGGACTTTTACTTGTAACAGAGTATTTTTACACTGTAGTATTACAACTTTTACTTATGTAAAGTTCAGAGTTCTTCTTCCACCACTGCAGAGATCTGGGAACGAGGTCACTAAAAAGAAGTCCGACGGGGCGAGAAACAAACACGATCAGTCAGCTGATCTGACAGGTTGTAAACAAACCCAGAGGTTAGACAAACTTATTTGTAAAGGAGAATGAAGGCAAACAGTAAAGTTATTACTCAAACTGTCTGTTGAAAACATCAGTTACAGACTTCCTGGTTCAGCTTCGACCTGTTGACCTTTTCCTGCAGTTTTCCTGCAATGGGAAGTTATTAGCAACATTTCAGAAGCTCTCACACTCCAAACAAAGAGGTTTAGATCAACTGTTGGATGTTTACAACAGTTTAGACAG
Organism: Sebastolobus alascanus; assembly: GCA_916701645.2. Lineage (NCBI taxonomy): Eukaryota > Metazoa > Chordata > Actinopteri > Perciformes > Sebastidae > Sebastolobus > Sebastolobus alascanus. Next base: position 1,355,455 of record CAKAOJ020000026.1, on the reverse strand, counting down.
ACATCTTTACATCTGTCTGTCTAAACAGTCGTGTTTCTTTCCCCCATCGACTATGTTGTAGAGCACAATCTCTTAAACATCATCACAGATAAGGCCAAAATAGATGGACGGATGGATGAACTTTATTGATCCCAAATTGGGAAATGATTGTGTTACAGCAGCAGGTTATCCAACAGTGCACAGGAACTGTAAATAAAATGTACATATCAACACTAGAGAAATATATCTTATAGAATACACAATATAAAGAATATTAGAATACACTATAAATATACCAGATAACTGCAACTATCATAAGAAATCTAAATTATAAACATAGAATAACCTAATGACTATATACACTAGCAAAGTGTGCAATAACATACTATATAAGTAAAGTGTGCAAGTTACAATGTTTTGTTTTATAAAATAAATAAATAATTTAACAGTCAGAAATGTGACTTTTGATAGATACTACAGATACCAATTAATTAATTAATTACTAAATAATAAAAAATAATAATAAATAAAATAAATAATTAAATAAATAAATACATTTAATTTAAATAAACAAATTAAATAAATGAATGAATATAAATGTATTCTGGTTTATAACATAAACCTGGTACATGTCAATTAGTAACTTACTGTTACCAAAACAAGTTAAAAACTACTGGAGAAAAACTGATGTCTCTATGTAGTGTTTCCAATATTTTCTCTTTATTTTGACTGCAGGAGTTACAGTTCAAGGTTATATTTTTTGGTTATATCTAATGCAATGATAATTGTGAATGAACATAGTAATAGAACCTCAGAAATGTGTCTTTTGATAGATACAATAATATATATAGATGCCAATCTTTAAAAACATAAATATTGGACAATAATTGAAACTGTTTCTTGCAGTTAAAACAAAGTCTGGAAAACAAATTTAAGACATTTTAAAGAAACAGTTTGTCCTTTTTGAGGGATTTTGTGAATGATACATGATTTTATTGACATGCAAACAAACAAAAACACCTAACATTTATCTCAGAAGCAGTAATAATCTCATCCTGCTTATATCGGCCCAGTGAGACAGAACAGACGAGGACATAAACTAAGAAAATACAGTTTGTGATCAAGTGAAACATGTTGTGTTTGTTTGACGTGTTATAATATTAAGTTGCATCACAGCCATGTTGGTAGTCGACAACATGTGATTGTAATCACATAATAGATTACTGTAATCAAATGATTGCTCGAGCAAATGAGCTGAGTTTATATTGGAAATGCAATCAAGATCATGAGCTCTAAAAATAGGAAGTACAGGACACATCTCTCATCACCATCTCCTCTTTTTCCTTTTTTCGCCCCGCAGGTTTGATTTTCTCCCGTGGTGTATGTGTGGAGCGTGCCACACACCCACTCCACAACAACGACGGCTTTTGCTTGCATCTTCCAGTGTTTCTTCTGTCAGCAAGTCCAGCAGAGCTGCAACTCTTCCAGTGCCAGCCCTGACACCAACGAAGAGCCCTGCCAAACTGACATGGTGAAGATGACCAAGTCAAAGACCTTCCAGGCTTACCTGCCGAGCTGCCATCGCACCTACAGCTGCATCCACTGCCGGGCGCACCTGGCCAACCACGACGAGCTCATCTCAAAGGTACGGCAGCTCCACTCCACACTGTCCTCCACTTGAGTCACCCTGCAGCATTTCACATGACCCGCTCATGCTGTCAGAGCTCCCATAGAGCCACACTGTCACTAACCGCACTCCCTGCATAAATATCTAGCTAATTTTTTGAGAGCATTTTCAGAGAGAAGCAGACAGAAGGGTCTATATATCAGGATGTCAAACTGATTACTACTTCTAGCACCTTATTCACGAGCACTTTTCTGTTTACACATGCAACAACATTCATTTAAAGGGGACATATCACGCTCATCTTCAGATTCATACCTTTATTTTGGGTTTCTACTAGAACATGTTTACATGCTTTAATGTTCAAACAGCACATTATTTTTCTCATCCTGTCTGTCTGAATATACCGGTATTCACCCTCTATCAGAAACGCTCCGTTTTAGCGCATTTCAACGGAATGGCAACGGAATTGCGTTGCTAGGCAACAGCTTGGGTCCATGTTTACTTCCTGTCAGCGTATGTCATTCACATAACACTGCAACAGGAAATAAACTGGGACACATTTATATAATATTTTTATTTTTAAAACTGTGAAATTGTCTAAAATATTGTATATTTGTGACATCACAAATGTACAGAAATCCTGACAGCTTGTTTCAAATGCACAGTTTCTGAATACGGGCTGTGTATTTATGTGTAGATTGAGCATTTTGATACTTTCACAGTATTTATATATCACTTAAACCTGCTTTATAATATAAAAGAAATGAAAATCTCACTTTTTTACAATATGGGACCTTTAAAGCCTTGTTTTAGCTCTATGTTTGTTCTCCACCAACCCCTGAAAATGATTTCTGGCTCTTTAGCTGCTAAATGCTCCACTATGTTCACCAGGTAGTCGCTAACCTTGTGTGTTTGCCATTTGGTGCTGGGTGGGTACAGGTGTACAGTGGGTTTATTGTGGGGTTGTTTGTTCAAAAAAAGTTTGATGAGACTGAACCTTGTCATAAATGTGCCGTAAAACCAAAACACTGAGCTAAAAGAAGCTAAAAAGTTAATTAGCGCTGCAAAGTTGGCAGATAATTTCCTGTGAGTTTGGTCTACCAGCTTCTCCTTTTACATCAGATATAGACGTTTGATTCACTGTTAGTAGAAGCTTTACTCATGTAGGAGCAGACTGACATGTTAGCACAAAGTTCAGCTGTTCTATGAAAAGTTTTTTGCCATATTTATCCAGTTTTTCATTATTCAAATCAAACACTGATAAATCTGCAGACTCGTCTAGATAATCTGAGTCTCTTTAATCATCTCCTGGATGACATTATGAGCATTATGATGATAAAGTTTGACAGCATCCTTGTAATATTTTGGATAAATGAATGAATCTGTGCTGGTCTAGCCTGAGACTTCTCAGCAGTGATTGAGTGTTGTCCTCTGGTATTAGTTGAGGCAAATGTCACTTTGGGTTTGACAGCAGTGTAATTTAATTTGATGCTCTCCTGCCTTATTGCATCTCCGCTGCTCGTGTACCTGTCCGCTCCTGCATCTGTATTTTATTTCTGCTGATAAATTCTCAGAGAGGCTTCGATGACAGCTGCGCCGCCGCCGCTGGTGTTTTTACTGAAGTCGGTTTCTGTGGTCAAGCGTTGCTGCCTCGGCTATTTTTGTTTCTTTTGCTGAAACTGAAAGTGCTGCTGCTGCGGCTGACTGAGGTTTACTCTAAAAATATGAGATGAAAAATCCACACAATCAGGCGTCAGATTTGCTTCACTGCCCTCATGTTCTCTATGAACTCAGACTCAACTGGTGTTGTTTGTGTTGTGTCCTCCCAGTCATAAAGATACTCAATACTGCTGAATTTATGGCTCAAAGGTGTCATCAGAGCCAGGATTCATTATTATTTCCATTATCTATTCATTTATGCATTATTTTTTGTAGGGCTGCACGACAATCAGTCCTTTTGGTCTTAGTTGACTAAGATTTCTTTAGTCGATTAGTCATGTTTTTATGCTTTTTTCATGCTGAATGACTTATTTCCAAGAAACTTATGAGCTCATCTCTGGTAAACACAAGATTTAAAGTGGTGCTTTCTGTGATTCTTTGTGGAGAAACTCAGTCGATTAAATCACCTAATCGATTAGTCGACAAAATCGTATGAGTATTAGTCGACTAAGAATTTCTTTGGTCAAAGACAGCCCTACTTTTTTGATAAACTGATATTGATCTTTTAGTCTGAAAATGTTAGAAAATAATGCCTTCTGCAGGTTCTCAGAGCCCAACGTGTCGTCTTCAAATTGCTTAAAAGCCAGAAAACCCAAAAGGATTTAGTTTATAATGATATCAAATGGAGAAAAAAAAACTGCTAATAGTCACATAAGAAAGACTGAAACTTTGAAATTTTGGTATTTTATTTGGTAAATCACCTAAAAATATAAAACGTTTATTCAAATTCCTGATTAATTTTATGTTATTTGACTAAACATTAACTAAACGTTGCATTACGATATTATTGCCAATTTTTGAAATCCTGATTTTAGTGCTTTATAAATAAGCTTTATTGTTAGGCTATTATTAGGTATATTGTTGCTTTTTAAATGACAAATATGACAGTTTTGAAACTAATGAAATACTTTCTTAGTGATGCGACCGTGACGAGAGCAGCGTTTTACCCAAAGTTGAACATTTTTCAACTCTCGACGACCAGAAGAAAAAACACCAAACATGCAGTGCTCTGCACAGAATAGACGCTCAGCGCCTCGTCGCGCTGCTGGTGGTTGTATCATAGTATATTTCATTACAAATAATTCAAAGAAAGAACGTGAACATTGTAGCGGTTGCTTGCCATCCCATACGGTTGGCTTGTCAATGGTAATGCAGTATTGCGGTTATTTTGACCCTACTAATAGTTGTAGTTTTTGGCACATATTCGTGGTATTAGGGTTGTGCGATCTTGTGCGGTCTCATGTTAATGTTTGGGTAAAATGATTTTCATCATCATCTGCTCCTGCTGAGCATTTTAAAACAAGCGAGTTTGTGCTCGTCTGCCTTCGTAGGAATAACAAAGTGTGAGTTGTTTAATGCAGTGTTTCTGTCAGACTGTTGGCACAGAAACTCGTCTCTGTGAGACTGCGACCTGAAGGGAATCCAAATGACAGTTTTATTATAAGTGTCAGAAAGATGTCTGGAGTTCTTCTCAAATTAATATTCAAGGGAAATGTCTTAAAGATGCACCAGAAACGATTTTCAGAACTATTGTGAACATGTCATCTTGACATTGAGCTCTGAGTTAAAAGGTCTTTTCAAACAGCTCCGTTCCCTTCTCAGAAAGTCTAAAATGCAACATGAATGTGTGTGTTTCAGCCTTTAAGTACTAACAAATTATCAATCCTAGCAGAGGCAAAAACAAAACAAACTCATTTTACAGTCTGATCACACAGCAGGATGCTGAAGATTCAGCCCATTTACCCAAAAATGAGACAGTCCTGCCCGGTCTGGTCATTTATCCGCCCACGGAGAGTGACGAATCTAAAACAGCTCAGAGTCACATTCTCTGGTTTCTTTTAGCTGTGAGGCATAACAGGATGAATTTGTTGTAGGGTGTCTGGGTATTGAAGTCCACATTGTCCAAACAGTTGCTGACATTTGGAGCCACAAACATGCTCAGCTGCTTTGACCGTAAATCGACAGCTGCTGAGCAAAGAGTGAGTAAAGTTTATAAACTACCAGATGAACCGGACTGAAGCGGTGACCTTTATGTGTTAAAATAAGAAGGTGACCGAGTGCTCCCCGTGCGTTGCACTCTCACCGCGCGCTAAGCTGATTATTCAGATGGCAAAGATGATCAATCGGTGCCCTCGCCACCTCTCCATGTCGAAATCCATTTGCCTCCTGCGGCTCGGAGACTTGGAAGCTCGCCGCTTGTTAGCGCGAGGAGGAAGACGAGCTGGGTAAACAGCTCTACCACCAGACTGTGTTGGTCCTTTCAGCAGGATCAGAGGCCTCAAGATGCTCATTTTGGAGATGTGAAGTCTGCACAACGAGGATCACGCCGGCTTTTAATTGTTAAAGAGCGTCGTAAATCACGCCGACGAGCCTTTTGGCCAAAGAGAGCGACTATCCTCGTTTATCTGCACCTCACTTAACCTGTCAGATATGTGGATTAATTGTCACGCAGCAGCGACTGTGTGAAAAGGCAGATGACGTTTTATTGGCTCCTGTGCAGGAAGTTAAATTGTTGCTGCAGCAGATTTTAACTGGATGCAGAAAAGGAAATAAATAAGAGTTTAGAAAAGGAGGGTTCTGCAAATATCCTTCAGTTGAAACACAAGACTAATATAGAAGAAAGATGTGAGATACAGAAGAATCAGGACATCAGATTTAAAGCCTTAAAGTGTCACAATATCTGTTTGATTCACATCCTCTTGTTTGTAATCAGGAAGTTCATTGGTTTTGAGATGTGACATAAAAACAAGGAAGAAAACACCACTAATAATAATAATGAAACTAAATTTATAGGACAGAGTTCATACAAAGTATGTGGCTCAAAGTGTTTAACTTAACGCACACACAGCAAGATGCAAATTCAAAGCATGGTTGAAAAAGAGTTTTTATTTTGATGGACTTACAATGAGGAGAAAAACAAGACAAGAATACAAACATCATAAATAAATATAATAAACATCAGTTTTAAAATAATATATAAATAGACTATATGCATAGAAAAATGGAACCATAAAAATTAAGAATAAAAAAAAAAAAAGTTATATCAATAAAAAACATTTTTAAAAGAGTACGGCTGCAACTGCTGACTATTTCTTTATTATTTAATCTGCCAATTATATTCTCGACTCACCATTTTATCTATAAAATAATGAAAATGGCCTATAAAGCGTTTTCCAGAAATATCCCCAAAGAGAGTATTTTAAGACCAACCATGCAAAAACCTGTTTACTATCAATTTATTTTATTTTTTTATTTATTTTTTTATTTTTTATTTATCTTATGGCTATTATAAAATTATTTTATCTTTTTTATATCTTAAGTTCTGGATGTTAATTACTTTTAGAATGTTTTTATTGTAAAGCACTTTGTAACTTTGTTTTTGAAAGGTGCTTTATAAATAGTTATTACTTTGAAATACTACTACTAATAATAATAATAATAATACAAAATATTATTATTACTGTAAACTAATTAAGACAAAAAAGTAGCACATTTTCACATTTGAGAAGTTGAAAAATGTTCACAACAATTAATCAATTATAAAAATTATTTTCTGTCGATCGACTATGATTTAATTTACTAACAATTTCAGCTCTACAATGAAGTATAGAAAAAACATTACAACCTAAAAGTCTAGTTTAAAATTGGTTAAAAATAAATATGACAATAATCACACAACTTTCTGTAATTAATTTATCAATGACTGCTAGTTTATTGAAGCTGGAACATATTTTTAGTACCAATCTTCATCAGAAACACGCTATTAAACGTGTGAATGACTGAACAGTGAGTTGTTGGATGAGACCAGAGCTCTGTCGCTGCAGGTCAGCACGTCTTTAAAGTTCAACTCACCATCTCTGGTGGTTCCACGTGGTCAGGAGTGAATAGAAGAGCATGTAGTGGAGGAGAGTAGAGGAAAATGCTTTTAGAGATTATTGGCGGTGACGCAGCGGAGCCGTACGCTGTGCCAAAAACACCAACCAGAGGTCAGCTGTTAAATGTGTCGGCTTGTAAATGAGGTATTTCTGGAGCTGTGGTGCTCGGGGGGGGGTCACACTGGGAATGATTATTGTACTGATGACCTGTGTGGCCTCAGATGCTCCAAACGTCTATTTGAAGTGATGTGGTTTTACATAGAAATGTCATCTAAAAGAAGCTGCATGGTTGATTTTTTGGGCCATTTAACTGCTGCTCAGTTTACCCACGAGGGAGAGGCTGGAAATGTGATAGGGTGTTATGTTAATGTTTGTTTAATTAGAGTCACGCCACGCCGGAGCGGGAATGCTGGAGAACCAGTAGCACCAGAGATTCAAACTGGGAGATAAATTAGATTTATTACCTCACAGTAGTAGTAGACGCGTCTCAGGGAGTTCCCCAATGTGCTGAACTCATCGGCTGCATTAGGAGCCAGTTTGGTTTGTGGTTTCTATTTACATAAGCATCAATTAAACTCCTCGTGTATTGTTGTTCATTTTGAAGAACGTGGTATTTAATTAGTTTACTTTTGCTGTTTGCATAGATAGGAGAGGCACTGAAACTCTACTGTAGTCTGATGTAGAGCCGTACTCTCTAATATGAGGTCATTATTTATTAGCTTCAGATAGATGTGGTCAGGTGGAGGATCTGCTGTATTTCTCTCAGACAACATTCAAACTCACAACAGTTTTCTAGATAGAAAGATAAGATAAGATAAAATAAGATAAGATAAGATAAGATAGACTTTATAGAGGCGTGCAGGGACATATTTTTGTAGGTTTCTTTCAGCATCAACTGACGTTTTTAAGACACATAAAAGCTTCAAAATTCACGAGTGGGATATTTACTGATGTATTTTATATCATAGAACAAAATCTCTTCAGCTTGTGTTAACCGCAGACCTTATTTCAAGCATCTAACTAAAAAGCCATTAAAAAAAGCCATTGACTTTGAAACCAGGGAACCGAAAGTGCTAAAATGCTTAATCATTTCCGTGTTTAAGTCTCATTCCTGCAGCACTCTATTGTCCACCTCAGTGGAAATCTATCCTGTAAGAAGAAGATAACTAACTTTAAAATATTTTTAATAAACGCCCAACACAAACACGTCATTTGCTATCAACCTTTTACATTAAATTAATTAAAATAAATGCAAACATTACTGCAACAAGTGACTTTCGCAGTGATGGCGTTAAAAGTGTCCACATTTTGATTGTAATCACTCGGTGTTTGTCTTTATTAGTAGTTCAGAGAGACTCCTCCTGCCAACATCAGAACAAAAATACATTTTTATGAAATATAAACTGGCTATATCACACACCAAAGTTCATATTTTGCATCATCTAGTCACTAAATTGATAATTATGCATCAAGATGTGTCAGGTGACAAACTTCTGAATGCTCTGCTAGCAGTGTAGCATCTATAAATGAATTCATTCTATTGTGTAACTCCACAACCTGTTTGGAAACCACTGCTGGAGTGAAACCGTCTTTATCTCGGAGTTCCCTGTTTGTAATCTGCTCTCTTGGCCTTCAAGGAAGTTTTGGCAAATGTCTCACCTCGGTGCAATCTTGGCTTCCTCTCTTGTGTCTCATTGAGCCTCGGCTCTGCAGACTTTAGCAGGAAACTCGAGTTCACCAGATGTAAACACGTCAGTTTGGACAGATTTCTCTCAGATATTAATGGAACGCATACTGTTGTACAAGTTTTGGAAATAATGCTCTCTGATGCACGTTTTTCGGTTGGACTTTTTAGTTGACTTGTGCAGCATGAGGTCAGTATTACGTATGAACTCTCTCAGTTTCCCAGGTGTCACAGGATTGTTAATTTTTAATTACATTAAATGCAAACCCTATCTTCTTTATCGCCTGGGTTGCACTTTCTCAGAAGTTTGGCAAAGTGGATGAAAATACAAATCTGTCTTTATTCATATAAATTGTGTATTCTTTAAAAAATCTTTCCAGAAATCCTGATTTAAAGGAGTTTAAATGAAGTTCCTGTCAAAACGTTTTCTTTATATTGTGTTAAATTACCTGAAATCACATGCAGGTACTATAACTAGAGCTGAAGTGATGAGCCAGCTAATCTGTTTGACAATGGACCAAAAATTATTTTGTTTATATTTATATTTTCAGCAACAATTTTGGTAACTGATTGTTTTTAATTTTTTTTAAATAAAAATTCTAAAAATGCTGTCAAACATAAATATTTGCAGTTTGTCATCACCTGCTATCATAGAAAACTGAATATATTTTGGACTATTGGTTGGACAAAATGATCAACATCAATATAAAAAGCTTAATTTTTAATTCTTATTGAGGAAATAATAAGCAGATTGATTGACAGTGAAAATAATCGTTCAGTGACTTATAAGCTGCTCAGCATTAAAGACTCGGAGACCCCTGCAGTGAAGAGTGAACCGGGTTATGTTTCCTGGTTTATTGGGCCAAAGCCATCCGCTGACTCCTGACAAACGACCTAATTAGTCTGAACAATCCACTTTAATAATAAAGTGGCTTTAATTAAGGGATCTTCTTTGGGCAGTCTGTCTTTTCTCACCGTGGTTTCACACAGTAAACATGTTGCTATGATGCCGGTACAGCAACACATCATACATCTGTATCTGTCGGACAACATCTAGCAACGTTGTTAGTTTAACCAGGCTGTTCTCACACACCGTTAGTAGCTTTACCTACGAAAAGTAATGCACTATGATTTGTATATATCCCACAAAATCAATTTGTATTTAATCCACTTAATCGTGAACAAGGAAGTATATACTGTAGAGCGACAAAAGACACCAGACTTTAGCCCAGGAGACGGCCGTTCATGTCCCGTGTGAAACCAGAAGTCATTGTTGATTTATTTGTGTATTTTTCTTGCCTAAATCTAACCAAGTAGTTTCCTGTGAAGACGGAAGTTTATTTTGAAAAGACTGTATGGATGTAACGAGCAGAAATTGTCACGTGTTGCTGGACATTTGTAGGAAAACACACGAAAAATGAGGAGTAACTTTTCATAAGATATCATACGAACCGCTGTATGAGGATACGTTGGTTTAATGGACAAATGTAATATATATGATAGATCATGGAGTATCCAGGATCAGGTGTGAGTCAAAACAGGTAGATAACTGATCTCTAGGTGCACTTTATGTTGTGCACATTATTGTTACCATGCAGGTACAAATGCAGTTCTCAGTTGTAGTTCCCAATGTACAATCACACAGTAAACCAAACACTAAAGATGATAAAGAAAGCAATTAAGAAATAAAAAAATATATATATTGCAAATACCAGGTAACCTGTCATGCAGTGCCGTACTTACAATCTAAACTCCATTTATGGTCCACATTTAAATCCACAGGGCGTACAGTAATCAGCTTAATCTGTATTTCTCTGAGAAATGTGAGGAAAAGCATCCAAAATCTGATCGGATCTTTAAAACTGTTGAAAGAAATGTGAGTTTAAAGAAACTTTTCAAAACTTCCTTTAAAACCTGTAACTTCCTGCAAGTTTTACATAATTTTCTTATGCAAATTAATGATTGCAAACAAATTGTAATAGAAGAAAAACTCAATTATTATTTATGTTTTCTTACTCGTAAAGAGTTTAGTCAGATATGATGCATAATAGTTGAACACAATCCACTAAATTGAACATGTTTTTGAATACTTTTAGGGCTTCAACTAATGATTGTTTTAACTCCTGATTATTTTTTTGATTATTCAATTAATTATTCAGTCTTTAAAATATCAAAAAAAATAGTAAGATATGCCTGTTACAAGTTCCCAGATCACGAATATGACCTCTTCAAATTGTTTGTTTTGGCCAAACAACAGTACAGAAACCAAAGATATTAAATTAAAATGATATACAACAGAGAAAAGCAGCAGAATCTCACATTTAAGAAGTAACTAGAGAAAATTTGGCACATTTGCTTGTTAAATAACTTTCAGCATTTTAATCTCTGATTTAGCAGATATTTTCCACCTCATGATATAGATAGATTAATATCTTGATATTGATTGTGACCACACTGCTCACAGATCTATTAATAAAGCTCTGTATTGGCTGCCACACCTCGTTAGTATTTGTGTGTTCAGTAGTCCGAGGCAGCATCACCGGTCCTCAGCATCAACCCTTCTAAGCCGATTATGTTACTTAGGAGAAGATGACACCGTAGTCTGGCGTTTTCCACTCCGCGCTGCCAAGGGCCGCGCGCCCCCGTCCGCGTTTGATTTTCATCTCATGTGAAATCGGTGAAGTGAAGCTCAGTTATTAACTTGTGCACGGAGTAGAGAAAAGGTGGGAACTAGTTACCGGGCCGTGTTTGACAACAGAGAGAGGTGTTGGAGGAGCTCTGCAGCTTCTGGCAGATTGCTGATGCTGGAAATCTCCTGAGCCAGGTTTCCCCTCCCAGAGCTTATGCGCCGAGTCTTCGAGGCATGCCAGCCGGCGAGCGAAAGATGCAGATGGAGCAGCCCGAAAGAGAGGATTAACCTGAGCATACGGGCCAGAAGGAAGTATGGCAGCCCCCCCCCCCATCCCTTCAACCACTAAACTACATATGGGAAGCTTCTGAAATAAGACCTGAAGTTTTCTTTTTGCAGTAAAACTCCCTGAAAAGCCTCCAATTAATGGTGGATGTTAATGAGGCTGCTGCAACTTTCATTATCGATTAACCGGACCACTGTTTTATTTATTAAATGATTTTAACTGTTAAGTCCAAAAATGTCAGAAAGTAAGACAGTTCAGTTTCACAGAGCCCACGATGACGTCTTTAAATGTTTTGATTTTTGATTACAATTTAGCTTGTGTTTTTTGTTTTTGGAAGGATCACCCTTCACACCCTTTTTGTAAACTTGAGTATCAGTCTTACTGATCAGCCCCGTGCACGCTGTCCCGCTACAGCTCCTAATATCTGATTGTACGGTCAACTGGACGAGGCTGTTAGCATGAAGGCCAACAAGTAAAACATAATCACAGACTTTGCTTCATTTCAATCACCCAAAACACGCCGAAAACAAGAAGTGTAGGCACAAAATCAGATGTGACATCTGTTGTTATTGTCATCCTGAGCACGCTGCATCTTTTCCACATCGCCGTCACTTCATATTTTTATCAGATTATATGGGTTACATCCTTCAGCAGATAGCAGCCCCATCCTGAAATCAGATAGCGGTTTGAGAGGCAGAGGACCTGCAGTGTGAACGTGGTCCTGGAGCGGGACGACGCAGGCTGAATACTGAGGAGGAGGAGGAGGAGGAGGAGGAGGAGGAGGAGGAGGAGGAGGAGGAGGAGGAGGAGGAGGAGGCGGAGGCGGAGGCTCAGTGTTTTGTTCAGCACCTTGGCTTCGTCCCACCCATCAGGCTGATGGAAACCCCTCTAATGGATTGATCACACTTTTCTGTTCTCACCATTAACAGACGCACTTCCTTTTGGGGTTTTTTTTTCCAGCTGGAAGTTTGCCAGTTTGACTCTGATGGTTTACATGTGGCTGACGTAACCGTGACACAACAGTCAATCTGTTACTGTTCTCCCTCTCTCTCTTTTTTAATATCATAATTAAACCAAGTGTCAGCGAGGTTTTATTAAATATGTAGCAGCCACACCAGCAGAGGGGCTCTATGGGATGTCAGTCAGTCGGCCCACCACGTTAGTCCAGACTAGTGAAATATCTCAACAACTTTTGACACTTTGTCTAATATTTTGGTATATATAAAAATAGAGTTTAGTGCTAATTAGCTAATGTTAGCATGCAATAATGCTTAATTAAGATGGTGAACGTGGCTTTAATCAGACAGAATTGACATTTCGTTTACCTCTTTCCTGCAGCCTGACACTGTTTTCTTGAGATTGGGTTGTTTTGTTGTGCTGTAAACAATCAGAAGCTAGTGATGCTTCAATCCTGCTTACATCATTGTAGTCGACACAAAAGCTGGGTAGTTGTAGCTTTCTGTAAGTCGTCTTACAATAACCTGTACAGCTGCGTCGATCTCATTCACGTTTCTGGATGTTTTTGTGACCACCAGAAATTAGTGGCGTTAAAACGAATTTGCGCCAACGTGTTATTATTGCGTTAACTTTGACAGCCTTAATCGCAATATATTGAATCGTAACCCCTGTATCATGATACGTATCGTATCGCCAGATTCTTGCCAGCACACAGCCATATTTCTGATGAAGTTAAAAGTTTGTTTACATCATATATTTTCAGTCATGATCAGCTTATCATTAGATAAAACTCTCTAGATATATACCTATATAATTCTCTAGTACAGTATGTCTGTGAATTATTCACACACGGTCAAGGAGGATTGTTCCTTTGAAATAGCTTAACATTATGTATGTAAAAGTATTGCAGAACATAGTGTAAGTTTATAAATATCAGATGTTTAATCCTTGAATATACTGAATATAAATAGAGCTTTTTGGGTTTAACAGGATGCATTTAAGTTGGAGTTGAACCTTCGCCTACCACAGCCGGGCATCTGTTTAGACAGATGGTAAAAGTCGACCTCAGCAGGTTTGTTAATAGCTTCAAGTTAATCTTTATTTCACAAGAGCCGAAATAGAAATCCGCTTTTTGTGTGAATTTTGGTAAAATCAGATTCGTGAGACCGTCAGAGAACTCTCCGCTCTCTGTCTGCAGCTGAAGCTTTTTTTTTTTTTTTTGCCTCTCGGCGTTGGATTTGTATTTAGTGTGTTTGGCTGGAGGAGCGGATTTCTCTGTGCGAGGTATTGTTCCCCTTCAGTCCTGCGTGGTCAAGAGGGATTCAGGGATTTTGAGATTTGCTTTGTAGAATTCATTTCTCGGGGAAGAAGCGTTTTAAAACAAATGCAATTGCAGCAGCTTAAAGGAAAAACGAGCTCGGTAACCACACTCCCCGCTTGCTCATGTTTTATTAAACAGCAAAAAAAAAACCTGTGGGAGTACTTCCAGCCTGCATCTGATTCTCCCTGCGCTCTTACATTTTGGAAACAATCCGTCTAATAGGATTGTTGAGAGTCTCCTGGAGGGTTTTAGTGCAGCCCCGAGAGCTGTCTGGCTGCTGTCTGCATTAAAAAAAAACCTGATCCAACTGTTTCCTACTGATCTTGTAGGATTTTGCAGTTAGATTCTTAACGGGCTATGTGACAAGCATCCTCCTGATGTTTGTTGTAGCCCAGTGATCTACAGTTCAGTGCAGCAGCTCGGGTAGAGAGACAAAAAAAACGCTGCCAAAGTAAAAATAGACTGTGGGAAACAGATAAGGGCAGCGAGAGACGGAGCCGTCCCTTTTTGCCAGCGGTTAAGTTGATGGCTGAGCTGCAGATATGACACCCAGCTCTTGTCACATGGAGTAACCTCCTCCCTCTCCTCCCCTCCCCGGACTATAAACACTGTGGAGAGGACTTGTTGTTGACTCCACGGGGACCGACCTAGTTCCCTCTCGCAGCTAAAGGTCACATGTCTTGTGGTTCTCGACTGAATGTGTGTGCAGACTTTACTTCAAACACAAACAATGAAGGATGTAACAGCGAGACACCTACAGTGACCAGAGGAGGGGAGCGGAGAAAAGAATAATAATCTCCTATTATCTGAAATAAAACTTTTCCACTTCTGATACATGCTGAAAACACCGGGGCAGCTGAAAGTCGTCCCCTGGGCCTCGGTGGTGGTGGTGGTGGCTGTGGTCAGCGGAGGAGGAGGAGGCAGCTGGTGCTCCTATTAGGCGGTATTAGCTCAGCGCCCTCAACCGCAGCCACAAACTTATCTGCCGCACTCATTTGCAATGGAAAAAGCAAAGCCGATTGGGGCCTGTCTGCCGGCCGAGGATGACGGGGCCGGAGGAGAGAAGCCTGGCAGGCTCTGCCGTCACCCACTGTGACGGCTTTACTGCTCTGTGTTTACATTAATATACAGTAACGTCATGTGTGAACTCAGCGGCCGACGGGCAGCAGGATATTTATAAAGACAGGTTTTTATTTAACCTCCTACATTCATCACCACTACATGACTGATTTAGTGTTGTGTGTTAACTTATTTATCTGTTTATATTAGGGCTGTCAATGGATTAAAATATTAAATCGTGATTGAAATGTACCTTAAAGGGAGATTTGTCAAGTATTTAATACTCTTATCAACATGGGAGTGGACAAATATGCTGCTTTATGCAAATATATGTATATATTTATTATTGGAAATCAATTACCAACTCAAAACAATGACAGATATTGTCCAGAAACCCTCACAGGTACTGCATTTAGCATAAAAAATATGCTGAAATCATAACATGGCAAACTGCAGCCCAACAGGCAACAACAGCTGTCAGTGTGTCAGTGTGCTGACTTGACTATGACTTGCCCCAACCTGCATGTGATTAACATAAAGTGGGCATGTCTGTAAGGGGGAGACTCGTGGTTACCCATAGAACCCATTTACATTCACATATCTGGAGGTCAGAGGTCAAGGGACCACTTTGAAAATGGCCATGACTGTTTTTCCTCTCCAAAATTTTGCGCAAGTTTGGAGGTTTTCCAGTTTGAGCCCGCTACAACCTAAAAATTGCAAGTTGCGTTAAAGAAATTAGTGGTGTTAAAATTAATTTGCATTAACGCGTTATTATCGCGTTAACTTTGACAGCCCTATATATTAACTTATTTAATTCTTTATTATCATTTCATTCATGTGATTGTAATAATTCCTCGGGTTTAGTTTGAAAAAGCAAAAGAAGAATAAAGGGTAGAAAAAAACTGGGTTTCTGCTAGAACATGTTTACATGATTTAATATTCAAAAAACTCATACTGGCTGTGCTGTAGCACCTCTTTTCACCCTCTCTCTGAAACGCTTTGTTTGAGTCAGCTGGTCCACTGTTGTGATTGGTCATCTGAACCAAACTCTTCAGACTCCGCTCCAGCTCCGCTCTAACTAGCTTTGTCTGAGGGCGTGCCAAACTAGCCGCTAGGCAAAGTGTGTTACTTGGTGAAATCACCATGTTACAGAAGAAAAGGCGGGACTTCAAGCAAGGCGTTTAAGGCAATTCAGGAGTAGTGTTTCTGTGGGGGAGAGTAACTCCCTTTGGCGTGGACTTTGTAACTTTGCAGACCTTTTACATGCACAAAATAATCTATATAACACACTAAAGGAAAAGGAAAAAAGCACAACAGTTCGGACAGTTTGGGGCTGACGGTGAGCGTCTGTCGGCCTAGTTTTAGCTGTAGTCTTTGCGGTGTGTTCGAGTGCAAGACGCGGCTGTTTTGCAAGACGGGCTTCACCAGATATAACTTTGTTTTTTTTGTGCTTCCGTGGAGTTTGTGTTGGACTCTGATTTGAGGTTGGGGCTGGACGTTTGTTGAGATTAGTGGACTCCATTTCTAACTGAACGTTAGCTACAGCTAAGGCACTCGCGAGCGTGCATGATTTCTTCACATTAAAATCAGTCTATAGGCTGATAGAGGAAACCCAGAAAGTGGCGGAAGGTCTCATTTTGTAGGTTAGGTTACAACCTGTTCACACATTGGCAATAAAAAACTATTTATACGTGTAAAAAGTGACATACAGTCCCTTTAATTCCAGCCTCATTTGGAAGGAAATACATGTCTGTTGCGCCTCAAGGACACAGAACTGCATTTTGGTGAGAATGTTAACAGAACAGTGTTTGTTTAGAAGGAAACTCCAAAGGGGATCTTTAACATAACTTATTCCTCCATGCATTCAAGCTAACAGGTTTGCAGCATATACTCCTTTAGGGTTGACAGGGATGTTTTAAATCATTAAATCGGGGCTCAGTATCATAATCAGCTTTGTGTGTGTGTGTGTACAGTTTACATAATATCCCACCATATCTTGGCTCTGTGTTTATTGATGTTTCACTCAGAAAGCTCAGATTTTCGTCATTGTTCAGGCATTAAAGTCTCTTCTTCTATCAGCCGTTAGACGCTGCTCCAACAGCTGCTTTGTTGTTGTGCAAATACACTGAATATCTGAAACGCTGCGAGTCAACAATGAAGCCTGACGTCTTTGAGTTTGCAGCAGGGAAAACTCGGGGAAAAAAATGTGACTCTTGGTAGATTTTTATCTAGACTTTATGTAATCTCATTGATTTTGGCAAAGAGCTTTATGTAAAACACACCAGCAGCCTCTTTTTCCATCAACTCTATCTGTTTGTAAATTTGCAAAACAGAAGCAGCTTTTTACATTTTCTTAAGAAAATTAAGTACAAAATTTTGAAGTTTGAGTTTCTGCCCTGATGTATCAATTAGTAAACAAGGAAATAAGAGGAGTCAACTCGAGGAACAACAACATCCCTGTCGTCATCATTAAAGTTATCGTGGTGATGATAGATAGACGTGTTCAGACTTCAGCGCCTCGCTGAGCCTCAGTTTATTTCTTACCTCCAGCCAAACTTGTGTGTGGGAACCTTGACAAGGTGGAGGAACAAGTATGCACAGCATTTACTGGGAGAAAAGCACCCCAGGGCGTCAGTTGCTGACATTCTTGTACTCAGCGGTGTGGTGCAGCTCTGTATCGTCTACTTACATGATTTTCTCTCTCTCTCTTTCTCGTTTCAGTCATTTCAAGGCAGTCAAGGAAGAGCTTATCTGTTTAATTCAGTGTAAGTATGAGACACCCACACATACAATTCACCTCATTTATTTCCCTCCAGAGATGTTCCGATACCATTTTTTTCCTTCCTGATACCTGAACTTGCGGTATTGGCCGATACCGAGTACCGATCCGATACCAGCGTGATAAATATAATATCTTCGTCACTTTTGGGCTATCTTTGTGGATTTTATCTCGTCACGTCGTCTGGAATGCGGTTTCCAACGTTTGCTGCTGCTATTCGTCCTTTTTTCCCCCCTTTGCCTCGGTGAAGTCGCCGTGCTCTTTTGCGTCTTCAAATGTTTTATAAGACTGCTGGTGTTGAAATTGGCAACACTAGCGCCACCCCTCGAAACGGAAGCCTTACATACCGTACATATCAACTTTTTACTTGTTGGATTTTCCACTGTGAAATATTGACATTTTCCTCGCTCTGACTACCGTTACACTCTTCACAAGCACCGCACTGTTGTTGTTTGCTATCGTCACGTGACAAACTACCTGCAATCAGTTCTTCTTCGCTGCTCTAAAACAGTAGTTGCCATGTTGCCATGATACCTCCAGGGCGACAGCACAGTGAAGGCTACTGTTTTGGAACAGCGAAGAAGTTGATTTTTTTCAGTGTTAATAAATTATGGCATCGGATCGGTGTATAGACTGGCGTACTCGCTGATACCTGATCCCACATTTTTGGCAGTATTGGATGCATTTCCAATACTGGTATTGGTATCTGAACAACTCTAGTGGAAGACTTGTTGCTCCTTTTGTGCATTTGGTTTATTCAGTGTGTAATTTACAAGTGATCTTTGGCTTGTAAATAAAAGTTACAGGGACCCACAAGAAGCTCATTTGTTGGACGGGGTTATAAAACGTGTTCACACTGGGTGCTTTTGTTTGAGTTTAAACCGTCCCGTCTTCACCTAAACCTGCTGCTTTACTGTCACACTTGTTTACTGTTGTTTTCTGTGCAGCTGTTTATGAAGTGAAATTAGTCCCAAAATGGTCACAAATGTGTTTTACATGATCTCCAAATGAACAAGACTCTATAAGGCCGGACCGTGTTTAGTCAGTCTGAGAATTTGTGGCTGTTCTTCTGCTGGGAAAAAAAGCTCCATAAGATTTCTCCACTCCGTAGCTGTTTACGGTTGCTGATCTGCAAATGCATGTCAACATTATATTTTAACACACATGCAGAACATGTAGAACAATGTCCAGGCAGATGGAGCCACAAACACCTTTACTAGCCATATAAAAACAGTGGTAACACAAGGGGTGCGTTCACAGCCACTACCGCAGAATTTACTGCTGATTTTATTCCCAGTAGTCATATTCGATTATCCGTTTCAACAAACACATCACACTACATTAGATCTACTCAGCAGATGCTTTTGTCCAAATTCCCCCTACCCCCATATAAACACCCACGAGAGGGAAAAAAAAAAAAATCAATGACATAGAATAAAAAGTGAATAAAGCTCCTCGGAAAGAAACATTGCATCCCATCGCCTCTTCGTCACCTGGGGGACATTTTATCAGTGCACTGCTGCTAACAGTGTTGTTAAGCATGGCGTGCACATGTGTGTTTTCATCCTGTGGGAGTAACAACACACACAAACTGCACCACAGTGTGCTTAAAACCAACGTTAGACCACCTCTCTTAGGCGGAGTTCTTGGTCTGAACATGGGCTCAGAAAATAACGTTCATATCACCATCATTTTTGGTAAAACACTCATAGATGTGTGCTTAATTGCCTGTGTGAATGCAGATGTTTTTAAAGAACATTTTTAGCATCACAGAGAGTCAAAACCATTCTGATTCCAGTCTGCTACCAGTAAGCACTGATGTGGTGATTTGCAGGTCAAAGGAGGCCGAGACATTTAGGTTAACCCTCAGAGACTCACAATAGACCCGTTTTTGTCTTTTTTAGGGGGGTACAGGAGGTCTTTAGGGGGAGATAGCAGGTCAACAGTAGATGTCACATAGAAATGGCACTCAAGAATTGATAAAAATTATCAATAATCCCTCCAAAATACCACATTAAGACACCAAGACCTTGAGGAACACCATAGAAAAAGCCATGCTGTGATTTGGTATCAAAAACTTTTGACATTTGGAGATTTCTGCAGGAATTGCATTTTTCGGCGATTAGATGGCGAGCACTTGAGTTCTGCAAACTGCTCAGAAACCCCCTTATTGTCAATATACCTAGTAAAGCCATCCATCCTCTGAATGCTCTAGGTCTGTAGTTTGTGGCTGTAAAGTTTCATGAGGCTGTGATTATCCTAGAGGTCACCACAGGTCATTTTATACAATGAGGTCAAATTGCAAAAAATGGTCTCACTACAATGAAATGGCCACTATGGGGACTAACATCATCACACATGAATACAGTTGTGCTCATTGGATCCACAAGAGTCTCAGCTTTACAGTGATACCCAATTTATGTTATTCCAAGACTGTTTAGGGACCCCAGTATGCAGAAATATTCACCATTTTAGAATAGGTGAAAATAACACATTTATACTGAATGCAAAAAACTGCATGTTGGGGTCCCTTTGAAAAAGGCCATGACAGTTTTTCCTCGCAAAATTTAGCCTAACTTTGGAGCGTTAATTAGACTCCTACCCAACAAGATAGCTAGCAAAACTGAATCTGCTACAGCCTCTGAAAGACAGTAAAGTCGGTCGGGCGGGTCTCAGGGGGTTAAAACTGGGCTGAAGTCTACGTTATTTATTAATGTTTCAACTGCAATTAAATGACTATATTTTAATGTGAATCAGGTCCTAACTACATGTTAAAATATAGCTATTAATATGCTGTTGAAACCTGGACATCTAAGAAACATTGATGTCAGTGGATGCTACAGCAGCGGCTGCTGGTTAACACCCATCTCTTTAAACCCATGAGCCACTTTTAGTGGTTTATTTCTTGCTTGGTTGGTTTTTGGGTCTTGGCTCTCAGTCTTCATGAACCAAACAGAAGTTTCTCTCCCCCCGAGGTCTGAGACATTTTCAGGTGTCACGGTGCAGCTGCTTCGTGCCACCCGACTCTGAATTACATTGTTCCTGCCTGCCAGAGTGAATAGAATAAAGAAGCTCTGCTCAGACTCCAGAGTCCTAATAAATCATTCCAATCACGACCAACGTGAGAAAGCCAGTGAGCAAGGTTCAGGGTGCTTTAAAGGTTAAAGAAGAAAGATATAAAATCATTTACTACATTTGGTGGGAAAATGAAAGTTTTGAAGACTTGTCGCTTGTTTACATATAACACATTGTTTATTTATCTGTGGCATTTCCTTTAATTAAAAGCTAATCAGCAGCACAGTGTTTACTGGGAGGGAGTGGTGTAATGTTTAGCAAGACAGAAATTACGAGTGTACGAAAGAATTTCAGAAAAAAAAAAGATTTCTCTGATCAAATAAGTAAAGTACTGGGGGTATTTCCATTTTGAAAGACTTTATACTTTCCCCCAGGACAGTTATCTGAAGACATATCAGATGAGATAAGCTCAGAAAATGTCACTGTTGTCAGGTAAAGAAATGTCTCCAAAATGTCAACTTTTTTTTGGGACTAAGCAACGTAGATGTTTTGGTGATGTATATTTGACATTTTGGAAAGAATTTAAGTGCAAAAAAGTACCCCAAATTGGTAAAAAATGTCATGTATGACATCCATAAATCTCATATATGGATGAATAATGGATGGACTAATTTCTTTAACACATTAACACAACGTATGATTTTTAGGTTGTAGAGGGCTCAGTTTTAAAGCTAGAGTGGAGATACTGCTATCATATGAAACTAGGAAACCTAATGAATCCATTGGTACCAACCATGTCATACTAGCTTGTCTTGAAGGAGGTTAAATAATGCTCCAAACTAAATCCCAAATCCCTAAATGCCACTAAATCCTACACACTGCTCTTTAAAGTGATAGATTTAAGAGCCCTTCTTGCAGCGCTCTCCATGACCTCCGTGACCTTTTCTCCTCTTCCTGTCTTCCCTGCAGGGTGAATGTCGGCTGCGGGCCAGCTGAGGAGCGGGTACTCCTCACGGGTTTACATGCTGTGGCTGATATCTACTGTGAAAACTGTAAAACCACCCTGGGCTGGAAATATGTAAGTCTCACCCTCAGCCCTTTTTTTTTACACTTCCCCATCTTAATGTTTCTTGATGCACCGCTTAACGCCCGCCGCTGCGTTGTTGTGCAACTTTCTTGGCTTGAAAGACAAATTATGCAATTACAGGTCAAAGGAACAAGGTTGCTCTCATTAAAGCATTGCTTGTTAAAGCCATGGTGACAGGTTTTTTTCACTCAGGGTTGTATTTAGGCTCAGAGATTGAGCACTCTGTGGTCTCCTAGCGCGCGAGATAATTACAGTGCCGAAAGGTTGGCTGCAGACAGCCAGACTGGTACCTCTGAGAGTCTACAGTGATTAAATGTCAGGCCATTTTGAAGAGGCTTGTCCCGGTAATTGTCTGAAAAGACTATAGAAGGGTGTAAAATAACTGAACAAAGTATAAGACAGGGACTCACTTAAAGTCGCTCCTTCAGTGACAAAAACAATTAGAGAGTCTCACAAAGGCTCCGCAAGCAGAGCGGAGCTGGTTTACAAGGCAAAGCAGGCTGAGCAAATAATCAAAGACACAGACGCACATCGACATCCTGATTCTCCTGAAGCTCAGCAGGACTGGGACGCATGCCGGAAATCATCCAGCACTTCGGGAGATGTGTTGTCAGACAGGAAGTTAAGACGACTGAAAGAGGTGATTTGGTCACTAGAGGGAGGCTTTATTTCCAGTTTTCTCTGCGTCTCTAAACTTCCTGCTTTTCTCAGATAATAATGAGGCCAAAGAATTGTTTTGACTCTAAATCAAATTCACTGCTGAGTTATTGCATATTTATGTTACGATGTTTGCCTCCTCTGCAGTGTTGTAAATGCATTTTACTTAAAGAGGACCTATTATGATTATTTTCAGGTGCATACTTGTATTTTTTTGGTTTCTACTAGAACATGTTTACATGCTTTAATGTTCAATAAAACGCTTTACTTTTCTCATACCGGCTGTGCTGCAGCACCTCTTTTCACCCTCTGTCTGAAATGCACAAAACTAGCCGTTATGCAAATGTGTTACTCGGTGACATCACCACGTTACGGAAGAAAAGGCGGGACTTCAAGCAAGGCGTTTCAGGCAGTTCAGGAGCAGTGTTTCTGTAAGGGAGAGTAACTCCCGTTGGCGTGGACTTTGTAACTTTGCAGACCTTTTACATGCACAAAAAAATATTTAACACACTAAAGGAAAGTGAAAAAGCAAAAAAGCATAATAGGTCTCCTTTAAAAATATCGAAAACACCTTTTGACGACTACAGTGACATTTCAAGTTTCTTCATGTGGGAGAAAATCACTTGTTGTAAATACGAGCTCACAAGTTTCATCTGAAGGCAGCTTTAACTTCACCCTCTCATGTCACTCCTGGTTCCAAAAAAACAAGATGGCGACGGCCAAAATGCCGAACTCATGGCTTCAAAACCATAGTCCATAAACCAATGGGTGACGTCACCATGACTACGTCCACTTCTTATATACAGTCTATGAAAGTAACTAAAGCTGTCATATAAATGTATTGGAGATAAAAGTACAATATATCCCCCTGAATTGTTGTGGAGTAGAAGTATACAAGGGGATGAAAAGACTCAAGTAAAGTACCTAAAATTTGTACTTAAGTGCAGTATTTGAGTAAATGTACTTAGTTACATTCCACCACTGCTTGTAACTAAAGTTTTTCTCTCTTTCCTGTTGTTTTTTTACAGGAACACGCGTTTGAGAGCAGTCAAAAGTACAAAGAGGGAAAGTTCATCATCGAGCTGGCTCACATGATCAAGGACAACGGATGGGAGTGACGCTCCTTCTTTTCTTTTCCTGACCTTGGAATGCTCTTTATTGAACTGCGTGGAGCGACGACCATCGACCACCCTGCCCTCCCCTCCCAGACCCCATTAAAAAAAGAAAACCTCCCCCTCCACCCTCTCGCCTCCTTCACGTGCACACACACACACCCACCTGCTCATCGTGAAACTGAAAACAAAACAAAAAAAATGACGACGAGGAAACGGAGCAACTGTTGAAAAATCACGTCACAGGAGTCCTGTCGTTACTTTAAAGATTGTGTGTTCTCCTTCGCAGTGCCGGAGCTTTATGGGTTGACCGCCCGCCCGCTCACTCTCACCCCCCCCCCCCCCCCCCGCCCCCCACCGAACCACGCTTACAAGTGATTGTGGTGAAATGGCGACCACTACGCGACAGGATATCGACTTCACTGAGGGGTTTTCTTTATTTCGCCCACCCAGCGAGACGGATGGAAGATTATTTTAATGTTAGTTTTAACTTGTGGGTTCGGTAAAGTTTCGGTTTGATGGCAGATGGATGTTACTGGTTAGCATTTTATTTCCCTGTCAAGTCTGTTGTTTTTTTTGTTGTTGTATCTCTGCCTATAGCTGAGCATGCTTTTCTTTGCTAACGTCCAAATGAGCAATCAGGGACGGGTGAGGAGCGGAGGGGAAAGGGAGTTTATTATAGTTACAAATATGTAGCAGCATCTTGCTTTTTTTTTAAAAAATACAAAAACAAAGGTATGGTAAAAGGATGGATTGCAGTCGTGTGGGATTTTATTTTCTGTTTTTGTCTTTTTCTTTCTTGTGAATTTTCTTTATTTTCCCCCCTTCTGGTACTTTTCAGCACCCAAAAAGCATTGAAAGCGGCACCTCCTATTTGTTGGGCATAAATGAATATATATATATAAATATATAGATATATAAATATTTGTAGTGTTTGGCTAAGTGCGATTGTGGCTGGTCCCATTTTGCAGCGAGTGAAAAAAAGACCTGAAAAGGAGCAGAAGTAGTTTCTAGACTGGGGAACGTGACATCAGTGGCCACATGTCATAAAGCATTAGGGCAGACTGTATTATTCCATCGTCTAGTAATGAAACAATAAGAGACACAACTACATATGAATATATATATACACACATACTATGATTACATATCCATAAATACTATGAAAATGTTCGTAGTACGTAG
Organism: Sebastolobus alascanus; assembly: GCA_916701645.2. NCBI lineage: Eukaryota > Metazoa > Chordata > Actinopteri > Perciformes > Sebastidae > Sebastolobus > Sebastolobus alascanus. Next base: position 1,330,484 of record CAKAOJ020000026.1, on the reverse strand, counting down.
ATATTGGAACATGGATTCTAAATATATATTTGCTGTCATGCACATATGTATATATGCATATGACTGTGTGTATATATGCATAGTGTGTGTGTGTGTGTGGTGTCACGCATTACACAGTGACATACTTGAACGATGCTACTTCGTTTGCACTTTGCAGAGGCCTTTGGTTCATCTCAGTTTAGAGGCAAAACGTTTGTTCGCTCTTTATTTTTTTTTTAATGGCCTTCTCACAGATGATTGTTGGAGACGGAAAGAAAGTTTGACCTGGACGGTTCGAGGGTTTTTGTTGTTGTCTCCGTTAAGACTGTAGTTAGATGCTTCTAGATCATTTGATTTTATTTAAATTAGGGCTGTCAATGGATTAAAATAGTTAATCGCAATTAATCGCACATTTTTTATCTGTTCAAAATGTACCTTAAAGGGAGATTTGTCAAGTGTTTAATACTCTTATCAACATGGGAGTGGACAAATATGCTGCTTTATGCAAATGTATGTATATATTTATTATTGGAAATCAATTAACAACACAAAACAATGACAGATATTGTCCAGAAACCCTCACAGGTACTGCATTTAGCATAAAAAATATGCTCAAATCATAACATGGCAACTTCAAGCCCAACAGGCAACAACAGCTGTCAGTGTGTCAGTGTGCTGACTTGACTATGACTTGCCACAAACTGCATGTGATTATCATAAAGTGGGCATGTCTGTAAAGGGGAGACTCGTGGGTACCCATAGAACCCATTTTCATTCACATATCTTGAGGTCAGAGGTCAAGGGACCCCTTTGAAAATGGCCATCACAGTGTTTCCTCGCCAGAATTTAGTGTAATTTTAGAGCGTTATTTCCTCCTTCCCAACATGCTAGGATGACATGATTGGTACCAATGGATTCTTTAGGTTTTCTAATTTCATATGATGAGCTACAACCCAAAAATTGCGAGTTGCTTTAATGCGTTAAAGAAATTAGTGGCGTTAAAACGAATTTGCGTTAATGCGTTGTTATCGTTTTTACAGCCCTAGTGCAAGAAAGTCCAAACTTAATATCTCATATATGGAGGAATAATTGAGATAGAATTGGAAATATTTGTATTTTCACCCATTTGTATCTCCAGTTTTGATAATTTCATTTCATTTTTAGTCTCCAATTTATAATAATTAGCACAATAACATGCACCAAGTACACTTGGATGTTTTCATTAGTGTACAATCACCTGAAACTAAGAATCGTGTTTTCGTTAGCTTAGAATGAGTCCTTCATATCTACAAAGGGAGCGGGTCTCGACTCTAGTATGACATGGTTGGTAACAATGGATTCGTTAGGTTTTCTAGTTTCATACGATGGCAGTATCTTCACTCTAGCTTTAAAACTGAGCCCGCTACAACCTAACAATCAAACAAATTTGCATTATCGCGTTAACTTTGACAGCCCTACTTTAAATAATATCGACAAATTCTGCTTTTCCTCTCAGTGTTTGCTTGAGAAAAGTGCAGTTTCTGATGATTCTTTGCTGCTATCGTAGAAATCCCGCCATTTCCTTCCCGCTCTTGTAGGTCTTTTGCACTTTATATGCTTATCCGTCTCTCTCTCTCTCTCTTAGAGCCTATCAATTGTCTCTTTGTGATTTGCCTCTAAGCCGTATGAATCTTGTGCCTCTTCAAAACATGATCAGCCTCCCCTCGAATTTTTCTGTTGTGCAGTGCATAACTCCGAAACCCTTCGTGTGAACCGATGTGTCTTCCCCCCCCGGTTCTGGTTCAAAGTGGCCCTCAAAAATAACGTTCTTCACCAAAATCCTCATTGAGATCTTCCCTGTTTTTCTTTTTTGTTTTATTGACAACAGAGACTTGGTATACGTACACGCTTATATTTTCTACATTAAGATTTAGAGGTGCAAAAACAGATGGATATTCAGTTTATTATTTCTCAGAATAAAGCATAGAGGAGGAGGAAGATGGCAACAGGTGGAGGTGGAGGTGGGGCGGGTATGGGAGAGATTTAAAAATCAGCAGTGATTGATTACTTTGCCGGCAAGGTCAGTCAGATCACACGACCTTTTATCCTAAAAACAATGACAATGCAAACCCTTAATAGTTAGCAGTGATACCTACTTGAAAATATAAAGACATAAACAGCTGAGATATTGGCCCGTGTTACAGTTTTTGTACATAAAGTAACATATTTAAGGTTTTATACGTATTTCTACTGGGTTAGTTCTTTTACTTCCCCAACTTGAAGCACTTTTGTTCACTGTACCTCTGGCTGTGTGTGTCTGAATGTGTGTGTGTGCGTGTGTGTGTGTGCATGCATGTGTATTAGCCCACATGCATGCCTGCACACGAAAGTGAATGTTTCTTTTCCTCAAAACAGTTTATTTCTCTTTTGTTTTTTTTCCTCCTTTTTATTTTGGTTTGGAAGTGTTTTTATTTGTCCTGTCATTTTCGCAGCTGTTTGGTTTCTCTCCCGGTGATCTGTGAGGTCGAGAGCCAGGTTAGTTTGTTTGGAAGTGATTTATCCCTGTTTTTTTTTTCTGTTAGCTTGTTTATTTAGCTTTGTGTGGTGAGAGCCCGTTAGAGGGCCGATGTTTAGGTCTCTGCTGAGCCATGTAGACATAGAGGGCGAGCTGGAATCTCCCACCATGTCGCAGGGGAGAGCCTTTACCAAGACCCTTTCGCCACCACAGTCAGTCTCTCCTGTATAGAGGGCTTTCAGGTCATTAAACGCACCCTCTGGCGGCCATATTGGAGGTCCTTAGCTTTTGGCAACGCTTGGCTGTGAGTTTCTGATTGTATTTCTTGAGAACTTATTTATTTTTGTGCTGGTTTTGACTTAACTGTAACTTCCCGGGTCTATGTTTTGATCTTGTTAGCTACCTGAGCTTAGTCGCTACATCCCAGTTCAGGGGCTGCGTTCTTTTACGTTTGCATTTCAAGACTCTTAACAGGTTAAAACGAGGCCTGTTCGACTTTAAACACTCCTTCAAATAGCAGCACTCGGTGTCCCACGATCCACTGCACACCCGTTGTTTAAAGAGCAACCCAGCAGCAGCTGAAAGTCTCGTTTTTGCCACCAGATCCGACTGTTATCAGGCCATTAAATAGGCGTGATCAGTCGCTATAAGCACCATAGATGTGGGTCAGTAGGGGCCTACTACACCTACTACTTTGTAAAAGTGAAAGTGAAACTTAAAAGCAACACTTTCTAACATGTAAAACTGAATGAAACGTCACGTTTTGAACACAAACAAAAAGGGTTATTTAGGTTTAGGCAACAAAAACAGGTAAGTTTAGGGAAAAAACATAGTGTTTTGGGTTAAAATAACTATGAACACAAAGACTACTACATTTTGTTGTTGTATTGTTTCACACTATCTTTACTAAAGCGCCTGACTTCTTCTTTATCTCGTCATAATTACGACAAAAAACACCGGACTTTCACCCAGGAGACCGGCATTTGTGTCCCGTGTGAAGCAGAAGTCAATATCGATTTGTCAAGTAACTTACGTACTAAAGTTACACCACCTTCCGGTGTTATTTTAACCCAAACCGCGATCTTTTCCTAAACCTAACAAAGTTTATTTTGAAAAGACTGGAGCGGAAATTGACGCTGGACATTGGCAGGAAAAAGTACGAAAAATGAGGAATAGCTTTTCGTAAGATATCATACGACCCGTTGTATGAGAAGACGTTGTACACGTTTCAGACTACAACCATCAGGGTGTGAAACTTTTCAGCCTGGAGTTATGTTACTCTTTAATGGTGCATTCAAGCGGTCTTCGTGAAGTCGGGAAATACGACGTGACCTCATTGATATTTGTGCTAGTAAACTGGCTACATTTCATGAACTACTTGGCATTCACCACTTCTTCAGCCATTTCCTGGTGATAAACTTGAAAACTACTGAGACTGAAAGTTGATTCTTGGCCTTGAAAACAGCAGTTGTCAAAATAATCTCACCACTAAGGTCCATTAGGTAGCTGTTTTGGAGAGTTTGATCATGCCAAAATATCCCGGATTTGGGAGCTGCCATCTTGAGATTTTGGCGTAATTTGGAGCCAGAGTCTGCGCGAACCAATCGCGAGCCGAACACGGCTGCAGCTGAGAGACTCACAGCTGTCACTCATGACGTCTTACCCCCTTTTTATAGCATCAAATAACTAATTAAAACCAAACTTATCAGAAAAATTAACATTTGAACAAACATCAGCATGATAAGAACTACCTAAAATAACAGAAACCATCTTTGGGAAAAATTTGACTTTTTAGTTTGGCTCATGTCCCATCCACTTACATGGAGGAGGCGGGCTTTAGGGGCTATACTGCAACCAGCCACCAGGGGGCAATTGAGATGTTTTGGCTTCACTTTTGGGGAGCTGTCATGTCGTCCATCTTTATATACAGTCTATGCTACAACACTATGACAACTGGGCAACTCCATCTGCTGAGGAAGGAGCTCCAGAACACCAAAACGACCTTGTGGTGCGATTTATTATTAAATGACTTTCCAAAGAGCGCCTGAATGCACCCTTTTGGTTTTATGTCCGTGTGGCTACACTGGCCTTTACTTCCTCCTGAATTGGGATGCAGCTTTTATCCGGGTGAAAATGTCCAAAACCAGCCGTTTGTTTAGTTTTAACTTTTTCCAAACTCATGGAGCAAAGAGAACGGCACTGGTAGCTACATTTGGAAACAAAAAAACCTTACCAGACCATTCACGTCTTCTCAGATTGTTACTGAATGGACCGACTTGTTAACTGTTACGCGCACACAGCCAGTTCCTCTGAAGGACCTCCAAGATGGCGCCAGCAGCGGCTGCCTGCAGAGCCTCTATAACTCTCCCTTCGATCAGTCAGTCTAAGTCGAACCAACAAAAAGCAGTTGCCAGTGTCACCGCCGGTGTGTACCAAATAAGAACCAGGCTCTATCGAATGCATCAGTGTCATGTGTCAGTTGGCAGGAAGGACGCCAAGGGTCGAGTGTCTCCTGGAGACTCAACTGCTAAACCAAAATTAAAGAGGAGTCGCGTATGACATTGTCTTTCTGTAGAATGTTTTGATTCTCTGAACTCAACAGCGTCAAAGCAGCCTGGATGAAAAAAAAAAAATGTAGATATTTGCTGCTGAAAAACTGTTTACTTTTTATTGTTATTTTTTGTTTTATTGTGACACTGGCTACCTACTTTTTGAGCTCTGTGACTTTCTTAAAACGTACCTGAAAGGATCAAAGTTGAGATGGGTATACAGGGGGAAAAGACTGTACAAGTTCTTTTCTGTAGGGCTGTTAAACTACAGTTTAAGGTCTAAAGCATGTTGTATTTATAATGGCTATATGTCGTGCCTGTTTTATTATTATTATTATTATTGTTATTATTATTATTTTCCTAAATTTAAAAACAAAAATATTATATGCTTTTTATTTGACTACATTGCTTTGCATTCTGTCTTAGTAAAGCCATGTCACATGTCTGTTTTCACTCTAATGTAAACTATCAGATATCACAATAAATTTTCAATGGCATTAAGTTGTGGATTGAGTGAAGTCGTCATTCTTTTTCTTTTTGTTATCAAATTTGTATTATTATTTGAACCGAAGAGATGTAGACATACAATCAGCAATACAGCAGTGAATAAAGGTAATCAAACAAAACACTTTAACTGGTCTGTAAGATTTAACAATAATATGACGGACCACAAAAAAGCACACACATTAAGTCACTCAAAGTTACTATAATGGATTCAGATGAAGAAACATATATCTAGACATAAATACGTTACGTATATACATAACATCTACACACAGAAGAAGAAAAAACATGCAACAAAGAATTAAAAAAATAAAATAAACTAAAAAAGCTCAGAAACAGGACCAGAGGGGGATTCATGAATAATATAAAGTTAAATTTGAGAAATAAATAAATAAATAGATAAAAACACAGAAAAAAATAGGACAGGGGGTTCTCTTAAGTCAAGAGGGACTGAAATGTTTTTTTATTGAGGGACTGCTCTGCAAAGGCTATACATATTTATCTAAAGACATATTCTACCTTATATTTCATGTTCAGAGGAATTTTGAAAGCGGTTCCTTGACCTCTGACCTCAAGATATGTGAATGAAAATGGGTTCTATGGGTATTTTTTCGAGATTGTTTTCATATATGCAATTTACAGTAAATACTTACTAAAGTTTATAAAGAAACTTTTAAGTAATGAGCTTAGAAACGAACGCAGACAAAACAAGAAGTACACAAAAGAAAACAACATCAGCATTAGAAATTATAAAATAAATAAATAAATAAACAAATTAACAAATATATAAATACAAAAAATAGATGAAACATATATATATATATATATATGTTTCATCTATTTTTTTTATATTTATATATTATAAGAAATATTTAAATATCATAAGTAAACTGACTGAGCGGTTGTCTTTTCCTAAGTCCTTCTGAATTCTCCTTCACATCTTTCCTTGACGTTTCAATCGAGGTCAAAGGAAACATGGTAAGGAAAAGACATTAGGACATACATTTTTTTACTTTTGGACCTCAGCCCTTGTTTTTTTACTTCTAGTGTTTGCTGTGATGTGATTGGTCAGTTCTTTCGGGAGCAGCCCCTCCTCCTCTCTCACTCAGGTGTCCTGATTGCTCAGCTGTTGAAAACAGGAACAGAAAGACTTCAATTCGACTTTATCAGTTTAAAATAAATAGTCTACTCCTCTTGGTTTATTATCTACGACAATAAAAGTTAGGTCAATATGAGCACGCGGCTGAAAGTCACCAGATAACACGGTCACTCGTTAATCCGAAACACCTGTGCAGGTAGGAACAGAAGCCCGAGGAGCAGGAGGAAGATGTCCGCTCCAGTTCAAAACAAGACCTCCAGTTTCTCCTCAACAAGTGCCAACTAATCATGACATTATGTGGCCCTTTGTCACCCTACACATAACAAGCCTGCTGGTGAAAAACTATTCTCAACTGTCAGTCTTATAAAAGCTGTCATCATGGCCCTGCTCTCCTTTCAAACATACTATGATGAAGTAAATTCAGTGTTCAACATCAACCAAGCCCCGTCGTCTCCTGCTGGAATCATCAAAAGTAAGATAATTTACTATTTTCAATATTATTGTGGTTATAGTTTTGTGTGTGTTTTGGTGCACAATTGGATTTAATGCTGATGTTGCTGCTGCTGTGTGTGTGAATATGTGGCCGCTGTGCCAGGCTGCTGTATTAAAGTGTATTTTTTTAATGTTGATACAGATGTTTTATCCATATGCATGATTAATGATGCTGTGTGAATATGTGGCCGCCGTGCCAGGCTATGCTGTGATGTAAATGTTTGTCTTGTTGGATCAGAATCAGGTGCTTCACTGGTATGAGTAGGTCTACACATAGAGGCTACCAGGAATTTGGTTATTTTTTTCTCTTATTGTACATAGAAATGCAGCTAAATGCAATGTCAACAAAGCTGAACAAGAGTAAAGAAAGAAGATAAATATATAGAGAAGAAGAATACAACAAGGAACAACAGCATACATGTGCACAGGCTGTTTCTGTGAATTGTAAACAATATTGCAACAGAGTGCAGTGGTGCAAATATGCTGGAATAAATATTGAATGATTAATGTAACAGGTTGCTTTATATATACACGACGTAGTATGCATGTATGCCTGCCTGTAACATTACCTCTGATGATGATGATGATATATAAGGCTTGTATGATTAAACTGTGGTGCATTCAGGGAAGTATAGTTGTAAAGGCCTATTTTGGTTAACATGTGCGTGTCCGAACCTATTATTAAGTAGATGTTTGGTGTTGGACGGGCTCGGCTGCACCTGATTGTCTCTGTGCCCACCCACACTGTGATTTCTGCCTACGCCACTGATGTGTTTAAATAACTATGGCACAGTTTGCTGATTTTCCTCCCCTCCCTTCCCAATATGCCACGGCAACAGTGTGCCCTCCTAATCAGTAAACAGAATATGAAAGTCATCATTATAAGACAACACATCTAACCCATAATCCACAGAACATATTGCAAATAAATAGAACATTTTCCAGTGATGTAAACCACCAAATCACACTTCAGGATATTCTCACACAAATTATTAAATCCGGAGTGACAAAAAACTGATTTATTAAAAGTGGCGTATGCAAAAGATAGATAGATCGTTATTATATCGGCCTTTAAAAATCCACTATCAGTCGACCTCTGATCATCGTGTTGCAGGAACACAGAGCTGAAAACAGGAAGGTGTATGCGGCAGTTGTGATGTGCATGAAAAAGATGATGAAATTAGCTTTGTCAGTTCACCGCAGAGGCCCAACTTGTGATTAAATATTACAAGCCTGGCAGAAAATATGTCAGAAAATGCCCTTTAAATGTAAAACAATCACTGGAGCATGAAATTCACTGGTCGTACTACTGATGTGAGTCTCAGACAGTCAGGTAATTATCTTAAAACTGAGACCTGCAGAGTTTAACCACTGATGGCTCTTCTTTTTCTTTCTGACTGACCAGCTGTAGTCTGCAGTCAGACTTCCTCTTCACGAGATTTGACTGCCCAAAAATATCTAATATATTTAGTAAACATCTGTATAGAATCTAGTCAACACTGTTGAAAAAGGGAACTAATTAGCTTTCATAATGGGTTTCATCTTTTTTTCTGCATTCCTTTGATATATTTCTTAAATGATTTTCTTGAAAACAAACGAGGGTTTAAGCCATTTTAGAAATGTAATACTCTGTTTATTTAGTTATTTGCCATCATGCAATTTGCAAAGATTCATTATTACTAAGAGCCAAGTAAATACTTTTTCTGCTGTTTAAATATAAATACTCATCTTTGCTCTGTGTAAGAAGAGAGAATAATCATGTCATGATATTTGTCTATAAGGCTGTATAGGTCATGTCCTTGTTCACATTCTACAGTTAAAAAACTTGCAGAATGTAATCAAGTACTGTCCTTAAGTACAGTTTCGAGGTACTTGTACTTAACTTATTTATGGCAAATTTACAGAATTTTCTGACATACTATACTATGACTCTTTCAGAATATTTTTCGACATAGTATACAGTACTATGACTTTTTTTTTTAATATTTTTTATATTTTTAGACATACTATAGTATGACTTTCTTATAATATATTTGTATATACTATACTATGACTTTTTTATAATAATTTTCGACATACTATACTATGACTTTTTTATAATGTTTTTTGACATATTATATTATTACCTTTTTATAATATTTTTCTATATACTATACTATGACTTTTTTTTATAATACTTTTCGACATACTATAGTATGACTTTTTTATAATATATTTGTATATACTATACTATGACTTTTTTTTAAAATATTTTTCGACATACTATACTTTGACTTTTTTTTTTAAATATTTTTCGACATACTATACTATGAGTTTATTCATGACTTTTTATGACATAATATCTGTAGTGGTACTTTAAAGATGCAGACTGAATGAATTCACAGAGAGCGAACTTGTCCTTTTAGAGTTTTATTCCGATGCATAAAATTCACATTTGCAAATGCTGATGTCCCAGCTGGCTGGCAGAGGAGAGGTACTGACTGAAGTTCACATAAGGATACTTATACATATTTCACCCTCTGCAGGTGTCCTTAAACACACGTGTCTTGACTGCAAATTAATGACCTCATGTCTAGAGTGTCTCTTTCTGCCTCCGTCGGTTGGGAGTTAAACCATCTATAACTGTAAATGCATATGAAGCTCTGTGATCATCAGTAGAATGAAGTCATTTAGCTGAACGATTATGAGATCTACTGCAGCAGTTAATTAGACATGAACCATTTGATAAAGTACAGACTGTACACTTGCTGTATGGGCTGGAGTTGCTATGGCAGTACATACTTAGATAATTCCCCTCTGCACTGTGCCTTCCATCCGTCTCCTTACTTGTGATTCTGATGCCCACACAGCCTCGTGTTTTGATGTCCTTGAGGTGCCTGGCTTGTCTTCAAGCTAAAAGCAGCTTGTCAGCCTCTAATTTCTCTCACACTCCCTGCCTTGTTCTTAAAGCTGCAACATTTTCACATAAATTTAATAAATCAACAGCATATTTATTTTCTTATCAGTCAATGTTCTTGAATGTGTGTGTAATTTGTTCATAGAATTGTTTTTTTCTGTTTTGCATACTGAATACTTATCAGGAAAACTCCAGTGAAACCATATTTACAACACTTTAATTTACTTCTTTGATGAATATAAATCTACCGGTAGAAAATCACTGGCTGGTTCGTTTTGTCCTCAAGTTTATAACGAGCTACGTGCATATTTGTTTGAATTTTACATGGTTTGTAGTTGCAAACAACAGCTTTTCCTACATGCATAATATATTTTTTTCTAATTTAATAAGGAATGTCAAAGTTAATGTGATAAAATTTGATTTAACGCCACTAATGTCTTTTGCATTAATGCAACTTGCGATTTTTAGGTTGTAGCGGGCTCAGTTTTAAAGCTAGAGGGAAAAAACTGGCATCATATGAAACTAGAAAACCTAAGGAATCCATTGTCGTGAAGGAGGCTAAATAATGCTCCCAATTTACGCTAAATTTTGGCTTAAATTTTAACCTTTATATGTTAAAGGGAGGTTTTTTTTGGAGGTCTTTATATCATCTTGTAGCTTCTCAGTAGTGTTCCTTATGTATTCAAATCCGAACATTCACATTTTTATCGAAGTATGTTTTACCAAGCCCTTTTAAAAACGTTTTCGCATGTGACCTGACGTAGGTTTCTGCATGATGACGCTTCTACATATACAGTATACAGTATGTACATCAGAATAGTTTGTGTTACATACAGTAACTTAGATGGGCACCGAAGCTAAGCAATGTACTGCTGTGTGGACGCGACTTTAGTTCGGATCTGAAAGTCACAAAATAGCACAAACTAACTTACCGATCGAGGCAGCGGTAGACCAGCAACTCCCGTGTTCTGCGAGGTAAAATTACTGTTTTTGTCGATGGAGTCTGGTGGCTTTGAAGAGAGAATAGATAGTGGCTTCAGTTCCCCATCGAAAAGGGCTGTCTGATGGCGAGGTGAAGTGGTGAAAATATGCTAAATATAACATACACTTAAACTGATATTGATTTTTTTAGGTGGCTAAAATATGTTTTTCTGCTGCTCCTGCCCACAATCAGAGCTAACCCTTTCAATCATTTCCAAACTTAGCAACAGCTGACTTGGAATCAGCTAGTGCTAGCGTTCACATTATTCATTACCTTATTGATTAGCTTACTTATCTACGTTACATCTGAGTGGGCGTTTCCATTTGAACACCCCGTAAACGAACGCAGATGGACTCACCCTTTAAGTGTAAGTAGTATAAATGATGTATATATGTATGTTTTGATCCTAAATGTTGTAGTTGTACTAAATAAGCATTTATTCAGTGTGCAGGTGCCGTTCTCTACAATTGATATTACATCTTTAACAAAATAATCCTCATGCAGGTTAGAGACGACAGAGCGGTGGAAGCTTTTATCCCGAGCACCTCGTGGTACTTTTAGTGCATACATATTTCAGAGCGGCAGGCCCCCAGTGTGAATCACCTCTACTTTGTAAGGACCATATCCTGTATGCACAAGGAGAGAGAGAGGTGGGGGGGTCGGAGTAGTTGTTGGTGTTGTTGTGATGGCTGCAGATAGACAGGAAGTAGTGGTGTTGGCTGTTTATGTCTGCGCGTGTTATTCTCACGCTCACGGTCCTCATGTCTCCTGACCTACTTCTCTGCGACGCTCGACCACACAGCTCAAGCTCTTCCACGGGGGGGGGGGGGGGTGTCTCTCTGTTTCACACTGGGAGGTGGTGAGGGTGGTGTCATGGTTCAGGCGTCCAGTGGTTGTCTTTCCTCTTTTGTTCACACTCCATCAGCACAGACGGGTCCGGTGGTGTGAGACAGGAAGGAGACAGATAAGGATAAACAGTGAGTGTTTGGGTGTGAGAGAAACCAGACGAGTGAGAGGGAAACTGAGAGGGAGGGAGGATGAACCTTTACTCACCAACTGGCCTCATTTAAAGGATCTATACATAAAATCTAGTTTGGCTGTTCTGCCGGATGATTTAAAACAGGAGCAGTGGTGGAAGAAGTATTCAGATCCTGTACTGAAGTAGAAATACCACTACCATACTATAAAAATACTCAGTTACAAGTAAAAGTCTTGCAAGTATTATTAGCAAAATGTACTTAATGTATCTAGCTATGTATTGCATAATAGCAGTGGTGTAATGTAACTAAGTACATTTACTCAAGAACAATTTTAAGGTACTTTACTTGAGTATTTCCATGTCATGCTACTTTAAACTTCTACTCCATGACATTTTGGAAGCCAATATTGTGATCTATATTATTCTGAAATGGGCCATTCAGCATAATGAACACTTTAAAGGTGCAGTGTGTAGGACTTTTTTTTTTTTTCTTCAATATTTTATTTTAGGAAGTTCAATACAGTAGTTACATAAAGTACATGGTCAGATTTTTCATTACAAAAAATTATGAATTATTATTATTTTATATATATAAATATTTCACAGTATAAAAATAATATACAAATAAAATAAATTATACAGCAAGATGAATAAAAACAAACTTTTCAACTAGGTTCGTGTCCCTAAAATTAACATTGAGTGAGTCACTAGTCAGTGAAGTTAACGTCAACCACGACCGTTTCCTAACCCTAACTAAGTGGTTGTGTTGCCTAAACCTAACTTCCTGTGAAAACTGAAGTTTATTTTGGACACTATGCATGTAACAAGTGTATTTTGACACGCCGTCCCCGGTCTGTCCAAAAGTAATGCAAGAGTGGTACCCCGTGTGTCTGTCTCTGATGCCGAGGCGCACTGAATAAGCGGCGGTATTTGACGAGTTGGGAGTGAGAACGTGTTGAACTTTATTATCATATGAACTTGAACTTGTTTTGGAAGAAATTATACTTTTGAGAGAGAACGTTTGATACTTTACTTTTGTTAATACTTCTGTACTTTTACTTAGTAGGATTTTTAATGCGGGACTTTTACATGTAACTTCTTCCACCACGTACTGTACAGCATGTACGTACATCTACAATATGAATCATCTAGTATATTTTATGCTTTGATTATACAACAGGAGACAGAGCAGATCCACCAGTGAAAAAAACATAATTGCTGCTCTCGCATTTTGCACCCCATCAGCGTGTGATATTAGCTCTCAGAGGGTGTCGAGCCAGTGACCCCCTTTGACTTGTTGCGCCCGCCACTTCATTATCTCCTCTGTCACTTTGTTTTTTTCACCCCCGTCCGTCCGCCCCCCCCATCCCTCCCGCGCTCGCTACCCCCCCCCCACCTTCAGCTGGAAGTGGTTGCCCTGGGTTGCAGGCCTCGCAGCAGGCTCCCATGACTGGAAGCTTTAATGCTGCTGCTATTTCAAGCCCTCTGATGTCATCTGAAGGAGGGGCCGCTCCCTCATCCCCGGAGCGGTGAGTCAGAGCCTGAGAGGGAGGAGGAGGGAAGAGGAGGAGGAGGAGGAGGAGGAGGAGGGAGTCAGTGAGGAAGAGGTATACAGCATCCAAACAATAATGGAGGTACAGTGGTTTTCCCCATGTTGTCACCTGGGAAAACAGCAACACAAGTGACAACCAGCAACTACATACTGGTGTAACTGGGCTGATTTTGGCCTTGACCACAGCTACATAAAACAGTCAGTAAGGCTGCACTGAAGTGCTAAGTTTTATTGATTAATCTATATGATTAGCAATAGTTTGTCATATTTTATTATTTTCTGAAATATAGCAATAAACAATGCTTAAAAAAAATAATTTGTGTTTTTTTTCTGAAATTTTTAAAATATTTTTGGATTTTTTTTGGGGGGGGGGGTTAATTTTTTCTGTAAGATTTTTAAATATTGTTTGGTATATTTGTTTTTTGTTATTGCATTTTAAAAAAAAACTATATTTGCGATTGTATATATTTAAAACATAGTTTTCTTACTGGCATTTTTGCATTTCATTATATATTAATTCTACATTTACACAATTAAAGCATATTCACCCTATTAATTATTGATTTTATTATGCTTTAAATTTTTCTAATATTTTAAAATAATATTTGGGATTTTTTAATATTTTAAATATTTTTTTTTAACTACATTTTTAAATATTTCTTGCCATATTTGGAATTTTTTAATGTTTAAAATTTAGTTTTACTCTAGCATTTTTCTATTTCATGGTGTATAATTCCACATTTACAAAACCAAAGCTTTATCAGGAATATAATTCTGGCAAAGACATTGAAAACTTGTGTGATTTGGGGCAACAAATGGGGCAAAGAATGCGGCATAAATATCTTTTTTTGTTGGCTACACTACGCTCAAAACATATCAGTACTGGCTTTCATAAACTATCATTGGTTAACTCTTCTTAAACAATACATCATAAAGACATAAACAGTTTTAACAGGGAATCAAATTTAATTTCCGGGTATTTATGTCCAATAAACAAACGTCTTTGTCTCCAAATAACATTTTGTGTTGGCGTCATAGGCAGAAAAAACAGACACAGGAACTGAAGATGTTGTTTTTCTCCTGTCTCCCTGAGTGATGTCATCCCCATTCAGACTCTGCCTACACAAAGTCGTGGCAGCGCTCAGCATCCACTGTCGCCATGGCTACAGCCCTGCATCTGCCACACTCCCCACAGCTGAACCACCAGGCGCCACGCAGGCCGCCGTTGGTCAGTGTGTCAGACTGACGGGCGCCTTGTCCAATGAGCGAGCAGGCGAGTGATGTCATTGAAAGGACAGGACTGAAGCAGAGATGTGTATCCAAAACGCAGAGTGACAGAGATCTTCTGCTGACGCACCAACTTAACAAGCGAGGCTGTCACATTAGCGGTTATCTCTTTGAAAGAAACAGGTGAGGGCGGACGTCAGATGTTTTACTGCTGTCTGGAGCTGCTGCCGGTCCTTTTTTTAGTACCGACATAACCAATTAACCCTGGACTCATCACGACGGGGGGCATTTCTGGGTGGGGTTTGGCACAGGGCCGGAAACTGGCTCAAAATATTACTGGACTGGGCTGGCCAAAGCTTTTCTGAGGCCCTGAGCAGCTTGCATAGCACTTTACTTGATGACAAAATCACTCAAGTGAAAGAAAAATGTACCTGGTAAAACGTAGTAATGGGCTACTGTTTATGATCTGTGCAGAGTTATTTTTACGGCAAGCCACAGCAACTTAAAGCTGCTCTCCGCAAAATTTTTGCATTAAAAGTGGATGTGAAATGTGTCCCCTCAGTTCTCAAGTATTTTAGTGTTTTTAAGCTCATTCGTTTTGGTTTTCTGACCCACAACACGCTTTCATCAACATCATTTCCAGCAGCAGGCAGCTGTTTTCAGTGCAACAACTACCGACCCGGCACCAGATGCCAGACAATGTTAGCAACTAGCTGGTTTGTGAAATAGTCAAGAAATTTAATGTATTGATTCGTGTACATAGACACAAATTTTCAATTTTTTTTTTCGTGATGGTAAGCAGGAAATCAATTGTTATGTAATCCAAGTAATTGTGAACCAGGAAGTATAAAGAGCGGCGAACGCTGACTAGGGGAGAGGTCGGGGTGGATGGGTGGGTCAAAAAACACTTGACCTCTGGCGAACTGGTGCTCGCAGCCCGTGTCAAACCAGAAGTCAAAGTTGATTTATTCGTCGCGTAACTTCCGTAAAGGTTCCAGCACTTCCGGAGTTATTTTAAGCCAAACCGCAATGTTTTCCTGAACCGAACTAAGTAGTTTTTGTCACGTAACTTATGTACTTAAGTTAGGCCATTTACGTAGTTACTTTAACCCAAATCACGATCTTTTCCTAAACCTAACTAAGTAGTTTGATGTCTAAGCCTAACCAAATTGATCTTTTCCTAAACCTAACTAAGTAGTTTTGTTGTCTAAGCCTAACCAAGTCGATCTTTTCCTAAACCTAACTAAGTAGTTTTGTTACCTAAGCCTAACCAAGTCAATCTATTCCTAAACCTAACTAAGTAGTTTTTGTCACGTATCATATTATATATTATATATATAGATATACATATACTGTATATAACTGCATATAAGCAGAATACAGCTGTCACATGTTGTCGTGTTTCACTAAATGATTTTCAGTTAAAAGCTCTAAAATGCTTTTAACTGGTTCTGCATTTGACACAAGCACATATAATCCACAGAAGTGTCTGTATATGTGTTTTTCTGATAGTGGAGAGTTTCTGTGGCTCACTTCAACATCTCCCTCTGGACGATGTAACATCATAAATGTTTTAGATTAAAAAGCTACAACTGGGATGGCTCAAATAAACCCTTTGCCCTCCGCTGTGGTGCAGAGAGAGGAAGGGAGTGTTGAGACACACGTATTACCTCCTTTTCCAGGACGGGTGATTCATTTCCTTGTCTTAAAAAGTAACAAGTGATCTCTATTGCTTTCAGCTTCAATGAAATGGTTGCTGCATATAAAATGGAGGGCTGCTGCCATGTGAAATGAAAGCTCATAGGTTATAATTTTGAAAAGGAGAGATATAAAACAGCCTGACCGCCGGTGTTGACAGCAAGTCTCTCGGGGGGGCCGGTAAGACTGAAGGTTGGATGTTTGTTTGGGCTCTGGAGGGAACATCTATGCGAATGCCAGGCGTTTTTGGCAGCTGAGAGAATTATGTTATTCATTTTTAAAGCCACTGTTTAAAGCTGGCAGTAAAATCCAAATGAAAATGTGGTGTCAAATCAAGCTGTTTGAACTGCTATTCAATAAATATGCTGCAGGCAAATGCAGCATTGTTAGGGCAAGGTATCAAACCTTTATACTTTATACAGCACAAATAGAGTCTAGAGAGAGACTGAGAACTACTAAATGTTGATATCGAATCCTTTGTCAGGGTCTTAGTCTTGTTTACTTCCTTTTTAATAAGATATTTCCTGATGTAACCTGGAACTCTGGTAATTTTATACTGTTTTATTGAGGCAGAGTTACTTAAAGACAGAGAAAAGTTTGCAGTTTTTTTGTTAAATGAAAGAAGGGTTTGATGAAAAACCTGTTTATATTTCCTCAAAGTATGAATTATTATTATAATCATTATTATGATATTATATTATCAGTATATCAGTGGCATACAATGGTCTTAATATGACAATATTATTTATCGCAATCATTTCTGGGACAATATATCGTCAAACAAAAGTAGTTATCGTCCAACAGGCCTATTTAGCAGGTATAATCTTTACCGTATTCAATATCTAGTTAGCAAATTCGCGGTAAACTCATAGTACAGCTGAGGCTGATGGGAATTGGTTTTGCAAGGTTTTACCCCAAGTATCCTGTACTGACTGCAATGTAAATGCATCTGCATATGTGACGTAGTATAACTGGACTTTTAACCAGGAGGCCGGTGTTTGAGACCAGTGCTGGCTGGTGTTTTGTTTTGTAAGTTACATCAGTGACGTTTGTCATGCGACGATATTGATAAAACATATTGATAAAACATATTTTTTTGTGACGTTAGTGGCGTTTTTTTTAGTGACGTTTGTTACGTGTTTTCCATAGTTGTTACGTTGTTTTTGAGCGTATTTTACTTAGTTTACATACTTATTTGAAGCCCAACCATGACGTTTTTTCTTAGTGGTTTTCTTGCCTGAACCTAACTGTGTGCCCAAAGTTCAGACTTAAAGTATATTCCATTTAGCCTGTATAATCTTTACCATGTTCAGTATTTAGTTAAGTGTGTTACAATGCTAACATTTGTGAATTAGCACTAAACACAAAGTACAGCTGAGGCTGATGGGAATTGGGTTTGCAAGATTAAATTTGTATTGTAAAAAAATGTTTAACCTCTTGATGGCGCTTAAGTCGGGATCAACAAAGGTATAACAATTCATCTTAACAGGAACGTACATGTCTGTACCAAACATGGCAATCCATCCAGTAGTTATCAAGACATTTCACTCAAAACCACAAATGTCAACCTCATGGTGGCGCTAATTGAAAAGACCGGGGATCACCAAAGTTAGCAGCATTTCTCCACTGGGAACCATAAATATCTGCACCAAATTTCATGTCAATCCATCTAATAGTTGTTGAGATATTTCAGTCTGGACCAAAGCGGTTGACCGATTGACTGACATGCTGGTAACGCTGCCAAAAATGGTTAGTTACAGTGTTAAAACACAGTATAAATAGTCCTGCATCAGGGTCAGAGTAACATTATGATTTAGTAGGAGGACATAACAAAATTTCAAATGTCAGAGTCATGACTGAGATTTTAAAAAAAGGTAATGATATCCCTAGAATGTCTAAAAATCTGGAGGAGGAAGCAGAACGAGATAAGAAGCTGACTGCTGAGTAACTCCAAACAACATTCTCTCTCTCTCTCTCTCTCTCTCTCTCTCTCTCTCTCTCTCTCTCTCTCTCTCTCTCTCTCTCTCTCTCTCTCTCTCTCTCTCTCTCTCTCTCTCTCTCTCTCTCTCTCTCTCTCTCTCTCTCTCTCTCTCTCTCTCTTCCTCTACTGTATCTCTGCTGTATCTCTGCTGATGTCTATTCTCAATGGTCGACTTCAAAAGAAGGCCTGGAAATAAAAAGTGAGAATGAGAGGGTAGACATGAGGATGATCAGCACAGACTCACATTACAATTTTATGCACGTACACTGAGAGATTTCTGGTCAATTTTTATTACAGTACTGAAGAGGTATGGTGATAACTTCAGAAAACACTGTGTCCTCTACTTGTCTTGGTCTTAGGAAATAAAATTGGATCTAAACTGGACCAATGAATATAAGTATCCCATATAACGTGATGCCTAATAAGTGTGTTTATTGTGTTCCTGCCTGTTAAAGTTACCTTATCTCAACTGAAACTAGAGGTTGCCTGGAGGGCAAAGCAATTTCCTGTTACAATAAAAAAACAGCATATCTCTCAACGTAGGAATAGCAAGACATTCTGAGGGAGCTATGCTTATTCACTTTCTGCCAGAGAGATAGATGAGAAGATTGATATCACTCTCAAAGGCTACAGCCAATAGCTGGTTAGCTTAGCTTAGCACGAAGACCACAACAACCACGTCTATCTGTGGAAATACACTAATATCTGACAACAAACACCAGACTTATAACCAGGAGATCAGTTGTTGACTGATGTTTTGTTTGGTAAGATTCGTTTTTGACGTTTGTGATGTGCTTTCCGTAGTAGTGTTACGTTGTTTCTCTACGTATTTTATTTAGTTTACATACTTATTTTAAGGCCAACCATGAAGTTTTTCCTAAACCTAACTGCAGAAATTTGTGGGGCGTACAAATGACAAGCAAAATGGCTAAAATGCATACTCATGACACGCTGAATGTCCATGTAATGTCGTGGTATTCATAGGGTGACCATATTTTCAAACCCCCAAACCAGGATCCTTAAGTGTACCACACGTTCATGCGAACGAACAGAAAACACACTGTGGAAAGGGCTTAAGTTCTAAGACGAAAACACGGACAACGCCGTGGTAGCGACCTGTCAATCACAAGGCAGCCACGCCCTAAAGCATCCCCTGCTTTATGGTCTATTTGACTCTAAATGGGACCATAATTTACTAAATGAACATCATGCTGTATTGAAGAAGACTTGAAACTAGCGATTGAGACCGTAAACTCATGTTTACAATGTTTACTGAGGTAATAAATCAAGTGAGAAGTAGGCTCATTTTCTCATAGACTTCTATACAATCAGACTTCTTTTTGCAACCAGAGGAGTCGCCCCCTGCTGGCTGTTAGAAAGAATGCAAGTTTAAGGCACTTCTGCATTGGCTTCACTTTTCAGACCCCGGAGGTTGACCACTGAGCCTGCACGCGATTCGACTGTTATCAGTTTGTTAAATAGGCGTTATCAGTCGCTATAAGCACCATATATGTGGGTCAATAGGGGCCGACTACGTACGTCTACCACGTTGTAAAAGTGAAAGTGAAACTTAAAAGCAACACGCTCTAACATGTTGTAAAACTGAATGAAACGTCACATTTTGAACACAGACAAAAAGGCTTCTTTAGGTTTATGCAATAAAACCACAACTTCTTTGGGTTTAGGCAAAAAAAACAGCTAAGTTTAGGGAAAAACATTGTGTTTTGGGTTATAATAACTATGAACACAAACACAGGAGGTTACACATGGGATGTAAACTCAGGTTTCCTGGGTGAAAACCCTGTGTTTTGTGTCCCATCCATTGTCCCTGACCACCACCACTAATGGAGTTTCACACTGTCTATACTGCAGCGCCTGACTTCCGCTTCTACTCCTGTCATAATTACTACGGTCGCTGTTGTGTTCTTTTATGCCTTCTTTCGGTGATCTACCATGTGAATAGATGATAAACCTACTAGTGGGTGTAGTAGGCCCCTTTTGACCCACATCTATGAGGCTTATAGCAACTGATAACACCTATTTAATAGCCTGACAACAGTCTAATCGGCTGGAGTCCAACGCAATATTAAAAACTACCACAAAACTTTATCAAAACCTCTAAAAAACAAGTCAATAAAAATTAAACATTAAAAGCAGCAAAAACCACATGACAAGGCCGTTGTAATGGATTGCACTAGATTACAGGTATACCTAATAAACCGGTAATACAGTACATTATGTAAGAGACCTACTGTCTAAAGTTACTGATTGTTTGTCACTCTCCGGTATCAAGTCACCCACGTAACGCTTGTAAGAACCACAGACCTCAATTATTCATTAAATTAGTGACTTACAGCCGGCTGGAGTTCATTTTATGCCGCTGTGCTGACTGGACAGACTGGGGAGAGAGACTTCCCCATCACACCGCGGCTCAGTTTTAGCACTCCATGTGTGAAAAGGATAACCGTGTTAGGTCTGGAACTTGAGTTTCGGAGGGCACGACTTCATTTTCCACCTCCCGTATTTACAAAGCTTCGTCTCACTCAGGCAGGGGGGGAGGAGACGCTGAGGACACTCGAGGGTGCATTCATTCAGGTAAAAGCCCAAAGCTTGGCAACCGCTGCCAAGAGCACAGCTAAATAATGAGGCTCGAGTGGAGCAGCATTAGGGCGATAACCAAGCATCCAATAAATTATGTGTTATGTGACACAAGGGTGCTATCACCAATACCACCGTTTCACCCGCGCAACACGGATCCTAAAAAGGAGCGATCCCACACAGCTTCACGCAATTACAGGCCCGTCACAGACCATAAAAGCTTTTACATTGGCTGCTCTTAACGCTGCTATTAAGGTGTTTCTGGGCAAACATTTCGAGTGTATAGAACGAGATGTGTTTTCCAGGAACAACAGGCTGTTTGACAATGTACTTCATGTTCATTGTGGCCATTTTTAGATGTTTTTATGATACTCGGGGCTTATAAAACTCCACTCGGCAACAAATAGAGTTCAGTGTGCACTTCCAGTAGACGTGTCAGTTATCCAATGGGGAAAAAGCTAATATAAAGAACGAGCTACTGACCAAATAGAGTGCTGCAGGAATGAGTCCTAAAACACGAAAAATGAGTTAGTATTTTAGCACTTCCGGTTCCCTCGTCTGGAAGTTGATGGGTTTTTAGTTAGATGCCTTTTTGTGTCTGCAAAAAGGCGGTTGCTAACAAGTGGCTAAATGAGACTACAAAATCTCACCACGCCTCGTTGTGTATACTCACGTTCACGTGACCGTGGTTAAAGAACGTATGTTGATAAGAAGTGAAAGTCAATTGTTCGTTCCAGCGCCCAGCAGCAGAAGAGCTACGCTTCCGCCATTTTGGACTGAAAGCGACTACCAGACGCTAGTAAAACGTCCGCCTAAAACAAAATTATTTCTTTCTATTGTCATATTTAATGTCTCTACCGAAAAGGCCTGTGTTGAACAATAAAAATATTATAAATATGCGTACTATTATAACTATTTACTTATTTTTTTATTAAACTTTTTTGCCCGGCTGCTTCCCAGAGGAGCATTAAGTTTTCAGTCCAAAATGGCGGCAGCGCTACCGCAGCGCCGTCTAGCGGCTGTTGTGTCAAAAAAGCACCAGTTTCGTCTGTTTACTCGTGGTGAAGTTAAGTTTATAGCCTAACGTTAGCTTTTTTACTTCTGGCGATTGCATTCACACTTCATAAAAAAAAATCATAAAAGTGGTGTTCATTTGTTAAGATCAGTTTATTTATTTTCTGTGTTTATTTTCTGCAATAATCCAAAACCCCCCCCCCCCCCAAAAAAAAAATCCCATTAGCTTTTTATCGAGGGAACCATGGCGATGCTAATTTCCTGGTTGTCCTACAAAAATACATCATCCCTGCAGCACTCTATTAAACAGATATCTACTGCTGTAGTTGCCGGTAAAACATGAACACTATTTATATATATATAGGCTTTATAGAAAAGGTTCTTCTGCTCCACATGGCAAATGGAAAAAAAATAACCAGCCCACCAGTGTAGACATAACAAAGTGACCAAGCTCTAAGATTTTTTGTTTTACGTGTGCACCACCTTGACTTAACTATAATAACTCTTTCTGCGGAGCACTGTGCTAAATGATTATGGAAATGTGACGAGCAAATCCATTAAAAACACTCGGGGAGAAACGGCTCAGAGCTGAAACGGCTGCGTGTCGTCATTCTTCACCAGAGAATGAACACAGTCTGGTGTCGGGAGTTAATCATGTTCAACAAATACTGATTAGAGCATCCTGGACCACACATTGATTAAACTGTCCAGGACAAAAAGATATCGATCAGGTGGTTTTAGCCCCAAATATTGATTGGACTGTCTCGGTTGACGAAGATAAGATTAATTACGTCTTACATTGAGTTTCCTCTTAATAAGTGCTGATATCTTTATACTGCTGCTTTATTGCACCAAAACTGAAGCAATACCTCGTCTTTAAATCAACAGTCACACAGATTCTTTGAAGGAAGACGTATAAAATATGTTTGTAAAAAGTAACTTTAATGGTTTCACAAAGATGACAACACTACTGAGAGATGATAGACACATGTATGAATGAAATACATTTTGCTTGCGCTGAACCCGACCAGTAAAAATACAGACTGGTAAATGCTGAATGTGTCGGTGCTACCAGGAGCTGAAGTCTCCGAAGTTAGTCTTCGCTTTGGACTTCTTGGGCGCTGCTCCGCTGGTGGACGGCCCGCTTTCATCTTCAGCAGCCGGACGTTTTCTAAAAGGGGAGAGGAATAGAATATCACAATCAGCTGGTTTTTTTTCCCCTCACAGATGTGTGCCACATGTAGATTACATTACTTTAAAGCACATTCCATCACCATTCGGCCTCCACATGTTTAATGTGTTCCCTGCTTTGGCCTCCTGTGACTGGACTAATAAAGTAGTAATAAGTCCGAGCGGTGCTAACAAAACGTAAAAAAAGCCGGTAGTGCGCCATCTTTGTAATTGTTTCTGCCGCATGCTCATTAACACAAAGCAACAATGGACATGCGCAGAATGAGGAGAGGATGTCATCGATTGTAAATAAAAAAAAAATTAAAAAAAATATCCGTTTTTGTGACCCAAAACTCTGTTTGCATGTGGACGAGAGGCCAAAACATTGAGGAAAATATCTGTTTTTAAAAATACGTGTAGACGGGGCTTTAGTGGACGTAAACCGACGGTGCCAGATTGCCCCAAATGATTACATTACAGCTCGTTTAGCGGCTGGCGGCTGCAGCGTTCTCCCTCAATACTGGACCAATTTTAAAAAGCGTTGTCCCCATTAGTCACTTAGACACAAAAACATGGGAAAATAAGGTCCAGGTTGAAAAATATATAAAGTTATCCTTTAAATGCACAAATGAACAAGCATTTTCTGCACTGATAAATCCCTAAAAAAGACCATTAATGACCATTTAAACACGCCACTTTTACATTTAACTGTCAGGACAAAATGACTGTTATTTGGAAGCATTAACACTAACATGCTCTGCATAAAGCTAAATATGTGTGAACATGATGTGATGACAGGAGAAGGATAAGATGAAGATAAAACGCCACCAAAGAGAGAAAAATCATGAGCGTAATTATCTCCTAATGCACACTTCAGCCAAAGTTGTCAGTTCAGTTAATGCGCCGTCATTTTGCATAATGACAGTAATTTCAATATTCCCACAAAGGCTACAGGGCTTGTGTTAAGTGTTTTAGATGTAACGTCTTTATTCATCTTTTCTGAACAGATTCTACCTCAAAAATAAAAACCTGTATAAGGAATTTAATAGAGACAATAAACTAATGTTTCTATCTCTTCATCATATTTTATATTTGACTGAGATTATTTTGAACCGTAAACTTCAAGTACAAATTGTTCTAAATATTGTGACAACGCTGCCCAAGTGTTGTTAGACATAAAAAACCCAAAATTAAAAATGTTGTAATGTCACATAAAAACAACACAAAATACCTGAACTCAGCGAAAATATGATCTGGACAATAAACCTGAATTATCCCTTTGGGGGAAACGGGTAATCTTCTACATAATTGGCAATTTTGCACATTATGTTTCTGCTCGTTCTGTGTCACTATGTAATCATGTTTTATCATCCATTCATTATTATCCTGTTCCTCAAGACGCCAACATCAGACTGTGAGGAGAATAATGTAACGGTTGTGTTGAGTTAACTTTTTAATTCAAATTCTTCCTGGAAAGTGGAATAAATATTCTCATGCATTACACACACGTCACAGCGATGCCTACTACAGCAGAGGCAGAGTGTAGTTTGGTGAATAGTAAATCAGTGTGTGTGAGTGTGTCCTTACTTTGTGGCAGGGTTGATGTATTTCCCCACGCCTGCTTTGAAGGTTTTTGGCGCCTGCTCCTCCTTCGCTTTCTTCTGGGCGATGCTGGTCTGCTGCCGCTCCTCCTCCTCCTTCTGCAGCTCCTTTTCTCGCTCCGCTGCAATCTGAAAAACACAAATCATTATAGATCCCAACAACTTAGACGCCAGATCAGAGGATAGAGAGGCGGCGCTCACACCGCAGGACTTCACGCTCAGTAATTGTTACTTCCATGCTGCATCTGACGCGGTTCCAGAGTTTGATGTATACTGGTTTTAAGGCCCCGACACAGCACGGTAGGCCATCGAACAGTTTGGGGCCGTAGATGAGCGTCTAGTTTTTGCTGAGGCGGTTCGGGCATCTGATCAGGATGCCTCCTGGACGCCTCCCTTTGGAGCTTTTCCGGGCACGTCCGACTGGTAAGAGGCCCCGGGGTAGACCCAGAACACGCTGGAGAGATTATATATCTCGTCTGGTCTGGGAACGCCTCGGGGTCCCCCCAGGAAGAGCTGGAAAACGTTGCTGGGGAAAGGGATGTCTGGAATACCCTGCTTAGCCTGCTGCCCCTGCGACCCGGCCCCGGATAAGCGGAAGAAAATGTGTGTATTGATTGTAGGCCCAGATTGTCCTGCTGCACTGTTAAAAAAAAATCTGGAAGGACTGTATATAAAAAAGGCCCCACTGTCCAAATACTTAAACACACTCATTATATGTAGAAATCATCAGAGGGCTTCTCTGTTTGGAAGAAAGTGTTGTATTATAACGTCAGTGTTGTTCATGTATGCAAACAGACAGAGAGATACAAACCTGAGCGTCAGCCTCTTCGTACGGGTCCACGAACACAGTCGCAGTTATGATCTTGATCTCCGACTGCAAAACACACAAACTGGAAAAATTAGGATCCCAAAAGCACATGGCTCAAGTATTGTGTATCCAATGTTCGCCCACTCATTTAGCTTGAAAAGAAGATAAAGTTGCAAAACATTTTTTAAAATCTGAACAACAAACTTCTTGTGAGGAAAATAAGATGGACATCAATATAAATGTGGAAAAAATATTGTAGCTGTATTTTTTTTATTTACAATATGACGACACTTCTGTTTTGCTAAGACTAAATGATGCATCTATGGTTGAGTCTTGTTCTCCTCAGCTGCTTTTAATGTTAGTGATCTCTAGTGAACTGATTCTACTGTTGCACTCTGTAATTAACTCTGTACAGGGGTATCGATAGCTACATTTGAATTGTAAAATGAGACGTAATTTGACCCCAGAAAGACCTGTGGAGGGATATTTCTACACAAACCTCACTAATTCCTACCTTTGGTTTGTCTGATTTGGGATCACTCTCCACGTTCTCCATGGCTGTGAGCGCCTCAAATCCACCAACAATCCTGCAAAAGAGGAAAACATCCTTCATGCCAAGTCCTTTATACATCTATCCTCCCCACACAGGTCCCAGATCACTTTGATTTTCAACAGGGAAGACAAAACAAAGGCAGCATATTCCTCACAACAAAATATAGCATAAAAATGTAACCATTAGAGACAAAAGTTCTCGAAAATGAATAGCTAATTCAGTTATTTTTACCATTCAAAGTGACATTCAACTTGCGATTTTTAAAACTTGAGTGAAACTAGAAAATCTAATGAATCCGTTGGTACCAACCATGTCCTACCAACTTGTCATGAAGGAGGTTAAATAACGCTGCAAACTTACGCTAAATTTTGGCGAGGAAAAACTGTCATGGCCACTTTGAAAGGGGTCCCTTGACCTCTGACCTCAAGATATATGAATGAAAATGGGTTCTATGGGTACCCACGAGTCTCCCCTTTACAGACATGCCCACTTTATGATAATCACATGCAGTTTGGGGCAAGTCATAGTCAAGTCAGCACACTGACACACTGACAGCTGTTGTTTCCTGTTGGGCTGCAGTTTGCCATGTTATGATTTGAGCATATTTTTTTATGCTAAATGCAGTACCTGTGAGGGTTTCTGGACAATATCTGTCATTGTTTTGTGTTGTTAATTGATTTCCAATAATAAATATATACATACATTTGCATAAAGCAGCATATTTGTCCACTCCGATGTTGATAAGAGTATTAAATACTTGACAAATCTCCCTTTAAGATACATTTTGAACAGATAAAAAATGTGCAATTCATTTGCGATTAAATATTTTAATTGACAGCCCTA
Organism: Sebastolobus alascanus; assembly: GCA_916701645.2. Classification (NCBI taxonomy): domain Eukaryota; kingdom Metazoa; phylum Chordata; class Actinopteri; order Perciformes; family Sebastidae; genus Sebastolobus; species Sebastolobus alascanus. The sequence continues at coordinate 1,303,465 of CAKAOJ020000026.1, read as the reverse complement.
ATCTTTTTAAATAGTTTTAGGTACAGACTTTTATATAAATTATCCAGTATGTGTGATTTTAGTTATACATGCGCAAATCTAATTTTGATTAACAAATCCTGGTGCACCCCCTGTGATCTTTGACCCCAGGTCGGGAACCGCTGCACTAGAGCTCCAAATAAAAAAAATAGTCTCCAACAAATGTACTATTTCCTCCTGTTTGAGTAACATTTTCTTAAAGAACTGAGTTTTACACAAACCTGTGTGCTACCATCTCAAGCTGTAACGTTTTAGTCTTCATATAATAATAAGTATATCCTTCAGCGGCGCGGGGATTTGTGCAGACCTCATTATATTCCTCAGACAACAGTGAACACGAGTTGCTGCTAAAAGCAAATGTTTATAGTCTTTGTTATCAGCACACTGGCCTCATGGTGTAAACACAGCAGAGAAAACAATCGCTGAAGATATAGAGTCTGTCGAACGCCGAGGGCCAAGAGGCGAATCGGTTAGCGACTCCCCTGCTGCACAACACTTTAAAGAAGTTGCTCTCACTTTGCTCTTTTAACTGCAAAGTCTTTATCCAGCCGCTCCTGTGGGTTTCCACGTGTGGAGTGAGAAGACAAAAACGGTAAACCCAATAGCTAGCAGGAGGTGCTTCTCAGGCCACATGTGCTCTGCTTCCACATGTTCAGTCGAACAGAGAAGCTCCCACACTCGATGACTCACTGACCTACCAGACAAAACTACTAGGTTATCTATTGGCATTAAACTATTAAGGTTCTAAATAGGGCTGTCGATCGATTAAAATATTTAATTGCGATTAGTCGCAAATGAATTGCACATTTTTATCTGTTCAAAATGTACCTTAAAGGGAGTGGGCAAATATACTTTCTTTATGCAAATGTATGTATATATTCATTAATGGAAATCAATGAACAACACAAAACAATGACAAATATTGTCCAGAAACCCTCACAGGTTCTGCATTTAGCATAAAAAATATGCTCAAATCATAACATGGCAAACTGCAGCCCAACAGGCAACAACAGCTGTCAGTGTGTCAGTGTGCTGACTTGACTATGACTTGCCCCAAACTGCATGTGATTATCATAAAGTGGGCATGTCTGTAAAGGGGAGACTCGTGGGTACCCATAGAACCCATTTTCATTCACATATCTGGAGGTCAGAGGTCAAGGAACCCCTTCGAAAATGGCCATGCCAGTTTTTCCTCGCCAAAATTTAGTGTAAGTTTGGAGCGTTATTTAACCTCCTTCATGACAAGCTAATATGACATGGTTGGTACCAATAGATTCATCGGGTTTTCTAGTTTCATATGATGCCAGTATCTTCACTCTAGCTTTAAAACAATCGCAAGTTCCGTTAATGCGTTAAAGAAATTAGTGGCGGCCGTTAGACACAAACACATGGGAAAAATGTCTCCAGGTTGAAAAGAATTGGTGTCCCCATTAGTCACACAAAAACATGGGAAAAAAATCGCATTACAGAAAATCTTCCCTCTGTAGAAAGAGTCCACGCACATTATGTATAGATCAGACTTCCAGTCCCATTAAATGTGCAAAGACTACCATCTGGAAAGGACAGAAAGCTGGACGCGGGGGTTAAAGCAGAAGCTTTTTAAGTGCGCTGACTATGTGAAGAATCAGTCAGCTGAAAGCAGTCTGAATATTTTTAGACAACAGCTAGAAAAGACAACCATTTAAGATCATGCTCAGTTCTGCAGAGACGGAGGGAGCCTTCAGTTTAGATTCAGTAGCTACTAAATTTTTCACTGCTCTTGGCCAGGAGTCAGACTGGAAGTCACAATACTGTTTGCACTGTCTGGAGCTCCAGAGGAACCAAATATGTATTAAAGAATAATACGAGTGGGTGAGACAGAGAGGCAGGGAGTGAGGAGAAGACTAAGAGGACAAGAAAGATAAAGAAGAGGAGAATAAAGAGAACATGTGGTGCCGACCCAACGGTTTGTGTAAATGGAACTGAGCATTAAGCAAGTGTCTGTCAGGATTGTCACCTTTCAAAGCCGTCTGCCTCGGCTGCTAAATTACACCAAACACTGCCGCTACGCCAGAGTGGAGTCAATTTTAAAAGAAAAACGACTAACACACAGTTAGAAAATATAAGGTTTACCTTCCAAATATTGTGTGCTTCCTGTCGAGGTAGGTGCACGACCGGAATGTGATGAAGCTGAGAGAAAACGGAAGAAAAACAACATTACATTTTGATAGTTTTACTAAATACACAATCAATAACAAGTATAAACAGCACATTTACAGGTTCTTCTCACACAAGGTCCATAAGCAAACATGTATAAGCAGCATATAAACATAGTAAATTGTCAATAACACATTATAAAGTGATTATAAGCATATATGAGGACATTTTTAAGTATTGATTAATATTAATACATTATTTAACAATTTTTACTTCTCCTATGAAGACATTTTAGATTACTACAACTTTGTTATTCTATCATAATTCATTATCCATTTATGCCAGCATTACAGGAGGAGTTAAACTTGTTGACAACTTCATCAATAAACACTATTTCACATAAATGTTAAAGTTACTGCGAGGGACTTTCATTTTGTGTTGATTTTGGCGACCCCTGTGGACAAAAGCGGTAGTGTTTCCGAGCACCAGACTCCCTTTAGAAAACCTCTCATTTTGCTACAGCAGAGTCTGACAGTCTGCCCCACTCAGTCTTGGATGTCTGGTTTACTTATGTAGGTCATATAGAAGCATCAGGCTTAAGTTGAAACTGTTTTATAACCAGTTTAAAGTTCCTCACAGTAACTTTAAATAGTGGGAGTTAAACTAAAGTGTACCAAGGACAAAATTAGCTTAAAATCTCTAATGACAGTTTCTGTTATACCATTTGTGCAGTATTAAGTAAATAATAAAAACTGAAGTACGTATTAGGTTTTCAACACTTTTCCTTCATGGAGAAGAATTCTTCAAATTGACTTTTTTAAACGATGATTTGCCAAAATGCCTGTTAACTACTAAATAAGTAAATGCTATAAAACATAAAGTGTTTGTGCATCCAATATATGATATTTTATTCTGACAGCATTGATTTTTTCTCTCGTTTTATTCGCCTGTGGGGCCTCGGCAAAGAAATCAAAAGGAAGGAAGAGACGGTAAAAAACAAAACATAATTCTCCGCTGACTGACTTTCTAGAACAGAGCGATCGTTCGAAGTTTAAGCTGTTTAAAAAACATTTCTTACAACTGGGACTTGTTGGTGTTTGGACCGGAGTTTGCCATGCTGAGAACCCCCCGGCCGGTATGAGACAGGTTGGGCCGAAACTCATCCTTGAAAGGTTTTCCCCAGAAGGATTCTCCTCCTGGGAAGGGAGACGGTGCAAGAAAGAGACAAAGAGAGACAAAGAAAGTTGTTGTTACTTCCCTCCAATCAGCTGTCTAACAGTCAGTGTGGTCACGTGTCATTGTTTCTAAGATTTACATTTGAAGACGTAGAGTTTCTGTAAGTGAAGCTCAAATATTTGTTCAGATTAAAGACCGTTTGCACACAAGACTCATTGACATAGCAGGAAGAGCACAGGTATAACCAATAACAGTCACTACGTTTACATTCACACTAATATTCCACTATTATTCCGAATATGACAATATTCCGAACTTGATAGGGGTCATGTTTACAGCATATTACGTAGACTTTTTTCCGAATGGACATGTGTGATATGCCGATATTATTCAGGTTTTAGGAGCATTCTTTGGACACGTATACTGCACATTCAGAATATCCGTCTCAGTTGTTCGTTCCATCGCAACATCAGCACCCAGCAGCAAAGCTACGCTTCCGCCATTTTGGACTGAAAGCGAGTAGCAGACGCCAGTAAAACGTCCGCCTAAAAAGTGCCGTACCAAAGTAAAACTAAATTATTTCTATTCTATTGTCATAATTTTAATGTCTCTACCGAAATGGTCTGTGTTGAACAATAAAACAATTATAAATTAGGGCTGTCAATTGATTCAAATATTTAATCGCGATTAATCGCATGATTGTCCATGATTAATCGCGATTAATCATTATTAAATTAATCGCACATTTTTCTTTATCTGTTCAAAATGTACCTTAAAAGGAGATTTGATATGATGCCGATGTCTTTACTCTAGCTTCAAAACTGAGCCCGCTACAACCTCCGAAGGATCGATTGCATTAATGCGTTAAAGAAATTAGTGATGTTAAAATGAAATTGCGTTAGCATGTTATTATCACAACAACAGAGTTTTGTCTCTTAGCTTCTGAACTCTTTAGTAAAGCTAACATGAAGAAAACAGCAACAAATGTAAGACAAGGTGCCTGAAGACTATATCAGCTGGATGTAATGGTAAATCAGGGTTTCGTTATTCCACTAATCAACACTAAATGTATCAAAACACCAGTAAAAGGTGGGAACAGGAGTCTGCTAGCTGATGTAAACAATGCAGGTTTCATACACTCAGCTTTGCAAATGTTTAAACAAGGAAGGAAATGTATTAAACGTGGCCTCCAGGATGCACACAATGAGTTTTGGTGAGAAACAGTGAATGTAAAAATAAGTTTGTTTACAAGAAAACCTCCACAGGGCACCTTTTAATGCATGAACAAAAACATCACTGTTAAGAAGAAGGGAGGCTTTAAACTCGGTTGGATAAACACTTCTGACTTCCATGAAAATCAATTCAGACATCTTGGGAGGACTGTTTTTATGTCCCTGGTAGGACGAGGCCATTTTTCTTTACAGAAAATCATTATGTCGGCACCTTCAAGCAGAAGTTGGCTGACAGTTCACATTGTTAATCTGTCATTTAAATGCTCCATCTGGGATGTAATGTATGTAAACAAAACTGAGCACACTTCAGGGAGTAAAACGGATAAGATGAGTTCACATAGCGTTTAATTTTCTGCTCCAATACACGACATTATTTGTATATTGTGACATGCGATTAAACACATTAAAGATGGATTTAGTTTGTATGAAAATGACAGAAATTACTGGCTCTACCACTGCTATTTATTATTCAAATTACTGCATCATTAGAGGAGCAGAAATAAGGCGCCATGTATTTTCGCAGGACCTGTTTGCCCTTGAACATGGAGCCATGTTGAGAGCCTTCAGCTGCGAATCATTAATTCAGACCGACTTCATCATTAAGAATCATCATGATGAGTATACAGGAATACTCACTGCAGGAGCTTATTGGCTCCCGACGGGGGGAGAGGATTTGTGGCCCTGAGGTGTGTCTCACTGTCCTGCCAGCTGGTGTACGTGCACGAGACAGTGTGTGCATGCATATAAGTACAATATGTGTGTGTTTAGTGTAAATGCATACCAACCAATCAACCCTTCAGAGACTTTGTGCAGCAGTCAACGTCCCCTGGTGACATTTTTGCATAATTTATCAACTCGCTGACATTTTCGAGTACGACTTGATCATAAATGAAGGGAGAGCGAGAGAGGAGGATGAAGAGGGGAATAAATTCTCATCAAAGAGTTAACCAATAAATCAAACCCCTTGAATTACATCAACAAACTTCGACACCACAGCAAAGAAAGCAGGAATGTTAAAATATCCTCACAGCTGTGAAGCACCTCCACTAATGAACACATTATTTGGGCATTTCAACGTGAACTTCTCGTTTTAATATTTCAAATGCGTCTCTGGGATTTAATTTACAAGTCGATGTTTAAAACATTTCTCTCCAAAGCATCTGGTTCTGAAGGGTTTTAGATAAATGAGGTTCTTCTGAACTTAGTGTCAACGCTACAGTTGAGCAGTCTGCCGGATGTGTGAGACGGATTCACTCAGAATGTGTGGGCAATTTTCGTAGGATTTTCTTCACACTTAAATGTAAAACATTCAAGTGTCAAGAAAGTATCACATCATGGTTCAGTATCTTATTTTGCCATCTCTATCCCCTGCATAAAAAAACACTCAAATAATTTATTGTCCCCTAATTACAGGCTATTTTCTTTCCTCCAGTGTTCCTGCATCCTCTTTATCTTTATCACTAAATGTGAGCAGACAAATTACCTCTCCAAAAAGCAGAATATCAAAGAAAAGATGAAATGTGTCACCTCTGCTTTGGTTTGCTTGATTTAAAAAAATGATATTTCAAACATACAGAATGAAAACAACAAAATGAGTGACATAAGTTCAAACCTTCACAGCAGCTGCCTGTGTAGAGTTTTCTTAAATTTGTTCTTTAGAAAGGTCCTAAGAAAAGTCTACGTCAGATTCATGATGTTTCTTAAACTGCAGAATTGTTTGTACCCGTGTTCTTATAATGGTGAATCCCATTGTCCTCGTAAATTGATAGCACATGCCAGTTGATCCTAATTAGCATAATCCAATCCACATAAAAGGGCATGGAACTGCAGGGTTGTGTGTGCACACAGAAATTGAAAAGAGTAAAGTTGAGAGATCAAAGTCAAGAATTCCCAAACGAAAGTCTAAAAGAGTGTGGAGCTCCGGACTACAAACTTGAAGTTACAAAGAGCAAAGTTGTTGTTGCACCTAGTGGAATAATTAGTAAAAAATAGAGTGTGGAAACCTGTGAAAATTAATATATAATAAATTAATATTCCTCCCGGTAAAAGATCTTGCAGTGTGTGACCTCCTGTCTCCGGTCAGTCATGTAGTGTGAAAACCAATATTTTAACAGCTTTGCCTCGCTGTCAGAAACTGGAGCCATTATATCGCTGTCTTTAAAGCCACCAGACTACATTCACAAAAACAGCAATTTTATCTCGCCGAACACGGGATTTGCTTGTCTACCGCTGCATCGATCGGTTAGTTTGTTTGTGTTATTGTGTGACTTTCGGCTCTGATCTAGGGGAGCGCGGCGACCGCCATCTAAGTTACTGTATGTATCGTTCATACACCGACTAGAAGGATGTATATATACTGTACTGTAGCAGCGTCATCATGCAGAAACCTACGTCAGGTCAAGTGGGAAAAAGTTTTTAGAAGGGTTTGGGAAAATAGCATTTTGATGGTGGGGATTTTCACCAGTGGGAAGCTACAGAATGATATAAAAACCTCAAAAAATAAAAATCTAAAGTAATGGACGTGCCCTTTAATGTTACACAAAATGACATGCTAGTAACTACACAACTACTGCATGTTACAGGACTGTTGAAAACTAAGGAGAAATCCATCTTTAAAGGTCAGTTAAAGGTCTGTTCATGAGTTGTGTCCACATGTTATTCATTGCAGGTGATGAGGAGAAATTTTACTCACAGACCAGAAATTCTGCACCTTCATAAATCTGTCATGGTGGACGCATTTTGAGTAGTGGTCAGAGAGAGGGAGACGCCCACAGACACAAAGCACACTTTGTGCAGCAAACTCTCAGAGCAGCACAGACGACATGAAGGCAGGAAATTAACTGTATGAGGCCTCGCGGTCAATTACACTGAGCTGCCTTTTAAAAACAGGAAAACTACACCGAATGCTGCTTGATTGGTTGTTCACCACACCCCTATTCTGTAGCCTACACTCAGCCTTTTTTCCATCTACATCATCTCTCCGTTTTTGTGTCGTCTGCAGCTCCCATGTGCCTTCACAGAGTATATTTAGTAACACTCTTGAGTTGCATCTTGAGTTGCAAGCGGTATTTATGCAAAGCTTCCAAAAAGGAGCTATTAATAATTCAACAGAGGCGTGTTATGTAATTCCAAATGTGGTTTAAGTGCAGTCCTCATCTTACCTGTGCCGGTGCCAGTGGGGTCCCCTCCTTGAATCTGGAAACAAGCAGAAACTCTGTTAGGTTTGGCTGACGTTAGCTGCTGCACATTGAAAGAGTTGCTCCTATTACTTGTAATAGGAAAATGTCTCATTTCTGTACTAGTGAGACTTTAAATTAACCTTTCAGTATTTCCTGTTGTCACATATCCAACTTGGAGGCATGTTCCTTGGAAGCACTAGTAGTACAGGCTCCTATTGTTCATTGTTAATGTCCCTATTATTGTTTATATAGTAGAGCGTTGCTCTGTGCATTTCTTTGGAACTCTTGTTTAAAGATACACTGGAGGTTTGACCACTAGTGGAGCAAAGGTTTGATGAGTGGCTCCCTGTACTGTTACTGTGCAACAACGCACATGAACACCGTGAGCTGAGGGCCGTTAAAATACTAATTTCTGCCAACAGTGTTTTACAGTTTTTGTTTTGAAATTGTTTGGCCGACCACGTACTACAACAACGAATGGAAAAACCAAAAAAGAAGAGAGAAGATATTCAAAAAGTGCAATGGTGACACTGTTTTCACCAGACTAGTTAAGTACTAATTTACTTCCTCGTAGTACAAATAGCTAGAACAGCTTATTTGGATTATTCCTTGCCGTATAGAGTAGCTAGTTACATTGAATTCAACATTTTAAAGTACAAACGGAGTCTGAAATAACTGCAAATTGATATTAACACGCAATGTAACCAATGCTTATTTCAAAACATGCTTAAAAGGTTTTCATGAGGAGTTAAAGAAATACACTCTACATGTTTATTACACCTCAAAGGGATAGGTTGGGTGTTTTAAAGTGGGGTTGTATGAGGGACTTCTCCATAGTCAGTGTATTACCTACAGTAGATGGAGTTTGGCGAAACAGACAGGAGTAATGTACTGCTGTGGACGGGGGCAGCAGCAAAACGGGTTTTAGAAAAATCAATATCAGTTTAAGTGTAAGCTATAATTAGAACATTTTCACTCCTTTACCTTGCTGTCAGACAGCCCTTTACGACGGGGAACTTAAGTCGACATCTATGCTCTCTTCAAAGCCACCAGACTCCTTTGATAAAAACAGTAATTTTACCTCGCAGAACTCAGGAGTTGCTGGTCTACCGCTGCCTCGATCGGTTAGTTTGTTTGTGTTATTGTGTGACTTCGGTGAATCCAAACTATCCCTTTAAGGTCATATACACATGGCCACATACACATAAACATGTGTTTGGTGTGAGATTTTGAATGTAAACTCACTGTTTATTACAAAAACTCTCCAGTTTAATGGTCATTAAAAATCATATGTTCTCAGAGATGTACAACACGTCTACGTCTGTGTGTATAGATTTAGTTTCACATACTTTAAAATGGTTAAAAACTCAAAATGAATAGCAGTTCTAGTTCTTTCACTTCCATGTCACACTACAGCACCAGCAAAATGTGCTTTTGATGATATTTTAGTTTGCTTCAGCCGATGAATGCCTTTATGGTCCCTGACTGAACGGAGACAGCAGGTTTATAGAAACTGCAAGATTGCACTATAACGCGGTACCTCGGCAGACGCGCATGTGAAACAGTTGCATCATATCGGTGTTGAACAATTCTTCTCAGTGTTTGAGCCTGAAGGGTAGCAGCCTTGATGGGCCGCTCACGTTTCAATTTTTTAGAAGTATCTCAGGATGTTCTGTACACTCGCAAGGTCCTTATAAACAGCTTTAAAGAAAAGACGGGGCCACGATTCTGTTCCCATTATCAAACCGCTCTAAACGTGTTTGTTGCTATGAAATTATTCTCTCCAAGGCCAGTCCTCCTGTCCTTTTCAGCTGCGGAGGAAAAGTCGAAGGCGTAAGTGGCACAGTAATTATGGATAAACAATTCACAGCTTGCCACGGTGTGTGAAAACCACGGGACCGAAAATATAAAAAAAAAAAAAAAAAAAAAAAAAGGTGAGGGTCCCCTTGAGACCAGATGTCCACTTGGAGCCACTTTAATTATGGGACAGGCGGCTCTGAAATACACCGACGAGCGGCTGATCAGAGACCTGTATTTTAGATTCTCAGTCTGGGTTTAGAAGCTGTTTTTACTCATCTCTGAAGCAGCAAACACTAACATATATTATTATTATTTCAACAAAAGACAAGGTAATGAAACGGTGTGCAACAGCATGGGTGGTATCTATTTATATTTTAGGTTAAAGTTAGTCAATCAGTGACTCACACTACTTTTACACAGGGATGTGGTGGAAGATAAACCCACCTAAATCTAGTTTATTCAGATATTTAATCATTTATTCATATAAAATGTCATAGGTATACGATGCCGCATTAGGGCTATTGTAGAGGGGGGTAATACTCTGAGAAAAAAATGATAATTTACGAAATTAAAATGGTAAATTTACAAGAAAAAACTCTGATATTCTCTGAAATTAAAGAGTTAAATTTATGAAAAAAAACGGAATTTTACAAGAAACGAACCTTGAAATATTCTCTGAAGGTCCTGACAGATGCATATACATGTTTTCTTTCATGTTCTGTGTAATTTTATGAACGCTGACATTAGTATACATTGTACTCGATCCTCATGTTGGACCTGTGGTACGTTTTATTTTGCCAATAGGTTTTCAGATAAAGACTAAAGATCGCTGTTTCCGATGTCCTCTCTGACGGATGACCTCTGGGCAAGGCAAAGGTCCTGAAAGATACATAAGCGTTTTCTTTCATGTTCTTTCTGTGTTCTTTTATGAACATAAAATACTAATATAATTAATATATTTTGCACTCGGTGGCTCACGTTACCGCAGTGTTTAACGGTGGCGTTTGTGGTGTGAGAATGTACAAGTCATTAATTTAACTGTTAACTGCAGAAGAGCATTTTTTTTTTATCTGATCAAAGTCCTTACCATGAAATTGCGGATGGACCTGTGGAAGACTGTCCCGTCGTAGTAGCCTTTTTTAGTCAGACGGATGAAATTCTCTCCAGCTTTGGGAACCTGGAGGAAAGAACATGTAGAGATCGTTTAGAAAAAACACCCACCAACAATAAAACTAAATAATTAAAATAAAAATGTTCCTAACTATTCTCAGCTTCCAGTTTTCTCAACGGGATCTCCACAGCCAATAATACCAGCTGCTCTATAAGCTTACTGTTACTGAAATCAGTGCCGAGTTATGAAATTATTAAAAAGTATTGACAACAGAGAGAGTTGTCAGAAATCACAGCTGAGTCTTCTGAAGGTGGTGTGCTGTGTGCCAAAAATCAATCAAATGTCTGCGATACTGTAGGAGACCTTTTGATAAACCCACGACCGCAATCACAATCTCAACCTTTAACATTTAGATAAACTGGATGCTGAAGGTCAAAACCTGTCTGATAACACTTTACTTTTATAACAGCCTAGCCTGATGTCACCATATATATGATATTATGCTTTTTGAGTGTTTTAAACACAGCTGTATGCTTAATGACCTCTTGAGGTTGCGGTGATTCACACTTTTTGAGAAACCTGTTTTATAACGTCACTGACTGCTGAGTCCTCACTCCTCTTAACCAGCCGATCGGAGCCGCAAGTGATAAACAACTGCTTCAGTAGCTAAAGGCATTTCTGGCAATCGGCTCAGCTTAAAACAAGCCTCGTCTAGTTTGTTACAGGCCATATTTTGGCCTTTGTTGTGGCTCATAAACTGACATCCATAGAAAAGTTTGGTTTCATTTTGAAACGGAGCATCTGCAGATAAATTCCATATCGGATATGTTGTGATCCATTAAAGTTAGGCACAATATGAGATGAATAAATCCCTGTTTTTGTGTTATCTTCGCTGCCATCTTGACTGTAAGGGAGCCGGGAGGGACGATTGAATGATATTCAGCTCTCCTTTGTTTGGGAGGGGAGAGGGAGACACACCTGGTCGAGATATTTTCTAGTTCTACATGTTTATAACAACATGTCAAAAATCCCAAATCCAAACTGTCATGTTTTCAAAGGGGTCCCTTGACCTCTGACCTCAAGATATGTGAATGTAAATGGGTTCTATGGGTACCCACGAGTCTCCCCTTTACAGACATGCGCACTTTATGATAATCACATGCAGTTTGGGGCAAGTCGTAGTCAAGTCAGCACACTGACACACTGACAGCTGTTGTTGCCTGTTGGGCTGCAGTTTGCCATGTTATGATCTGAGCATATTTTTTTATGCTAAATGCAGTACCTGTGAGGGTTTCTGGACAATATATTTCTTGACATATTTTTTCTTTACATTTTTCAGACTTTTTTGGGACATTTTTTGACATTTTTCAATTTTTTTTTTCGACATTCTTCTTCTTCTTCAAAAAAAAAATGGAAATTTTTCAGACTTTTTTGGGAAATTTTTTGACATTTGCCAGACTTGTTTGGGACATTTTTCGAACTTTTTTTATTTTTTAAATTTTTTTTTGACATTTTTCAGACTTTTTTTTCCACATTGTTAGACATTTGTCAATTTTTTTTTTACATTTTTCGAACTTTTTTTTTTTTTTAACAGTTTTTGGACATTTAAAAAAAAAAAAAAAAAATTCGACATTAATTTTTTTTTACATATTTTTTAGATTTTTTTTTTTTTTTTTTAGTTTTTTGACATTTGTCAGACTTCTTTTTTTTCACATTTTTAAATTTTTTTTTCGACATTCAAATTTTATTTATTTTTATTTTTTTTTACATCTTTCGGACATTTTCAGACTTTTTTTACATTTTTTTTTTTTTTACATTTTTCGGACAATTTTTAGACATTTTTCAATTTTTTTTTACATTTTTCAGACTTTATTTGTATATTTTTTTTACATTTATCAAACTTTTTTTTGGGACATTTTTTTAACTTTTTTTTTTTTTGGAGGGTTTCTTGACAATATCTGTCCTTGTTTTGTGTTGTTAATTGATTTCCAATAATAAATATATACATACATACATTTGCATAAAGCAGCATATTTGCCCACTCCCATGTTGATAAGAGTATTAAATACTTGACAAATCTCCCTTTAAGGTACATTTTAAACAGATAAAAAAATGTGCGAATAATTTGCGATTAAATAATTTGATCGATTGACAGCCCTTGTTAAGGGGCTAAATAACAGACTTAGCGCAGCCATTTGACTCCATCATCTTTACACACAGCTGCCTTTAGTGACAGGAGTCTCTGAAGATGTTGGTGAGCTACACAGGCAGGTTATAACTTCCAGGTAGAGCCGACAGCTTTGCATTTACATGAACAAACAGAGTTGCACATTTTTAACTCTGTGTGACCTGTTAGAAATTGTATTATACACACAAGTCTGCGATGAAGTGAGTTGATGAGTTCAGCTGTTGCCTGAGGCGGCCTCACTTGTCTATATAGCTAGAGGCCAGGCTTAGCAGTCTTCTATAACGCTCTGTTTTGTTGGTGTAAAAAAACAGATTTTTTTTTTCCCCCTCTTGCTGAAGGTACATCCGGGGTCATAAAAAACTTTTTACATCTTGTAAATCATTACAAAAACACCCACTGACAGAAGCTAATTTTGACCGACTGGCTCTGTGTGAAATAAGCTGGTATTTGTCCCCAGAGCGGGAGGCGTGGCTTCGACTATGACGCCGGTCCGGTCTACTGTTATTAACGTCAACAGCCATGAGGAACACTTCTGTGTGTGTGTTTGCGTGAGAAGCTAACTTTTTCCCCCTTGGCAACAATGGTTGGTGGTTTCCAGGAATCACCAGATGCCTTCGTAAAAACCTATTTTTATTCATTGGCCTTTCGCTTCTGTGAGACAGGTTCGTCTCAGCTCTGCTGCTCTTAATTCTCGATACGTCTCAATTTTGCAGTTGGGGTTCAACGCTCTGCCTCTTTTCCCCCCCCGATTATAAATCCCAGATTTTCAAAGCACTCTGGGACAAAGAGGCTTATTGTTTTGAACCACTAGACAAAAAAATGGATTGACTTTAACCATTTTAGACATAAAATTGATTCTTGCAAAGGAAAAGAACACCTAAAATCTAATGACACGTCAGATTACTTGTATATGTACGGATAAAATGCATGCATGGCAAAATATACAAGCTTTTCTTTCTACTTTCATCTGAATCCTTTTTGATTTTGAGCCAGAATCACATCAGAGATCTCTATCTGCTGCTGCCCTGTAACGGTGGTTAATGTAGCGTGTCTGTCTGCATGCTTTTGTGTTTTCTGTGTCTGAGTTTGAGCCTGAGAATGTTTAAAATGCAGTCCTATTTAGAAACATGCCTAGGTTTGTCAGCAATCAGTGATGTCAGCATGGAAACAATGTTTGCTGATGCAAACAGAAAACTTTGTTGTTTTTTTTTTAAAATAAAAGTCCCAATTCACATATGTTTGCAGGCTCCTCTATTTCCCAGGAAATCAACCTCGAATATAAAGGCCACGAGGGACATAAAACCCATTAAAATAATTCCATGAATCTAATTTACTTACTCCTGACAGCCTATGTAGTTATCCTAATCTCATGTTTTATTCCTTTTTACTGAAGAAAACTGTGAAAGGTAATAACTATTGTGTCATAAGATATATATATTTTTAACAGTGTGAATTTGTTTTATATTATTTAGGTAGCTCTTTTGGGCTTTTTTCCTCTCCCTGCACATTAATTTCCATTGCTATTTGTATGACAAATTGTTTGATTTTAATCTCAAACTCAAAGAAAGTAATTGGAATATATATGGATTTGTATTAGTGTTAGATTTGGAAATGGTTTTGGATGACTAAAATGTAAATTTAGATACTATTCTAGCCCACTCAGGTGAAGCCTATCTACCGTGACTAAGGTGCAGGCCGCCGCATCCGATCTCCAACATCTGCCCCCTCACACTTCTCCCAAGTTGGGGACAACGAGGGCGACCGAAACATCCAAAGCCGGGCGAGCAAATGGGCTCTTTACAGGGAGGTGGGCTGTGGATCTGTGTGACTGAGAGTGTATGTGACAGTGAAGCGGCACTCATTAATTCATAAACAGCAGGCCACGAATAGAGCTGCAATCTTGTGTGGAAACCACTGGGGAGGAAGAGGAGGAGGAGGATGTGAGGGGCACAGAGGGCAGGTTGTCTAACCGCTGCAACTTTCCCCTCATTAACCTGATTCGACAGCTCAGAAGCCAATGAAAAGCAAGCGCATGAAGCGCCTGGTTACCAGGGCAGAAATGCATTCCTGGAACGCATGCTGTCTCTCTGGAGCCGCACACCTGACTTTAAAAAACAGGAGGAACACAGTTTTGCCAAGATGTAAACTTGGCAACCCGGGGGAGAGACTCTGCAAGAGGCTGATTTCACTCTTTTGGAACTGTCACCCTAAATACGATTTAACCACCTGCTCGGGCCAAACGTACGTCACAAAAACATTATTTGAGAACCTTATACCAGCGAATTAAATCAGCCAAGTCTGAGTCAGAGTCTCAGTGTCAAAAACACCAGGCTTCATTTATAAAACGACATATTTTATTAGCTCCTAAAGGCTTGAAGAAATACTGCTTTTAAGACGTTTTCTTTTCCACATCCTTCTCACACTATATATAGATCTGACGTAGGATTTAAAATGAGCTTCAAAGCCCCTTTTTACTTGTAATTTTATCCTTGATCATGTGGAAATTTAAAAAAAATAAACCTGAGGGCTCGTTCAGATCAGTAACAACAGAGACAATGGAAGCAAAGAGACGAAACTCTGGTGCTTTTTTGACAACAGCCGCTAGACGGCACTGTGGTAGCGCTGCTGCTATTTTGGACGGAAAACGCCAATGAGTCTGTGGCCATGGATGTATAAAGAAACGTCTGTAAATCAGAGGATCATTTTTTTTTAGGTAAATCAACTTCCTAGTACGAACACTTAAATAGCCCTTATTTAAATCATTATGTCATAAAAGTTCTCTGGAAGGCTCTGGAAGCATTTTCCTACAACGATACTACAACAAGCATCAGTTGTTTGGTCAGTGATTCTATGTTTGTTGTGTATGAGTGAATATGCGTGTTGTTACCTTATCACAGTGCAACTCAAGGTTCAGGTCTCCCTTGTTTGTGTGTAGACGGACGTAGCCTTTCTTCTTCACGTACTGGTAACGCACAGTGTCGTCAGCGATGGCGTCTAGAACATAAAAATGCAAATTTAGCTATTTTAATGTCAGATGACAACTTCTGGGATTATTACAAAGAGGGACTGTTATTTTGAAAAACAATCGCAAGACTTTATTGATTGTTTATGAGCCTCAGCTTGAT